>OY756211.1:25335782-26535782 GCA_963576795.1 Metopia argyrocephala
TATTATATTATATTATATTATATTATATTATATATATTATATTATATTATATTATATTATATTATATATATTATATTATATTATATTATATTATATTATATTATATTATATTATATTATATTATATTATATTATATTATATTATATTATATTATATTATATTATATTATATTATATTATATTATATTATATTATATTATATTATATTATATTATATTATATTATATTATATTATATTATATTATATTATATTATATTATATTATATTATATTATATTATATTATATTATATTTTTTTTTTTTTTTTTTTTGGTGAGAGGGGAAATGCATTTACGCACTTAGGTGGTTTTTGCCACCCGTCGTGCCGGACTCCACGCAGTTATTGCGTGCCTACCGGCTAAAACCCCTCTCTATATCACCAGGCTCCATCCTGGAACCGTCAATTTATGACATTACTTCAGGATGGAGCCTTATATGCCGGTCCAGTTGGACCCTACGGCTCTGTCGACCTTGCCAGGTCTCTCTCCTTCCGTCGCAGAATTCCCCTCGCAAAAAAGGCGATCCTACTCCATGCAGCAAGGTTTCCTAACATGACTCCCGTGATGGTATTGGGAGTCAAGATACCAAGATCCCTCTCCAGTGCACGCCTCTCCAACATCCACTTTTCACACTCAAAGAAAGTGTGGAAAGCGGAGTCGGATTGTGCTCCACAGTAGACGCATGTGGGACTTACGGCCTTTCCTATTTTAAACAGGAAAGACCGAAAGTGCCCATGGCCCGTCAGCAACTGCGTGAGGTAGTAATCTACCTCACCGTGCTGACGATTTAGCCAAGCGTCCACTTGAGGGACAAGGGCGTAAGTCCACCTTCCGCGTGTCTCAGTATCCCACCGTAACTGCCAGTCACGGAGGGACTGAGACCTTGCCACAGATTGTGCGCCTTCTCTTCCAATTTCGTCCTTGTGTTGGTGGACGAATTGTCGCTCCCTGGCGAGGAGGTCGATGGGTATGACCCCGGCGACCACCAAGACAGCCGGCTCCGATACCGTGCGGTAGGAGCACGCTATGCGGAGCGCTGCTCTCCGTTGCACTGCCGCCATGCGCTTTCGGTACTTTTCGACCCTGAGCGCATCAGCCCAGACTTCAGCTCCATACAACATCACAGACTCGGCGGTGCTCAGCAGTAAACGTCTTTTACAGGGAAGAGGGCCCCCAATGTTGGCCATTACCCTGCTCAACAACGTCACTACTGAGGCCGCTTTGTCCGCTCTGCTGGATATTTCGCTCCAGAAGGTTAGTCTGTTATCCAAACTAACCCCCAGGTAGCGAACGGCGTTCTTCGTCTGGACTGTAACCTCTCCTACCTGCATGCTTCTAATGAGCGGGATGCGCTTCTTAGTAAGAAGCACTATCTCGGTCTTAGTCAGTGCCAACTCCAACCCGTGGTCACTCAACCAGAGAGTAACTCGACGCATAACCTGGTTGAGTCGCAGTTGGGCCGCATCGACATCTTTGGCAATAATTACTGCCGCGATGTCGTCTGCGTAACCAACCAGGAATGTCCCTTCGGGCATCTCCATACGTAGAATCCCGTCATATGTATAGTTCCATATGTCGGGTCCCAGTATGGATCCCTGGGCCGCCCCTGCCGATAAGACTTTCGTCTCTCGGCCATCCTCCGTGTCATAGAGTATGGATCGATCTTTCAGGTAATCTCCCATGATACGCAGGAGGTACCCTGGGAGCCTGAAATTTCTCTCCATCGCGTATAACGCATCCTGCCAGCGGACAAAGTTAAACGCGTTTTTCACATCCAGTGTGACCAGCAAACATACGGGACGTGAAAAGTGGTTTCCACGTTCCGTGCTCCTACCTGCATTAACTACCTCCTGGATAGCCGCCACAGTCGACCTGCCCCTTCGAATATTATATTATATTATATTATATTATATTATATTATATTATATTATATTATATTATATTATATTATATTATATTATATTATATTATATTATATTATATTATATTATATTATATTATATTATATTATATTATATTATATTATATTATATTATATTATATTATATTATATTATATTATATTATATTATATTATATTATATTATATTATATTATATTATATTATATTATATTATATTATATTATATTATATTATATTATATTATATTATATTATATTATATTATATTATATTATATTATATTATATTATATTATATTATATTATATTATATTATATTATATTATATTATATTATATTATATTATATTATATTATATTATATTATATTATATTATATTATATTATATTATATTATATTATATTATATTATATTATATTATATTATATTATATTATATTATATTATATTATATTATATTATATTATATTATATTATATTATATTATATTATATTATATTATATTATATTATATTATATTATATTATATTATATTATATTATATTATATTATATTATATTATATTATATTATATTATATTATATTATATTATATTATATTATATTATATTATATTATATTATATTATATTATATTATATTATATTATATTATATTATATTATATTATATTATATTATATTATATTATATTATATTATATTATATTATATTATATTATATTATATTATATTATATTATATTATATTATATTATATTATATTATATTATATTATATTATATTATATTATATTATATTATATTATATTATATTATATTATATTATATTATATTATATTATATATTATATTATATTATATTATATTATATTATATTATATTATATTATATTATATTATATTATATTATATTATATTATATTATATTATATTATATTATATTATATTATATTATATTATATTATATTATATTATATTATATTATATTATATTATATTATATTATATTATATTATATTATATTATATTATATTATATTATATTATATTATATTATATTATATTATATTATATTATATTATATTATATTATATTATATTATATTATATTATATTATATTATATTATATTATATTATATTATATTATATTATATTATATTATATTATATTATATTATATTATATTATATTATATTATATTATATTATATTATATTATATTATATTATATTATATTATATTATATTATATTATATTATATTATATTATATTATATTATATTATATTATATTATATTATATTATATTATATTATATTATATTATATTATATTATATTATATTATATTATATTATATTATATTATATTATATTATATTATATTATATTATATTATATTATATTATATTATATTATATTATATTATATTATATTATATTATATTATATTATATTATATTATATTATATTATATTATATTATATTATATTATATTATATTATATTATATTATATTATATTATATTATATTATATTATATTATATTATATTATATTATATTATATTATATTATATTATATTATATTATATTATATTATATTATATTATATTATATTATATTATATTATATTATATTATATTATATTATATTATATTATATTATATTATATTATATTATATTATATTATATTATATTATATTATATTATATTATATTATATTATATTATATTATATTATATTATATTATATTATATTATATTATATTTTTTTTTTTTTTTTTTGGTGAGAGGGGAAATGCATTTACGCACTTAGGTGGTTTTTGCCACCCGTCGTGCCGGACTCCACGCAGTTATTGCGTGCCTACCGGCTAAAACCCCTCTCTATATCACCAGGCTCCATCCTGGAACCGTCAATTTATGACATTACTTCAGGATGGAGCCTTATATGCCGGTCCAGTTGGACCCTACGGCTCTGTCGACCTTGCCAGGTCTCTCTCCTTCCGACGAAGAATCCCCCTCGCAAAAAAGGCGATCCTACTCCATGCAGCAAGGTTTCCTAACATGACTCCCATGATGGTATTGGGAGTCAAGATGCCAAGATCCCTCTCCAGTGCACGCCTCTCCAACATCCACTTCTCACACTCAAAGAAAGTGTGGAAAGCGGAGTCGGATTGTGCTCCACAGTAGACGCATGTGGGACTTACGGCCTTTCCTATTTTAAACAGGAAAGACCGAAAGTGCCCATGGCCCGTCAGCAACTGCGTGAGGTAGTAATCTACCTCACCGTGCTGACGATTTAGCCAAGCGTCCACTTGAGGGACAAGGGCGTAAGTCCACCTTCCGCGTGTCTCAGTATCCCACCGTAACTGCCAGTCACGGAGGGACTGAGACCTTGCCACAGATTGTGCGCCTTCTCTTCCAATTTCGTCCTTGTGTTGGTGGACGAATTGTCGCTCCCTGGCGAGGAGGTCGATGGGTATGACCCCGGCGACCACCAAGACAGCCGGCTCCGATACCGTGCGGTAGGAGCACGCTATGCGGAGCGCTGCTCTCCGTTGCACTGCCGCCATGCGCTTTCTGTACTTTTCGACCCTGAGCGCATCAGCCCAGACTTCAGCTCCATACAACATCACAGACTCGGCGGTGCTCAGCAGCAAACGTCTTTTACAGGGAAGAGGGCCCCCAATGTTGGCCATTACCCTGCTCAACAACGTCACTACTGAGGCCGCTTTGTCCGCTCTGCTGGATATTTCGCTCCAGAAGGTTAGTCTGTTATCCAAACTAACCCCCAGGTAGCGAACGGCGTTCTTTGTCTGGACTGTAACTTCTCCTACCTGCATGCTTCTAATGAGCGGGATGCGCTTCTTAGTAAGAAGCACTATCTCGGTCTTAGTCAGTGCCAACTCCAACCCGTGGTCACTCAGCCAGAGAGTAACTCGACGCATAACCTGGTTGAGTCGCAGTTGGGCCGCATCAACATCTTTGGCAATAATAACTGCCGCGATGTCATCCGCGTAACCAACCAGGAATGTCCCTTCGGGCATCTCCATACGTAGAATCCCGTCATATGTATAGTTCCATATGTCGGGTCCCAGTATGGATCCCTGGGCCGCCCCTGCCGATAAGACTTTCGTCTCTCGGCCATCCTCCGTGTCATAGAGTATGGATCGATCTTTCAGGTAATCTCCCATGATACGCAGGAGGTACCCTGGGAGCCTGAAATTTCTCTCCATCGCGTATAACGCGTCCTGCCAGCGGACAGAGTTAAACGCGTTTTTCACATCCAGTGTGACCAGCAAACATACGGGACGTGAAAAGTGGTTTCCACGTTCCGTGCTCCTACCTGCATTAACTACCTCCTGGATAGCCGCCACAGTCGACCTGCCCCTTCGAAAGCCGTACTGTCTTTCGGAGAGGTCGCCTGCCGCTACTACTGCAGCCTGCAGACGTGGGCGAAGAAGCTTCTCCAGGAGTTTACCCGCGTTATCAAGCAGGCATAGTGGTCTGTATGACCCAGGAGCGCCGACTGGTCCCTTGCCCTTGTCAATAAGCACAAGTTTAGCCATCTTCCAGCGGGAGGGAAACACCCCGGCCTTTAGACAGGCGTTGTACATATTGAGCAAGAGCTCTGGATGACTCCGTGACACGGCTTTCAGCACCTCTGCTGGTAGACCATCAGGACCTGGTGCCTTCCCGCTGCGCAAACAACGAGAGGCACACTCCAGTTCCTCCAAGGTGAAAGGCGGTATTTCCGTTTCGTCCATGATCGATGTTCTATCGACCACTGGATGATCCGGAAAAAGGGCTTCCACTATGGGCCGAATAGTATCCGCATTCAGAGAAGCGTTTGGCTTAAACGCCCTCAATTTGCGGAGCACTATTTTATAGCCCAACCCCCATGGATCCCTATTTAGGTCCTCAGTTAAGTCCTTCCAGCATCGGCGCTTACTTCTTTGGATGGCGCGGCGAAGATCTTTTTTCGCCGCCTTATACTCTTCGGCTTTACGGGCTGCGTCATCTGCGTTTCCATTAGCGCGTTGAGCCAGCCGTCTACGACGGAGACAAACACGCCTCAGATCCGCAATTTCGGTCGTCCACCAGTAAGCAGGACTTCTCCCTTCGTTCGGACCCCTCCTCGGTACAGCGCTTTGACAGGCCTGATGTATAAGACTCATGGTTGAGTTCACAAGTACATCAGCCCTCTCCACAGGCGGGAGATCATTACGGATCCCCTCTGTGGTCATACGTCCCCGTTCTAGGGCTAGAGACAAAGCTTCAACGTCCATCCTAGCGGCATTCCACCTAGCTGGTCCATGATGTTGGATGGACTGAGCTGGCGCAATATCACGCACACGGAATGTGATATACTGGTGATCGCTGGCCGTAAAGTCCTCGATCACCTGCCATTCCTGCACGAGTGCCGCTAGGTTTTCAGTTGCCAGAGTGAGATCGATAATGGTCCCCCTTTGGCCAGATCTTCGAAAGGTGGGCACGGAGCCGTTATTTAATACAACCAACCCCGTCCTGGACATAAAGTCCAAAATTCGCCCACCTCTCGAATCGGTTCTAATCTCGCCCCACTCTACTGCTTTTGCATTGAAGTCTCCAGCCACTACCAGATGACCTCCCATGCTCCGTAAGACATCCTCCAAGTCGTCTAACTTGGTTTGGAAGTCTGAAATACCCTCGTTTGGGGTAAGATAGCAGCTAAAGTAAGTCACCAAGCCGCTTCTCACCCAAACGAAACCATCTCCAGAGCCATGGGCCGAAACACAGAAGCGTCTCGGGTCCGGGATCCATATCGCCGCTGTACCGAGGTTGTCCCTAAACCACGTAGGCGCACATCCGTCTCGGTACTGCTCACTGATCAAAATAAGATCAGCTTGTTTCTCGAGACGGATCTGCCCCATCAGGTCGTGAGCAGTTCTGCTGCGGTGCATGTTGGCCTGTAGGATGACCCTCATATTGTCCGCTTAGCATCTTCTAATGCCTTGCGGAATACTCCGCAAGCGCCCGAGCCTGCAATATGTTTGCGGCCATTTTCCCCTATGTCGGAGCATAGGTAGCATGTCGGCTGGGACTTGCAGTCCTTTGCCTTGTGCCCTTCTACCCCGCACAGGAAACACATATTGCCTCGGTCAGGTCCGCTGCAGTTTCCACTAAGGTGACCGTACCCCAGGCACCTAAAGCACCTGGAGACGTCCACTCTGCCGCGCATCCTGCAGTTGACCCAACCGATTTTCACTGTCCTCCTTTGGAGGAGAACCTTGGCAGCTTTCGCCTCCATCTTGACAATAGCCATGTGTTGCCCCCTAATGTTGGGCTTTGCCAGAAACACTTCCAGAACACCCTTGTATTCTACAAGAATGTCTTGGAGAGCCACTTCCACCTCCTCCACAGAGGTGCACTCGTCGAGATCTCTGATCTCTACCTTAGTCATAGGGACCAGTTCTCTGACTAAACTCGCCTCGCCCGCTGCCTTTTCTAACGCCTGTTTAAAAGCGCTTCTTCCGTCAGTGGAGGACTTTTTCAGCTCCACAAGAAGCTCTCCCGCCTTGGTCTTCCGTATTGACCTAACAGCCACTCCACAGGCTTCCGGTTTGACCTGCGATCGGACGGCACTAAGCACTTCCGCGTAGGTCTTACCAGCTGCCGGTTTTAGAAGAATCGCTTCTGGCTTCTCGCCACCACGCTTCCTCTTCTGCATATTGCCCCTCTTTCCACTCGGTCCATCCTCATTAGATGGAGCGGTACCCTGAGGAGCACCTTTCCCCTGATCGCGGTTGCGCTTTTTCCCGGCGGGGGTTTGGGCCACCTTTGAAGAGGCAGCATTTTGAGATGCTGCCCTTGTCGCAGATGCACCGTTGTCAGTCTCCGGTTTGGAGACGACCCCGCTGGCTTTCGCCTTTTTTGCGCTCTTCTGCGCCTCAACTAACGGTGGACTACCTGCCCTCCTCTTCCCACCTTCCTTGGTGAGACATCTAGGAGCAGCTACGTAATCCGGACGTTGCGGTCTGGAATAGCTCATTGTTAGCCACTGCAATTTTTCGACATTCTCCTCCAGTTTCGGAAGAGAGTCTTTAATGGACCTGCTAACATTTGGCTGCTTTTTAACAGCTGCCCCCATCTCCTTAATAATGGACCTCATTCCTGAGAGTCCCTCCTTCAGCTGGGCTAAGGCTTCCGCAAACCACCTTTCGGTGTTTCCGAAAGACCCAACTCCACCACTACGGCCTTCGAAGGTAGGCTCCATCGTCAAAGGGGCGCCACTTAAAGTGGGCACCGACCCTGACTTCTCCATCCGGAGGTAATAAGTTTCAGTGCTATCCACTTTCCACTTATTACAATGCACAAAACTAATATAAAAGAAACAAAAAATTCGTAATAGGTACCTATTACAAATATTTAAATTTCCTCTATCAAAAATCCACCTATTACTAATCACACTAATTATTATGCGGTCGCAAAAAAACACGTCTGTACTCGTTGAGAGATCACCAGACAATCATTATATTATATTATATTATATTATATTATATTATATTATATTATATTATATTATATTATATTATATTATATTATATTATATTATATTATATTATATTATATTATATTATATTATATTATATTATATTATATTATATTATATTATATTATATTATATTATATTATATTATATTATATTATATTATATTATATTATATTATATTATATTATATTATATTATATTATATTATATTATATTATATTATATTATATTATATTATATTATATTATATTATATTATATTATATTATATTATATTATATTATATTATATTATATTATATTATATTATATTATATTATATTATATTATATTATATTATATTATATTATATTATATTATATTATATTATATTATATTATATTATATTATATTATATTATATTATATTATATTATATTATATTATATTATATTATATTATATTATATTATATTATATTATATTATATTATATTATATTATATTATATTATATTATATTATATTATATTATATTATATTATATTATATTATATTATATTATATTATATTATATTATATTATATTATATTATATTATATTATATTATATTATATTATATTATATTATATTATATTATATTATATTATATTATATTATATTATATTATATTATATTATATTATATTATATTATATTATATTATATTATATTATATTATATTATATTATATTATATTATATTATATTATATTATATTATATTATATTATATTATATTATATTATATTATATTATATTATATTATATTATATTATATTATATTATATTATATTATATTATATTATATTATATTATATTATATTATATTATATTATATTATATTATATTATATTATATTATATTATATTATATTATATTATATTATATTATATTATATTATATTATATTATATTATATTATATTATATTATATTATATTATATTATATTATATTATATTATATTATATTATATTATATTATATTATATTATATTATATTATATTATATTATATTATATTATATTATATTATATTATATTATATTATATTATATTATATTTATATTATATTATATTATATTATATTATATTATATTATATTATATTATATTATATTATATTATATTATATTATATTATATTATATTATATTATATTATATTATATTATATTATATTATATTATATTATATTATATTATATTATATTATATTATATTATATTATATTATATTATATTATATTATATTATATTATATTATATTATATTATATTATATTATATTATATTATATTATATTATATTATATTATATTATATTATATTATATTATATTATATTATATTATATTATATTATATTATATTATATTATATTATATTATATTATATTATATTATATTATATTATATTATATTATATTATATTATATTATATTATATTATATTATATTATATTATATTATATTATATTATATTATATTATATTATATTATATTATATTATATTATATTATATTATATTATATTATATTATATTATATTATATTATATTATATTATATTATATTATATTATATTATATTATATTATATTATATTATATTATATTATATTATATTATATTATATTATATTATATTATATTATATTATATTATATTATATTATATTATATTATATTATATTATATTATATTATATTATATTATATTATATTATATTATATTATATTATATTATATTATATTATATTATATTATATTATATTATATTATATTATATTATATTATATTATATTATATTATATTATATTATATTATATTATATTATATTATATTATATTATATTATATTATATTATATTATATTATATTATATTATATTATATTATATTATATTATATTATATTATATTATATTATATTATATTATATTATATTATATTATATTATATTATATTATATTATATTATATTATATTATATTATATTATATTATATTATATTATATTATATTATATTATATTATATTATATTATATTATATTATATTATATTATATTATATTATATTATATTATATTATATTATATTATATTATATTATATTATATTATATTATATTATATTATATTATATTATATTATATTATATTATATTATATTATATTATATTATATTATATTATATTATATTATATTATATTATATTATATTTTTTTTTTTTTTTTTTTTTGGTGAGAGGGGAAATGCATTTACGCACTTAGGTGGTTTTTGCCACCCGTCGTGCCGGACTCCACGCAGTTATTGCGTGCCTACCGGCTAAAACCCCTCTCTATATCACCAGGCTCCATCCTGGAACCGTCAATTTATGACATTACTTCAGGATGGAGCCTTATATGCCGGTCCAGTTGGACCCTACGGCTCTGTCGACCTTGCCAGGTCTCTCTCCTTCCGTCGCAGAATTCCCCTCGCAAAAAAGGCGATCCTACTCCATGCAGCAAGGTTTCCTAACATGACTCCCGTGATGGTATTGGGAGTTGGTATTGGGAGTCAAGATACCAAGATCCCTCTCCAGTGCACGCCTCTCCAACATCCACTTTTCACACTCAAAGAAAGTGTGGAAAGCGGAGTCGGATTGTGCTCCACAGTAGACGCATGTGGGACTTACGGCCTTTCCTATTTTAAACAGGAAAGACCGAAAGTGCCCATGGCCCGTCAGCAACTGCGTGAGGTAGTAATCTACCTCACCGTGCTGACGATTTAGCCAAGCGTCCACTTGAGGGACAAGGGCGTAAGTCCACCTTCCGCGTGTCTCAGTATCCCACCGTAACTGCCAGTCACGGAGGGACTGAGACCTTGCCACAGATTGTGCGCCTTCTCTTCCAATTTCGTCCTTGTGTTGGTGGACGAATTGTCGCTCCCTGGCGAGGAGGTCGATGGGTATGACCCCGGCGACCACCAAGACAGCCGGCTCCGATACCGTGCGGTAGGAGCACGCTATGCGGAGCGCTGCTCTCCGTTGCACTGCCGCCATGCGCTTTCGGTACTTTTCGACCCTGAGCGCATCAGCCCAGACTTCAGCTCCATACAACATCACAGACTCGGCGGTGCTCAGCAGTAAACGTCTTTTACAGGGAAGAGGGCCCCCAATGTTGGCCATTACCCTGCTCAACAACGTCACTACTGAGGCCGCTTTGTCCGCTCTGCTGGATATTTCGCTCCAGAAGGTTAGTCTGTTATCCAAACTAACCCCCAGGTAGCGAACGGCGTTCTTCGTCTGGACTGTAACCTCTCCTACCTGCATGCTTCTAATGAGCGGGATGCGCTTCTTAGTAAGAAGCACTATCTCGGTCTTAGTCAGTGCCAACTCCAACCCGTGGTCACTCAACCAGAGAGTAACTCGACGCATAACCTGGTTGAGTCGCAGTTGGGCCGCATCGACATCTTTGGCAATAATTACTGCCGCGATGTCGTCTGCGTAACCAACCAGGAATGTCCCTTCGGGCATCTCCATACGTAGAATCCCGTCATATGTATAGTTCCATATGTCGGGTCCCAGTATGGATCCCTGGGCCGCCCCTGCCGATAAGACTTTCGTCTCTCGGCCATCCTCCGTGTCATAGAGTATGGATCGATCTTTCAGGTAATCTCCCATGATACGCAGGAGGTACCCTGGGAGCCTGAAATTTCTCTCCATCGCGTATAACGCATCCTGCCAGCGGACAAAGTTAAACGCGTTTTTCACATCCAGTGTGACCAGCAAACATACGGGACGTGAAAAGTGGTTTCCACGTTCCGTGCTCCTACCTGCATTAACTACCTCCTGGATAGCCGCCACAGTCGACCTGCCCCTTCGAATATTATATTATATTATATTATATTATATTATATTATATTATATTATATTATATTATATTATATTATATTATATTATATTATATTATATTATATTATATTATATTATATTATATTATATTATATTATATTATATATTATATTATATTATATTATATTATATTATATTATATTATATTATATTATATTATATTATATTATATTATATTATATTATATTATATTATATTATATTATATTATATTATATTATATTATATTATATTATATTATATTATATTATATTATATTATATTATATTATATTATATTATATTATATTATATTATATTATATTATATTATATTATATTATATTATATTATATTATATTATATTATATTATATTATATTATATTATATTATATTATATTATATTATATTATATTATATTATATTATATTATATTATATTATATTATATTATATTATATTATATTATATTATATTATATTATATTATATTATATTATATTAATTATATTATATTATATTATATTATATTATATTATATTATATTATATTATATTATATTATATTATATTATATTATATTATATTATATTATATTATATTATATTATATTATATTATATTATATTATATTATATTATATTATATTATATTATATTATATTATATTATATTATATTATATTATATATATTATATTATATTATATTATATTATATTATATTATATTATATTATATTATATTATATTATATTATATTATATTATATTATATTATATTATATTATATTATATTATATTATATTATATTATATTATATTATATTATATTATATTATATTATATTATATTATATTATATTATATTATATTATATTATATTATATTATATTATATTATATTATATTATATTATATTATATTATATTATATTATATTATATTATATTATATTATATTATATTATATTATATTATATTATATTATATTATATTATATTATATTATATTATATTATATTATATTATATTATATTATATTATATTATATTATATTATATTATATTATATTATATTATATTATATTATATTATATTATATTATATTATATTATATTATATTATATTATATTATATTATATTATATTATATTATATTATATTATATTATATTATATTATATTATATTATATTATATTATATTATATTATATTATATTATATTATATTATATTATATTATATTATATTATATTATATTATATTATATTATATTATATTATATTATATTATATTATATTATATTATATTATATTATATTATATTATATTATATTATATTATATTATATTATATTATATTATATTATATTATATTATATTATATTATATTATATTATATTATATTATATTATATTATATTATATTATATTATATTATATTATATTATATTATATTATATTATATTATATTATATTATATTATATTATATTATATTATATTATATTATATTATATTATATTATATTATATTATATTATATTATATTATATTATATTATATTATATTATATTATATTATATTATATTATATTATATTTTTTTTTTTTTTTTTTTGGTGAGAGGGGAAATGCATTTACGCACTTAGGTGGTTTTTGCCACCCGTCGTGCCGGACTCCACGCAGTTATTGCGTGCCTACCGGCTAAAACCCCTCTCTATATCACCAGGCTCCATCCTGGAACCGTCAATTTATGACATTACTTCAGGATGGAGCCTTATATGCCGGTCCAGTTGGACCCTACGGCTCTGTCGACCTTGCCAGGTCTCTCTCCTTCCGACGAAGAATCCCCCTCGCAAAAAAGGCGATCCTACTCCATGCAGCAAGGTTTCCTAACATGACTCCCATGATGGTATTGGGAGTCAAGATGCCAAGATCCCTCTCCAGTGCACGCCTCTCCAACATCCACTTCTCACACTCAAAGAAAGTGTGGAAAGCGGAGTCGGATTGTGCTCCACAGTAGACGCATGTGGGACTTACGGCCTTTCCTATTTTAAACAGGAAAGACCGAAAGTGCCCATGGCCCGTCAGCAACTGCGTGAGGTAGTAATCTACCTCACCGTGCTGACGATTTAGCCAAGCGTCCACTTGAGGGACAAGGGCGTAAGTCCACCTTCCGCGTGTCTCAGTATCCCACCGTAACTGCCAGTCACGGAGGGACTGAGACCTTGCCACAGATTGTGCGCCTTCTCTTCCAATTTCGTCCTTGTGTTGGTGGACGAATTGTCGCTCCCTGGCGAGGAGGTCGATGGGTATGACCCCGGCGACCACCAAGACAGCCGGCTCCGATACCGTGCGGTAGGAGCACGCTATGCGGAGCGCTGCTCTCCGTTGCACTGCCGCCATGCGCTTTCTGTACTTTTCGACCCTGAGCGCATCAGCCCAGACTTCAGCTCCATACAACATCACAGACTCGGCGGTGCTCAGCAGCAAACGTCTTTTACAGGGAAGAGGGCCCCCAATGTTGGCCATTACCCTGCTCAACAACGTCACTACTGAGGCCGCTTTGTCCGCTCTGCTGGATATTTCGCTCCAGAAGGTTAGTCTGTTATCCAAACTAACCCCCAGGTAGCGAACGGCGTTCTTTGTCTGGACTGTAACTTCTCCTACCTGCATGCTTCTAATGAGCGGGATGCGCTTCTTAGTAAGAAGCACTATCTCGGTCTTAGTCAGTGCCAACTCCAACCCGTGGTCACTCAGCCAGAGAGTAACTCGACGCATAACCTGGTTGAGTCGCAGTTGGGCCGCATCAACATCTTTGGCAATAATAACTGCCGCGATGTCATCCGCGTAACCAACCAGGAATGTCCCTTCGGGCATCTCCATACGTAGAATCCCGTCATATGTATAGTTCCATATGTCGGGTCCCAGTATGGATCCCTGGGCCGCCCCTGCCGATAAGACTTTCGTCTCTCGGCCATCCTCCGTGTCATAGAGTATGGATCGATCTTTCAGGTAATCTCCCATGATACGCAGGAGGTACCCTGGGAGCCTGAAATTTCTCTCCATCGCGTATAACGCGTCCTGCCAGCGGACAGAGTTAAACGCGTTTTTCACATCCAGTGTGACCAGCAAACATACGGGACGTGAAAAGTGGTTTCCACGTTCCGTGCTCCTACCTGCATTAACTACCTCCTGGATAGCCGCCACAGTCGACCTGCCCCTTCGAAAGCCGTACTGTCTTTCGGAGAGGTCGCCTGCCGCTACTACTGCAGCCTGCAGACGTGGGCGAAGAAGCTTCTCCAGGAGTTTACCCGCGTTATCAAGCAGGCATAGTGGTCTGTATGACCCAGGAGCGCCGACTGGTCCCTTGCCCTTGTCAATAAGCACAAGTTTAGCCATCTTCCAGCGGGAGGGAAACACCCCGGCCTTTAGACAGGCGTTGTACATATTGAGCAAGAGCTCTGGATGACTCCGTGACACGGCTTTCAGCACCTCTGCTGGTAGACCATCAGGACCTGGTGCCTTCCCGCTGCGCAAACAACGAGAGGCACACTCCAGTTCCTCCAAGGTGAAAGGCGGTATTTCCGTTTCGTCCATGATCGATGTTCTATCGACCACTGGATGATCCGGAAAAAGGGCTTCCACTATGGGCCGAATAGTATCCGCATTCAGAGAAGCGTTTGGCTTAAACGCCCTCAATTTGCGGAGCACTATTTTATAGCCCAACCCCCATGGATCCCTATTTAGGTCCTCAGTTAAGTCCTTCCAGCATCGGCGCTTACTTCTTTGGATGGCGCGGCGAAGATCTTTTTTCGCCGCCTTATACTCTTCGGCTTTACGGGCTGCGTCATCTGCGTTTCCATTAGCGCGTTGAGCCAGCCGTCTACGACGGAGACAAACACGCCTCAGATCCGCAATTTCGGTCGTCCACCAGTAAGCAGGACTTCTCCCTTCGTTCGGACCCCTCCTCGGTACAGCGCTTTGACAGGCCTGATGTATAAGACTCATGGTTGAGTTCACAAGTACATCAGCCCTCTCCACAGGCGGGAGATCATTACGGATCCCCTCTGTGGTCATACGTCCCCGTTCTAGGGCTAGAGACAAAGCTTCAACGTCCATCCTAGCGGCATTCCACCTAGCTGGTCCATGATGTTGGATGGACTGAGCTGGCGCAATATCACGCACACGGAATGTGATATACTGGTGATCGCTGGCCGTAAAGTCCTCGATCACCTGCCATTCCTGCACGAGTGCCGCTAGGTTTTCAGTTGCCAGAGTGAGATCGATAATGGTCCCCCTTTGGCCAGATCTTCGAAAGGTGGGCACGGAGCCGTTATTTAATACAACCAACCCCGTCCTGGACATAAAGTCCAAAATTCGCCCACCTCTCGAATCGGTTCTAATCTCGCCCCACTCTACTGCTTTTGCATTGAAGTCTCCAGCCACTACCAGATGACCTCCCATGCTCCGTAAGACATCCTCCAAGTCGTCTAACTTGGTTTGGAAGTCTGAAATACCCTCGTTTGGGGTAAGATAGCAGCTAAAGTAAGTCACCAAGCCGCTTCTCACCCAAACGAAACCATCTCCAGAGCCATGGGCCGAAACACAGAAGCGTCTCGGGTCCGGGATCCATATCGCCGCTGTACCGAGGTTGTCCCTAAACCACGTAGGCGCACATCCGTCTCGGTACTGCTCACTGATCAAAATAAGATCAGCTTGTTTCTCGAGACGGATCTGCCCCATCAGGTCGTGAGCAGTTCTGCTGCGGTGCATGTTGGCCTGTAGGATGACCCTCATATTGTCCGCTTAGCATCTTCTAATGCCTTGCGGAATACTCCGCAAGCGCCCGAGCCTGCAATATGTTTGCGGCCATTTTCCCCTATGTCGGAGCATAGGTAGCATGTCGGCTGGGACTTGCAGTCCTTTGCCTTGTGCCCTTCTACCCCGCACAGGAAACACATATTGCCTCGGTCAGGTCCGCTGCAGTTTCCACTAAGGTGACCGTACCCCAGGCACCTAAAGCACCTGGAGACGTCCACTCTGCCGCGCATCCTGCAGTTGACCCAACCGATTTTCACTGTCCTCCTTTGGAGGAGAACCTTGGCAGCTTTCGCCTCCATCTTGACAATAGCCATGTGTTGCCCCCTAATGTTGGGCTTTGCCAGAAACACTTCCAGAACACCCTTGTATTCTACAAGAATGTCTTGGAGAGCCACTTCCACCTCCTCCACAGAGGTGCACTCGTCGAGATCTCTGATCTCTACCTTAGTCATAGGGACCAGTTCTCTGACTAAACTCGCCTCGCCCGCTGCCTTTTCTAACGCCTGTTTAAAAGCGCTTCTTCCGTCAGTGGAGGACTTTTTCAGCTCCACAAGAAGCTCTCCCGCCTTGGTCTTCCGTATTGACCTAACAGCCACTCCACAGGCTTCCGGTTTGACCTGCGATCGGACGGCACTAAGCACTTCCGCGTAGGTCTTACCAGCTGCCGGTTTTAGAAGAATCGCTTCTGGCTTCTCGCCACCACGCTTCCTCTTCTGCATATTGCCCCTCTTTCCACTCGGTCCATCCTCATTAGATGGAGCGGTACCCTGAGGAGCACCTTTCCCCTGATCGCGGTTGCGCTTTTTCCCGGCGGGGGTTTGGGCCACCTTTGAAGAGGCAGCATTTTGAGATGCTGCCCTTGTCGCAGATGCACCGTTGTCAGTCTCCGGTTTGGAGACGACCCCGCTGGCTTTCGCCTTTTTTGCGCTCTTCTGCGCCTCAACTAACGGTGGACTACCTGCCCTCCTCTTCCCACCTTCCTTGGTGAGACATCTAGGAGCAGCTACGTAATCCGGACGTTGCGGTCTGGAATAGCTCATTGTTAGCCACTGCAATTTTTCGACATTCTCCTCCAGTTTCGGAAGAGAGTCTTTAATGGACCTGCTAACATTTGGCTGCTTTTTAACAGCTGCCCCCATCTCCTTAATAATGGACCTCATTCCTGAGAGTCCCTCCTTCAGCTGGGCTAAGGCTTCCGCAAACCACCTTTCGGTGTTTCCGAAAGACCCAACTCCACCACTACGGCCTTCGAAGGTAGGCTCCATCGTCAAAGGGGCGCCACTTAAAGTGGGCACCGACCCTGACTTCTCCATCCGGAGGTAATAAGTTTCAGTGCTATCCACTTTCCACTTATTACAATGCACAAAACTAATATAAAAGAAACAAAAAATTCGTAATAGGTACCTATTACAAATATTTAAATTTCCTCTATCAAAAATCCACCTATTACTAATCACACTAATTATTATGCGGTCGCAAAAAAACACGTCTGTACTCGTTGAGAGATCACCAGACAATCATTATATTATATTATATTATATTATATTATATTATATTATATTATATTATATTATATTATATTATATTATATTATATTATATTATATTATATTATATTATATTATATTATATTATATTATATTATATTATATTATATTATATTATATTATATTATATTATATTATATTATATTATATTATATTATATTATATTATATTATATTATATTATATTATATTATATTATATTATATTATATTATATTATATTATATTATATTATATTATATTATATTATATTATATTATATTATATTATATTATATTATATTATATTATATTATATTATATTATATTATATTATATTATATTATATTATATTATATTATATTATATTATATTATATTATATTATATTATATTATATTATATTATATTATATTATATTATATTATATTATATTATATTATATTATATTATATTATATTATATTATATTATATTATATTATATTATATTATATTATATTATATTATATTATATTATATTATATTATATTATATTATATTATATTATATTATATTATATTATATTATATTATATTATATTATATTATATTATATTATATTATATTATATTATATTATATTATATTATATTATATTATATTATATTATATTATATTATATTATATTATATTATATTATATTATATTATATTATATTATATTATATTATATTATATTATATTATATTATATTATATTATATTATATTATATTATATTATATTATATTATATTATATTATATTATATTATATTATATTATATTATATTATATTATATTATATTATATTATATTATATTATATTATATTATATTATATTATATTATATTATATTATATTATATTATATTATATTATATTATATTATATTATATTATATTATATTATATTATATTATATTATATTATATTATATTATATTATATTATATTATATTATATTATATTATATTATATTATATTATATTATATTATATTATATTATATTATATTATATTATATTATATTATATTATATTATATTATATTATATTATATTATATTATATTATATTATATTATATTATATTATATTATATTATATTATATTATATTATATTATATTATATTATATTATATTATATTATATTATATTATATTATATTATATTATATTATATTATATTATATTATATTATATTATATTATATTATATTATATTATATTATATTATATTATATTATATTATATTATATTATATTATATTATATTATATTATATTATATTATATTATATTATATTATATTATATTATATTATATTATATTATATTATATTATATTATATTATATTATATTATATTATATTATATTATATTATATTATATTATATTATATTATATTATATTATATTATATTATATTATATTATATTATATTATATTATATTATATTATATTATATTATATTATATTATATTATATTATATTATATTATATTATATTATATTATATTATATTATATTATATTATATTATATTATATTATATTATATTATATTATATTATATTATATTATATTATATTATATTATATTATATTATATTATATTATATTATATTATATTATATTATATTATATTATATTATATTATATTATATTATATTATATTATATTATATTATATTATATTATATTATATTATATTATATTATATTATATTATATTATATTATATTATATTATATTATATTATATTATATTATATTATATTATATTATATTATATTATATTATATTATATTATATTATATTATATTATATTATATTATATTATATTATATTATATTATATTATATTATATTATATTATATTATATTATATTATATTATATTATATTATATTATATTATATTATATTATATTATATTATATTTTTTTTTTTTTTTTTTTTTTTTTTTTTTTTTTTGGAGAGAGGGGAAATGCATTTACGCACTTAGGTGGTTTTTGCCACCCGTCGTGCCGGACTCCACGCAGTTATTGCGTGCCTACCGGCTAAAACCCCTCTCTATATCACCAGGCTCCATCCTGGAACCGTCAATTTATGACATTACTTCAGGATGGAGCCTTATATGCCGGTCCAGTTGGACCCTACGGATCTGTCGACCTTGCCAGGTCTCTCTCCTTCCGACGAAGGATCCCCCATTATATTATATTATATTATATTATATTATATTATATTATATTATATTATATTATATTATATTATATTATATTATATTATATTATATTATATTATATTATATTATATTATATTATATTATATTATATTATATTATATTATATTATATTATATTATATTATATTATATTATATTATATTATATTATATTATATTATATTATATTATATTATATTATATTATATTATATTATATTATATTATATTATATTATATTATATTATATTATATTATATTATATTATATTATATTATATTATATTATATTATATTATATTATATTATATTATATTATATTATATTATATTATATTATATTATATTATATTATATTATATTATATTATATTATATTATATTATATTATATTATATTATATTATATTATATTATTACATCAACCATCAAATGGAATCAGAGCTAACTTATGGACTACTCGACGAATTTCTCCATTCTTCGTTTTATATCAGCAACACGTTCACTAACCACTTTGATAACTCTACCAAATAGCCACTGCTTCGGGGGTAAAACATCTTCGGCAACAAGGACCATATCACCTGTATTCAAGTTTTTCTGCTTCTTAGTCCACTTGATCTTCTGTTGCAACTCATGTAAATATTCTATTGACCACCTCTTCCAGAAATGTTCTTGTATAGCAGAAATTCTTAGCCATCTACAGTTACGAGCAGATAAATAGGTTCACATCAAAATGATAAATCGATTTTGTTTGACTATAGTTTACATTACAGCAATAAAAAAGGAAAAGTCGCTAATTACTAAAGCAAATACCCACTTTTAATACTGCATCACAATAATTAAATTATTATGTAAAAAATTGCCCAAAATTAAAAAAGAAAAAATTACCGTATAAAATCAAAGAGCAAATAAATAGGTTCACTTTGAAAAATTTGTTAGTTTAAAATGTTATACGCAAAAATTATAAAAATTTTGTAGAAAACTTTAGATTCAGCCTTTTAATAGAGCTTATTAAAGCAAATACCTCTAAAAATTTAAAAAATGGGACGTTCTAAACATTGTAGTGAAGAGGAAAAAAAGATTATAAAGGATCTACACAGCCAACGGAAAATTGCTGAAATTCTTGGGTGATCGCAGAATATGATAAGAAATGCATTGCAGCCTCCAAAACAAAAACTTAAAAGGGGTCAACAGCGAAAAACCTCGAAAAGAGACGATGATTGCATTAAGATGTTGTCAACTCGTAATCCTTTTATGTCCGCAGTTCAGCTGAAAAATGAGTTAAAGCTTCCCGTATCAGAGTGGACCAATAGTCGTCGTTTAAGAGAAAAAAATTTATTCGGAAAATTGGCCCAGAAGGTTCCAATGCTTAATAACAGACAAAGAAAAAAGCGCATTGAGTTTGCAAAAGTACATGCTGAATGGGCCGGCCCGGAAGGTATAAAAAAATGGAGAAACATACTATGGTCTGATGAATCCAAGATAAACTTAGTCGGACCTGATGGAAGAACATGGGTAAGGCGTCCAAAAAATAAAGCATATGATCCAAAATACACCACGAAGACAATAAAGCATGGCGGCGGCAACATAATGATATGGGGTTGTTTTTCCTGGTACGGTGTTGGGCCAATATTCTGGATCAAGTAAAATATGGACAAACATCTTTATCTGCATATTCTTAAAGAAGTAATGCTTCCGTATGCCGAGTGGGAAATGCCTTTAAAGTATGAATTCCAGCAAGACAATGACCCCAAGCATACTTCTAAGATCGTAAAAGAATGGTTCTAAAAGAAAAATATAAAGTTAATGGAGTGGCCTTCACAATCGCCGGATTTAAATCCCATTGAGAATCTTTGGAGAATCGTTAAGGACAAAATTGCACCACTCAAGGCTAAAAATAAAGAAGATTTGTGGACAAAAGTGAAGAAAGCTTGGTACTCAATTCCACTAAAGACTTGTCAGTCACTTGTCGAATCAATGCCTCGGAGATGTTCTGCGGTGATTCAAAATAAGGGATTTTCAACAAAATATTAGAAATTTTCTTGCAATTGCACTTTTTTTGTATTAAAATGTCATTCTCTTTTCAATGAACCTATTTATTTGCTCGACAGGCATCAATTAATATATTAAATACATCAATTTTTCTCATTTTTTTTTAATTATAATTAAATACATTTTATGTGATTATTTATGTTTAATGTAATAAATATCGCTTTATTGTATATTACCGCTGTTTAAGTTATTTGAAAGCTAATTTATCAAAAAATGTGATGTGAACCTATTTATTTGCTCGTAACTGTATCTATATGCGACCATACTTTACAGCCTATGGTAGGTTCAGCCAAACCGACTAATGGACCACCAACCAAGAAATGGGCAGGAGTTAACACATCTTCCTCATTGGGATCATTAGGCATGGCTGTCAACGGTCGTGAGTTTAAGACAACTTTCACTTCGGTGACCACAGTTGTCAGTTCTTCGAAAGTCAAGTACGATTGACCCAAAATTCTAACTAAGTGATATTTTGTAGACTTTACCTCAGCCTCCCATAATCCGGCGAAGTGGAGGAGCGTTGTGGAATGTGGCAAAATTGAATGCTGTTAGCATTACAATACTTAGTTATTTTTCCTGTTTATCAAAAAACGTCTTTTTCATTTCTTTTAACTCTCTACGAATACCAACGAAATTTGTAGAGTTATCGCTGCGAGCATAAACCACGTCAAGCAACAAATCTTTTTAATGATGCCAAAAAAGCATTTGCAGTTAGGTCAGAGACCACCTCCATATGTATAGCTTCAGTTTGTATGTTGTTATAATAGGACCACAGAAATCTACACCAGTAAGAGTAAATGGCTTGGCTACAGCTACTCTTGAGGGGAGCAGATCACCCATAATGTGATTGGTAAGTCTTGGATGTGAGGTCATGCTCTAATTTTGTTCAATTGTGTCTGAGTTAGAGTTTTTTTTTTCCCGGGGTTTTGTGTTTCCCGGGAAAGCGGGAAATTTTTTTTAATTTCCCGGGATCCCGGGATCCCGGCCTATGAAATAAATACAAAAATTTATTTGTTTTTAGTAATACATTTCTTATTTAGAAACGTAAAAATTTTGGTTTACACGAAGTAAATACTTACATAACTAAGTAAAAAAATAAACATACGTTATTAAAAATAAAAATAGGAACTTGGAGTAATGTGAGATCAAAAACAAAATATAACACTTCAACTATTTAAAACAATTAATAGTTTTATAATATAATAGTTCTATATAAAATCGAAAATCAAAACATAAAAATTTAATGTTTATAAATAAACATATTATTTGTTTTTTGGTTTAAAAAATTATTTTTTAATACACTGAGTGCATCCGAAAGTCTATTTCTTATTTTGTTAACAAATTGTCCTGCTATCGAAAAAACTCTCTCACTTTCTACTGAAGTTGGACGTATGGTTAAAAGTGATTTAAACAAAAGTTTAATATTCTTTGGCCACTTCCTTCAAAAAATTTCAATTCTTTTTTTTATTTTTGGAGGTAGATTGAGTACCACAATTTACGACACTAATGGCTGCATTTAAGACTTCTTCAAATGCTTTTTCTTTTGCAGCGAAAAATTCTTCAACGTCATCAAAAGTTTGAACTTCTCCGAAATTATGTTCACTAAATAGTCGATTATAAAGATTTTCAGCATATCCAACTACAAGTGTACCAAGTGCTTAGAAGCATAAGGAAACAAACTATGTTTATGATCACTGTAAAAAAAAATTGGATCTTTTAAACATTTTACTAGAGTGTACAGTTTATTTTCTCTTCTTTCATCTATCCGTTGATGCAGAGCCTGAAACATTTTTTCGCCAAGAATGGAAGGAATCGACTGAATTTCTTTATATAAGGTGTTAAGTATGTCATCAGGTGTTAATATGTTTGTATCAATCACATCTACTTAACTTTTCCACTGCCAATTTTATAGGTTTTAAAACTTTAACCATGTTGTTTAATGCAACCTTTTTTTTCTCAACCCATAGTTCAGCCATTTCTAAATCAATAAGGCTCTTTTTTATTGAATTTTTTATGAGCAGAAACTTTTCTATCATTGGTACTAAAGAATTCCAACGAGTTACAATATCTAATTGGAGACATACTTCCTTCTTGTGTTCTGCGACAACATATTTTTGAAGTGTACTATTTTTTGTTGGACTTTTTTTTGAAAATTTTGATAATACGACGTGTCTGAGCCAACACGTCTTTGTAGTTACTATTTATTGACATATAATTATTTTTCCCGGGATCCCGGAAAAAAAATCCCGGGAAAGCGGGAAATTTTAACAATTGAAATTCCCGGGAATTCCCGGGACGGGATTTCTCGGGAAAAAACTCTAGTCTGAGTGTTTTTACTTTATATGTATATATATATTTTTTTTTTTCGATATAAAAAAAAATATTTTTAAAACAATTTACCCAAGGGAAAAATATTAGAAATTTTGGAAAAAATTTGGAAAAAAAAAGAATATTGAGATTTTTTTTGGGGAGTCATAAAAAAGTTCCTTAAGAGTGAAGACTGGAACTTTTATTAAACAATAAAAAAAAATAATAATAAATATTTAAAAATTTGAAGAAAATTAAAAGAATCCTGAATCCATAAACTAAGAAGCAAATTTTGAATTATTGAAGATCTGGAGGAATTTGTATGTGAAAATAATAGAAAGTTTTTTTTTTGAAAGATTATGAGTACGGAAGCGGATCAAGAACTATACAAAAATATATATATTATTCTTATTGGTGTCAAGAAGGAACATGAAATTTCACAAGAATTGCAACAATTAAATAAGATAAATCATATAAAATTTTTTTTGTGTGCAATTTGTTAATGGCAAACGATATGTAAGACCATGAAATATTTAATAAAATTATAAATTGTGCTGATGCTATATATCTGAATATAAAGGATATGGAAAATGTGACTCGTTACATAATTAATTAATCATTTTTTTACCATAAATTTGCATTGCTAAAATTTAAAGAAAAAAAAAATAATTTTATATTTATATTAAACAAAAATTGATATATTTGTCTATTTTGTATTGCCTCTATAAATCCAAATTGTAATGAAAGTTTTCAAGATCTGGTATATATATGTATATATATACATATATATATATGTATAGAACTCTGATGAGACCTTTCGTAGCTGGGTCGAAAACTAGTTCAGTTCTGCTAGTGTTGTTGCACATATTCCTTAACGGATGTTACTCTCAATAAGAATACCAGATCTTGAAAACTATCATTACAATTTGGATTTATAGAGGCAATAGAAAACAGACAAATATAAAAAATACATATTTCCAGCAATACAAGAATGAATAATGTATAAAAATTAATATGACTACATGCAACATCAGAAATTACGTTTTTTTAAACCAATTCTTATTTTTTTATATCTAAATATATAAAATTGAATGTGTGTTTGTTTATTTGTTTGTTTGTTTGTACCTTATAGGAGACCAAACCTCTGGACCGAACGTCCTGAAATTTTCACAGCATTTAACTGGGACTCTGACATGATTAATAGGGTACTTTTTTTCGACCACGCCTACTCTTACGCCCACTTTTTTTAAATTATGTAATTGCCCCCATATAGTTTTTAAATGACTTCATTCAAATTGTATACACATTATACTCCAGGCGAAGTATAAGTAATAATTTATTACTCCACGCCCTCTTTCACGCCCCTTTTCATGCCAAATTTTGTTTGAAAGTTTAAAACTTTTTGTTCTATATAGAAATTTCTTACTTACACCACTAATAATGTTTGCTATACAAAATACTTTTTTTGTAATATGTATATAGCGATGGGGTAGCGAAGCACACCGGGTTCAGCTAGTTATTTATAGAATTAGGTTTTTTTTATTCTGATTCAATTTTTTTTTTTTGTATTACGTTATTCACGTAAAACTATATTGAAATAAGAGAAACGGTTATGATATTGAAAGTCAGTCGTCAATAAATTTATTATTTTATTTTTTTTATACATTGAAAATATGAAATTTTAATAATAATTTTTAGCAAGTTCAAGAATGGACGCAGGCAAAGGTCCTTATGTCAACGTTGGTGTAAAGAACTGGTGAGTTAAAAAAAAAAACTAAAGACAATCAGGTATGTGATGAAAAACGATTTCTTTCGAATTTGAAATCGTTTGTATTTTCAAAGTCACTTATATGTTTTAATTAAATATTAAAATAATATTAATGAACGGTGTAGTGGCAATAGTCAGTCATTAACGTAATGAGTAAAACATGAATTCCAAATCTGAAAAGGCTTGGAAGTTATAGCAACTGGAAATTTCGTTCGATTTCAATTTCGATCGAAATCGATTTCCATCACATACCAGAATGTTTTATTTGTATATAAATAACATATATTAAAATCGGTTATAATATTCTTGAAGTTTTCTTATTTATTTAGTATATATAGTAAAATCAAAATATTAAACTGTTTTTTTTTTTTTCTTAAATATAAATATGTAATTTTAGTAAATTAAATTCTAATGAATTTGTTACATATTGTTTTTATTATAAATAATTCATTCGATTGATTGATATTTTTTTTCTACAATATGTTAATCAAAAAATTTCAAAATTTTATTAATATCACATAAATGTAATAATATAAGTTTCATGAAAGTATAACTTATTTTTTTTTACTCATTACCACGACTGTAGTAGATAAATATTTTTTTTGAGCTTTCTAGAATCCATTAATATTGATAGCATGGTCGGCAGAGTTGTAAACGAATCATTAATTTTTTAATTAATTCGTGAATCATTCATGCAATGAATTGGTAAAATTTTGAATTAATTCTTTTCTCCAAAAAACGAATTGAATTAAATTTGAATCAATTCATTTGAATTTAGCGAACATGAATTGCAATTCATTTTCAATTCAAATGAATTGGTAAAAAGAATTGCAATTCATTTCCAATTCATTTGAATTGAATTGATTTTGAATTAATATAAATGAGTTAGAAGAAATGAATTTCAATTCATTCCCAATTCATTTGAATTGATTTTGAATTAATTCAAATGAGTTAAAATATGAATTGCAATTCATTTTACCAATTCATTTGAATTAACTCGAAAAATTAATTTGTTATACATTTCCAATTTATTTGAATTGAATTGATTCTGAAAAAAAGACTGTAATGCAAAAAGCATCACCCTTTTTCCAAGTACTTCTATTCTGTACTTTATAATAAAAATATATCCACTACTAATAACACTGGTTTACAGGCAAAAAATACCAAGAACGCCACATGCCTAGATAAGTTAATTGGGACCTCCTGAGCACGAAAAACGCATTTATTATTTTTTTCTAAGTACCGTTTTTTAGATAACGGTACTTTTGTGTTTTTCGGTGTATGGCCCCACTCAAACCCTTGTGGTGTCCAACGGAAAAGTTAGATCGAGATAAGTGGCATATCGATGGAAAGGAAATTGAATGCTTTTTCCGCTGATATGCTGGAAAATTCTATCTGATAAGAAATCGCTGAGATATGGCACCTCAAAGTTCATAATTTGCCTATTTTTTACGTTTTTTTCAACATTTTTTATTTTCATTTAAATTTTTTCCTACGTTATATTGAAGATCTGGAATGTATTTTGAAAAAAATCGGATAAATAAATAAAGTTTTTATTAAGGATTTTGTGAAACGACAATATTTTCATTGCTCACACAGTATTCGGCGTAAATTCAAAAATGTATGTGCTGGAGGCCCGAAGTTCGAATTTAAATTATCTTATCTAGGCATGTGGCGATCTTGGTATTTTTCCAAATTAAAAATTTGTAAACCTGTGTAATGAATCACCCATTGTTTATTACTTTTAATCCAAGTATTTATTACTTATTTATAATAATTCTCTTTGTTACATTTATTTCAATTTATGTTAAGAACCGTTAGGCTTTAAGTATAAAAAGTCTTTTAATAAACGATGCATACATAAGTATTACTAAAGTGTTTGTCCTTTAATGTTCGTGGGTCACAAAATTTCATAAATTATTAATAGGTTTTAAATACTGAATGTCTTGTTATTCGGCGTATATCCAAAGCGAAATAAGTAGTACTTGAAGAACCAAACTCCAAACACCAAGTTTACTTCAATTATATGCAATTCATTTTTGATTTGATAAATTTGAATTACAAGTTACTTTCCTAATTCATTTGAATTAATTCCAAATCATTTCAGTTCAAATGAATTAGAAATGAATTGCGATTCTTTTTACCAATTCTTTTGAATTAAAAAATGAATTGCAATTCATTTTGCCTAATTCAAATGAATTGCAACTCGTTTTGTCCAACTCATTTGAATTGGAATGAATTGCGATTCATGTTCGTTAAATTCAAATGAATTGATTCAAATTTATTTCAATTTTTTTTTTTTGTTGAAAAGAATTAATTCAAAATTTAGCTAATTCATAATGAATTGAAATCAAAAAAGAATGATTCATTTACAACTCTGATGGTCGGAAGGGTAGAGATACTCCAACATACTTTACTTTAGGTTTAGAAATTTAACTATTCAACTATTTGTTGAAATTTATTCAAATTCAACATATTTTTCAATGTAAGTGTTACCATATTCTAAGTAACCGTAATTACATATTTATTTTCCAATTTACCCTTTATTACCAATTTTTTAATCAGTAATGGGTTATGTGCTGTGGCCAGCAAATTTATAATTATTCTACATTTTCGAACTAAATTCGAATATTTTAATGGATCTTTATTATACTTATCGTATGAAATTTAATAGCCTAAGATCCTAATACTGGTATTCTTATGAGAATTAACATCCGTTAAGGATGTTATGATTATGATTATTAATTTTTCTTTATCTCTTTTTTATTTGTAAACATTAATTATTTGGTATTTGCTACCTTAAATTAAATTTTATTTTAATATTTTATTTTGATCTTTCCGAAAAACAACATTCCATCTCTTTGCCCTGAGCACGGACGATTAATTAGGTAGCATAGTTTTTCAAAAAGGATCAATATTGCACAGAGCCGTTACATGGACGACATCTAAAACACGTCAGACAGCAAGTAACTGCACGTATAACACTTCTAGCGTGAAAGACCCAGAACCGCTGTGTAATGATAGCCATTAAAGCTTGGGTACCAGCATGAAAATTTTTTGTTTGAAGAAATAGTATATAACATTTCACCGTTTTTGAATTATTCGGTAGAAGAATTTGATGCTTTGCGTCATAGGGTAAATCAGCATTTGCCAGTCTGCCATCGACACGGAGCAACGGAACACCATATTTACATTCAATAAATAGACTAAGACACTTGTATTTACCTGTTGCTGGTAACTCATGATTTTTTACCAGTAAATTAATTTCTTCCCGAAAGTACTTAATACTGCTGTTAGACTATTCGAATTAGAGCTTCATCTAACCTTTCGACCATTCCCTTTGTACGATTACGAAAGCTTAGTAGGCAAACAAAAACCTTTTGCAGCTTTACGTAATTACTGAAAGTATCCATCCACATGATGAAATGTGGTTTATTGTCTTCTTTAAGGTTTTCTAGGAGAATTCTATTGGTAGATAGCAGTGTAACAGCACTAGTACTTATTTTATCATCTATATCAGTTCGTATTTTCTTCCATTTGTTAGCTGGCCATTTATTACATGTTTGTTTTAAGAAACTAGGTCCTGTAAACCAGAAGGTCTCAAGCAGTTCATTTGCATATGCACCTCTCGATATTATATCCACAGGGTTAGATTTGGAAGGAACATGAGCCAAATACAATTTTTTGTTTCTTCTTGAATCGATGACACTCTGTTAGCAATAAAGGTAGTCCAGTTTGAAGGATGTTCATTTAATCAATCAAGTACGATTTCCGAATCAGTCCATAAGTAGATACCATCTATCGTTATAGGAAAATTAGCCATCGTCTTCGTTACCAACATAGATAATAATTCCGCTCCGAGCAATTACAGCTTTGGCAAGATTTGGGCCTTTAGTGGGGCTACTCTAAATTTAGCACACCACAAGTGTACTGTGACTTCACCATCTTCACAAATCGTTCGTATATAGATACAGCACCCGTAGGCCCTTTTTGATGCATCGGCAAATCCGTTCATTTCAACTCGAGAAGAAATCGGCCAACACGATACATTTTCAACATCTTTCAATTTCTTGCAAAATTCATTCCAAAGACAATGCAGATTGATTGGTGGGGGCTCATCCTAATCAAGTTTTAAAATACATAAATCCTGCATAAAATATTTGCCTTTACAATTAATGGATTTATAAGACCAAGGGGATCAAACAGCTTAGATAATTCGCCTAATACTATTCTCTTTGTTACAGCTCTATTATAATCTAAACAAGGCCAAACATTCTCAAACGTTTCTCCTACTGGATCCCAGGTGATACCAAGAGTTATTATAATTTCTTCATCATTTAATCTGAGAGTCTTTTCCTTATCAGCATCTGGTACAATTTTAAGAAATTATTCACCATTTGAAAACCATTTTCTTATTTTAATTTTCGCAGTATCTAACACTGTTGACACCTGCCTATAAATTACAAAAATTTAATTTTTATTATTTGAACCACTGATCAAATCATTCATATAAAATCTTTTAAAATCTTTTTTGATCCAATCTGATATTCAACGGCGTATTCTTCCCCCAATAAATTTAATCCTAGGATGTTCAACTGGGCTTTTTTTGTTCTGAGCGAAGAAATATTTTATGTCACTACCGCTAATGCCTTCTGAACAAAATGAATTCAGTAAAACACTGTTACTATTGATTTCGTAGACAACCTTGTCTAGTTATGTAAAAATGTGGTAAGTGTACCTACTGGGCCTCGTGAAGCAGATATGTAAAACTAATGACAGCTGATCCATATTCAACACAGTTGATCTTCTGACTGACGTTAAGTTGCAAAAATGTGAGTATGTGTGTTTGTGTAAGCTCTTGCGAACACGTGGTAAAGCTGTACAAACAAGTGTATTGTGTATCGGTTTCTAGAATTCATCATTTCAGTTGGCTTTTTAGTGTCTTGTGCTCATCGGGTTTATTGAATTCAACTTTTTCAAGTATCTGGAATAAGTGATGAGGTGTGGGAAGGTGTGGTTCTAAATCGGAGACAGCGATTTTTCAGACTTACAACAGACCAACAACAGCTCACGAGAGCCGACTGGCCGCATTTCTTGCAAGTGAAAGCATCGGAGATGAAGAGGACGTTCCTTTTGAATGTGAAGATGGTGATGATGTAGATTATATCCCATCTGAGGAAGCAGCTTCGGACGCTGAAGGACATTTAAACATTGATAGCAATGATGAAGTGGACAGTGACTGTGAAGAAGAGGAAGCAGCAGTTGAAGAAAAAGTGGGTGAAGTAACTTCCAATTTTCCAGCTGGTCAATTTTACGCATACAAAGATGGTGTTGTGTGGGAGAAAAGCCATCGGTAAGATACCGTCCATATGCATATATTCAAGAAATTCATTATTTCGGAACTGGTGAGTGTAATTGTTCGGGAAATAAACCGTAAAGCATCAGACATCCCACGGGATTGGAATATAGCTCATCCGCATTCGACCACAAGAGTTTGGAGATCAGCAAATGAGAATATATTCGATTCGATAATGGAAACACGCGACCAGATCGTGCTGCATTGAGCAAATCTGCAGCTGTCGACGATCTCTGGATAATGCTAAATGCTAATTTACAGCGTGCTTATGTGCCTTCAGCGAATATCACTATTGATGAGCAATTGTTTCCAATTGCGGGCGCAAACGTTTTACCCAGTACATCCCATCTAAACCGTCAAAATATGGTATAAAAGTATGGTGGATACGCGATACCAAGACAAATTATCTACTAAAAGGTGAGATATATACAGGCAAATTAGCAGGCGATTTATGAGATGTGCAGCAGGGCAAACGAGTCGTGTTTACCTTAGCTTAAAAATTCAATGTAACTTCACTTCCTTGGCTTTGGCTGAAGAACTCGAACACTGTTCGCTCCAACAAACGCTTTGTGCCGGAGGAGTTCAAAAAGTCCAAAAATCGCCAGGTAGAGGAGACATTGTTTGGTTATCATAATGGGCAAGTTTCATAGTGCTCATATGTAGCAAAAAAAACAAAGCTGTCATTTTACTATCAAGCGAACATTACGCATCTAATATCGACATTTCAAACAAAAATAAGCCATATCAAATTCTTGATTATAACGCAAATATAAATAGCCATGTTAGCTGCTGTCCTTGCGAAATTCCATGTTGTTGTAAGTAATTTAAAAAGTATAAATAAAATAATATCCATTTCTAATTATACCGTTATATTTGCAGGCACCATTGTATAAACAACCAATAACAAGCTCATCTGGACAAAACGTTTTTGACGTGTGAAAAATTTAACAAGTTAATGTGCCTTGAGCATGGCTTTATGAAGAAAGCTTGTCTATGCCAGTTTTGCGCTGCTGCTTTTTAATTTAACTTTAAGCTATCAAAAATATCTATCTCATTGCTAAATGATAAACATTTTAAAAACGATTTAATAAATAAGCTAAAATTTATTTAAAAAAAATATATTTTAAGGCATCATTTACACCCAACCACACCCCACGACCAAGTCTGAGGCACGCATTAACAATTAGTGTGGTACAAGACTTCTACACACTACACAAACCAGGCAATCAATTAAAAGCTTAAAAGGAGAAAAAAATTGTAAGAGCCTCGCCAGGCCCAGTAGAGTTACTTACCACTGCCCAGGCAGTCAGACATCCTAGGGTTAAGTGCCTTGTTGCCAAATAAGGGGCAGAAGTAATCGATATGCATTCAACTTTTTTTCAGGGGAAGATCTCCACAAAATCTCAACTTAAATTTAAAAATAAATCATGGATATAATACACAAATGTAAGGGCTGCCTGATGACATACATATATACATATTTGGCCATTACCATCCTGTTTCAGAGTTACGGCCTATCTTCTCGCATGTTGTGTCTGTAAATTTTTATCCAGAAATTTTAAAGTCGACTCCGAATGACAGACGGGCAATTATTACTCTCAGGGTTTTTGTCAGAAGACTGATAAGATATTGTTACGTTTTTACTTTTTAAAACGTTTTCTTTCTATAAACCTTTTCTATAGTAATAATTTATTTTGTGGTTTCTTAATTGCAGTAACAAGCACTTGATTTGATTGTGTATTTACTAATTTACTCTATTTGCGCTTAATACACTTTACAATATATACACTGTTAAACAATTACATACATAGGGACTCACTGTTTATCTCTACTCTATCGTAGCTAAAACACAACTGACTTGATTCCCAATCTCTGATCGGCCTTTTATTTAAATTTCAATGTGTCTAGATTTTTATTTCAGTTTCGAGATCACTGCATATGGCAAAATACTTGTGTGTCAACATGTTAATTTATTTTTGTATGTATATGCGTATGTATATCTGTAGCACATGTAGAAGTTTGCAGAATACAACATCTCTTATGTTGTTGCTGTTGAAATGCTTTCGTAGTTATTTTTGCAGCACCAATATAAAGATATATGTGTGCATGTATGTATTTGTTTTAACTGGTAACAGCACAAGATAAAATTACGTGGTTGTTGTTGTTACTTTTTTTACTCTAAAATGTTACCATAATACGCGTTTTTCTTTTATTTTAGCGGTAATCTTTGACACTTTTTTACATAATTTATTTTTTGTAACAATATAGTAACCGAAACAAATATTTTTTTCCTATTTCTTTCAAGATGTCAGAGCTAAGATTTGAACCCGGAGCTATCGTCTTAGTAAGCCAACACACTAACCACTGCCCGATGTACACACCTCAAAACTTTAAGTATGGGTTTCGAGGTATCGATATTTTAAGATATTTAAGAGCGACCGCACTATAAGAGTGGTTATATATGGTGTGTTTTAACGAGTTCATATTGAATTCGAGAATACCGCAAAGATCTATTCTGTATCTTACTATACTTCTGATTTTTTTTTAATGATCTTCTTTTTCTTTATTTGAATGTTCCATCTTTTATTTACTTTTTCGCAGATGACTGCAACCTTTGTCATTCATATTCCTCTGATCGAAGTCCGAGGCTTCTGGAGATTGGGGCGAGAAGGTAAAATATGAATGACACGCCCAAAATGACTTGCAGATAATCTCCGCGTAGAGTCGCGCCAACAGAATCGAATTTAATGTGCGCAAGACTTAATGTTGTTTTATCACACATAGGCGTAGTGGTCATGATACAGTCTGGTCACCTGTGACTATGTAAATACTGAGGAAGCGGATGCTTTTGCATTCAAGTGCCTGACCTTTTTAATATATACAAGACCTCTATCTGCTTCAAATTCTATTTTGGCGCTTCTCGACGGAATACAGGAAAGGACGAAGGTGCTTATCAATGAGAGTAGGGTATCCAACTCTATCGGTTCATTGGGGCATCGGCACAATGTGTTGTGCGTTTCATTGTTCTATCGCTACTAAAGTGTGAGGTGCTCTAATGCAATAAAGGACTTGATTCCGGATAATCGCATATTTTTATGAACTACTCACACCTCGCAAAGGGCATCCTTTAGTAGTTGATTGTCCAGTGAATTATACAATGCATTATAGAGAGTGAATCTTCTTAAACTTCAAGATGATTAAAGATTTTAAATTTTAAAAATGTCAGATTTTTTAAAAAGACAATGCGAACTCTTCTAGGTTGATTTCAAGAATGATTATTTTATTTTATAAAATGGCGCATTATATTTTCAGTATATATTGCTTATTTACATAATTTCCCAAGCTATTACTTAACTATTTTTTGTACATAATGAAATTCAGCAAGTGACAGCTCTACTGTCATAAAGGTTAAGGTTACGCGAAAAACCGTTAATTTTAAATTCAAATTAATTCAAAATAAAAATAATAATTAGATAGAATTTGACCAAAACCATTGAAGGACTACAGTCTTCAATATATTTGTAATAAGGCTAACTTATGTATGGGTAGTTTATAAATGCCCTTTGGAGTTTTTACTTCCGCAACTCATATTTTACCATCTCCTCCAGTTATTACCGTTTGCACCCGGCCTGTCATCCATTGAAGTGGTGAAATATTATCGTCTTGAATTACGACAAGTTGACCTGGTGTCAGATCTGGGTGGTCTACTGTCCATTTGGAACGAATTTGAAGGCTGCAGATGTATGTGCCAGAACCTCTGCCTGAGTCCGCATAAAAGTTGCCACCTCTTCAAGTAGGTCAGCTTGGTTACGTCTTCTAATTGCGATTCTTGAGGCAGCGCTCGTAGGCTTTCTCCTATTAAAAGATGAGATCGAGTTAATGCCTCTCCATCGTTCGGATCGTTGCTTAGTGGTGCGATTAGACGAGAGTTGAGAACTGCTTCTATTTCTATGAGTACTGTTGTTAATTCTTCGGTCGTTAGCAATGCGTTTTGTACTGTTCTCAGTAGTAGACCCTTCGCAGATTTCACGGCTGCTTCCCAAAGCCTTCCGAAATGAGGTGCTCTGGGTGGTATATAGATGAATTCCATTCCCTTGTTTGCAGCGTATGATGCGATCTCTCTGTGTGCCTTGTGAAACATCTCTGCAAAATCTCGCATTTCTTTGGCAGCGCCTACGAAATTCGTTGCGTTGTCACTGTATTCCTTGTCTGGAACTCCTCTTCTGCCGGTAAACCTTTTTAGACATAAAATAAAAGAATTTGATGACAAATCAGAAACAAGTTCTAAGTGGACTGCTTTTGACGTAAAACATACAAAAACTGAAATATACATTTTAATAGGCTGCCGTCCCCGAATTTTTAATGTGACATTAACAGGACCACAAAAGTCAACGCCACATATTTTAAATGGACGTAAAGCTCTCATCCTATCTGCTGGAAGGTTGCCCATAATTTGATTCATAAATTTTGGCTTATAATGGAAGCAATGCAAGCACTTGCGAACTATTCTTGTACACACTTCCTTTGCATTCAATAACCAAATATTTTCACGAAGGAAAATGTTCCAGCATGACAGTTTTCAAGGTGTAATCGACGCAAATAAAGAGTAATAAAATAGGACCTGCTTGACCTTAACAATGGAAACTTAGCCTCATAAGATAGACGTGCGTTAAATAATCGACCACCTACTCTAATAAGCAAAAACGATCTATTTGCCTCCTTTAACGTATGAAGAAAGGGGTTTAACTTCTGCAAACTTGGTTTAAGAGAGATTCCATTTTTTAATTTCATTATGACCTCTGAGTAATTTTCACTCTGAATTATTTCCCAAATATAAAAACGAACATTTTAATTGCTTCTCTGACAGAGCCTTCCCATAATTACTTCTATTTTTCCTACAAACGTCAATAAAACGGAAAATATACGCAATAACCCTCAAGGACCTATAATAAGAGGAGTATCGTTGAATTATTTGTATACAATCGCTAAATTTCTCACTGCCAGTATTATCCTGTGTAGCATAGAGCGCGACGAGTGTCCTTAGTTTTTCCAGTGATTCTAATTCTTTTGGTAAAGAAAATTTTTTATTTATGGGCCAATTTTTACATTCATCAAGTAAAAATGTAGGTCCCCCAAACCAAATTGAATGTTTCAGCTCATCAACTCATCCAGCTAGGTCGCCTGGATTACTTTTTGAGGGCACGTGTCTCCACATCACGTTTTCTGATAACTCTTGTATATTTGATACTCTATTTGCGACAAAGGTTTGTAGTGTTGACGCATGGGAATGAATCCATTGAAGAGTTATTTCAGAGTCTGTCCAAAATATAGTACTTTCAATTTTTAAATTCAATAAGGTTTTGATTTTCGCCCATAATTTGGCCAAAAGCTGTGCTGCAAAAAGTTCTAGTCGTGGCAGTGATTTTGTCTTAATTGAGGCTACTTTAGATTTTGCTGTTAAAAGCCTTACAAAAATCTTTCCCGATATAATCGATCTTATATAAATACAACAGCCGTATGCTCTTATAGATGCGTCGGTGAAACCATGAATTTGGCACCTTATGTCTTTGCCAGTAAAAAATATCTTGGTATTACAATATCGTTGAGATTTTCTATGTCCCTTTTGACATTTTCCCATGATGTGCTTAACTTAGCTGGAATACATTCGTCCCAGTCCAGATCTAGGAGCCAGAGATCCTGAAGTATCATTTTAGCCTTTGTTACTATAGGACACAAAAGATCAAAAAGCCTTGCTGATACTTAAAAAATATTACGTTTAGTGGGCTTTAAATCAAGAATAGATTTATCCAGATTATAAGTAATTGTATCATTTTGCGGAAACCATGTTGTACCTAAAGCTTTTGTCGAATCCGAATTGTTAAACTGTATTGTTCTCTCAGTTGAGTTTGTTTTAAATTTATGATATCCATTCGAAAACCATTTCGTTAGATTAAAACCAGCCGATTGTAGAATTTGGCATACTTGGACACGAATAACTTCTAAGACTTCTTTTGAATCTGCCCCAGTCAACAAGTCATCAACATAGAAATCTTTTCTTATGACACCTACCCCGATAGGATGTGACTGTTCATAAAAATCGCTAAGAAAACGTAAACAGCGTATAGCCAGAAATGGAGCAGAGGCAGTCCCGTATGTAACAGTGTTTAACATATAAGCCTGTAAGACACTATTGGAAACTTTTCTCCACAAAATTAATTGAAATTTTCTTTCGGCCTCGTCAATCAAAACTTGACGGTACATTTTTTCAATGTCAACCATCATCGCGTACTTGTATGTTCTAAAGCGAATGAGTATAGAAAATATATCCTCCTGAATCGTTGGGCCTACCATTAGTAAATCATTCAATGATACTTGTGATGACGTCTTACAAGAAGCATCAAATACAACTCCCAGTTTTGTCGAAGTACTTTGTGGTCGTAGAACACACTGATGCGGAATATAATAATGTGGAAAATCAGGAATGTGACTATTTAGCAAAGACATGTGACCCAACTTAAGGTATTCATCCATAAATTCGTTGTACATTACTTTCGTGGTTAAATCCTTTGAGAGACAGTGCCCCAGGGAGAGAAATCTTCGTTTTGCTGTATCAAACGACATGCCCAAGTTGTTAGGGCCATCTTTAAAAGGCAGGTTCACAATAAATCTTCCTGACGGTAAACGTTTAACTGTTGAAACAAATTTATCCTCACATGCCTGTTGCTCTTTTGATAAAATATTAAAATTTTGAGGTATTTCCTCCAACTCCCAGAATTTTTTCACTATTGACTCCAATGATACTTCGTTAATCGTATTCGAGACTAAGTTACATGTACCTGACATTCTATTGGTTTCCTGTTGGTATCTGCCAGATACTATCCACCAAGTTCTGCAGAGTTGGTAAAGTGGGACTATTTTTAATATGTCCAACACACAAAAGTTCAAAAAATAACTCAGCTCCTATTAGCATATCAATTTTCTGGGGTTTGTTAAATAATGGGTCTCCAGTTCTATATTATTTGGAATATTACAATTTGCTGTTGATCTGGTTGATGTTTTGAAATTGATTTAAGCACCCAAAAATCTGATGTAAATTCATGCTCACTAATTCGTGATTTAACAGTTGCCTGTAATTTATATTTTGCAGAGGCTTTTGATTTACCAATGCCCATTAGATTTAGATTTTGCTCCTCCTTCTTCAGATTTAGTCGCTGTGAAAGAGCTTCTGTTACAAAATTTACCTGTGAGCCAGAGTCTAGTAATGTCCTTGCTAATATATATTGGCCTGATTTATCACGTATTTTTACAACCGCAGTTGCCAAGATTATATTATCCTCAATAGTAGTAGAGTAGTTTACACTGACTTGAGAATTTGATGTGAAATCAGTATTTTCAAGAGAACTTGTATTACTCCCATTTACAGTTGTATATTTATGTAAAAATTTGTTATGTGAACGATTACATATTGGACATTTTGACAATTTGACACTGTGTGGCCCTTTCTAAGGCAGTTGATACATGCTGGAGCATTTTTTATAAATTCAAATCTTTGCTGCACTGATATCGTCAAAAATGAAGGACATTCGTATACAAAATATTGATCTGAACGGCAAAATAAACATTTTGGATTTGACTGCTGAGATTTAGTTTGACAAAAGAAAGACCTTATATTTCTTTTTGTTTTCACTTCATTTGCTTTGTTGACCAAGGGCTTTATTTTTGAACAAGAATTTTCGTCAGCTAATATATGCTGATATCTTTTATTCAGAGCTTTCTCACAATCGCTCCATAGGCAAAATAAACATTTTGGATTTGACTGCTGAGATTTAGTTTGACAAAAGAAAGACCTTATATTTCTTTTTGTTTTCACTTCATTTGCTTTGTTGACCAAGGGCTTTATTTTTGAACAAGAATTTTCGTCAGCTAATATATGCTGATATCTTTTATTCAGAGCTTTCTCACAATCGCTCCATAGGGGCAATTTTTGAAAATCAAGTTGCTCTTCCCACTTGGATTTAGTAATATGATCGACCTTGGACATGACAAGGTGTATAATTACAGCATTGGCTATACTTCTGTCATCACCTATTGACATAAGTGAATCATAAATTGCGGATACCGTGTCTATCATGCTTCTCAAAGCGGTTGACGAGGGTTTAGGTATATCAGTAAGGTCAATTAACTGTGAAATATTATCTAAAAATATTAGACAAGGATTGTCATAAACCCGTTTTAGACTTGCCAACGCTTTGTGGTAGTTTTGTTCAGTTACTTGAAATGCCTTTACTGTACCCAGGGCTTCATTAGATAAACATGACAACAAGTGATTAAATTTTTCAATGTTCGTTAGATTCAGATCACTGTCTACTAAATTTTCAAAAAGACCAATAGTTTTTATATTCCGAATTTTTACCACTGAATTTCGGAAGCTTCATGTTTGGGAGTCTTGAATGTTGACCTGGAAGATCTATACTTGTATCGTTAGCATTCGATGGTCTTGATGGTAATAAGTCCATAAGAAGACATTTTGTACTCACGCATAGATCCTCTAAATCTGCCCTTTCCGTATTTGATGGGTTTAAAATATCAATTTCAGTTTGATATGTCATTGCCTGTTCAATATATTGATCCAGAATTTCATGACGACATATTACTTCACCAGGTTTAAATGATATACCTAGTTCTCTGTTTGATAGAACGACGAATCCTAGCAATATTGGTCATAATCATATTTTTCTGATAATAAACCACCTCTGTAGTACTCTGACGTACCAAAGAAGAACTATGCTTTTTACCACCCATACTAATTTAATTACTGAAGCAAAAAAAATTAATTGAAATTTTCTATTAAATCAAACGAAATGAATTAATATTTGCAATTTGAATGCACACCTTTAATATAAATTCAGATTTCAAATTAACAATTTTGGTTCCAAATTCTTGCCGACATATACCTTCACAATATTAAATGCTTTGAAATAAATACAATGGAACAATTTCCCAAACGCACTATTAATAAATACCTTCACATTAATCCACCAGCACAGATGTCCTCCTATGAATCCTGTCTTTATGGACTTTCAAAAATGTGGTTTCCTTTGACTCACTCTTAAGCAATCTTAGAATTTCGGCACAATTGAATCTATATTTTAATTAGTTTTCTGATTTCAAATATTTAAATGTCGATGGATTCTAAACTTTAGTTTGCAAATAATTGATTTATAAGCAAATGCTTCTACTTATTGTGCTTGTTCTTATTCCTTCAGAAAATTAATTGATAGCTTATCTATCATAAGCCGTTTCTACACAGCAAACGGTACTCATATAATATTATTCAAATAAATTTTCATAGTAAAGTACACTAGATGACCCGTGTGAATATTTCGCACTGTTAGTTGTCATTTTTGTAACATAAAATGAAAATAATTAGTAGAAATTTTAGTAACTTCAACACATTTTATTAAAAGTATAAAAATATTAGAAATGTACATATTTACATATATGTTTAAATGCTTTTATAATACTTTTTTGAATACAATGGTAGAGATAATGACATGGTCATCGTTAACTTCCCAGCGGTAAAAATGTACCTTACGTAATCGCTTATGTAAGCAACACAAAGTAGCAATCAGTGGTGACACCTTCGCTTATTTCTCTGTTTAGATTTAACATATAAGTGTCATAGGCTGCTTAATCTGTGAGCTCTCGCTTAAAAAGTAAGTGACGTTGTCACCACGTGCTACTACTAGTGCAATTACATTGTAAACAGAGTTATAAGCAGGTTTTATGATATCCCTATTAACAGAAGTAAATTGGAACGTAATGCATATGTATTACAATCTACTTTGCAACTGTAAGTTAAGGTTAAGCGCTGTCGCCACTTTTCCTACTGATTTTGTAATTGAAAACATAATGCATGTTAATTTGAGTTCAGCCTAAAAAATTGCAATATTTTTTTATTATTTCAATAAAATTCAATTGAAATTTAAATTTACAAATTATTTTAAAAATTGATTAATACAAAAAAAAAAGAAAAAAATAATAATAAATATATAGAGAATATAATAACAAAAATATAAAATAATTATTAGTTACTATTTTTTCTTTCACTACACTTTTTTGTATAAAATCTGTTTATATGTTTTAAAACAGTGTTGTTATTGTTTTTTATACACGTCAATGGTATGGCCCTCTTTCTTTACGGCTTCTAAAAAATAAAAATTGGTAAATGCAAACACTTACATATGTATATAAATATATAGCAATTTTAAAGTAAACTTACCAAAAATTGCATCATGCAGGGCCTTTAATTCTGAAAATACAAATCTGAAAATACAAATATATATATTATTATTTTCGGCCAAATGAGTTTATATCTTAAATCTTCTTTACCAAGCTACTTAGGCCCAAATTGTTTCATATTAATAAAAAAAAAAAATATTATACATATGTTTTCCCGACTTTGGATCTGTGTAATAATTGTAACTGCTGGGATTTATTCAACTGAAATAAAAAAATAACTTGCTAATTCTTTATTTTTATAAAAGGTTTTTTACAGACACTGAGTAAAGTTAAAATAAATAAATTAACGTACCTTTCAATTTCTCCAAATCACTTTCAATTTTTGCCATCTTTTAATTAATTAGTAATTACATATTATTAAAAATATAGTCACCAAAACACCTTTTTAAAAACCACTTTTCCACTGCGTAATGAACTTTGAACTAATTTAAATTGCAAAAATATTTTTTGTTTCACTTGTATTTCATATGTACATTGAAACTAACGGCATTTTATTATGTAAAAAAATAAAATACGAGAACAAATTTTATACTGAAACAGTAACTGACTCGGCCGCTTACATCGTAAGTGAAGTTTTAATTTGGTATTTTAAATTTTTACATATACGTATGGTAAACAAAAACAAATGGTCTATATAAATATATGTTTTTATATGTATATATGAAAGTAAAGACCAAAATAGAAAAGCAAACAACGGAGCCCTTCGCTTACATTGTAAGTGGAGTTGTAATCTCGGCATATTGAATTCTTGCATTTAAAGTAAAAATAAAAACAAATACTCTGTATTGAAACCGTAACTGACTTAGCCGCTTACATCGTAATCCAGGTTTTAAATTGGGCGTATGATTCTTTAGATTACGCACAGCTTACACTTTAAGCACGTTAAGAGTCCGCTTAAAATGTAATGCATACGTCATCGATGATTGCGTAGGTACTTCGTTTTTTTTACCACTGGGTTTTTGCCCGTACGAATCCTTAATACAAACAAAAATATCCTTTAACGTACAACTACTGTAAAGTATTGCCAAAACAGCTTTTTATAGTAAATAGCGGTATTGCCAGAATGGATTTTAATATATACGTACTATATTATGTAGAACTGCATTACTATTAAGCGACCCTGTATTACCACACTTGAACAAAAACATATAATCATAATGACAACAGTATTATCATGCAGTTCTAAATAAAATATAATTTTTATCAATGAAAATATAAATTTTTAAATTTCTAATTATTTTTCGTCATTAGTGTTAGAAATAAGCTTTAAAATGAGATATCATTCATTAAATTTGATGCGGTGGTATGGGAGATATTTGCAACCGACAAAAAAAAGTGCTTTAGAAATAATATATATATGATTAAAGATTAATTGGATTATGACAATACCGTATTATTATTTCTTTTTTATATATTTCACCACGTGCGTTCACTTCAACCTATTATTAGCAGTAAACTCTGATTACAAAAAAATGCAACTGCTAAGGCACCTAAGAAAATAAGATCCACAATGTAACAGCATGTATTCGGTTAGTTTCCAATAATCGATAAATCTTGGCATAAGATGCAGTTGCAAATTGGCATTATTTCTTTGACGGGATGTAAATGTGGTACGCACACTGATGTTCCTACTTCAGTAGATTTGAAGATTCTTGTAGGTTAGGAGAACAAATTTTCTAGACACTTGTTATAATTACAAATGTCCCTGCTCGGGCGCCAATGAATCTTCTTAAACTTCAAGATGATTAAATATTTTAAAGTGTAAAGATGTCCGATTTTTTAAAAAGATAATGCGAACTCTTCTAGGTTGATTTCAATAATGATTATTTTATTTTATAAAATGGCGCATTATATTTGCCGTATATATTGCTTATTTACATAATTTCCCAAGCTATTATTTAACTATTTTTTGTACATAATGAAATTCAGCAAGTAATAGCTCTACTGTCATAAAGTTAAAGGCCCAACCATAATGTACTTTCGTAGACGTATGCTAATGTCAAAAATCAACGAAACGTCTGTCAAAAATCTAACGAAACTTTCGAGTGGCTATAATGTACTTTTTGAACTTAAGAGCAAGCTGTTCTTAGTTGCAAACATTAGTACTTATGTAAAACTTTATTTGTCTCTTTATTTCATGAATATACAGATTTTTATCACAAAATGTTATTTAATATCTACAACGGTTAAATATTTTACCGAAAACACGTCAGTTATATTTATTTTTGTTAATTAAAAAAAAATAAATCATAAATAAAAAATAGTACTAAAAAATGCAACCGTGCGTTCATTCCAAATGTACATTTGGTTATTAATGTGCTACAAAATGAACAGAAAAGAAAAATATTTAAATGGTTGAAAATTAATAAGATACACATTTGTCACAGAGAAATCGTTTTTTTTTATATTGTTACGTTTTTACCTTTTAAAAACGTTTTATTTCTATAAACCTTTTTTATAGAAATAATTTATTATTTGGATTCTTAATTACAATAATAAACACTTGATTTGATTGTGTATTTACTAATTTACTTTATTTACACTTAGTACACTTTACAAGTAATACACTGTTAAACAATACCACACGTAGGGATTCACTGTTGATCTTTACTCTGTCGTAGCTAAATCACTATCTTGATTCCCAATCTCTGCTCTGCCTTTTTATTTAAATTTCAATGTGTCTAGATTTTTCTTTCAGTTTCGAGATCACTGCATATGGCAAAATACTTGCGTGTCAACATGTTAATTTATTTTTGTATGTATATGCGTGTGTATATCTGTAGTACATGCAGAAGTTTGTAGAACAGAACATCTCTTATGTTGTTGTTGTTGAAATGATTTCGTAGTTATTTTTGCAGCATCAATATACAGATATATGTGCGTGTGTGTGTTTTTGTTTTTACTGGTAACAGCACAAGACAAAATTACGTGGTTGTTGTTATTACTTTTTTTACTCTAAAGTGTTACCATAATACGCGTTTTTCTTTTATTTTAGCTGTAATCTTTGGCGCTTTTTTACTTAATTTAATTTTTTTCGTAACACTGTCTCCCACTTAAGCCTGTTCGTCCCGAATAGGCTCCTTAACTACTTTCCCATAGTTTGCCAGTCGCTCTAAGTGTACGGCTTCATCTTGGACCTCGGACTGTTGTACTTTTGGATTCGGTAGACAACATCATTAAGCCTTTTGATTACCTTATAAGGTCCTTCCCAGTTAGTCTGCAATTTGGGAGACAATCCTTTCTTCCGCTGTGGGTTGTAAAGTAGAACCAGTTGACCTTCATGGTATCCTTCACTATTTGCTGCCTTATCGTATCTCGCTTTCATTTTGTCACTGACCATCTTTATTCGAGTACGTACAAAATAAAATCATGTAACTCGTTGAGGTTTTCTTGTTTCACGGCATAACTCTCATCTTCGTCCGCTATTGGTTTGGCGCCAAATTCCAAGTCACCAGGTAATCTCAACTCAGTGCCATAAATAATTTTGGCAGGTGTTTTTGATGTCGAATCATGCACAGCTGATCGGTATGCTAACAGAAATTTTGGTATGTGCTCGTCCCAATCTTTTTGATGGTCACTCACCACTTTACGTAGGTATTCCTCAAGTGTTCTATTACATCGCTCTACCATTCCATCAGATTGGGGGTGTAGTGGCGTCGTACTGGTCTTCTTTATTCCGTAGATTTCGCACATTTCTTTAAACACCATGGACTCAAAATTTCTGCCTTGATCGGAGTGCAGTTCAATTGGTACACCATAGCGACAAACCCAGTTGTTCACAAATACGTCTACAATTGTTGTTGCTTCTTGATTGGGTATGGTGTACACCTCTGGCCACTTGCTGAAATAATCCATCACTACGAGAACGTATCGATTACCGTTTTTACTGATGTGAAAAGGACCTGCCACATCCATCGCTATTCGGTCGAATGGTGCGGCTGAATTATACTGCTGTAGCTGCCCTCGGCTTCTTCTCACTGGTCCTTTTGCTGCTATACATTGCGCACAGTTTGCTATCCAATCGGCGACAGCTTGTTGACAACCGATCCAGTAAAACCTTTGCTTAAGTTTTTCTAAAGTTTTAGTTACTCCAAGATGACCTCCACTAGGACCATTTTGAAATTCATTTAGGATTTCACTTATCTTGGAGGATGGCACTACTATTAAGTCGGTTGTTGTTTTGCCATCTGCACTCTCCCAGGTACGATATAAGCAGCCATTAATCAGCTTTAAACTATTCCACTGAGCCCAGTAAGCCTATACTATAGGGCCTTCTGCTGATATATGGTTTCGGGTTGGTCGTTGATCCTTTTCTTTAGCTGTTATCATTTTTGATAACACTGGATCATTCTTTTGCGCTGTTGCCCAGTCCTTGTCCGCCTCTATGTGAGTTAGCCGAATGTCAACGATAGATTCCTTGCCCTCAGCCTTAGTACAATGTTTACACTCTATGCTACACGGCTGCCGCGATAGATCATCTGCATTACCATGCTTGGCGCCTCTTCTGTGCTCTATGCTAAAATCGTAGCTTTGGAGTCGTTCAATCCAGCGAGCCAGCTGTACTTCAGGGTTCTTAAACTGCAACAGCCATCTGAGTGCAGAGTGGTCAGTCCTCAGGAGAAAATTTTGGCCATATAAGTACTTGTGGTAATGTTTTATGCACTCTAATACCGCTAATAATTCACGTCGTGTTACACAATAGTTCTTTTCAGGCTTTGAGAGTGTTCGACTGTAATAGCCCACAACCTTTTCTGTTCCATTGACTACCTGCGAGAGTACGCCACCTATAGCATGTCCACTAGCATCACTGTCTAAGACAAATTTTTCACCCGGCACTGGATAGGATAAAACGGGTGCTGCACATAATAAATTTTTCAATGTTTCAAATGCCTTCTCTTGTGGGTCACCCCAGTGGTATGGTCTTGATTTCTTTGTCAGCTCATATAGGCTTGCTGCTACGCTCGCGAAATTCGGCACAAAGCGTCTGTAATATGTGCAGAGTCCTAAAAAGCTACGTAACTCGTGAAGATTCTGTGGTCGAGGCCAGTTCTTTACTGCTCGTGTTTTATCTTCTTCTGCAGTAATGCCATCTGCCGTTACAAGGTGTCCCAGATATTTTACCTCTTTTTGGAACAATGCACATTTCTTTGCACTTAACTTTAGACCGGCCGCAGATATTCGCTGTAGAACTTCTCCAAAGTTTCTGAGATGTTCGTCGAAAGTTCTACCCATCACTATTATGTCATCGAGATATACCAAGCAAGTTTTCCAGTGCAGTCCTTTCAATACTCGCTCCATAAGACCCTCAAATGTGGCCGGCGCATTGCAGAGCCCAAACGGCATTACCTTGAATTGCCATAAACCATCGTTTGCACTAAAAGCGGTTTTCTCTTTATCCTTCTCTACAATCTCCACCTGCCAATAGCCACTTTGCAAGTCAAATGTGGAGAACCATTTCGTTCCTGCTAGCGTGTCCAGCGTATCGTCAATCCTTGGTAGCGGATAACTATCTTTTATAGTGACATCATTAAGTTGTCTGTAGTCCACACAGAATCTTGTACCGCCATCTTTCTTCTTCACTAGGACTACAGGTGAGCTCCACGGACTGAATGATGACTCTATTACACCGTTCTTTTCCATTTCTTTGACCAGGTCCTTTACCTCATTTCTCTTGGCCAAGGGTACGCTTCTGGGTGCCTGTTTAATAGGTCTCGCTTCGCCGGTGTTGATTACGTGCTTAACAATGGCCGTTCTACCTTGACAGTGATCTTTTACGGCCAAGACGCTGGCATGCTTCTTAAGCAGCTGTTTCGCTTTATTTTTATCCGAAGCTGCTAATTCTTTTACCCATTTTTCCACATAGTCCTTAAATAGAGCTTGGTCCTTGGCAGGTATATTTTCAGGATCCCCCGTGCTCTCATGATATATTACCGCTTCTACTGGAACACATCGGCCTACATCGGATCCTTCTTTATTGGCTTTAATAAGGGCTTTTGCTGTTAATAATTCGGCCTTTATTTCTTCTGGTTCTACTACCCACAAACGGTTGTCCACACAATCTCCCTCCGCACGCGCCCATATCAATGTTTCTGCTTGTGGTGGTAATTTTTGCCGTCCAACAGCAACTAGTTTTCTAGCGTGAGTATTGTCGTCATAACCCACATCAAGCGGTATCTCACATTATGCCAACTCATAACCTGTTGCCCCATATTCAGTTTGATGCCATGGGTTATCATAAAATCGACACCAATGATAACCTCATCAACAATATCGGCAACAAGAAACACATGTCTCACGCTAATGTTGGTCATAGTCACCTTAGCCTCTATCTTCCCGTGGATAGTAACAGATTCTCCCGTAGCTGTTCGTAGTCTAACGTTTTGTAGTGACTCACATCTTCCGTTGACTATATCGGGCCTTATGATCGACTGTGTTGCCCCAGTGTCTATAGTGAAGATGTGTCTTCTGCCATTTATGTACCCACTAACTGTTAAGTTGCTGTTCTTTTGCTGCATCACTGATATGGAGATCGTGGGGCACTCGCTTGTGGGAGCCAGCTCTTGCCCCTTAGTGCTAGCTCGTTTTAGTTTAACGGGGACTCTTGTGATGGTTGCTGGTGGTTCACCCGTTTGTTACTTCTGGATGGCGAGATAGACCTTGCTCTTTTTCGTGGCGCTTTACAGTTTCTTTGGAAATGGCCACTCTTACCACAATTGAAGCACTTTGCGTTCGTCTTCTGGTGCATGCCGGCACAAATTTCCTTCATCATAGCTTTAAGGTCATAAACCACGTCATGTGTTTCCGGTTCGACATCTAAAGCACGCACTTTGTGTACCTGTGGCCTAGATATAGCTCTAGCGGTTTCCTGCCCCAATGCAAATGCTACTGTTTCAGCGAAGGTGTTCTTCTGAGTGCTGCATACCGCGAGCTTCAAGTCAGGGTCACGTATGCCATTGACGAACGCTTCGGTTTTAAAACGATCTACCAATGGATGATTTTCGCCTGGGTATGTTAATTGTACCAATTTTTCAATATCCATGGCGAAGGTCTGTAGTGACTCATTGGGCTTTTGCGTTCTGCATCTCAGCTCCATTTGGTACAATTCTCGCTTGTGCTTATTACCGAACTTACGCTGCAATGCTACCATTATGTCTTCGTAATTATTTCTGGAGCTCGCTGGAATTGTCTCCAGGACTTCTGCGGCTGCACCCTTTAAGGCCAAAATTAGTTCTAGAGCCTTCTCTTCGTCGTCCCATCCATTTTTGCTTGCAACCGTTTCAAACTGAAGTCTAAATACAGAAAGTGGTGTGTTACAAAAAAAGGCAGGGGTTATTAATTTTGCTGGTAAATTCTGGAACAACACGTACTGGTCCAGCTTTTTGGCATTGAATACTATTGACCTTTTCTTCAATTTCATTCATTCTATCGTCTAAGTCAGCCATTCTTGCTTCCACCCCTTCTACCCTCTTACCGAATGTTTCAGAAATTTCCACTAACTTCTCGTTTGTTGCTTTAACTTCGGCCAGCAATGCGTGGTTTTGAGCTCTAGATGTTTCTTTTACCTCTGCCAATAATGCCTGGTTTTGAGCTCTAGATGTTTCTTTTACTTCTGCCAGTAGTGCTTGGTTTTGAGCTCTAGATCGTTCTTCAACTTGAGCCAGCAATGCTTGATTTTGGGCTCTGGATGTTTCTTTTACCTCTGACAATAATGCTTGATTTTGAGCTCTAGATGTTTCTTTTACCTCTGCCAATAATGCTTGGTTTTGAGCCAGTAGTGCTTGATTTTCAGCTCTAGATCGTTCTATATTCGCCTTTGTTGTTTCTTTTACTTCCATTATGACAGCCATCAGCGAATTTATTTCTAAACTGCTAGTCTTTGCAGCTTCATATATCTCTATTTCGTCATCATCAAATGCGTAGGCGTCGATGTTAATGCCACTCTGCTTGAATTCTTCCAATAGTCTCTTTGTAGCTCCGCCTTATTACCAGTAGTCGGCAATTCCATTTTATTTAATTCACGTTTAAGCCGGTCTACCTTCAGATCTTGAAACTTCATGTTTATTATTTTGTAATCCCACTTCTGACACCAATTGTTACGTTTTTACCTTTTAAAAACGTTTTATTTCTATAAACCTTTTTTATAGAAATAATTTATTATGTGGATTCTTTAATTACAATCAAATCAAGTGCTTATTATTGTAATTAAAGAATCCACATAATAAATCAAATCAAGTGCTTATTATTGTAATTAAAGAATCCACATAATAAATTATTTCTATAAAAAAGGTTTATAGAAATAAAACGTTTTAAAAGGTAAAAACGTAACAATATTTTCAATCAAATTTTCAATAAAGTTATCCTCGGTTTCCATTGCACACTGCCGTCTTTTGTTTATTATTGTTTACACAAACACAAAAACAGCTGTTTGCGTACGTTTGGTGCGATCGGCTTCGCTCCAAACGTAAACAAATGATATTGAACGAAACTCAACGAAAGGTTTGTTATGTACATTATGGTTATACACATTTAATTGCATGCATTCGCATAGTTGTTTAAGCTAGCCTAAGCACATTATGGTTGGGCCTTAAGGTAACGCGAAAAACCGTTAATTTTAAATTCAAATTAATTCAAAATAAAAATAATAATTAGATAGAAGAATTAGATAGAATTTGACCAAACAGAGAGAATTCGTTCATTAGCCGCACTGTTTGTTTATGGAACAATCTTCTTGTGAAAGTTTATCCAATCCAATTCCATTTTTTAAATCAAATGACCACGAGCACTATTCCCTCTTTTCCCCTTCACCTAACATGTTTTTTTAACCAGCACAATGTACAGCACGAGTTGGGTTCTTCCCCTGAGTGCTGGCCTTAAGAAAACAATGGACTTTAGGGAGCTGCGCAATCTAATTAACATTACACATATTTTTATTTTTTGTGAGTAGTGTATCCATATATATCCGTACTCATTTTTTAAAAATGTTTTGTAAACTAATGCACGTATTCATAAAAAATATTTTAGATTTATTGAGGGTTTATTCGACAAATTTCTATGCAATACTTATCAAACAAACTCTCAATAAACCTAAAATAATTTTTATGAATACAGGCATAACAAATCATTTTTCTTATGTATATTTTTAAATGAAGAACAAGACTATAAAAAAGATATCACAGATGTATCCTATACATAAAATCCTGCTTTTTGTTGTATAAATAAATATTCAGTTATATTCTGGAAAAAATTGCGATAATAAGTTTTAATATTAAAAATCAAAGTCTTAAATATATGTTTATTTGGTAAGAATATTTAAGAATATATTTACTGCTGCTAAAATAGAGGAATTTATTATATTTGTGTTTTTCTTATAAGAACGCAAAAGTTGGAAATCTTTCGTTTTACATTGTTTAAGATAAAACAAAAAAAAAAAAAAAACAAAAAATAAACACTTTCACTTTGTGGTTTTTTATAATTATATGTAATTCTACTTCACTTTGTATGTTTTAATATAAGTGGTTTTGTAATATAATTGTAATTCTGTATATAAATTTTATTGTTTTGTTTTCTTTTCTTTCAGTTTTTAGTTTTTAAGAAATTTTAATAATAATAATAATAATAATAATAATAATAATAATAATAATAATAATAATAATAATAATAATAATAATAATAATAATAATAATAATAATAATAATAATAATAATAATAATAATAATAATAATAATAATAATAATAATAATAATAATAATAATAATAATAATAATAATAATAATAATAATAATAATAATAATAATTTTTTTTTTTTTTTTTTTTTTTTTTTTTTTTTTTTGGTGAGAGGGGAAATGCATTTACGCACTTAGGTGGTTTTTGCCACCTGTCGTGCCGGACTCCACGCAGTTATTGCGTGCCTACCGGCTAAAACCCCTCTCTATATCACCCGGCTCCATCCTGGGACCGTCAATTTATGACATTACTTCAGGATGGAGCCTTATATTCCGGTCCATTTGGACCCTACGGTGCCACCGACCTTGCGAGGTCTCTCTCCTTCCGACGAAGGATCCCCCTCGCAAAAAAGGCGATCCTTCTCCATGCAGCAAGGTTTCCTAACATGACTCCCGAGATGGTATTGGGAGTCAAGATGCCGAGATCCCTCTCCAGTGCACGCCTCTCCAACATCCACTTCTCACACTCAAAAAAAGTGTGGAGAGCGGAGTCGGATTGTGCTCCACAGTAGACGCATGTGGGACTTACGGCCTTTCCTATTTTAAACAGGAAAGACCGAAAGTGCCCATGGCCCGTCAGCAACTGCGTGAGGTAGTAATCTACCTCACCGTGCTGACGATTTAGCCAAGCGTCCACTTGAGGGACAAGGGCGTAAGTCCACCTTCCGCGTGTCTCAGTATCCCACCGTAACTGCCAGTCACGGAGGGACTGAGACCTTGCCACAGATTGTGCGCCTTCTCTTCCAATTTCGTTCTTGTGTTGGTGGACGAATTGTCGCTCCCTGGCGAGAAGGTCGATGGGTATGACCCCGGCGACCACCAAGACAGCCGGCTCCGATACCGTGCGGTAGGAGCACGCTATGCGGAGCGCTGCTCTCCGTTGCACTGCCGCCATGCGCTTTCGGTACTTTTCGACCCTGAGCGCATCAGCCCAGACTTCAGCTCCATACAACATCACAGACTCGGCGGTGCTCAGCAGCAAACGTCTTTTACAGGGAAGAGGGCCCCCAATGTTGGCCATTACCCTGCTCAACAACGTCACTACTGAGGCCGCTTTGTCTGCTCTGCTGGATATTTCGCTCCAGAAGGTTAGTCTGTTGTCCAAACTAACCCCCAGGTAGCGAACGGCATTCTTCGTCTGGACTGTAACCTCTCCTACCTGCATGCTTCTAATGAGCGGGATGCGCTTCTTAGTAAGAAGCACTATCTCGGTCTTAGTCAGTGCCAACTCCAACCCGTGGTCACTCAGCCAGAGAGTAACTCGACGCATAACCTGGTTGAGTCGCAGTTGGGCCGCATCGACATCTTTGGCAATAATTACTGCCGCGATGTCGTCTGCGTAACCAACCAGGAATGTCCCTTCGGGCATCTCAATACGTAGAATCCCGTCATATGTATAGTTCCATATGTCGGGTCCCAGTATAGATCCCTGGGCCGCCCCTGCCGATAATACTTTCGTCTCTCGGCCATCCTCCGTGTCATAGAGTATGGATCGATCTTTCAGGTAATCTCCCATGATACGCAGGAGGTACCCTGGGAGCCTGAAATTTCTCTCCATCGCGTATAACGCGTCCTGCCAGCGGACAGAGTTAAAGGCGTTTTTCACATCCAGTGTGACCAGCAAACATACGGGACGTGAAAAGTGGTTTCCACGTTCCGTGCTCCTACCTGCATTAACTACCTCCTGGATAGCCGCCACAGTCGACCTGCCCCTTCGAAAGCCGTACTGTCTTTCGGAGAGGTCGCCTGCCGCTACTACTGCAGCCTGCAGACGTGGGCGAAGAAGCTTCTCCAGGAGTTTCCCCGCGTTATCAAGCAGGCATAGTGGTCTGTATGACCCAGGAGCGCCGACTGGTCCCTTGCCCTTGTCAATAAGCACAAGTTTAGCCATCTTCCAGCGGGAGGGAAACACCCCGGCCTTTAGACAGGCGTTGTACATATTGAGCAAGAGCTCTGGATGACTCCGTGACACGGCTTTCAGCACCTCTGCTGGTAGACCATCAGGACCTGGTGCTTTCCCGTTGCGGAAACAACGAGAGGCACACTCCAGTTCCTCCAAGGTGAAAGGCGGTATTTCCGTTTCTTCCATGATCGATGTTCTATCATAATAATAATAATAATAATAATAATAATAATAATAATAATAATAATAATAATAATAATAATAATAATAATAATAATAATAATAATAATAATAATAATAATAATAATAATAATAATAATAATAATAATAATAATAATAATAATAATAATAATAATAATAATAATAATAATAATAATAATAATAATAATAATAATAATAATAATTTTTTTTTTTTTTTTTTTTTTTTTTTTTTTTTTTTTTGGTGAGAGGGGAAATGCATTTACGCACTTAGGTGGTTTTTGCCACCCGTCGTGCCGGACTCCACGCAGTTATTGCGTGCCTACCGGCTAAAACCCCTCTCTATATCACCAGGCTCCATCCTGGAACCGTCAATTTATGACATTACTTCAGGATGGAGCCTTATATGCCGGTCCAGTTGGACCCTACGGCTCTGTCGACCTTGCCAGGTCTCTCTCCTTCTGACGAAGAATCCCCCTCGCAAAAAAGGCGATCCTACTCCATGCAGCAAGGTTTCCTAACATGACTCCCATGATGGTATTGGGAGTCAAGATGCCAAGATCCCTCTCCAGTGCACGCCTCTCCAACATCCACTTCTCACACTCAAAGAAAGTGTGGAAAGCGGAGTCGGATTGTGCTCCACAGTAGACGCATGTGGGACTTACGGCCTTTCCTATTTTAAACAGGAAAGACCGAAAGTGCCCATGGCCCGTCAGCAACTGCGTGAGGTAGTAATCTACCTCACCGTGCTGACGATTTAGCCAAGCGTCCACTTGAGGGACAAGGGCGTAAGTCCACCTTCCGCGTGTCTCAGTATCCCACCGTAACTGCCAGTCACGGAGGGACTGAGACCTTGCCACAGATTGTGCGCCTTCTCTACCAATTTCGTCCTTGTGTTGGTGGACGAATTGTCGCTCCCTGGCGAGGAGGTCGATGGGTATGACCCCGGCGACCACCAAGACAGCCGGCTCCGATACCGTGCGGTAGGAGCACGCTATGCGGAGCGCTGCTCTCCGTTGCACTGCCGCCATGCGCTTTCGGTACTTTTCGACCCTGAGCGCATCAGCCCAGACTTCAGCTCCATACAACATCACAGACTCGGCGGTGCTCAGCAGCAAACGTCTTTTACAGGGAAGAGGGCCCCCAATGTTGGCCATTACCCTGCTCAACAACGTCACTACTGAGGCCGCTTTGTCTGCTCTGCTGGATATTTCGCTCCAGAAGGTTAGTCTGTTGTCCAAACTAACCCCCAGGTAGCGAACGGCATTCTTCGTCTGGACTGTAACCTCTCCTACCTGCATGCTTCTAATGAGCGGGATGCGCTTCTTAGTAAGAAGCACTATCTCGGTCTTAGTCAGTGCCAACTCCAACCCGTGGTCACTCAGCCAGAGAGTAACTCGACGCATAACCTGGTTGAGTCGCAGTTGGGCCGCATCGACATCTTTGGCAATAATTACTGCCGCGATGTCGTCTGCGTAACCAACCAGGAATGTCCCTTCGGGCATCTCCATACGTAGAATCCCGTCATATGTATAGTTCCATATGTCGGGTCCCAGTATAGATCCCTGGGCCGCCCCTGCCGATAAGACTTTCGTCTCTCGGCCATCCTCCGTGTCATAGAGTATGGATCGATCTTTCAGGTAATCTCCCATGATACGCAGGAGGTACCCTGGGAGCCTGAAATCTCTCTCCATCGCGTATAACGCATCCTGCCAGCGGACAGAGTTAAACGCGTTTTTCACATCCAGTGTGACCAGCAAACATACGGGACGTGAAAAGTGGTTTCCACGTTCCGTGCTCCTACCTGCATTAACTACCTCCTGGATAGCCGCCACAGTCGACCTGCCCCTTCGAAAGCCGTACTGTCTTTCGGAGAGGTCGCCTGCCGCCACTACTGCAGCCTGCAGACGTGGGCGAAGAAGCTTCTCCAGGAGTTTCCCCGCGTTATCAAGCAGGCATAGTGGTCTGTATGACCCAGGAGCGCCGACTGGTCCCTTGCCCTTGTCAATAAGTACAAGTTTAGCCATCTTCCAGCGGGAGGGAAACACCCCGGCCTTTAGACAGGCGTTGTACATATTGAGCAAGAGCTCTGGATGACTCCGTGACACGGCTTTCAGCACCTCTGCTGGTAGACCATCAGGACCTGGTGCCTTCCCGCTGCGCAAACAACGAGAGGCACACTCCAGTTCCTCCAAGGTGAAAGGCGGGATTTCCGTTTCTTCCGTGACCGATGTTCTATCGACCACTGGATGATCCGGAAAAAGGGCTTCCACTATGGGCCGAATAGTATCCGCATTCAGAGAAGCGTTTGGCTTAAACGCCCTCAATTTGCGGAGCACTATTTTATAGCCCAACCCCCATGGATCCCTATTTAGGTCCTCCGTTAAGTCCTTCCAGCATCGGCGCTTACTTCTTTGGATGGCGCGGCGAAGATCTTTTTTCGCCGCCTTATACTCTTCGGCTTTACGGGCTGCGTCATCTGCGTTACCATTAGCGCGTTGAGCCAGCCGTCTACGACGGAGACAAACACGCCTCAGATCCGCAATTTCGGTCGTCCACCAGTAAGCAGGACTTCTCCCTTCGTTCGGACCCCTCCTCGGTACAGCGCTTTGACAGGCCTGATGTATAAGACTCATGGTTGAGTCCACAAGTACATCAGCCCTCTCCACAGGCGGAAGATCATTACGGATCCCCTCTGTGGTCATACGTCCCCGTTCTAGGGCTAGAGACAAAGCTTCAACGTCCATCCTAGCGGCATTCCACCTAGCTGGTCCATGATGTTGGATGGACCGAGCTGGCGCAATATCACGCACACGGAATGTGATATACTGGTGATCGCTGGCCGTAAAGTCCTCGATCACCTGCCATTCCTGCACGAGTGCCGCTAGGTTTTCAGTTGCCAGAGTGAGATCGATAATGGTCCCCCTTTGGCCAGATCTTCGAAAGGTGGGCACGGAGCCGTTATTTAATACAACCAACCCCGTCCTGGACATAAAGTCCAAAATTCGCCCACCTCTCGAATCGGTTCTAATCTCGCCCCACTCTACTGCTTTTGCATTGAAGTCTCCAGCCACTACCAGATGACCTCCCATGCTCCGTAAGACATCCTCCAAGTCGTCTAACTTGGTTTGGAAGTCCGAAATACTCTCGTTTGGGGTAAGATAGCAGCTAAAGTAAGTCACCAAGCCGCTTCTCACCCAAACGAAACCATTTCCAGAGCCATGGGCCGAAACACAGAAGCGTCTCGGGTCCGGGATCCATATCGCCGCTGTACCGAGGTTGTCCCTAAACCACGTAGGCGCACATCTGTCTCGGTACTGCTCACTGATCAAAATAAGATCAGCTTGTTTCTCGAGACGGATCTGCCCCATCAGGTCGTGAGCAGTTCTGCTGCGGTGCATGTTGGCCTGTAGGATGACCCTCATATTGTCCGCTTAGCATCATCTAATGCCTTGCGGAATACTCCGCAAGCGCCCGAACCTGCAATATGTTTGCGGCCACTTTCCCCTATGCCGGAGCATAGGTAGCATGTCGGCTGGGACTTGCAGTCCTTTGCCTTGTGCCCTTCTACCCCGCACAGGAAACACATATTGCCTCGGTCAGGTCCGCTGCAGTTTCCACTAAGGTGACCGTACCCCAGGCACCTAAAGCACCTGGAGACGTCCACTCTGCCGCGCATCCTGCAGTTGACCCAACCGATTTTCACTGTCCTCCTTTGGAGGAGAACCTTGGCAGCTTTCGCCTCCATCTTGGCAATAGCCATGTGTTGCCCCCTCATGTTGGGCTTGGTCAGAAACACCTCCAGAACACCCTTGTAGTCTACAAGAATATCTTGGAGAGCCACTTCCACTTCCTCCACAGAGGTGCACTCGTCGAGATCTCTGATCTCTACCTTACTCATAGGGACCAGTTCTCTGACTACACTCGTCTCGCCCGCTGCCTTCTCTAACGCCTGTTTAAAGGCGTTTCTTCCTTCAGTGGAGGACTTCTTCAGCTCCACAAGAAGCTCTCCCGCCTTGGTCTTCCGTATTGACCTAACAGCCACTCCACAGGCTTCCGGTTTGACCTGCGATCGGACGGCACTAAGCACTTCCGCGTATGTCTTACCAGCTGCCGGTTTTAGAACAATCGCTTCTGGCTTCTCGCCACCACGCTTCCTCTTCTGCATATTGCCCCTCTTACCACTCGGTCCATCCTCATTAGATGGAGCAGTATCCTGAGGAGCACCTTTTCCCTGAGCGCGGTTGCGCTTTTTCCCGGCGGGGGTTTGGGCCACCTTTGAAGAGGCAGCATTTTGAGATGCTGCTCTTGTCGCGGGTGCACCGTTTTCAGTCTCCGGTTTGGAGACGACCTCGCTGGCTTTCGCCTTTTTTGCGCTCTTCTGCGCCTCTACCAATGGTGGACTACCTGCTCTCCTCTTCCCACCTTCCTTGGTGAGACATCTAGGAGCCGCTACATAATCCGGACATTGCGGTTTCGAATAGCTCATGGTGAGCCACTCCAATTTATCAACATTTTCCTCCAGTTTTGGAAGAGAGTCCTTAATGGACCTGCTGACGTTTGGCTGCTTTTTAACAGCTGCCCCCATCTCCTTAATAATGGACCTCATTCCTGACAGTCCCTCCTTCAGCTGGGCTAAGGCTTCCGCAAACCACCTTTCGGTGTTTCCGAAAGACCCAACTCCTCCACTACGGCCTTCCAAGGTAGGCTCCATCATCAAAGGGGTGCCACTTAAAGTGGGCACCGACCCTGACCTCTCCATCCGGAGGTAATAAGTTTCAGTGCTATCCACTTTCCACTTATTACAATGCGCAAAACTAATATAAAAGAAACAAAAATTCGTAATAGGTACCTATTACAAATATTTAAATTTCCTCTATCAAAAATACACCTATTACTAATAACACTAATTATTATGCGGTCGCAAGAAAACACGTCTGTACTCGTTAAGAGATCACCAGAGAAATAATAATAATAATAATAATAATAATAATAATAATAATAATAATAATAATAATAATAATTTTTTTTTTTTTTTTTTTTTTTTTTTTTTTTTTTTTGGTGAGAGGGGAAATGCATTTACGCACTTAGGTGGTTTTTGCCACCCGTCGTGCCGGACTCCACGCAGTGATTGCGTGCCTACCGGCTAAAACCCCTCTCTATATCACCAGGCTCTATCCTGGAACCGTCAATTTATGACATTACTTCAGGATGGAGCCTTATATGCCGGTCCAGTTGGACCCTACGGCTCTGTCGACCTTGCCAGGTCTCTCTCCTTCCGACGAAGAATCCCCCTCGCAAAAAAGGCGATCCTACTCCATGCAGCAAGGTTTCCTAACATGACTCCCGTGATGGTATTGGGAGTCAAGATGCCAAGATCCCTCTCCAGTGCACGCCTCTCCAACATCCACTTCTCACACTCAAAGAAAGTGTGGAAAGCGGAGTCGGATTGTGCTCCACAGTAGACGCATGTGGGACTTACGGCCTTTCCTATTTTAAACAGAAAAGACCGAAAGTGCCCATGGCCCGTCAGCAACTGCGTGAGGTAGTAATCTACCTCACCGTGCTGACGATTTAGCCAAGCGTCCACTTGAGGGACAAGGGCGTAAGTCCACCTTCCGCGTGTCTCAGTATCCCACCGTAACTGCCAGTCACGGAGGGACTGAGACCTTGCCACAGATTGTGCGCCTTCTCTACCAATTTCGTCCTTGTGTTGGTGGACGAATTGTCGCTCCCTGGCGAGGAGGTCAATGGGTATGACCCCGGCGACCACCAAGACAGCCGGCTCCGATACTGTGCGGTAGGAGCACGCTATGCGGAGCGCTGCTCTCCGTTGCACTGCCGCCATGCGCTTTCGGTACTTTTCTACCCTGAGCGCATCAGCCCAGACTTCAGCTCCATACAACATCACAGACTCGGCGGTGCTCAGCAGCAAACGTCTTTTACAGGGAAGAGGGCCCCCAATGTTGGCCATTACCCTGCTCAACAACGTCACTACTGAGGCCGCTTTGTCTGCTCTGCTGGATATTTCGCTCCAGAAGGTTAGTCTGTTGTCCAAACTAACCCCCAGGTAGCGAACGGCATTCTTCGTCTGGACTGTAACCTCTCCTACCTGCATGCTTCTAATGAGCGGGATGCGCTTCTTAGTAAGAAGCACTATCTCGGTCTTAGTCAGTGCCAACTCCAACCCGTGGTCACTCAGCCAGAGAGTAACTCGACGCATAACCTGGTTGAGTCGCAGTTGGGCCGCATCGACATCTTTGGCAATAATTACTGCCGCGATGTCGTCTGCGTAACCAACCAGGAATGTCCCTTCGGGCATCTCCATACGTAGAATCCCGTCATAGGTATAGTTCCATATGTCGGGTCCCAGTATGGATCCCTGGGCCGCCCCTGCCGATAAGACTTTCGTCTCTCGGCCATCCTCCGTGTCATAGAGTATGGATCGATCTTTCAGGTAATCTCCCATGATACGCAGGAGGTACCCTGGGAGCCTGAAATTTCTCTCCATCGCGTATAACGCGTCCTGCCAGCGGACAGAGTTAAACGCGTTTTTCACATCCAGTGTGACCAGCAAACATACGGGACGTGAAAAGTGGTTTCCACGTTCCGTGCTCCTACCTGCATTAACTACCTCCTGGATAGCCGCCACAGTCGACCTGCCCCTTCGAAAGCCGTACTGTCTTTCGGAGAGGTCGCCTGCCGCTACTACTGCGGCCTGCAGACGTGGGCGAAGAAGCTTCTCCAGGAGTTTCCCCGCGTTATCAAGCAGGCATAGTGGTCTGTATGACCCAGGAGCGCCGACTGGTCCCTTGCCCTTGTCAATAAGTACAAGTTTAGCCATCTTCCAGCGGGAGGGAAACACCCCGGCCTTTAGACAGGCGTTGTACATATTGAGCAAGAGCTCTGGATGACTCCGTGACACGGCTTTCAGCACCTCTGCTGGTAGACCATCAGGACCTGGTGCCTTCCCGCTGCGCAAACAACGAGAGGCACACTCCAGTTCCTCCAAGGTGAAAGGCGGGATTTCCGTTTCTTCCGTGACCGATGTTCTATCGACCACTCGATGATCCGGAAAAAGGGCTTCCACTATGGGCCGAATAGTATCCGCATTCAGAGAAGCGTTTGGCTTAAACGCCCTCAATTTGCGGAGCACTATTTTATAGCCCAACCCCCATGGATCCCTATTTAGGTCCTCCGTTAAGTCCTTCCAGCATCGGCGCTTACTTCTTTGGATGGCGCGGCGAAGATCTTTTTTCGCCGCCTTATACTCTTCGGCTTTACGGGCTGCGTCATCTGCGTTTCCATTAGCGCGTTGAGCCAGCCGTCTACGACGGAGACAAACACGCCTCAGATCCGCAATTTCGGTCGTCCACCAGTAAGCAGGACTTCTCCCTTCGTTTGGACCCCTCCTCGGTACAGCGCTTTGACAGGCCTGATGTATAAGACTCATGGTTGAGTCCACAAGTACATCAGCCCTCTCCACAGGCGGAAGATCATTACGGATCCCCACTGTGGTCATACGTCTCCGTTCTAGGGCTAGAGACAAAGCTTCAACGTCCATCCTAGCGGCATTCCACCTAGCTGGTCCATGATGTTGGATGGACCGAGCTGGCGCAATATCACGCACACGGAATGTGATATACTGGTGATCGCTGGCCGTAAAGTCCTCGATCACCTGCCATTCCTGCACGAGTGCCGCTAGGTTTTCAGTTGCCAGAGTGAGATCGATAATGGTCCCCCTTTGGCCAGATCTTCGAAAGGTGGGCACGGAGCCGTTATTTAATACAACCAACCCCGTCCTGGACATAAAGTCCAAAATTCGCCCACCTCTCGAATCGGTTCTAATCTCGCCCCACTCTACTGCTTTTGCATTGAAGTCTCCAGCCACTACCAGATGACCTCCCATGCTCCGTAAGACATCCTCCAAGTCGTCTAACTTGGTTTGGAAGTCCGAGATACCCTCGTTTGGAGTAAGATAGCAGCTAAAGTAAGTCACCAAGCCGCTTCTCACCCAAACGAAACCATCTCCAGAGCCATGGGCCGAAACACAGAAGCGTCTCGGGTCCGGGATCCATATCGCCGCTGTACCGAGGTTGTCCCTAAACCACGTAGGCGCACATCCGTCTCGGTACTGCTCACTGATCAAAATAAGATCAGCTTGTTTCTCGAGACGGATCTGCCCCATCAGGTCGTGAGCAGTTCTGCTGCGGTGCATGTTGGCCTGTAGGATGACCATCATATTGTCCGCTTAGCATCTTCTAATGCCTTGCGGAATACTCCGCAAGCGCCCGAACCTGCAATATGTTTGCGGCCATTTTCCCCTATGTCGGAGCATAGGTAGCATGTCGGCTGGGACCTGCAGTCCTTTGCCTTGTGCCCCTCTACCCCGCACAGGAAACACATATTGCCTCGGTCAGGTCCGCTGCAGTTTCCACTAAGGTGACCGTATCCCAGGCACTTAAAGCACCTGGAGACGTCCACTCTACCGCGTATTCTGCAGTTGACCCAACCGATTTTTACTGTCCTCCTTTGGAGGAGAACCTTGGCAGCTTTCGCCTCCATCTTAACGATGGCCATGTGTTGCCCCCTTATGTTGGGCTTGGCCAGAAACACCTCCAGAACACCCTTGTATTCTACAAGAATGTCTTGGAGAGCCACTTCCACCTCCTCCACAGAGGTGCACTCGTCGAGATCTCTGATCTCTACCTTAGTCATAGGGACCAGTTCTCTGACTAAACTCGCCTCGCCCGCTGCCTTTTCTAACGCCTGTTTAAAAGCGCTTCTTCCGTCAGTGGAGGACTTTTTCAGCTCCACAAGAAGCTCTCCCGCCTTGGTCTTCCGTATTGACCTAACAGCCACTCCACAGGCTTCCGGTTTGACCTGCGATCGGACGGCACTAAGCACTTCCGCGTAGGTCTTGCCAGCTGCCGGTTTTAGAAGAATCGCTTCTGGCTTCTCGCCACCACGCTTCCTCTTCTGCATATTGCCCCTCTTTCCACTCGGTCCATCCTCATTAGATAGGGCGGTATCCTGAGGAGCACCTTTTCCCTGAGCGCGGTTGCGCTTTTTCCCGGCGGGGGTTTGGGCCACCTTTGAAGAGGCAGCATTTTGAGATGCTGCTCTTGTCGCGGGTGCACCGTTTTCAGTCACTGGTTTGGAGACGACCTCGCTGGCTTTCGCCTTTTTTGCGCTCTTCTGCGCCTCTACCAATGGTGGACTACCTGCCCTCCTCTTCCCACCTTCCTTGGTGAGACATCTAGGAGCCGCTACATAATCCGGACGTTGCGGTTTCGAATAGCTCATGGTGAGCCACTCCAATTTATCAACATTCTCCTCCAGTTTTGGAAGAGAGTCCTTAATGGACCTGCTGACGTTTGGCTGCTTTTTAACAGCTGCCCCCATCTCCTTAATAATGGACCTCATTCCTGACAGTCCCTCCTTCAGCTGGGCTAAGGCTTCCGCAAACCACCTTTCGGTGTTTCCGAAAGACCCAACTCCACCACTACGGCCTTCCAAGGTAGGCTCCATCATCAAAGGGGTGCCACTTAAAGTGGGCACCGACCCTGACCTCTCCATCCGGAGGTAATAAGTTTCAGTGCTATCCACTTTCCACTTATTACAATGCGCAAAACTAATATAAAAGAAACAAAAATTCGTAATAGGTACCTATTACAAATATTTAAATTTCCTCTATCAAAAATACACCTATTACTAATCACACTAATTATTATGCGGTCGCAAGAAAACACGTCTGTACTCGTTAAGAGATCACCAGAGAATATCATAATAATAATAATAATAATAATAATAATAATAATAATAATAATAATAATAATAATAATAATAATAATAATAATAATAATAATAATAATAATAATAATAATAATAATAATAATAATTTTTTTTTTTTTTTTTTTTTTTTTTGGTGAGAGGGGAAATGCATTTACGCACTTAGGTGGTTGTTGCCACCCGTCGTGCCGGACTCCACGCAGTTATTGCGTGCCTACCGGCTAAAACCCCTCTCTATATCACCAGGCTCCATCCTGGGACCGTCAATTCATGACATTACTTCAGGATGGAGCCTTATATGCCGGTCCAGTTGGACCCTACGGATCTGTCGACCTTGCCAGGTCTCTCTCCTTCCGACGAAGGATCCCCCTCGCAAAAAAGGCGATCCTACTCCATGCAGCAAGGTTTCCTAACATGACTCCCGTGATGGTATTGGGAGTCAAGATGCCAAGATCCCTCTCCAGTGCACGCCTCTCCAACATCCACTTCTCACACTCAAAGAAAGTGTGGAAAGCGGAGTCGGATTGTGCTCCACAGTAGACGCATGTGGGACTTACGGCCTTTCCTATTTTAAACAGGAAAGACCGAAAGTGCCCATGGCCAGTCAGCAACTGCGTGAGGTAGTAATCTACCTCACCGTGCTGACGATTTAGCCAAGCGTCCACTTGAGGGACAAGGGCGTAAGTCCACCTTCCGCGTGTCTCAGTATCCCACCGTAACTGCCAGTCACGGAGGGACTGAGACCTTGCCACAGATTGTGCGCCTTCTCTACCAATTTCGTCCTTGTGTTGGTGGACGAATTGTCGCTCCCTGGCGAGGAGGTCGATGGGTATGACCCCGGCGACCACCAAGACAGCCGGCTCCGATACCGTGCGGTAGGAGCTCGCTATGCGGAGCGCTGCTCTCCGTTGCACTGCCGCCATGCGCTTTCGGTACTTTTCGACCCTGAGCGCATCAGCCCAGACTTCAGCTCCATACAACATCACAGACTCGGCGGTGCTCAGCAGCAAACGTCTTTTACAGGGAAGAGGGCCCCCAATGTTGGCCATTACCCTGCTCAACAACGTCACTACTGAGGCCGCTTTGTCCGCTCTGCTGGATATTTCGCTCCAGAAGGTTAGTCTGTTATCCAAACTAACCCCCAGGTAGCGAACGGCGTTCTTCGTCTGGACTGTAACCTCTCCTACCTGCATGCTTCTAATGAGCGGGATGCGCTTCTTAGTAAGAAGCACTATCTCGGTCTTAGTCAGTGCCAACTCCAACCCGTGGTCACTCAGCCAGAGAGTAACTCGACGCATAACCTGGTTGAGTCGCAGTTGGGCCGCATCGACATCTTTGGCAATAATAACTGCCGCGATGTCGTCCGCGTAACCAACCAGGAATGTCCCTTCGGGCATCTCCATACGTAGAATCCCGTCATAGGTATAGTTCCATATGTCGGGTCCCAGTATGGATCCCTGGGCCGCCCCAGCCGATAAGACTTTCGTCTCTCGGCCATCCTCCGTGTCATAGAGTATGGATCGATCTTTCAGGTAATCTCCCATGATACGCAGGAGGTACCCTGGGAGCCTGAAATTTCTCTCCATCGCGTATAACGCGTCCTGCCAGCGGACAGAGTTAAACGCGTTTTTCACATCCAGTGTGACCAGCAAACAGACGGGACGTGAAAAGTGGTTTCCACGTTCCGTGCTCCTACCTGCATTAACTACCTCCTGGATAGCCGCCACAGTCGACCTGCATAATAATAATAATAATAATAATAATAATAATAATAATAATAATAATAATAATAATAATAATAATAATAATAATAATAATAATAATAATAATAATAATAATAATAATAATAATAATAATAATAATAATAATAATAATAATAATAATAATAATAATAATAATAATAATAATAATAATAATTAATAATAATTTAATTTATGTCTTACAATTTTGTTCCTTTTTTGTTGAACAATTTTAAATAAACTCTTTTTTTTTTTATTTATTTAATTCTAATGGCATGTTTCCATATTACAATTGATACACAATTTTCGTTTGTTTGTGTATAAAAATTTCATTTGGGTTTTTATAAAACAATTTTGAGTAAAAACGTAAGAGCTGTATATAAATTATTTTTTATGTGGTTTCTATATCACAATTTCGTTAGTTAGAAAAGTCAAAAACACACAATCAAAAAAATTTAATTGTGTACGAACAAAATCATACAGGCCTGTTCTGAAAATCACGTGGTTTCAAATTACAAGGAATTATATAATATTTCATATTTTGGAGATATTTTACTTTTAAATTGTAAAATTATTTGTATTTTGATTCAAATAAGAAGTGAATACAAAGATCAATAACTTTGATGGTACAATTGAGAGCAAATTAAAGTTCGAAAAACATAAAGAGAAATCATAAAGGCAAATACCACTTTCTTAGAAAAAGGCCTTCCATGTAATTGTTTCATTTTTTATTTTTAATATCATACATTTTATATATAAAAATCATTATTTCATAAATTTTGTAATTTTTTTACAAAAAGCGATTTTCAGAACAGACCTTTAAAGAAAAATGTATTAATAGGAAAAATTTCTAATTTATTAAAATTATTCATAAAATAAATCGTTTTTAAATGTTGTAAACAAATTGAAATGTAGAAATAAAAACATTAATACGTTTATGTTGCTTATTATCACATCTTCTCAGTGTCTGACCAACCAATTTAGCTCTCTTGAAAACTAAAAAAACATAAACACATACGTAATTTTTGTCTCACACACATGTTTGTGTAATAATTGTGGTTGTCGTTTAGCATGATGAAAACAAAGCATATGGATTTCTTTTTATGAAAGATTTTTAACATTGCAAATTTTTTCATAATTAGTTAAGTTTTTGTTAGGAAAATAAAACAAAAAAAGGTTTCCAGGAATTCTAAGAGTGATATCTGTTAATACTGTACGATAAATTAAAATTAACACTAATATAATAAGAATTAACGATACAGGTAGTTTTGGTACATTTAAAGAAGCTGTTAGGCAGGATTTTTGTTCAATTAAGCAACCCTGGTTGTAATATTCACGAGGAGAGTAAGAAAAACTAAAAAAATATCCGAACAATTTCGTTACCTGAGTAATATGGTTGAAGACCACTGCTCTAAAACGATGATTATTTAGTTTAATTTTTAAGCAATAACTGTTATTTGCGGTCCCTGTATTTTTTTTTTAACAAAAAACACATGTTTATTATATTATTTGTTTTTTTATTGTTTTGCTGTTGCTGCCTTCAATATATTTATGCAGCCGATAGAATGACAGCAAATATTGTCGGCTGCATTTGCTGCTAACTGTCGTCTATGTGTTTAATACTTTAAAGGAATTTTTTAATATACAATTTGAAAATATCAATGTTGTAAAATTTATAAGGCAGTGCCAAAAGCTCTTATTCAGCCCCATTTATTTATACTGGTGTTGATTTTTTGGCCCTCTTTTGGTTACATTAAACCGCCATAAGGAAAAACGTTACGGTGCTCTTTTCACAAGTTTGACAACAAAAGCCGTGCCTAATACGCATACGTAATTTCATGGAACAACGAGATACTCCTCGTGAATTTTTAGTGATAGCGGTACACATTTTGTCGAAGCATAGTGTAAACTTCTCAGTTTTTGATGGTGGTTGACACAAATAAATTTATTATAACCATTACTAAAGGCACCCTAACACGACATGTTTTTTACACTGTTAATTTCAACTTTTACATGAGTAAGTCTATGTCCACACTCGGAGAGAAGAGTCGGCAACTTTTGAGTTTGTGGACGATTTCGGTGAGGGGAATAAAAGAAAAAAAATACTTGCCCGTTCTCGGCGATTCTTTATATTCCCTAATTCGTTTTTTGTCTTTGTAGTTGATTATTTGACATTTCCTTTCATATTTTTTTTTTCGCTTTTTGGTGTACGCGTCTTTTTCATACAATCGCAGCGTTCGTTTTTCTTGTGTTTTTTTTTTTTTTTAATAAGTGCAGCGTTACCAGTTTATGTGTAATTACACAAAAATGGAAGAGAACAATTTTTCTTTAACTATTTTTAGACCATAAACTTTTTATGTAATTTTGTTTCACCATTATTTCAATCAAATTATTTATAATAATTTAATTCAATTCTTTATGTTTTTAAGTTAACCCATAATATTGGTCACCATACAATTTCATTTCAGAGAAATCAAACATTATTCAATAACAGAAACAATATCAATCTTATGATACGGATAGAAACTACGAAGCAACGCATTGAATATATGGATAGTATGGAATTTAATAATCTCCCTCAAGATATTAAAAATATACAAAGAATTTAAATTTTCACGAAAAGAATAAAGGAATATTTGCTTCACGACTTAGAAACTCTTCTCATATGACTTACAGCAATCGTATAGAATATCCTATAAATTAATAATTAAATTTTGTGTGTATACCTATATTACTATTTTTTACTTTTATTACTTTTCTTTCTTTGTAAATTATATACATATATAGAATTAAACCTTTAGATGAATATATTAAAATGAAATATTTGGGGGATTCAAATGGTCGTTTTAAAGTCATATATCATAAAACAATAAAACTAAAAAATATGAATGCTGTAAACAACCCGTCATAGTTTAGTCTAATAAAAAAAATTCTCTACGCATTAATAGTAAAACATTTAAATATTTTCAAGGTGACTTTTTCAAAATTTATACCACTGGTGAGCTAAAGCAAACATTTTTGGAAATTATTAAACTATAAGTAAATTGCCTTTCAGTGGGGACAACGTGCTTTTTTAAATATTAAGAATCATAATGAAACGTAAATTCTTCTGCCCGTATGCAAAAAAATTAAAATAGATTTTAATTCAAAATTCAAATGGAAAATAAAGACAGCAAATGTATATGACCGTTAAACTGCTGAATGTCTAATCGACACATAATAGGTGAATACAAAATCTAGCTGTTAAAAGACAAGGGAAGAGAAACATTTTTATTTTTCATTAATAGAAAATTTAATTGTGTAGCATAACGATATTACATTAAAAAAATATTTTGTTTATATCAACCGATTTTCATTATTTGCAGCTTATTTTATATCTAACATACCTTAATTTTAAGATAAAATATGTCTTATCTTATAAACTTCTTCAAAATTTAAGCGGTGCTCCCGAACTACTTCAAGTACTAGTCCTCATTAGCAAGAGTTTATTACTCTACTTGAGTTTGGTTTAATGTTCCAATTAATATTCTTGAAATTTAATAGGGAAATTATTATTTTAGTGCTCCACTTATATTCTTGGAATTAAATAGGGAAACAATATATTTTATTGTTCCACTTATAATTTATGAGAATTGAATAGGGAAACAAATTTATTACATTTAGTAAACAAAAAAATACAAAGCAACATTGTAAATACAAAAGTAAACAAAATAAACAAAAAAATTACAAAGCAACATTGTATATACAAAACAATGTTTATTTACTTATTTCTTTTAGAAATTCATCTATTTTATCAATGTTATTGTTATATGTAACTTCTCCCCCCTTTAAATTAGAATTCTCCTGAATTCTGTTATTTAGTTTTATAATTATGCTTTTGTGTTTTGTGCAAATTAATATTATGATAATTATTATTACAATTATAATCAAAGCACTATATCCGTGTGTTATTTTTGTGTGATACATTAATTCTTTTATATTTCTCACATTGTTTTGATTCGCTTTTTCGATTTCTTCAAATGTTATCTTATGAGTAAAATTTCTTATTACATTTATATTATTAAGTATGGGTTTTTCTTCTATAGATTCTAAAATATTTGAAAAATAGTAGTCTTTAATTTTGATTGTACAATTGTTAAAATGAATTAAATAATTTCCATTTAGGATAATTTTACTATTGTTACAAGTTTGGTTTATATTGATATTATTTGCGTTTTTAATTAGAATTGTACTTATATCTATTGAAAGGATTTCTAAATCTCTATTTTCAATTAATTGACAATTGTTTTTCAATATACAATGATTACTTAATTTTAAATCTTTTAAATGTTTATTTTCTTCGAACTTATATGTTTTATTTTCAAATTCAAATACTCGTTCAATAACAAAATCTATCTCATTACTGTGATTATTTGGTAGTGGAACAATAGATCTTAACTTAATTGTTATAAATTTCTTTGGTATTTTGATTCCAAAAATCAAATTTGTATTATTCAAAAATGCTGTTCCGATCTGAATAAATTTTAATTTATTAAAATCAATGTCATATTTATGTATTTCATTATATGTTAAAATACTCGGATGTACAATTCCATACTTTGATGATACTACATTATCTTGTAAATGTTCTATCTTATTTTTTATTAATTGTATATTAGTTAATTGTTCTAGATACATTTGTTTTTCATTTTCTACTTCAATAAATTTATTTATAGAATTTATTTCATTTTCTAATTTCTTTCTATCATTTTGTATAACAGCTTTTAAATGATTTAAAGTATTATTAAAATAATCGTTAATTACAATTTGTTGATTATTATTTTCTATAATATTGTCAATATTAAAAAGATGTTTTTGTATATTCTGTCTGTCTTCGTCGTCCATAGTTCCAAATAACCATTTTGATACACTACCTATTCCATTAATTAGTCCTCGTCTTTTTCTATGTTGACTTGGTAATAAAGTCATTAGTTTATTTCTAGCGTCTTCTATTTCTAAATTTAACATTTCTTTATTATCTATTCTCATTAAATTAATATTGTCTGTTATGTTATCTAAAATTATTTTAATTTCTTCCAGATTAATTATATGTAAAATTATGTCGGTTTCTTTAACAATTTCCTGATTTCCTGTATAAATGTCTATATATCCTTTTTATTCTGTCAATGGATTAGTGGTCATTAGTCCTGTGATCTGTGGTGTCCATAGTAATATCGTCAGTATTATTACAATCTGAAAATTTCAATGGTCTTTTTATATTGCATGGATGAATATTTTCTAATTTAGATTTCCTAAACTTTGGTTGTTCTTTATGTCTAACGGCCTTATAGTTTTTTATAAATCCTTCCTGTCTTGTTTCTTTATAATCTTCCCTTTTTAAATTAAGTTTATCAATATATTTTCTTTTACATTCCTCTAAATTTAGTTTAATTTTTTCTGATTCTACTCGTCCATCTTGAACATCTTTTGGTGCACATTTAATACCCGAATGATACCTTTCATTGTAATTTCTAATTGCTCTTTGGATTAATTGTTGTATAGACAAATTTTTATTGGTTTGATACAAAATTCTAAATTTTTCTGCCATTGTATTATGGAATCGTTCTATATCGGCGTTTCCTGTATGACTATTAGGTTTAGTTAAGTGTAATTCTATCCCTTGTTCTATTAAAAATTCTTTTATTCTTATTGTTTTAAATTCATTATCTGCTATTATTTTACCTGGTTTTCCTATCTCAGTTATATGTTCTTCCAGTTTTTCTATTAGAGTTATGTGATTTCTATCATTTAATGAATATGCACTTCCAAATTTTGAAAATTTATCTATTACTGTCAGAAAATGAAAACCTTTGATCACATATGTATCAATGTGTATAACTTCATTCTTTCCTGTCGGTGTTTCTGTAATATTATATTTGTGTTTGATGGGCTTTCTATCATACTTTACTCCCTGGCAAATTTCACACTGATTAATAACGATCTGAATTAACTCCATTAAATTTGGGTAATAGATTTTATTCCTTATCTGATTATACGTTTCCAAGATTCCTGAGTGCATGCTTTCTCTTACATGGTAAAATGAAATTTGTTTAATGGCTTCGACTTCCGTTTCGATGTCTTGTGCTCTCTTAGTACATTTAATAAATTGTATTTGTTTATCATTTGAATACATTTCAATAAGTTTCATTTGCACTTTGTTGTAATTGTGATCCGAAATCTCAGCATAGATCCCGATCTTACCTCAAAATCACTTTCGACAATAAATATTATTATCTTTCCATGTAGCATTTTAAATTCTTCCGTTTTATTATTTGTTAAAATAATTTGCGTTTTGTATTTGTTTACTATTTCCTCTTTAATCGGAAAATAATCACCCAAGTTTTCTTCTGCTGAATGGACCGTAGCCATTGTTACATCCTCCTCCATATTATTGACTGAAAACCCTAAACTGTCTATATTATCATTCTCTATCTCTTCCGTAACAACATTCTCATTATTTTCTATTCCGCTTAAAAAGTCAGCTACCTTATTTTCTTTGCCTTTTAGATATTCAATGTCGAATTGGTATTCTCCTAGTTTAAGCAGCCATCTCTGATGTCGTGGTGACATGTCTTTTCCTTTATATTTTGAATGTAGAAATTTTATTGGTTCATTATCAGTTAAGATTTTAAATCTTCTGCCGTATAGATATGGTCTAAAGTAATTTACACTCCATATTATCGCTAAAAATTCCTTATCTGTTGCTGAATAGTTTCGTTCATGGTTATTCAGTGTTCTGGATGCATAACAGACAGGGTGTCCTTCTTGTGACAATACTGCGCCAATAGCGTAGTTAGATGCATCTGTTGTCAATGTGAATTTCTTCTCAAAGTCCGGATAGCGCAAAATTGGATGTGTACTTATCAGTGTCTTCAGTTTTTCAAACGCTTCAATGTAGGTTGGGTCCTTCAGGTTAATACGAACTCCTTTTTTTAAATATTTTGTTATTGGTTGCGCCACCTTTGCGTAGTCCTTCACGAATTTCCGATAATAACCGGTCAGACCTAAAAAACTTTTAATTTGCTTCTCTGTTTTTGGTATCTCTAAATCTTCGATAATTTTAATCTTATTAGGATTCGGTTTCATGCCATCTTTCGTTAGAATGTGGCCCAGAAATTCAGTTTCTTTTCTCAAAAAATTACATTTGTCCATTTGAATTTTCAAGTTTTTACTTTCCAATACCTTAAATATATCCCTAATTGCTTGGAGGTGCTCCTGTAATGTCGTACTAAAAATCAGGATATCGTCCAAATAAACTACATATGTCTTGTTTATAAAGTCTCAAAATCTCATTCATGAGACGCTGGAAGGTTGCAGGGGCATTTTTTAGTCCAAACGGCATTCTTATAAATTCATATAAACCGTGAGGTGTGACGAATGCGGTTTTTTCCCTATCTTCTTTTTTTACTAATATTTGATAATAACCCTTTGCCAAGTCGATAGTTGTAAAATACTGAGCTCTTCCCAGTTTATCTAGGATTGAATCAATATTTGGAAGGGGATATTTATCATCCACTGTTACGTCGTTCAATTTTCTATAATCTACTACCAAACGAAATTTCCTTTCACCCGAATTATCCATCTTTTTGGGAACTACTATTAGTGGACTGGAGTACCTCGAATAACTTTTTTGTATAATTCCCTGTTACTCCATTTCTTTTATTTGCCTTCTCACTTCCATTTCATGTTGAGGTGGGTATCGGTATAACTTTGAATTTATCTGTTGTTGAGTGGTCGTCTTAATTTCATGTTGAATTTCAGTGGTGTTTGTCAATTTATCTCCCTCCTTAAATAGCAAATTATTAAATCGTTTCAGTAGCCTCGTAATCTCTCTATACTCTTCTTCATTCAAATGATCTAACTTCAATCTATCCATGTTGGAGTCCGCAACTTCAAGGGCGTAAATATGGTTAAAATTGCAATGACTATTTAGAAATTTGCTTTCCTTTCGATTTAATATTATTTTTCCTTCTTCGACATTTATTTGTGCATTTAAAAACGTTAAAATATCCATACCAATTATAAATTCATATTTTCTTTTTGTAAATGGTGCCGCCTTCCATCTCACTCTCGCGTTTCCAGGTAAATTAAACTCTTCCGGTGCCAATGTGCATACTTCATAATCTATTGAATCTTCGGTTGTTATTGTACTAAATAATATTGGGTCTTTTTTCTTATTAATTAAACTAAAACTTGCACCTGTATCTATAAGTGCACTATAACTTCTATTATTAATTATCAATTTTATCCTGGGTAGCCATTCCAAGGCTGTTTCGTAAAAAAAATACAATTATTTATTTCTTCTCTTCTACCATAGTCAGCCTGAGTTTCCCTTCGGTCTTGCCTGTCAGAGATTAAGCGATTTTGGCCAATCTGCATGCCAGGGTGTCCTACCATCTGAAGGTTACTCTTACTTGACTCAATATTTTCTATTTCCATGGGTCGCTTTGGTCTTGCCTAGGTTGATTCCAGCGATTTTGTCCGGAATTTGGCCTAGGGTTTCCTACCTGTGCGAATCTTTGGTAATTATTATTATTATTTCTTATATCATTTTGGAATCTATGTCTCCCTGAGCTATTACCAATATCATTATTTTTACTAAAATTATTTTGTTTGTTTAAATTAGGATTCCATATATTTCGATTCTGATACTGTCGATTATTTCTCTCCTGATTGTTATAAGTTCTATTATTATAAAATTTATTTTGATTATTATTATAATTTTGTTTAATATAACCTTTATATTTTTCTTCCTTTCTATCTTTTCTATATTCTGCTCTTTACAAGTATCTTCAAAACGTCTTCTTGTCAAAATTCTAAGAATATCATTTAAGTGCCTTTCATCGTATATTTTGTCTAATAGTGTCCCTTGGGTCATTTCCTTAACAGTATTCACTAACAAACTGTCTACGTTAGTCAGGTCAATATAGTGGTCATTTCGATAATACACAGTTAATTCATCAGATTTGCTTTTAATATTTTGTATCTCTATAATTAATTCACTCACCGTATTTACTCTCAAGTTGGCAATCATTTTATATATATGGTGTGGCTCCACATCTGGTCTATATCGTAATTTAAGAGTCTCCTTTATAAGCTTCCAATCATCTGGTGTGGGAAGGTTGATGATGATATCCTTTGCTTGACCCTGGATTGTTTTGTAAAATATCATCCTTACTGCTTCTTTTCTTAAAATTTCGTCGTTGATGGTTGATAGTAAATATTCTGTACTGCAGAAAAAACTATTTATCGTTACGTCTCCACTTCCAGTAAAGACAGGTAGATGATTTATTGTCTTCATTATATTTTCTCTGGAGCTGTTGTATGATGTTAAGTGGCTTTGATCTTGCTGTTGGTGTTGGTGTTGTGGTTGTTGTTGCTGCTGCTGTTGTTGTAACTCCAGGTATGCGATCCTTAGACGTTCCAGCTGCTGATCCTTTCTGGCGATCTCCTCCATCAAGTTTACTGGGGGCATCTCTTGGGATTGCTCCTCCATCCTTCTGTGTTTTCTTTTTGGATACACTTTGGATCTGTTACTTAGTGGTGTTCAATAAATTGTTCACTGCACTAATTTTATTTCTCTTTTTCTGGTCCTGTTCACTTTTCTTTTGATGTAAGTGCAGGATTCTCAGAATTATTTTCAATACACTTTTTTTTTTATTTTATATATTTTTTTTTTTCTTTTTCTTTTCTGGTCCTGGTCACTTTTCTTTTGAATAAGTGCAGGATTCTCAGAACTATTTAAATTGTTCACTGACAATGTTTCTTTTGATAAGAAAAAAAAATTTCGTTCGATCACTGGATCCTTTTTTTTTCGTTTTTTAAAAGGATCCTACCGACTGCGCCAATTTTGTTATTCCTCTATGTTATTTAATTTTTTAAATAAATAACACAAAGAAAATTTGTAAATTTATAAAATCTTTATTAAAAAAAAAAAAAAAAAAAAAAATAGAGCAGCAAATGCCAAGAAACCAAAAGGAGTTTTAGAACGGTTCGGAACAAGATCAAACAACAACTGACGACTTTTCATCATTTGGTTTTTCATATATATCATTCTGGCTTCTTAACAAATTACTTACATCTACAAAATGCATAATTTTGGTTTCTTAAAAATATCTTACAAATACAAAAGAAAAAGAAAATGAATAAACAATGTGACCGAATTAGTTTTAGTTCAACGACTCTTGCTTTGATTGTAAACAAAGCAAGAGTTTATTACTCTACTTGAGTTTGGTTTAATGTTCCAATTAATATTCTTGGAATTTAATAGGGAAATTATTATTTTAGTGCTCCACTTATATTCTTGGAATTAAATAGGGAAACAATTTATTTTATTGTTCCACTTATAATTTTTGAGAATTGAATAGGGAAACAAATTTATTACATTTAGTAAACAAAAAAATACAAAGCAACATTGTAAATACAAAAGTAAACAAAATAAACAAAAAAATTACAAAGCAACATTGTATATACAAAACAATGTTTATTTACTTATTTCTTTTAGAAATTCATCTATTTTATCAATGTTATTGTTATATGTAACTCGCGTGATAGAAAAACAAATTCTGCTTACGTCGAAGTCAAACACGTACATAATAAAAAGAAATATTGTTAAGGCCTGGTTAGCCAAACGTTGATGTCGTAAAAACGGTACGTACGTTAATGTACGTACGTATGTGCAGTTATACAAACGTGTCATCTGTCAAGAGAAGATCTAAATAAAAACAAAACAAACCAAAAAATTATAAAGGCATTCATTTGCCTGTACCACTAATATTAATTTTTCGACGTCCACTAAAAACAAAATATAATAATATTTTATTTTATTAATATTGATAATATAATTTATTATATTTTTCTACTTATTTTTCACAAAACACAGCACAAATAAAAAATTTTAATTTTTAAATGGCAATATGAAGCCAGCTGTTTAAAGCAGTGATGAATGTTGTTAAATTAACACAAAGTTAAAAAAGGTACCAGAAGTACCAAAATAAGAGCATATTATAATTACTTCTTGTATTTTATGCTTCCTAAAAATTTATTCTTATACTACTACTGAATATTCAATTTTTGGTTTAAAGCCATTATTCATTGAATCGGATCCATTGGTCCATTGTGGACCGGAAACGAAAAAAGTTAATTTTTAAGTAGAACTTTTTAAATAAAATTGTAATTATCTCGGTAACTAGCTAGCACGTAAATCAATCATGCATCCCATATGTTTCTTTTTAGATAATCAAAAAATTTTTCATTTGGTATGTATATAATTCGTCTGTCGAAGATATGTTAAGTAAAACATGGGACTTTGAAATGAAAAAAAAAAATTAAAAACAAACTTTATATTCACATAAAAATTTAAATTATTCACATAAATATCATTATATGTATCTAAAGACTTCAAAAATTAAAGTCTTTTTGCACACATAAGTATAAAAGAAAATGATTTGCAAATAAGCATGAAAGTACCAAAAAGAGCATTTGGGCCACATTGTCATTTAACATACAATAGTCCCATCACTCGCTTTGAAATGTAACGTAAAAACGTTGAGAAATTCTATTTTATACAGATTCTTCCGTCCCGTCAACGTGACATTTATTTTGGATAATCATATGCATTGTTTTCATATGCTAGAAACCAACGTACGTTGCGTTACGTTACATCAACGTTCGGCTAATTCTACCTTTACTCTTACTCTTTGAAGATTTTAGCTTCTCTCCAACATAGTGCAGGGATGGATAGTGCATATTTTTTGTATCATTTTCATTTAACTGAAGTAATTATTCATTATTTCCTCTAAATTTATGTGACCTCGGTACTCCTTTATTCATAATAGATCAGCCACATGTCTATCGGACAATCGATTACGTACTTTACACAAAATTATGAAGAAATATTTATGAAGTTATAAACAGAAAGTAATTCGTACATTCCCATTTCTGGTAGAAGTAAGCAGTCTTTTCTCTGCTTCATACACAAGCGCAAGTGTGTTTATGTAGTAGTGGACATCACTGTTTTATAGTGTGTGGAGATATGACAACCGAACAAATCACAGTCACAAATCACAAATGTATGGGTAGCTTTAGGGCATGCTCTAATTTCGTATGTGCATACATATGATATAAAATGTCTATGCCTGCACAAACATTAGTTGGCAATGAATTATGTGTAAAATAGTTCTTCTTTTATAGTGCATTTACACCAAACTCAAATCAGCTAATTACCAGATTTCAATTGAAATCTAGTCGTTCTTTACTTGATTTCCCATATAATAGTGCATTTACACCAAACTCAAATCAAGTAAATTTGATTTGAAATCTCTTTGAAAATCTATAGTGTTTACACCGACATTTTTTGACAACTAGCAGGATTTCATTTTCATAAAAATAACAGCAAATAAAAAAATTCATAAATAAAACAATTTTTTTTTTCTTATTATTTTATATTCAATAAAAGAATAAATAAATAAAACAATTTTTCTTTTGATTATTCTACATTCAATAAAAAATAATTCAAAAGTCTTGAATTTATTTTTGTTTTAGTTTTATGAGGTTCTTTTCAATTGTCAGTTTCTTAGTCGGGATTTACAATGTAGAAATTGAACGACAGACAGAAATTTGTAGAAATAGTGACGAAAATGTGAAAAATGTTGTACACGAATGTTTGTACAGGATATTTTGCCTTTGGCTTTTCCACTTTTGTAGTTTTTGCTTCTTCTGTTTGTCTTCTAAGTCCTATATGGTAAAAGTTTTAGGCAAGAACAAAAGAGAATTGAAAAATTTCTGCCTTTCAATTTCCACATTGTAAATCCCGACTTACAGTAGTTTTGTATTTTTTAGTACAACTTAGAAAAAATTAAGAGTTGCATCGGAAAGTACACTAGATTTCAACTAGATTTTGTCGAAATCAAGTAACGAAGTAGATTTTGTTTTATATGGGAAATCAAGTAAAAAACGACTAGATTTCAATTGAAATCTAGTAATTAGTTGATTTGAGTTTGGTGTAAATGCACTATAAAACAAAATTTACTTCGTTACTAGATTTCGACAAAATCTTGATACCTGTGAAGATAACAAACTTTTTAACAAACTTTTTCAAATTTTGGCAAACTTTTGGGTTGCTGTCTTAGACAACAAACTTTTTCTGCAAACCTCATTTTTACTCTCTTGCGAGAGCTGTGCAGACAAAAAATTAAAATTTTCTTCTTCTAGTTAGGTATTCATGGACTCACTTAAGTGCTCCCAAATGTGAACATTTTAACAAACTTTTAAGTGCTGGCAAATTTGAACATTTTAACAAACTTTTCTAGTTTCTAACATATAACCAACTTTATACGAATTTATAATTATATTATAAATTTTTAATTAACATTAAAAATATACAAATTATGTACAGAAAATTAAACTTAATAAAATATATGAAAGCTGTATTTAAATTGCATTTACGCTTTTAATAGGTTCTTACATTATATTGTAATGATTTACTGATTATTTAAATTAAAATTGAAATATGATAAAGTTATTTTTATTTTTTATAAAAAAAGCAGAGAGTAGAATGTATTCTATAGTTCATAAATAATTAAATTAAATATGAATTGGACATATAAAATAAACAATCAAATTTTTAAAGAAACTTTAATGAAACACATTTTGCTCATTGTAGCCCACTGTGTGAATTGTGACAAAATTTGGAAAGTGGGGTGTGATGCGGGGCAGTCTGGCCTACATTATGGCATATACGGTATATTCGGGCAAACTTATAGTTTCGAACAAAATTTTTCAAAAACCATTTACAAGTCAATACCACAGTGTAATACAGTGATGAAGGAAATGACAGCTCAAAAAGTTGAAAATCAGCTGTTACAATAATATTTTGTGTATCATTATAATATATATGAGTGGGAAGAGCAAACAAGATGTATGCTAAATATTTTGTTGTGGCTATCTTAATATACAGTGTGCTGTTGTGTGTGTATTTTGTTGTGGCTATCTTATTATGCAGTGTGCTGTTGTGTGTGCATTTTGTTGTGGCTATCTTGTTATGCAGTGTGCTGTTGTGTGTGCATTTTGTTGTGGCTATCTTGTTATGCAGTGTGCTGTTGTGTGTGCATTTTGTTGTGGATATCTTGTTCTGCAGTGTGTATTTTGTTGTGGCTATCTTGTTATGCAGTGTGCTGTTGTGTGTGCATTTTGTTGTGGATATACAAATTGTGAAAAATTAATAAAAATAAAGCAAAATAAAACATGAAAAAGTGTAAAGAGATTACGGAAATATGGATTTCCTTCTTTTTTTATTGTTGATAATAATCACTTTTCCTAAAAGTTTTATACCCAACTTAAGAGTGAATGTGAGGCAGCCCTTGGTAATGCTCCATCTATGTACATATTGTGATCCAGGTGATTATGCCATTGTAGCATTGGTTAATTAGATGGAAGTAATTAATTTAAATTTACAAATTAAAGGAAAACATATTGTTACGGAATTATACGTGGTAAGTATTTATAATTATAAAGGCATTTCGACATTGATATCTGATATTTTTTTATATTTTGTATTAGGAAAGCTGTATGAACGTTAATTTGTTCCAGTCAAATATTAACACAAACATATACCTTATACTGCCGATTCCCATTCTTTAGAAATTATGATTTTATTGATGTCATTGCTGAGTAACTGGAGTCAAATGTGAACAAGTAATTTCTGAAAAAGAAAAAACCTCTACTTATTTGCACAAAGTGGTAAAGCTAGCAAAGGAACTCCTATGTGTAGTATGTCGTCTTCAGATGAAGAGACTGGAGATAATGTTATTGGCGAGGTACATATCGTCGATGGAATTAAAGAACGCTGTAACTCACAAAACCTTAAATGTTCACCAGAGCCAAAAAACTTTCATAATAGTAGAACAAATACACTAGTATTTTTCATTTCACATGCTATTAATGCTTTGAAAAGGATGTGTTCATTCGTGAACTCTACAACAAGCATTAAGTATCTGCTGCCCAGTGAATAATCTCCTAGTTCAATCATTATTACCTATATTTATTAATTTAATTTTAAAAATTTGTTTTAAAATAATTATTTTAATATAATTACCCAATTCACAAAATGTTATAGTTGTCGTAGATCGGTAGAAACTATGACAAACTACAACTATTGTACATAATGTTGTTGGTAATTTCCATGTCAAAAACTACTACAACATGTACGACAAATTTTCCTATGTTTCCGAAATGTATCAATACACCAAAGTTGGAAAATATTTTTTATTTATTTATTTAACTATAATCTACAACATTTAACTATAATCTACGACAACTATAACATTTTGTGAATTGGGTAAATATGAAATGCATTGCTTATGGGGTTAAGCATGTCTCTATGACCATTTCTTTTCTGCTTAAGAGACGAGTTTTCCTCATAAGCAATACATTTCATATTATATTAAATGTATGTATTTGCCGATATGGCGAAAAATATTTTTTTTAATAATATATCAAAAATATATGTGTATATAATAAATAATTGTAAAATATACTATAATGACAACATTAATTAGAACGAATAATACATCATTTGCAGTTGGTACTCTACAACTGGACATATGTAACAAACCAATTATAATTGAAATATGTACATACATCTATAAATACTAAGTAATTTTTAGCTTTTCTGTTTAATGTAAATTTTAATAATGCTACCTTATAACGCACTGTAATTTTTCTCAAGTTGTTTTATAAGTAGATATAAAAGCTAACTCTTTTGTAGTTGAAGTAAATTATCGGATAAAATTTAATAAAAATAATTAAATCAAATTTTATACTCATTTATAATATACAATTATATGTGTATATCTACAGCACTCTGGAATCTGTAGATATATCATTTTTTAAATTAAAAAGAATAATGTAATAGTATATAATAATAAGGTTTAATGTGTTTATTTTTTATTTAATCTATGTACAAAAATTTATATTTAAATAAATAAAAAACTTTAAATGCAAATTTTTTAAAATATGGCATCAGTAATTACTGATTGATTGGGTTTAGTTTTAAAAAACTTTATCTCCGTTAAAAGTATTTAATGGTTCTTAAAAGAACCGATTCAACGTTAGTTTTAAAAAACTTTACCTCCTTTAAAAGTATTTAATGGTTCTTAAAAGAACCGATTCAACGTTATTTTAAAAAACTTTATCTCCTTACCGATTCAACGTAATCCACCCAAAATCTGAAATTACAAAGAAGAAGAAACTGTTTTAAAATTTGGTAAATTAGCATTAGCAATTGTTTGTAATTTTTTTTTCGACCTTTTTTTGGTCTAGATCCATCATATTCTGTTTAGAACAGCACCACCTCGTGAAGGATGTGATTTTTATCACGTATGATGGTCTTGAGTAAGGAGAAGCTTGGATGCAAACTTGTTCGCATTCTGTTTTCGCTGCACTTACTCCTGGATTTTTAATCCTCGGTACCAAAACCAGTATGGATCCAAACCATATAAAAGTATGATCACATCAGTCAAATAATTAATAAAAAAATCGTATCCCTGTCTATAAAATTGTGGCTACGAATTTTTCATTTAATTTTAATGGCTAATATGACCGTACTTCAAGCACTTAAAAAAATAATATAAACAAAAATAACAAACTTAAAGTATAAACACAAAAAAAAAAAAATTAAATTATCACAGAATTATACAAAAAAGCCTAGTGCATTAAAAGAAAATTAAATTATCACAGAAAACAAAACTTTTAAATAAAGAAAAAATTCAAATTCATAATACTAATTCAAAAATAATATATAAAAACAAAAAATAAAATTAAATTCAAATATCACAGAAAATAAAACTTAAGCTCTAGTAACAATAATACTTTTAAATAAAGAAAACTTTCAAATTCATACTTCACAATTCTAATTCAAATATCATAGTTAATAAAAAACACAATAATATTTTAAAGCATAATTCTAAACTGTAAAAAAAATAATGGAGTAGATGAAGCACCGAAAAAACTTTATTTGTGGACAACGCGGAGATACTTTGCTTTAAAATTAGGCTCTTTAAGCTGGGAGTTAAAAGATTTTATAGTGAAATAAATTCGAATTCGAATAAACAAATGAAGCATATCTGCGTGATTTAAGGCTTTACAGCATAAATAAGGTTCAATAGAAACCAATTCATCAAAAATAATTTGTCGTAATCCGACTTTATGGCAATGTAAATCAAATAAATGTTCAAATTTATCTTCCAGCTTAGATAAATAATCCACGAAAGCCTGTGGGGGCTTTACCAAATGGCATTTATCAAACTGTTTCTCCAAAGTGAAGATGAATTCGGGAGAAACAGGCTCGCCATCAAAATTGGGAATTGGCTGTTCACATTTATGAATGCCGAAAATTTTAAGGTAAAAATACCCAGAAATGTACACAAAAGCGCTTTTTCTGAGGAACTCTTTCTCGTTGAAAGCGTCTTCGTTTACGATTTAGGACTCGTAGACACAAGTAGGGTTTGGAAGGGAATAGAATTTATTCCATTTAGAATGATCGGAATCATCGCTGAAAGCATGTTCTACGATAGAAAAATCAAATTCTGGGTCATTAGATGAATCTATCTCACAATTTCCATTGGACACAACTGTAGCGTAATTTACACCATAAGCCTTTTGGAAAGAGAAGGAAAAATTTTGGGCGGATATGGAAACTTGGTTGCTAGAGCCTTTGCGCATCTGACCGAAAAAATGTTCCAACTTATCCTGATTTAACCTGCGAGTTCGGAGAGTTTGAAAACCTTCTGCATTCAGATAAGCCCAAAGACTTTTTAAGGCTGAAATATTAATTTGCCACCCACAAATAAACTTAAACTTATTTGTAATATCTATGCTCTTTTCATTTATTATTTTGATCGTACCTAATTTTTTTGAGGCCTGTCTGAGAAACTCTATTTGAGTGGCAGAACCATGAAATAGTTCTATTTGATTCCGCTTATTGAATAAATCAAATAATTCGTTAAAAAATTCTAAATATTCTGGAGTGTTCTTAAAAGAATCAGACGCTGAAGGACCTAATTTTCCTGAATTATATAAAACTCGCATCCCGGTAGCAACAGTGCGACTTAAAACTTGTGACGCTAAGCTAACGCGCATGCGCTAAAAATTATTCGGATTAATATGCTCCTTGCTTAGCTTAGGAGCGCATCTAATGCTATTGGAGGAATCAACCTTGTAGAAATGAAGTACATCATTCCAAAATACGCGTTTATTATCGAAATAAATGCGATTTTGCATATTTAGCAGACAGTTCCGGGCGCTTTTTAGAAGATGGGGGCAATCATGCATAAAGAATATTTTGCTATTTTTCACAACAAAATAAGGCTTCATTGTACTAACTTCTAGAATTTTAGAAAAATTAACAAAATTGGATCCTTGGTCGCAGACATACTGGCAAGGTTTTAAGCCTATTATATATACAGTGCACGCGCGCTAATGTGAACACCGCATTATATGAACACCGCTTAATGAGAACATCTTTTTTTCTTCATTGACTACTCTAAAAGATGAGAAAATGTAGAAAGCCCTATAATTTGATCAGATTTTTTTTAATTTAAAACGTTAAATTCTTTGTTTATTAGATGCGGGAATAGTTTTTGCTAAAATTGTTATTTAACATGTGCATGTATTGTATGAGCATATGTTGTATGTGTGTAATTATGAACATATTTATGTATATAAATATACATATACAAATTAAGTTATCATTCGGTGTAAAATTACAATAAAGAAATTCATAAATAATGATTTTTGATTAAAAAACAAAAAATATTTTTCGCCTTATTGGCAAAATACATTCAATATAATTTGAAATGTATGCTTTTGGGGATAAGCATGTCTCTATGGCCATTTCGTCTCTGGTTAAGAGACTCGTCAGGAGACTTTTTCCCAAAGGTGTTATTCAAAACTATAAATACTTATGTTAAAATAGTTATAGACTAAATGCGAATCATATCCCATTTAGTATATAAAAACCAACCAGAAGTATTTACAAAGCAATACATTTCTGTTTTTCAAAAAAATTTAAATTCTATTTCTCTGTTCCACCACAGCAAGCCAACCTACGGTTGTGCATAATGTCTGTAGCAAATGAATAGAAAAACAAAAAGCTTTTTTATTAAAAAACAAAAAATATTTTTCGCCTTATTGGCAAAATACATTCAATATAATGTATGTGACCATCCGTTCTGTATTATACAGAACAGTTCTGTATTTGAAACCCGTGTTCTGTATAAATTATTCATTAGGGAAAAACATAAAAATGTTCGGTATTTTATTTATTGTTCAGTATTTGTTCTGTATTTTCATGCCTCAAAGTAGTATTTGTAGTTTTGATTTTGCTGCGGTAGAACAGAGAAATAGAATTAAAATTTTTGTAAAAACAGAAATGTATTGCTTTGTAATTACTTTTGTTTGGTTTTTATATACTAAATGGGATATGATTCGCATTTAGTCTATAACTATTTTAACATAAGTATTTGTAGTTTTGATAAACACCTTTGGAAAAAAGTCTCCCGACGAGTCTCTTAGAGACGAATTTGCCATAAAGTCATGCTTATTATCATCAGCAATACATTTCATATATGTACTTATGTACATTTTAGAGAAGGAAATATAAATTTTAAAAATATTTTGACGGTTGTCGAGTTCAGTTTGTGTTTACCTGGTTCAAATGCTCCAACAGAAGGGGTATTTTCTGTATTAAATAATATATGGACCAATGAAAAAACTCAAACTTAATTAAACTATGATTTTATAGAGTTTAAAGAATATTTAAAGGTAAAAGATAACTTGGTAAAACAAATTTATTCATCACAAAAATACCAAAATTAGTTTTAATTTTTATTACCCTTTCAAAGCACCTTTCTGTGGATCTACTTAAAATTTTTTTATAGTTAACTTTAACTTTTATTTGAAACTAATAGTTTTTTAATTTTTATTTTATGGTATTTAAATATTATGTACATATAGTCATATTAAATGCAAACGCCGTGGTCTAGTGGTTAGTGTGTTGGCTTACTAAGACATGAGCCCTGGGTTCGATACCCAGGTCTGACATCTTAAAAAAATGAAATATGAAAAAAATATTTCTTTCGGCGATTACCTCTCAGCAGTCTTCTGGCAAAAGCTCTGAGAGTAACTAATTATATAAAATAAATAAATAAAATAACACCATCAACAATAACAACATCAATAACAACAAAATTAAGAATAATAACGGCTGCATTGGCAAAAAAAGAGAAAACAGAACAAAAGTGATAGTGCTGATACATGCCGTACAATCTGGCGACTATCGGGAAAGGGGCAAAAGTGCCACATTTGGGGCTTTTATGGCACCATTAGCGGTACATTGTGTTCTTCGGTTCCCTTGATAATTTGATCAAAATTTTTATTTTGCGAGCTTCTTGGGGTTGATTGCTGTTGGATTATTTAATGGTGAAGGTATAGCACTGGCCATTGAATAATCAATCAGCAGTAATCCATTTCATTACAGTTCGCATTTTAGAATAGGACATTTGTTTTTTTTTTCTTATTGTTGTCGTGGTGGCAGGCCGTTTTCGTTTGGATTTTTGTAACGTGCGTGGGCTAAGGGCAAATTTCTTCTCTGTGTATGCTCATGTTTGTATCCATAGGCCGGATGTCCTCGCCTTATGTGAGACCCAGGTTTCTGGGGATGCTGATCCACAGGATTTCCAGATACCTGGTTACCACCTCCTATCCCTTTTCATGCTCCATAGGGGCCTTGCAATTTATATTCGCAATGAAGTTGTGTACCAATGCCAGCAACCGTATGGCATGCTTGATGCAGAATTTAACTGCCTCTGGGTTAAGTTCAAAATCAGGGCACATCTTTTGCATTTCGGGTTTCTTTACAGAAGTCCAAATGCAGAAAGAGAGGTTACCCTTTCTGGCTTCGACTCTCTTTCTGACTCCATTTCACGAATCCTAGAAAATTACCCGAACAGTGAAATTGTTGTTGCTGGCGATTTCAATGTTCATAATTCGTCTTGGCTTCACCATTCTGGCCGCACGACTCCAGAAGGCCAATATGTTGAGTTGTTTGCCGCACACAATCACCTTGTGCAACTAGTGAATGAACCAACTCACATTTCGTGTGTTGATGGGCACCAGAATAATACACTTGACCTCTTCCTGACTTCACACCCTAATAAGTATGAAGTTGATATTCTTGCACCTCTCGGCAATTCGGATCATTGTACCATCTCTGCCTCTTTTCCGTTATCCAGGCTTCATGAGGTTTCAACGACAGCTACGAAACGCTCAGTTTTTAACTACGGAAAAGCCCGTTGGGCTGAGCTCAACGATTTCTTTCGGCATTTTAACTGGGGACTCTGCTTCCTTGATTCAAATGTTAATGCCATGGCAGAAATGGTTGTGAATATAATAAAATTGGGGATGGATACCTATATTCCATCTAAAAATATTTCGATTAAACCAAGAGACAAATTATGGTTTAATCAGACGTGCAGATCGGCAGTCAGATCCAGAGAGGAAGCGTTCAGAAATTGGCGTAATAATAAGTGCGCACATACTGATACGCTACGCAAAAAGGCGAGATCTTCGTGTGCCGCAGTACTAAGACGCGAAAAAGCTTTACACGAGCAGCGTCTTCGTGCTAAAGTTCTTTCTTTCCCCCGGGGAAGTAAGAGCTTTTGGTCATTCGTTAAGAGGATAAGGAATAACGCTAGTTCGATTCCAACTCTTATACAGAATGACCAAGCATTCACAAACCCGGTTGAAAAAGCGAACCTTTTAGCTGAATTGTTTGCAAAAAACTCATGTTTGCCGGAGAGCGTTCAACCGCTGCCCGAGCTTGAAAGAGTATCGGTGACTATGCCTAATATATTCTTTCGAGCCCGTGCTGTCAAAAGGGTTCTTTCAGACCTCAACATCCATAAATCTTCTGGGCCTGATGGTATACCAGCACTGGTCCTGAAGCAGTGCTCTTCGACGCTTTCGCGTCCATTAGCTAAACTTTTCAGTGCGGCTTATCGTGCCGGAGTATTTCCATCTAACTGGAAAGTTGCTAATATAACGCCAATCCCCAAAAAGGGTGAGGCTACCAATCCCGAAAATTACCGCCCAATAGCAGTGTGTTCAACACTCTCCAAAGTTATGGAGAGTATGATAAATCATCACCTTATGAGGTATTTGGAGTCCAATAATTTGCTGAGCGACCGTCAGTATGGTTTTCGTAGAGGTCGCTCCACTGGTGATCTACTGGCATTACTGTCTGAGCGATGGAGTGGATCTATTCACCGTTTTGGTGAAAGCAAAGTTGTTGCTCTGGATATCTCAAAAGCGTTTGATAGAGTCTGGCACGATGCTCTTATTTCTAAACTAGCTGCTTTTGGCGTCGGTAACCATTTCTGTCGTTTCATAACGAGCTTTCTCAGAGACCGTTCTATAAGAGTGGTTATAGACGGTGTCTCTTCCAGCGAGTTCAGGCTGAATTCGGGAGTACCGCAAGGCTCTGTTCTATCTCGCACCCTATTTTTAATTTTCCTTAATGACCTTCTCCTCCTAACCTCTAATCCCATTTACTCCTTCGCAGATGACAGTAACATTTGTCACTCATATTCATTTGACCGTAGGCCGAGCCTTTTGGAGATCGGGGCGAGAAGGCAGAATATGAATGACACACTCTCAAATGACCTACAAAGAATCTCCGAGTGGGGTCTCGCGAACAGGGTCGAATTTAATGCGCGCAAGACCCAATGTTGTTTTATGACGCATAGGCGTTGTGATGATTTAATCCTGCCATCTGTGACTATGGGTAATGTAAATATTGAGGAGGCTGACGCTCTTGATGTTCTGGGCATGAGAATTAGTTGTGATGTCCGTTGGAATGATCACATATTTCGAGTGTCGAAAGAAGCATTCAAGTGCCTCGGTTTTCTAAAACGGTGCAGGAAATACTTCACTCCATCTGACCTTCTCAATATTTACAAAACCTTCATCCGGCCTAGGATGGAATACAACTCTCATGTATGGGCCGGTGCTTCCAAATCTATTTTGGGGCTTCTCGACCGCGTACAGGAAAGGGCGAAGGTGCTTATCGGCGACGGTAGGGTATCCAACTCTATCGATTCGTTGGAGCATCGGCGCAATGTGGCGTGCGTTTCATTGTTCTATCGATACTACCATAGGAGGTGCTCTGATGAGATAGGGAAACTGATTCCGGGTGGTCGCATATTCCTGCGGACTACACGTACCTTTCTCAGAGCGCACCCATTTGTGGTTGATTGTTCAGCGAATCGCACAATGCATTATAGAGAGAATTCGTTCTTTAGTCGCACCGCTCGTTTGTGGAACAATCTTCCGGCGAAAGTTTTTCCTGCCAATTACGATATCAGTAGGTTTAAATCAAATGTCCACAAACACTACTCCCTCTTTCCCCCTTCCCACAACATATTTTCCTAGACCAGCACAATGTATTGCATGAGTAGGGGCCGTCCCCTGAGTGCTGGCCTTAAAAATAAAAAAAATAAAAAAAAAATTGCCATGAACAAGCTTCTCAAGTCTGTCGTTCGGAGTCGACATTAAACTGTAGGTCTCAGTACTCATGAATAAAAATTGACACACACAATGTGAGTGCTGCGAGAAGCTAGGCCGTAATCCTGACACAGGGTTGTAAAGGCCAGTTTTGTATGTATGTATTATGTATGGACATAACTAGACTTTTTGTTTTTGTACAGAAGTAAAAAATTTTGTAAATCCTGAAAATCATAATTTTCAGGATCGAGATATAAGGATTGGCATCCCTATACACAACAAATGAGTTTGTATGTAAGTTTTCATATAAATATGTATGTATGTAGTTATATCTTCTTGAAGTTAGAAATACACGCACTTGTAGTTACGTACGTTTAAATTTCGTTAATAAAATCGCCATTTTTGATCGTAGGAATTTTGCACAAACATGTATTCCGATAAAACGAACCATAATTAATAAAAACACTCAATTTCGAAATTTTGTGGAGTTGCGTTCGTTCGCATTTAACATGACGATATATATGTATGTATGTTATGTAATTTTGCATTTAAATAATTAATATAAAGGCTGTTTGTTTGCATTTTATAGTTGTTATTGGTCAAATATTTCCTTGTTCTGTATTTTGGTTTAACAAATGTGGTCACCGTATGTATATATGACGAGTCTCTTAAGCAGAGACGAAATGGCCATAGAGACATGCTTATCCCCAAAAGTATACATTTCAAATTATATATAATGATTTTTGTTTAAAAGATGGTATAATTCTGTTTTAAAATGATCAGTATTCGGAAATGTGAACAATTCGCAAATGTGAACAACGCCAGTTTTAATTAGTTCACATTAGCGCGCGTGCACTGTATATATATATATACAGTATATATATATATATATATATATATATATCGTATTCTGCTGCTCCCTAAAATATATTAGATTAGTAGAATTATTAAATAATATTTTGCACAACAAAACTTACATTTCCTCCAATGACAAGTCGCCACAATTCATGGTTCGCTTGTAACAAAAAAAAAAAACACATTTCAAATCTATTCTACAATATAAAAAGAGTAGATTCCAATATACTTACTTTAATCCTGGGAAAGCCTGTAAATAAAATCTGCAAAAAAACACAAATAAATAACTATTTACCCTTTTTTTAAATAAATTGCAAATTTTTCTTACCTCATAAAATTTAGCGCCAGAAAATATTAAACGTAAACAAAGCAAAACAAACACACAATTTCTTTAAAAAAAAGATAGATATATATGATAATGCATGCTATCTCTCATCATCATATATTGTGGCTATCTTAGCAGTGTTGTTCTTGCTATAGTTGTTGGAGTTTCGCCACTGTATGCACTGTGTCAATACACTCAAAACACATTTTGCGCATTATAGCCCACTGTGTGAATTGTGACAAAATTCGGAAAGTGGGGTGTGATGCAGGGCAGTCTGGCCTACATTAAGGCATATACGGTATATTCGGGCAAACTTATAGTTTCGAACAAAATTTTTCAAAAACCATTTACAAGTCAATATACTCAAAACACATTTTGCCCATTATAGCCCACTGTGTGAATTGTGACAAAATTCGGAAAGTGGGGTGTGATGCGGGACAGTCTGGCCTACATTATGGCATATACGGTATATTCGGGCAAACTTATAGTTTCGAACAAAATTTTTCAAAAACCATTTCGAAGTCAATACACTCAATACACATTTTGCTCATTGTGGCCCACTGTGTGAATTGTGACAAAATTCGGTAAGTGGGATGTGATGCGGGACAGTCTGGCCTACATTATGACATATACGGTATATTCGGACAAACTTATAGTTACGAACAAAATTTTTCAAAAACCATTTACAAGTCAATCCACTCAATACACATTTTGCCCATTGTAGCCCACTGTGTGAATTGTGACAAAATTCGGAAAGTGGGGTGTGATGCGGGGCAGTCTGGCCTACATTATGGCATATACGGTATATTCGGGCAAACTTATAGTTTCGAACAAAATTTTTCAAAAACCATTTACAAGTCAATATACTCAAAACACATTTGGCCCATTATAGCCCACTGTGTGAATTGTGACAAAATTCGGAAAGTGGGGTGTGATGCGGGGCAGTCTGGCCTACATTATGGCATATACGGTATATTCGGGAAAACTTATAGTTTCGAACAAAATTTTTCAAAAACCATTTCGAAGTCAATACACTCAATACACATTTTGCTCATTATAGCCCACTGTGTGAATTGTGACAAAAATTGGAAAGTGGGGAGTGATGCGGGGCAGTCTGGCCTACATTATGGCATATACGGTATATTCGGGCAAACTTATAGTTTCGAACAAAATTTTTCAAAACCATTTATAAGTCAATCCACTCAATACACATTTTGCCCATTGTAGCCCACTGTGTGAATTGTGACAAAATTCGGAAAGTGGGGTGCGATGCGGGGCAGTCTGGCCTATATTATGGCATATACGGTATATTCGGGCAAACTTATGGTTTCGAACAAAATTTTTCAAAAACCATTTACAAGTCAATCCACTCAATACACATTTTGCCTATTGTAGCCCACTGTGTGAATTGTGACAAAATTCGGAAAGTGGGGTGTGATGCGGGGCAGTTTGGCCTACATTATGGCATATACGGTATATTCGGGCAAACTTATAGTTTCGAACAAAATTTTTCAAAAACCATTTACAAGTCAATATACTCAAAACACATTTGGCCCATTATAGCCCACTGTGTGAATTGTGACAAAATTCGGAAAGCAGGGTGTGATGCGGGGCAGTCTGGCCTACATTATGGCATATACGGTATATTCGGGCAAACTTATAGCTTCGAACAAAATTTTTCAAAAACCATTTATAAGTCAATATACTCAATACACATTTTGCTCATTGTAGCCCACTGTGTGAATTGTGACAAAATTCGGAAAGTGGGGTGTGATGCGGGGCAGTCTGGCCTACATTATGGCATATACGGTATATTCGGGCAAACTTATAATTTCAAACAAAATTTTTCAAAAACCATTTACAAGTCAATACACTCAAAACACCTTTTGCCCATTGTAGCCCACTGTGTGAATTGTGACAAAATTTGGAAAAAGGAGTGTGATGCGGAACAGTCTGGCCTACATTATGGCATATACGGTATATTCGGGCAAACTTATAGTTTCGAACAAAATTTTCCAAAAACCATTTATAAGTCAATACCCTCAATACACATTTTGCCCATTGTGGGTGAGTTAATAATTTTCTCAAAAGCATTTGAAATTTCAAAGCTCTCAGCCAACAAAGCCGATATTAAAGAATGTTCCATTGGAAAATTACTTAATAGAGAACAGTTTATATCGTTTTCCCCAGACGTTTCAGTGCTACTAGGATTTGGGATCTATTCCGTCTTATTTTCATTAGCGCCAAATTTTTGTGAGCTTTTTAATGAGCCTTTATTTTTTGTATTTCGATTTTGTAAAATACGGTTTGCAACGTTTGAAATGCGTTTATAAATTTTCACATTTTGTTTGAAACTATAAGTTTGCCCGAATATACCGTATATGCCATAATGTAGGCCAGACTGCCCCGCATCACACTCCATTTTCCAAATTTTGCCACAATTCACACAGTGGGCTACAATGGGCAAAAGGTGTTTTGAGTATATTGACTTGTAAATGGTTTTTGAAAAATTTTGTTCGAAACTATAAGTTTGCCCGAATATACCGTATATGCCATAATGTAGGCCAGACTGCCCCACATCATACCCCACTTTCCGAATTTTGTCACAATTCACACAGTGGGCTATAATGGGCCAAATGTGTTTAGAGTATATTGACTTGTAAATGGTTTTTGAAAAATTTTGTTCGAAACTATAAGTTTGCCCGAATATACCGTATATGCCATAATGTAGGCCAGACTGTCCCGCATCACATCCCATTTTCCGAATTTTGTCACAATTCATACAGTGGGCTACAATGAGCAAAATGTGTATTGAGTATATTGACTTGTAAATGGTTTTTGAAAAATTTTGTTCGAAACTATAAGTTTGCCCGAATATACCGTATATGCCTTAATGTAGGCCAGACTGTCCCGCATCACATCCCACTTTCCGAATTTTGTCACAATTCACACAGTGGGCTACAATGAGCAAAATGTGTATTGAGTGTATTGACTTCGAAATGGTTTTTGAAAAATTTTGTTCGAAACTATAAGTTTGCCCGAATATACCGTATATGCCATAATGTAGGCCAGACTGCCCCGCATCACACCCTGCTTTCCGAATTTTGTCACAATTCACACAGTGGGCTACAATGGGCAAAATGTGTATTGAGTGGATTGACTTGTAAATGGTTTTTGAAAAATTTTGTTCGAAACCATAAGTTTGCCCGAATATACCGTATATGCCATAATATAGGCCAGACTGCCCCGCATCACACCCCACTTTCCGAATTTTATCACAATTCACACAGTGGGCTATAATGGGCCAAATGTGTTTTGAGTATATTGACTTGTAAATGGTTTTTTAAAAATTTTGTTCTAAACTATAAGTTTGCCCGAATATACCGTATATGCCATAATGTAGGCCAAACTGCCCCGCATCACACCCCACTTTCCGAATTTTGTCACAATTCACACAGTGGGCTACAATGGGCAAAATGTGTATTGAGTGGATTGACTTGTAAATGGTTTTTGAAAAATTTTGTTCGAAACTATAAGGTTGCCCGAATATACCGTATATTCCATAATATAGACCAGACTGTCCCGCATCACACTCCATTTTCCAAATTTTGTCACAATTCACACAGTGGGCTACAATGGGCAAAAGGTGTTTTGAGTATATTGACTTGTAAATGGTTTTTGAAAAATTTTGTTCGAAACAATAAGTTTGCCCGAATATACCGTATATGCCATAATGTAAGCCAGACTGCCCCGCATCACACCCCACTTTCCGAATTTTGTCACAATTCACACAGTGGGCTATAGTGGGCCAAATGTGTTTTGATTATATTGACTTGTAAATGGTTTTTGAAAAATTTTGTTCGAAACTATAAGGTTGCCCGAATATACCGTATATTCCATAATATAGACCAGACTGTCCCGCATCACACCCCATTTTCCAAATTTTGTCACAATTCACACAGTGGGCTACAATGGGCAAAAGGTGTTTTGAGTATATTGACTTGTAAATGGTTTTTGAAAAATTTTGTTCGAAACAATAAGTTTGCCCGAATATACCGTATATGCCATAATGTAAGCCAGACTGCCCCGCATCACACCCCACTTTCCGAATTTTGTCACAATTCACACAGTGGGCTACAGTGGGCCAAATGTGTTTTGATTATATTGACTTGTAAATGGTTTTTGAAAAATTTTGTTCGAAACCATAAGTTTGCCCGAATATACCGTATATGCCATAATGTAGGCCAGACTGCCCCGCATCACTCCCCACTTTCCAATTTTTGTCACAATTCACACAGTGGGCTATAATGAGCAGAATGTGTTTTGAGTGTATTGACTTGTAAATGGTTTTTGAAAAATTTTGTTCGAATCTATAAGTTTGCCCGAATATACCGTATATGCCATAATGTAGGCCAGACTGTCCCGCATCACATCCCACTTTCCGAATTTTGTCACAATTTACCCAGTGGGCTACAATGGGCAAAATGTGTTTCATTAAAGGTTCTTTAAAAATTTAGTTGTTTATATTATATGTCCAATTCATATTTAATTTAATTATTTATGAACTATAGAATACATTCTACTCTCTGCTTTTTTTATAAAAAATAAAAATAATTTTATCATATTTCAATTTTAATTTAAATAATCAGTAAATCATTATAATATAATGTAAGAACCTATTAAAAGCGTAAATGCAATTTAAATACAGCTTTCATATATTTTATTAAGTTTAATTTTCTGTACATAATTTGTATATTTTTAATGTTAATTAAAAATTTATAATATAGTTATAAATTCGTATAAAGTTGGTTATATGTTAGAAACTAGAAAAGTTTGTTAAAATGTTCAAATTTGCCAGCACGTAAAAGTTTGTTAAAATGTTCATATTTGGGAGCACTTAATTGTGTCCATGAATACCTAACTAGAAGAAGAAAATTTTAATTTTTTGTCTGCACAGATCCCGCAAGAGAGTAAAAATGAGGTTTGCAGAAAAAGTTTTTTATCTAAGACAGCCACCCAAAAGTTTGCCAAAATTTGAAAAAGTTTGTTAAAAAGATTGTTATCTTCACAGGTATGTAAAATGTTCATATTTGGCTGCATTTAAATGAGTCCATGTACTATTAACTAGAAGAAGAAAATTCTCTTTTCTTATCTGTAGTCTGCACATTTCCTGCAAATGAGAATAAAAGCAGGTTTGCAGAAAAAATTTCTTAGTCAAGGCAAAAACCTAAAAAAGTTTACCATAAAAAAGTTTGTTATCTTCTCGGCCGCGAAATCTAGTATACTTTTTGATGCAACTTTATATTTTTTCTAAGTTGTACTAAAAAATACAAAACTGCAGTAAGTCGGGATTTACAATGTGGAAATTGAAAGGCAGAGATTTTTCAATTCTCTTTTACTCTTGCCTAAAACTTTGCCTCATAAAGTTAAAACGAAAATAAATTCAAGACTTTTGAATTATTTTTCATTGAATGTAGGAAAATAAGAAAACAAATTGTTTTATATATTTATTTTTTTATTGAATATAAAATAATTAGAAAAAAAATTATTTTATTTATTTATTTCTTAATTGGGTGTTATTTTAATGAAAATAAAATCCTGCTAGTTGTTAAAAAATTTCGGTGTAAACTCTATGGATTTTAAAAGAGATTTCAAATTAAATTTACTTGATTTGAGTTTGGTGTAAATGCTCTATTATAATTTTTGTGCCTAAAATTTATTATTTATTTACATATGCAATTATACATACATATACGTTTGTGAGTAAAAATTATAAACCTTATGTAAATTGATTAATTTTGACAGACACAAAAAAACGTTTGTATTTTAAATTTAAAAAACACGTGTAAAAAACATATCGTGTAAGGGTGCCTTAATACTACAACGACTTGGAATTATAACCCGAAAGTATCCCTTCATATGGCAGGTGAGTGTGAACATTTAGTGAGTTCCATAAAAATGCCCTTAAGGCAGAAGTAGAAAATATTATAAACTCTAGACCACTCACCTACGTTCCATTAGATGGTGCAACTAATTAAACTGTAACCCCTAATCATTTTCTATTGGTAAGAAAACTCGTTCTTTGCCTAGTACATATCGCAATCTTTACATCGGGGTCCCAGGTGCAGTTAATAAACGCCTCAATTATGAGATGGTCCGCAAGTTGGTTATTTTTTTTTTCAGGATAAGTTGGCTGAACCAACTTCTCTATCTTCATAGAGAAAGCTTGACGGGATTAATTTTCTCGCTGAGTTCGGCATCTTAATTCTATGCAGTATAAATCCCTTTTATGTTTATCATCGAAATTACGCTGCAGTGTCATTGATCATATTTTCTCTTGCAATTAATTGGCATCGTTTCCAAAATTGCTACCAGCACCAAAGCTTTTACTTCAGTAGTACATCCATTTCTATTGGCCACTGTTTCAAAGTGGAATTTAAATACTGATGGTGATGTGCAGCTGTCAAAGGATCCCGTTTTATTCTGCCCGAAACTTCTGGTATAGCAAACACTGGTATATATCGCTAGCACTAAAGACTATGGATTTTCTCTTCAATCTCTCTCGGGCACACTGTTCCCTATACCAATAATGTTTCCTTCTAAACAAGCAAATTTTACACTCACGTTTTTCTCCAAGTCGTATACTTTTGCCTCAATGCCCGCTACTCTCTTGCTTATTGACTCATATATTTCAGTTAACTTGTAATTTGTTGCTCTTACTTTCAACATAAGTGCATCGTTTTATTTACAGCCACTAGTACTGTGTATTGGGCTTTACATGTTTCCTGTACTTTGTGTCCTCTTTTGAGATTTAGTTGTGTTTTATACTTCAGCAAGTGTTTTTTTCTGCATTTTAGTTGTTAATTGTACTCCAGCCAACAGTACTTTGTTTTGTAATTTAGATAATTCTTACACTTCAGCCAATGCTTTGCTCTGAAATTTATATATCACTCACACCTCATCCAGACTAGTTTTAATTTTATTAAACTTCTCCATCATTGAAACCAGCATTGAATTAATGTCCACACTGCTTGTCTTGGCTTCTTCTTCAGCTACATCGCCGAAATCGAAGACGCCGATAGCAACGCCATGATGATGAAATTCTTCAAATAATCTTCTTTAAATCCCCACCTTGTTGACAGTTGTCGGCAGCACCAGTTTGTTTAATTTTCTTTTTAATCGGTCTACCTATAACCAAAGAATATAAATCATATAGAATGCGCATCTCAACACTTATCCAAATATTTTGTCAAAATTTTTTCAGACGCGGGAAGGAAGGGCAAAAGGCAAAACAAAAGAAAAGAGCGTAACAAAACAAGAGAAACTAATGTGTGTTTTATTTCTTTTACATTGTTGTTTAGTTATTTTCGTTCAGCCACAGTACATACAGTGACGAAACTCCAACAACTATAACAAGAACATCACACAGCAAGATAGCCACAACAAAATTTTTGCACACACAACATCACAGTGTATAAGACGATAGCCACAGCAAAATTTTTAGCATACACACAACATCACAGTGTATAAGACGATAGCTACAATAAAATTTTTACTTCGTGTTTTTTTTTTTTGCTTAAGTACAAAAACGGTTTCATGCTACAACAATATTCAAATACAATACAATTGATGTGTTTGTGTTTCTTATTCATTGTGAGCTGTTTTCGTTTTTAAAATTTTAAAACTTAGAGAATAATGTTGTTGGTTCAAATATCTTTGTGTAATAAAGAATACAGTGCTCCGATACGACTATATAAGCTAGTGTAGGGCAAAGCATATTTAATTTGTAGTTGAGCGAAGGAAAATACATTAATCTACATCGAATATATCGCGCCCTATTTAATATCGTAATAAGAGTGTAGTTAGAAATATATTTTTTTATTATTATTTATTTAAGCTCAACAATTAATTTTATATTTATCTATATATATTAAAGAAAGTGGCGTTAGTTACTGCGCTTATAACTCAAGAACGCCTGGACCGATTTCGATGATTCGTACCAATTCGGAATGGTCCCTAGCCAAATAAGAAGAATAGTAAAAAAAATTTCTAAAATATTCCAGAAAAAATAAAAAAAAAATAAAAAATACGTGTGTACTTTTAAAATACGGGGTTCACACAATGCCTTTCATGACTGTTCACATTAGAGTTGCACACTATGTTTCAATGGTGTTCACACTAAAACCGATTTTGATGTTTCGTACCAATTCGGAATGGTCTCTGGCCAAATAAGAAGAATAGCAAAAAAAATTTCTAAAATATCTTAGAAAAAAAAAATAATGTAAATGTGTACTTTTAAAATACGGGGTTCACACAATGTCTTTCATGGCTGTTCACAGTATGTTGCAATGGTGTTCACATAAGAGTTGCATAACTGCTCACACTATGTTTCAATGGTGTTCACACTAAAACCGATTTCGATGTCATGACTGTTCACACTATGTTGCAATGGTGTTCACATTAATAAGAAGAATAGCAAAAAATTTCTATGTCGCAATGATGTTCACACTAGAGTTGCATGACTGTTCACACTATATTACAATTGTGTTCACACTAGAGTTGCATGACTGTTCACACTATGTAGGAATGGTGGTCTCACTAGAGTCATGACTTTTCACACCAGGCTGTTGATCAAATTAACGCTTGCTTGAATTATAGGGACGCCAATCCTTTATTACGATACTGAAAATTATGATTTTCAGGATTTACAAAATTTTTGATTTTAAGGTTTTTTGCTTCTCATGTAAAAAAAAAATGTAGTTACGTCCGTTTGCATTTAATATGATGATATGTATAGAGCTTTCAGTTGGTGTCCACAGTTTGTATTGTCGCCAACTTTTTCATCTGTTCATTGTTGATATGTACGCAAACATTGAAACTGAACGACTCATTTTCATACGTTATAATTAAAAGAAATTACGTTCAGCAGAGAATATCCATTTGCGTGATGCAATTAATAACGATGGTAATATAAACGACCTCGGAAAAAATTTTATTTTGCCTTCAACATCGAATGCACAATGTAGCATAAACGTGCGTTAGAAGCTCTGAATCGCACCATGCAAGATCTGCGTAATGACGCAAGATATTTTGGCGGTGCGTTGATTTTACTCTCAGGTGATTTTCTGGCAAACACTACCAGTATTACCATGGTCGACCGCAGCCGATGAGATCAATGCTTGCCTCAAATCATCGACATTGTGGCGTTATGTGAAGAAACTTCAGCTGACGACAAACATGCGAGTTGCATTGCAAAACGATCCATTTTCCGAAGTGTTCTCCAATCAACTGCTAACTATTGGTAATGGTCGTATTCCTGTTGATGCATCGAATGGATTGATATCCTTTCCTCCGAATTTTTGTAATTTCGTCTTAACGAAAGAGGAGCTCATCAACAAAGTGTTTCCTAATATAATTGCTAACCATAAGAACTATGAATGGTTGAGTGAAAGAGCAATATTAGCTGCAAAGAACAAGGATGTGGATCACATAAACTTTAAAATTCAAGATAAAATCGTTGGTCATTGCACTCCTTCAAATCTATCGATTGTGTAACAAACGAAGACGAAGCAACCAACTATCCAACTGAATTTTTGAATTCATTGGATATGCCTGGCTTGCCACCGCACAATTTACAATTGAAGATTGGTTCAGTTGTCATTATGCTTCGCAATCTAAATCATCCAAAATTATGCAACGGAACGCGATTAGCGGCCACAAAACTTATTAGGAATGTGATTCACGCAAGATTACTAAAAGGAAAGTTTAGAGGTGTTCTCATTCAGAGAATTCCAATGATCCCAACCGATATGCCATTCGAGTTTAAACGAATCCAATTTCCAATTCGTTTCGCAAAAGGAAAGTTTAGAGGTGTTCTCATTCAGAGAATTCCAATGATCCCAACCGATATGCCATTCGAGTTTAAACGAATCCAATTTCCAATTCGTTTCCCATTCGCCATGACAATCAACAAATCACAAAGGCAATCATTGAGTGTTTGTGGCCTAAATCAACTCTATGTCGCATGTTCCCGTGTCGGAAAGCCATCATCTTTGTTCGTTTTCGCACCTGACAACAAAACGAAAAATATTGTTTATCACAGAGTGCTTCAATGATTTATTTATTTATTTATTTTTATTTAATTTATTTAAGTCAATGGATAAAAATCCTTACTGACCATTACATATAAAATTAACATTAAATTACAAAAATTTGACTTAATTTCAACGATACAAATGATACAATTACGTATTAAGAAACACAATAATTTTCCGTTTTATAGCACAAGAATTTAAAGAAAAATCAACAAGATGTGAGAAATAATTATATTGTCGGCAAAGCCTAGTTAAAGGATCAGCAAGAGCGTAATTAGATCTACATAAATGAATATAAATAGGGTTATAATAACGTGAATTACGACAAGGAATATTGAATTTAACAGAATTTAAAAGAAATTCACAGCATATATCCCCACTGATCAGATTAATCATAAATGATATATTTAACATAGTACGTCGACTCTGAAGGGTAGGAAGTTTTATTAATGCCAGTCTGCTCGCATATGAAGGCTAATCAATGTAGTTCCATCCCAGTCCACTCAAACAGAACAACAGGAATTGTTTTTGCACAGATTCGATAAAGTCACTATGAACGTTGTAATTGGGATCCCAAATGATTGAACCATACTCCAAAATAGGTCTGACGAGTGAAACAAACAGCTGTTTAGTAATATACGGATCAGAAAACTCTTTTGCCCACCGCTTAATGAAGCCAAGAGCACATCTAGCCTTATTTACAGCCATAGTAATATGGTCATTAAAGTTTAATTTTCTATCCAGTAATATACCAAGGTCAATAAATGAACCCACCAACTCCAATTGATGACCACCAATTGAATAATTAATACCAATAAAATTACCTCTTCAAAATCGCATGCATTTACACTTTTTAATATTCAGCTCCATCATGTTATACTTGCACCATAAAAAAAAGTTGTCGAGATCACTCTGAAGATAAGCATGCTCATTTGAATTTTTATAGGAGAGAAAAATTTTTACGTCGTCAGCATACATTAATATATCAGAGAAATTAATAACGTTAGGAAGATCATTAATAAATAGCGAAAATAGAAGGGGCCAAGATGGCTACCTTGAGGAACACCAGATGGAACGTAAAAGTATTTAGATATACAATTATTCATCCGTACAGACAGCATTCTACCACTCAAATAAGAACTTAGCCAGCTTATGCTTCTTTGGGTTACTCCCAGCAGATCCAATTTTTTTAAAAGAAGTCTGTGATTCACTCTATCAAATGCTTTGCTAAAATCTGTATAAATTACATCTGTTTGCTTTCCCTGAGTAAAAGCAGCATTAATCATGGATGTTAATTGAAGAACATTAGTTATCGTTGAACAGCCCTTTCTAAAACCATGTTGATAAGGTGTTAATAACGATGAAGAATGATGAACAAAAAAATCAGCTATTAATTTCTCAAATATTTTTGGCATAGCACTCAGCTTAGAAATACCTCTATAATTTGTAACATCAGACTTATTACCAGATTTATAAAGGGGTATAATGTAAGAATTTTTCCAATCCTTCGGAAAATATCCATGCTTAATCGAAGCATTAAACAAGATACCTAAAGGTATGACGAATGATTCCGCACAACGTTTTAAAATACCACTTGGAATGCTATCAGGACCGGAACTAAAAGACATCTTAAGTTTCTTCAAGTACACCAAAATATCACCATCATTAAGAGTAGGAAAAGATATTAAATGACTGGAAGCAGGACAATAAGGATACATATTTTTATCATGGTAAACAGCATCAGAATAAGTGCTGGCAAAGAAATCTGCAAACATATCACATATAGCATTATCATTACAAGATTCTTGATTACAAAATTTCATAACTGATGGAAATCCCGTAGAGTTTCTTTTTGAATTAACAAAGTTGTAAAATGACCTTGGGTTTTTAAAGAAATTATTCTTCATTTTGACTAAATAATTTTTATATAATTCATGATTCAGTATGTTATATTCAGAACGGCTGACAGAATATCTTCCAAAATCAATAATCGAACCAGATCGTTTATATTTTTTATAATATTTGTTCTTAAGATTTTTCAGTCTTGATAATTGCTTTGAATTCCATGGTGGACCAACCAATAGATAAGTAGACTTTCTCGGAACACAAATTTCGAAAAACGAGTAGACAATCTTGTAAAAATTTGAAATTATTATATCAATGTCGGAATTATTGTTAATGGGAGTGGATAAAATATCATTCCAACGCGTATTAAACATCAATTCATTAAGTAAATTGAAATTGGTACGATTGAAACAAAAAACTTTGCTAATACTAGAAGGTTTGAGTTCAGATTCAGTCTGAAATGAAAAGCCAATTTTTAACGTTGGATGATAGTGATCCTCAGGCAAAGTAGCAGGTTCAGAACGTACTATAGTGCAATTATTAACATCGTTAACGAATACCAAATCAAGTATTTTTCCAAAGTCATTAAACAGACAATTGATTTGATTTGATTATTCCTGTAATCCAAACAAGTCATTCAAAAATTCATCCTGGCTATTTTTATCGGAATTAAATACGGTATATCGACTGTATGTTTCCATGTAATAGATGATAGATTAAAATCGGCAACAACAAAAATAGTATCATTTACCTCTGCAAGTGATGAGTCCGACTTGATAGCATTAACATGATTAGAGTATACAGAAGAGTCAGAATCAGGAGGAATATAAGAGCAAGTAAGGTAAATTTTTGACCTTCTTAATTTAACAACAACAGCAACAAATTCAATATCAGAAGAATAAGTTTCAATAATTTCAGATGTATATAACGAAGAAACAGCAATAAGAACACCACCTCCTCTACGTAAATTACGATTATATCTATATATTTGATATTTGTTGCAAAGAATTTCCGCATTAAAAACTCCATCAGAAAGCCAGGTTTCAGTAAACATAATAACATCGTATATAAAGTCATAACTATCAACTAAGAGTGTAGACAACTTAGTATTTAGACCACGAACATTCTGATATAACATATTTAAGCAATTGTTAGAGGTTGTAAGTTTTTTGAAGCAGATAAATTTTTGGATGGCAAGCGTGCGATATTCATGTTATAGTTGTTACTAGTTTTCTCACGATAAATGTATTCACGAACAGGCCAGAAACTCGGGTCGATAATATGGTGATAATCGTCAGCATTAATTGAAATTTTAAAAGAGTAAATTGACCTGGGGACAGAAGATTTAAATTTATGTACAAAAAATTTTACTTTGTGCCCCAAATTAGATTTATTATAATAGCCAATATCATCCGTCGATATATCACTAGCTAACCGTGAAATAAATACAGCTTTATTCGGCGGAACAGCTTGAAGCGGTTTAGGAGTAATTTGAGTATTTATCTTTATAATACTATCTGCTATATTTTCCGATCCACTGCCAATACGATTTGATGGAAAAGCAGATTGACCAGAAGAAATTTCATTTGATGACGTAGATGGCGTAGTTAAAGAATCGTTAACAGTTACGGATTTCATAAGATTAGGTGATGATTCATTATTCAAAGAAGGAACTTCTAGTAATTTATTTGATTTTACCATCCTTTTAGGCGAGATTTTATCATTAGTTTCTACAAATTTATCCAAGTTAGAAAATTTCCAAATAATTCACCAAAACTGGCCAATCTAGATTGCAATGACGCAAAATCAGTATTAAGTTTTAAAAAATTCACCTTTATAACTTTTAAAGAATTTGTAGAAATCAACATTAATCTTTTTACGTGAAGATCAAGTCCATTGCAGGGACTTTACGGGATCTAAAAGTGCATCCGCATCACGTGCCCTCAGTGCAGTACATTTCAAATGGTAGATACCCAAACATAGCCAACAGGAAATCATCCTTTCATTTCCCGTAATTGTACATTTTTCATTTAAGCAATCCATGATAATATAAATTAATATTCCAGTATTCACTTTTAAACCTTTATTATCGTTATAATTTATAAACTACGTTACTTTTATCTTTAACTCCCTAAGGTATGCAGTGATAAAATTGTAAGATGAAGATACAAGAGCTTTAAGTTCCACAGGAGTACAAATAAATTCAAGTTTAAAGCTTTATTCTTTATATTTAGAAAAGAACTGTAACAGCTGTTTTATGTATTATTGTATTTCATATAAAGCTTTTATTATTATTATCAATATCTCTTTTTCAATTTTGTTTTGTTCACTTTTCAAAATTATTGTTTATTTATTTATCATTCGATTCATGTAGATATTGTTTTTGTAATGTTTTGATTTTATATGTTACTGTTTGTTCAGATATTATATTGATTTTGTTGTTGTCACTTTGTATTTTCTGTGTATTTTAATAATAAAATTTATAAGTACTTTTGTCCAATAATTGTTTCTTGTCCTAATACTTTATTTCTAAAACTTTATTTGTAAATACACATGCACATAAATATTATAGTTTTATTGATTTCAATATTCAACAGACTTCCAGGCACAAATAATCACAAAAAATCAGGATTTACAGAAATCAGATAGAGCGAGCAAAAAAACCCGTCCGATCTATATCACAACAATTGCACAAAATTTCTCTTAATTTATTCAATAGTTTATTTATTATTCCCATTTTCATATTTTTTTTTTTTTTGTAAATAAAAATAAAATATCTGATTCTGCACCTGTATTTTAAATATGCACAAAAACAAAACTTTTTTAGCAAAACAACGTTTGCGGGGTCAGGAATTTGAGGAGTGAATTTAGAGTATCCAGTTTTCTCACATGGATCTAAGCAACTCTTTTGTACATACATTTATGCCGAGAGTGCAAAAACTAAAAATATTGCGTATTTTCTTAAAAACCTAGCTGGGGTGAACCCGGCAACGCCGCGTCACACCAGCTGGTTTGAAATAAAAGGTTAACTAAACCAAAGAATGTAATTCCAAAAATATTAAAAAAAGTATATATTCATTAATGACAAATTTTCGAATGATAAATTGATGATTTTTCAATTATAAGAAAGTTTAAAAAATTTTTATTTTTATTTTTAATTTACATATGTTCAAATACCAAAAATACCACATTTTTAGATTTTTTTATTAATTCCTCAAAAAAAGGTTAATTAGTTAAGAAACCACCATTGTCATGATTTTGTTTATATCTCAAGATGTCTACCTTCCATTTCTATTTTAAAATTCTGGAATCGGTTAAAAATTGCAAAAGATACCGGCTCCTGAATATGGGATTTTTTGTGCATTTAAATAAGTGAACCGGAGTGTATATATATATATATATATATGGGCAATTTCAAAAATTTTCGACATTTTGATATTTTTTTTTCCAATTTTTTTTTTGGATGACACGAATGACGCTTTGGTCACGTGAAGGGTGATATTTTAGCATACCAAAACAGTTCGCGTTAATCATTTATTGCAAACGGCGCGAAAGTTATGGAGGTTTTAAGTTAAAATTTCTTTAAAAAAAATTTAAAGTTAAATTTATTGGTTTATTTTAATAAATGTTGTATGGATGCATGAAACTCATTTCAAATTCATCAGTGCAGTCCAAATTCATCAATGCACTGATAAAATACATAAAAAAATATCAATTATAATTAAAATTCCTTAACTTAAAAAAACGTGAATTTTTGCAAAAATATGAATGTTTCACCGATTGTTATAATATGTGTTTATATAACGCATAACTAATTTACAGAAAAACAATGTTTTAACTTGCAAATTTAAAAAATAAAAAAATTATATAAGAATTATTTTTGAGGTTAGGATTTTTTTTTTTAATCTGTAAAATTTAAAATCATGAAAATTTTTTAATGCCTATCCGGTTTTATTATCAAGCTTAAAAAAACCTTTCATTTGGTGTCAATCACAGCGGAATCTATACATAACTGCAGATGTCACAAAGCAAAATGTGTTTGAAGAAAAATGCTGCTGTACCCGCTAAATATGGACGGAATTCGACCGTATTTATATATGATCTTTAGTTCACCGCCGCACTTCATTTCCAATACTTTACATGGATTTTAAACCACTGATTAACTAAAAAAAACGCGAAACAAAATCATGAAATTCCGCAAAATTTTTATTTCCTTTATACAATTTTTGCGTTTCAAAATATTTTAACGCCTTCTTGACGTAGAGGTGCCATTTATTAAGAAGTTTAGATCACGCAATACATAAACCAGTTTTAAATATGATTGCAAATGTCAGGCGCGAAAAACTGTCATTTTTGACAAATTTACGCTAATTCTATAAAAGTTTGAGGTCATCGTTCTCAGCAACTAGCAGCCTGACATCGACGTGATATGGCGCAAATTTTAGCAAATTACACCATCTATTAAATACTGTTTTCTTGAACGGCGCAAAAACGCTTTAGAAAAAACTGCGAAAATCAAAAAATCGGAAAATTTTGGTTTCAAAAATGAACCGCTGTATAACTTTTTCCCAAATAGTAGTATTGGCATAACTTTTATAGTGTAAATATCTACAAAGTCTAGTGACTTTATTTTATATCAGTTTAAAACTAAAAGTAGAAAAGTGATGAAATATGAAAAAACTGTTGCAAATTTCAAGCGTTTTTTTTTTGAGTTTTTCGATATTTGAGTGCCCATAACTTTTAAAAATAAATAACTGATGGTCCGAAATTTTGAATTTCCCAGTTTTCTAGTGTGGCCTACCATTTCTTTTTGACCGTTTTAGTCAATTCGAAAAACTGGAGAAATAATAAGCATCAGAACTCAGTTTCAACAAATGTTGAAAATTATTGAAATTGCTCATATATATATGTATATATGAATTATATATACATATGTACATATATATACGTTTTTAAAAGAAAAGCCACTTCAATTTTTTTTGTTAAAAATAAATAATAATCAAGATTAAAATTATTTCTTCCTTTATACTTCAAAGCATCAAAAAGTATATTTTGAGGATTTTCATCTCCATAAAAAGGCTATTAAAGTTACTTTTTTTTAAAGATTATTTATTGGATACATATATACATTAAAAATAAAAATAGAATTTTCTAATAATTGAAAAATCAAAATGAAAAATGAATATATATGTACTTGTTTTTTTAATATTTTTGAAATTACATTCTTTGGTTTAGTTAACCTTTTATTTCAAATAAATATAAAACTAATTGTTGAGCTTAAATAAATAATAATAAAAAAATATATTTCTAACTACACTCTTATTACGATATTAAATAGGGCGCCATATATTCGATGTAGATTAATGTATATTCCTTCGCGCAACAACAAATTAAATATGCTTTGCCCTACACTAGCTTATATAGTCGCATCGGAGCACTGTATTCTTTATTACACAAAAATATTTGAACCAACAACATTATTCTCTAAGTTTTAAAATTTAAAAAACGAAAACAGCTCACAATGAATAAAGCCCGTATGACACCTACTTTTTTTTGTATTAAAAATGATTTGGAGAACAGTGCAAATATAATATAATAAGAAAGTATAAAGGGTGCAAAGAGTTCAACTATATTCATATAAATACAGAATTGCCAAAAAATTTACAAATGTTATCGATAAAAAAGTGGAGTGTGTCAAAAACAAGTTGAAATATTTTACATTAAAATTGACATTTAGAATTTAGAATATTATAGTGTTGCAAACTTTATGGTATTATTCTACAATTAAGCGATTTTAGGGTATTTTTGCCTTCAAGGTAGCGTTTTTTTTACAAAATAATAAGTATAAATACAAAAACAAAAATAAATAGGTATTTTGTTTACATTTTTTATATTCCACTCTTTCTAGCATTTGTTGTTTCTTTCTTTCAATTCTATAACAATTCAATACAAAAAAAAGTAGGTGTCATAGGGGCTTAAGAAACACAAACACATAAATTGTATTGTATGTGAATATTGTTGTTAGCATGAAACCGTTTCTGTACTTAAGTCTATGTCCACACTCGGCGAGAAGAGTCGGGCAATTCTTCATCAATTCTCTTTTAAACTTGTCTTCGTGTCCACACTCGGAGATTTTAGTTGCCCAACATTTTGTTGTTGTTCAGCAATTTTTGTGTTTTCTTTTGTTTGCTTTTTCTTACAATTTGACAGTTATGCCGTGTTGCCACAGAAATACTCACAAATTACACAAAATTTTATAGATTGCCCAAAACATATTTCATACATAAAATATAATTCTTTTTATTTTTGTAATTATTTTAATATATGAATAAATATTTGTGTATTTATAAATTTCCCTGTAGAAGACAAAGCCTTAAATTTATTACTAGAGCTATTGGAACAGCCCAAACAATATTAACCCTTTGCACTCGAGGGCTCCGGAGCGGAGCCATTTAAAATTTATCTTCAAACTCGAGGGCTCCGCTATGGAGACAATGCAAATAATTTTCAGTTCATAACATAAGGACAAAAACAAATCGTAATAACTTCATATATTTATTTATATTATTTATTATTTATTTATTTATTATTATATTTATTTATTATATATTATAACATTTGTATCTATAATTAATTAAAAATGATTTAAAATACAACTATGACTTTTCTTTGTATGCGCATATAATTTACTTATATGTGAATATGGTTTTTCTATTGAAATTGATTCGAGTTGCTGGTATTATTAGTGAAAAAAAGCTTCGAGTGCAAAGGGTTAAAGTATTTATAGTTGAATACTAGTGCTAATGAGGACTAGTACTTGAAGTAGTTCGGGAGCACCGCTTAAATTTTGAAGAAGTTTATAAGATAAGACATATTTTATCCTAAAATTAAGGTATGTTAGATACAAAATAAGCTGCAAATAATAAAAATCGGTTGATATAAACAAAATATTTTCTTTTAATATAATATCGTTATGCTACACAATTAAATTTTCTATTAATGAAAAATAATAATGTTTCTCTTATAATGATAGCATATTTTAACCAAATACCTTTTCAGATACAAAATGAATGTCTTTTAACAGTTTGATTATGTATTCACGTATTATGTGTCGATTAGACATTCAGCAGTTTAACGGTCATATACAAAATAACAAAGTAAATTTGCAGTCTTTATTTTCCATTTTAATTTTGAATTAAAATCTATTTTAATTTTTTTGCATACGGGCAGAAGAATTTACATTTCATTATGATTCTTAAAATTTAAAAAGCATGTTGTCCCCACTGAAAGGCAATTTACTTATAGTTTAATAAATTCCAAAAATGTTTGCTTTAGCTCACCAGTGCACATATTTTAAAATTGGTATAAATTTTGAAAAAGTCACCTTGAAAATATTCAAATGTTTTACTATTAATGCGTAAAGAATTTTTTTGTTTTTTTTTTTATTATTATTTATTCCTTTATATCATTAGCATATCAAATTAAGATTGTCTCAGCATCACTTAGTCATTATTGAGGCGAGCTGGTAAAATATTTACAGCTTTGAATTACACATGTACAATATATAATTGGGGTATTCAAACGGGGTCCTATCAAGTCATATTGTCATAATATCATACAATTTTAAAATAGTTAAAAAAATTTGTTGTTGGTCTTTGAATAAAAAAGTCATAAAACAATAAGACTTTTCAACCAGTGTACCATTTTGTCATAAATTGAAAAATAAAAAAATAAAATTAAAAATAATATACTAAACTATGACGGGTTGTTTACAGCAATCATATTTTTTCGTTTTATTGTTTTATGATATATGATTTTAAAATCACCATTTGAATCCCCCAAATATTTTATTTTAAGATATTCATCTAAAGGTTTAATTCTATAGATGTATATAATTTACAAAGAAAGAAAAGAAATAAAAGTAAAAAATATGAATATATACACATAAAATTTAATTATTAATCATATGAGAAGAGTTTCTAAGTCGTGAAGCAAATATTCCTTTATTCTTTTCGTGAAAATTTAAATTCTTTGTATCTTTTTAATATCTTGAGGGAGATTATTAAATTCCATACTATCCGTATATTCAATCCGTTGCTTCGTAGTTTCTAACCGACATCTTGCTATCATAAGATTGATATTGTTTCTGTTATTGAATAATGTTTGATTTCTATGAAATGAAATTGTATGGTGACCAATATTATGGGTTAACTTAAAAACATAAAGAATTGAATTAAATTATTATAAATAATTTGATTGAAATAATGGTGAAACAAAATTACATAAAAAATTTATGGTCTAAAAATAGTTAAAGAAAAATTGTTCTCTTCCATTTTTGTGTAATTACACATAAACTGGCAACGCTGCACTTATTAAAAAGAAAAAACACAAGAAAAACGAACGCTGCGATTGTATGAAAAAGACGCGTACACCAAAAAGCGAAAAAAATATGAAAGAAAATGTCAAATAATCAACTACACCTCGCCGAGTGTGGACATAGACTAAGCAAAACAAAAAAAAAAAAAAAAAAAAAAAAAAAAAAAAAAAACACAAAGTAAGAGAGTAAACGAATTCTCTTTGCTGAGTAAGAGAGTAACAAGTTTTTTACGGGTTCCAACATTACTTGTATTATATACTTGTATTGACTGACTTTATAAAGGCAAACAGTTGAATGCAATGATAAAAATGGATGGTTGGACTTTGTTATTCACACAATATTTTTTGAACGCAGTGTGTATTAATAATAATAATCCATACAATAAAGAAATCTTTTAAAAAAGAGATTTCAGAAACCATGAAAATGAAAATTCGACTGACTTTATAAAGGCAAACACTTGAATGCAATGATAAAAATGGATGGTTGGACTTTGTTATTCACACAAGAATTTTACTTGTACGTGATGAACATTATATATTCTTTGCTATAACTCTAGAAATTTCAATATACTTGTCGATTGAATGCTTCTATTTACACTCTGTAAGGTTTTAAATACTACTAACTCAAAGCGTTATTATGTAACTCTGGTAATAATTCTACAGTTTTTCTATTAGTTTCTATTATTTCTATGTATTAGTTTTTTACGTAATTATACAACAACAATTTTATTTATAATTCTTAATTTTATATAATTTGAGCAAATTATGTAATTGTGCCAATTGCAGACAGTTACCGAAAGTCTCCAGCCTCTCAATAACAGTTGTTTTTCTTTTAATTTGGGTTTTCCAACAATTTTGCATTAATAAAAAAATAAATCAACTAAGTACGTTTTTTTTGTTTTTGAGATGTTTACACTTTTATATTTTTCTTAAAAAATGAGAGAAAACATTACAATAATAACATTAAGAGCCACAAAACTTATCTTTATATTTTTTGTCGCTCTGTGTATTTACCGATGTAATTTTAAAATTCTCATTAATTCCCATTTGTAGTAGAGTAATAAAATTGTATGCGGAAGAAAAGAAAAACGTACAGATTTTCATTCAAAAATCAATTTCAATATATCGAGCGCATTGTCAGAACGGCGAAGGCTTTTATGTGATGCTAGAATACAAAAAATATGTGTATGTGTAAAATTAGAATAGTTGCATTAAATACATATGTATGTATGTTTAAACCAAGCTTAAGACAACAAAATATGCTGATTCTAGTATAACAAGTCACATATCGATTAAAATATCTTAAAAGTCCAGGCAAATAGGATGAACGTTGTACAAATATTTGTGACGTATACAAGTTATTCAAATGTGGTGCGACCAGTTTTTGTAACTCAAATAAATCTTTATTGATATCTTTTTATACAATGTTTACACTACAAAATATTCTTAATCTATATTTTTTATAATTGTTAATATCCAGTAATCTGTAACCTAAATATTTTGCTTACTACTAAATAGATTTTATTGTTGTTGTTGCAAAGTTTGACCTGATTTAATATTTATTATTTTGCTTATTAAAAAATTATTTATAATTTTGCTTATATATTAAGCCCGTTTGACACCAATTTTTTTTTTATTAATATTGATTTGGGGAACAGTGCAAATATAAAATAATAAAAAAGTATAAAAGGTGTAAAGAGTTTAAAGCTCTGTTCAGACGGTTGTTAGATCTACCAATATTGTCAGAGCTGGCAATATGCTGACAATAACCTTACAATGAAAAATTGTCAGCACTAAATAAATTGTCTGTTTACACGATTGTAATAAAATTTTTAGAAAACTTACAATTTAATTGTCAGACAATTTTCTGACAATAACTGTTTCTGACAACGTTTGCAGAAAAAAAATTGTCAGTTCACACGGTAGTCAGATTTTCTATGTAGTAAAAATGTTCAACTTAATTAACAGACTAAACTTATTGTAAAATGTGTGTGAGAGAATTCGGAAATTGTGATATACATAAGTACATATTTTATTAATTAAATTTAAATATACATATAAATTATGGATGTTTTTTTTCTGACAATGATGCCGTTGTCAGGTGTTAATATTCTCGCTTCTGACAATGCCTGACAATGATATGACAATAACAAAGAAATGCGTTTACACGGTTGCCAGATGTCTGGCAATATTGTCAGTTTTTCCAATCTGAAAATGCTCTGACAATGTTTTATCTAGCAATGTTGAAACAGAAAAATTGTAAGTTCACATGATTGTAAGAAAATTTCTGTACATTTTTCTAACAATATTGTCAGATCTGACAACCGTCTGTACATAGCTTAAGTATATTCACATCAATACAGAATTGCCAAAATATTTACAAGTGTTATCGATAAAAAAAATGTAGTTTGTCAAATACAAGTTAAAATATTTATACCATACATGGGCATACTACATTACTTTTTTACTGCAATACGTAAACCAGTATTCAGTAAAAAGTACTGATTATTGAAAAGAAAAATCAGTATTCAGTAAATTTTACTGATTACTGGAAAGAAAAATCAGTATTCAGTAAATTTTACTGTTTACTGAAAAGAGAAATCAGTATTCAGTAAAAAGTACTGATTACTGAAAAGAAAAATCAGTATTCAGTAAAAAGTACTGATTACTGAAAAGAAAAATCAGTATTCAGTAAAAAGTACTGATTACTGAAAAGTGAAATCAGTATTCAGTAAAAAGTACTGATTTGTGTAAAAAAATTCAGTAAACATTAAGTGAAATCAGTATTCAGTAAAAAGTATACCCGTGAAGATAACAAGGTTTTTAACATTGTTTTTTTCATTTCTGCAAAAACTAACAATGTTTTCTGCAAATTCATTGTTAATCTCTTTTGCAGAAATTTTGCAGACAAATTTGAGTGTTTTTAGCAAGTCAAGAAGAAGCTATGGACTCAAAATTGAATAGTTAACAACGTTTTCAGTGCTGCCAAGACGAACAATTTTAACAAGGTTTTTTATTCAATATTTAAAAAACCTTTTAGAATGATTCGAATTTTTAACATTATAATTCATTAATATTTATTATTTATTTAAAAAATTTAAAGAACATAGTATATATTTTATAAATTATAAATAAATAAATAAAATTTCACTGACACCATACGTTCTTAACGAGTTTTAAGAAACAATACTTTTCGCCCATTTAGGCCCATTGCGTAAGTTGTGCCAAAAATCGGAAAGTGGTGGGGGATAGTGGACCTAATGGACTATAACGTGACATATTGACTTTATTCGGAAATAGTTTTTGGTCCATACAATCCATTCAAAAGAAGATTTTTAAGGCATTTCACTCATATACATTTTGACTATTTTAGCCCACTGTGTGAGTTGTGCCAAAAATCGGAAAGTGGTGGGGGATAGTGGACCTAATGGACTATCACGTGTCATACTCAGTTTATTCGGAAATAGTTTTTGGTCCATACAATCCATTCAAAAGAAGATTTTCAAGGCATTTCACTCATATACATGTTGCCCATTTTAGCCCACTGTGTGAGTTGTGCCAAAAATCGGAAAGTGGTGGAAGATAGCGGACCTAATGGACTATCATGTGTCATACTCAGTTTATTCGGAAATAGTTTTTGGTCCATACAATCCACTCAAAAGAAGATTTTTAAGGCATTTCACTCATATACATTTTACTATTTTAGCCCACTGTGTGAGTTGTGCCAAAAATTGGAAAGTGGTGGGGGATAGCTGACCTAATGGACTACCACCTGTCATATTCAGTTTATTCGGAAATAGTTTTTGGTCCATACAATCCATTCAAAAGAAGATTTTTAAGGCATTTCACTCATATACATTTTGACTATTTTAGCCCACTGTGTGAGTTGTGCCAAAAATCGGAAAGTGGTGGAAGATAGCGGACCTAATGGACTATCACGTATTATACTCAGTTTATTTGGAAATAGTTTTTGGTCCATACAATCCATTCAAAAGAAGATTTTCAAGGCATTTCACTCATATACATGTTGCCCATTTTAGCCCACTGTGTGAGTTGTGCCAAAAATCGGAAAGTGGTGGGGGATAGTGGACCTAATGGACTATCACGTGTCATACTCAGTTTATTCGAAAATAGTTTTTGGTCCATACAATCCATTCAAAAGAAAATTTTTAAGGCATTTCACTCATATACATTATGACTATTTTAGCCCACTGTGTGAGCTGTGCCAAAAATCGGAAAGTGGTGGAAGATAGTGGACCTAATGGACTACCACCTGTCATACTCAGTTTATTTGGAAATAGTTTTTGGTCCATACAATCCATTCAAAAGAAGATTTTTAAGGCATTTCACTCATATGCATGTTGCCCATTTTAGCCCACTGTGTGAGTTGTGCCAAAAATTGGAAAGTGGTTGGGGATAGTGGACCTAATGTACTACCACCTGTCATACTCAGTTTATTCGGAAATAGTTTTTGGTCCATACAATCCATTCAAAAGAAGATTTTTAAGGCATTTCACTCATATACATTTTGACTATTTTTGCCCACTGTGTGAGTTGTGCCAAAAATCGGAAAGTGGTGGAAGATAGTGGACCTAATGGACTACCACCTGTCATACTCAGTTTATTTGGAAATAGTTTTTGGTCCAGTGGCATAACTGAAAAACTGCATTTCGAAAAAAATTAAGAACTGAAAAAATTATTTTATTTTACATTTTTGAGTATATTTTCTCAACTTGAAGTCTCAGCTATATAAATCAGTTTTTATTTACCCAATAACACATTTCATAATTAAAAAAAGTAAAAACATACAAAAAAGAAATATTCCTCGAATTTCAGTTTTTCAGTTATGCCACTATTCATGTAAGGCCGCATTTAGACTGTGTTACTTGTAATATGACTCTTTTCTTATTTTGTTTTAAAGTAACTTTCAAAAACTTGAAGCATTTATACTATGTTACTTCAAACTTGTCTCTTTTTTTATTTTTTCTTTATTCTTCTTCTTGAATGTTTTGATTGTCATTATAATGGCATATTTTTGTGTACATATATATCACAGACTAGTAATATAAATGAATAAATTTGATAAAAATTTAAAATTATAAGTTAACAAAATATGTTATAATTTTTTTATTTATTTTTTTTTTTTATTTATTTTGTTAATTTATAATATATTTTATTAATCAGTTTTATAAAGTATTGCTAATACTAATAATAAATAAATAAATAAAAATTTTCAATTCTTCTCTTCTTTTTTCTATATATATATGTATTTTTCTGTTCATTAATTTTTTCTTTTATATATTTCAATTTCATTTTTTGATTAATTAAGAGATCATTCCTGTTGTAGATACGAAAAAAAATAAAGAAAAATAGTAGAAAAACGAAAACGTCAAAAGAGAAACGGCAGAAAGTAACATGAAAAACAGAAATCGTGTTACTTTTGTAACGTCTCTGCCTTTTCTACTCCCTTCGCAAACAAATACGTGAAAGATGTTACAGTAACATGTTACAAGTAACATAGTCTAAATGCGGCCTCAGCGAACAATTCGTACATATCATTTTTAAAATACACAGTATCTACCATCAGTCATTTAATGTTTACTGAATTTTTTTACACAAATCAGTACTTTTTACTGAATACTGATTTCACTTTCAAGTAATCAGTACTTTTTACTGAATACTGATTTCTATTTTCAGTAATCAGTAAAATTTACTGAATACTGATTTCTCTTTTCAGTAAACAGTAAAATTTACTGAGTACTGATTTCTTTTTTCAGTAAACAGTACTTTTTAATGAATACTGATTTTTCTTTTCAGTAATCAGTAAAATTTACTGAATACTGATTTTTCTTTTCAATAATCAGTAAAAAAAGAAAATACTGAAAAAGTACTGGTACTGAAAAATGCCCACTATGATTTATACCTGTAAAGATAACAAACCTTTTAAAACGTTTTTTCAAATTTTGGCAAACTTTTGGGTAGCTGTCTTCGATAAAAAACTTTTTCTGCAAACCTCATTTTTACTCTCTTGAGGGAGCTGTGCAGCCAAAAATAAAATTTTCTTCTTCTAGTTAGATATTCAAGGACTCATTTAAGTGTTCCCAAATGTGAAAATTTAACAAACTTTTACGTGCTGGCAAATTTGAACATTTTAACAAACTTTTCTAGTTTCTAACATATAACCAACTTTATACGAATTTATAACTATATTATAAATTTTTAATTAACATTAAAAATATACAAATTATGTACAGAAAATTAAACTTAATAAAATATATGAAAGCTGTATTTAAATTGCATTTACGCTTTTAATAGGTTCTTACATTATATTATAATGATTTACTGATTATTTAAATTAAAATTGAAATATGATAAAATTATTTTTATTTTTTATAAAAAAAAGCAGAGAGTAGAATGTATTCTATAGTTCATAAATAATTAAATTAAATATGAATTGGACATATAATATAAACAACCAAATTTTTAAAGAACCTTTAATGAAACACATTTTGGCCATTGTAGCCCACTGTGTAAATTGTGACAAAATTCGGAAAGTGGGATGTGATGCGGGACAGTCTGGCCTACATTATGGCATATACGGTATATTAGGGCAAACTTATAGTTTCGAACAAAATTTTTCAAAAACCATTTCGAAGTCAATACACTCAATACACATTTTGCTCATTATAGCCCACTGTGTGAATTGTGACAAAAATTGGAAAGTGGGGTGTGATGCGGGGCAGTCTGGCCTGCATTATGGCATATACGGTATATTCGGGCAAACTTATAGTTTCGAACAAAATTTTTCAAAAACCATTTCGAAGTCAATACACTCAATACACATTTTGCCCATTGTAGCCCACTGTGTAAATTGTGACAAAATTCGGAAAGTGGGATGTGATGCGGGACAGTCTGGCCAATATTATGGCATATACGGTATATTCGGGCAAACTTATAGTTTCGAACAAAATTTTTCAAAATCTATTTCGAAGTCAATACACTCAATACACATTTTGCTCATTGTAGCCCACTGTGTGAATTGTGACAAAATTTGGAAAGAGGGATGTGATGCGGGACAGTCTGGCCTACATTATGGCATATACGGTATATTCGGGCAAACTTATAGTTTCGAACAAAATTTTTCAAAAACCATTTATAAGTCAATATACTCAAAACACCTTTTGCCCATTGTAGACCACTGTGTGAATTGTGACAAAATTTGGAAAATGGGGTGTGATGCAGGACAGTCTGGCCTACATTATGGCATATACGGTATATTCGGGCAAACTTATAGTTTCGAACAAAATTTTTCAAAAACCATTTCGAAGTCAATACACTCAATACACATTTTGCTCATTATAGCCCACTGTGTGAAATCTGACAAAAATTGGAAAGTGGGGTGTGATGCGGGGCAGTCTGGCCTACATTATGCCATATACGGTATATATATAAGTTTGCCCGAATATACCGTATATGCCATAATGTAGGCCAGACTGTCCCGCATCACATCCCACTTTCCGAATTTTGTCACAATTTACACAGTGGGCTACAATGGGCAAAATGTGTTTCATTAAAGGTTCTTTAAAAATTTGGTTGTTTATATTATATGTCCAATTCATATTTAATTTAATTATTTATGAACTATAGAATACATTCTACTCTCTGCTTTTTTTATAAAAAATAAAAATAATTTTATCATATTTCAATTTTAATTTAAATAATCAGTAAATCATTATAATATAATGTAAGAACCTATTAAAAGCGTAAATGCAATTTAAATACAGCTTTCATATATTTTATTAAGTTTAATTTTCTGTACATAATTTTTATATTTTTAATGTTAATTAAAAATTTATAATATAATTATAAATTCGTATAAAGTTGGTTATATGTTAGAAACTAGAAAAGTTTGTTAAAATGTTCAAATTTGCCAGCACTTAAAAGTTTGTTAAATTTTCACATTTGGGAGCACTTAATTGAGTCCATGAATACCTAACTAGAAGAAGAAAATTTTAATTTTTTGTCTGCACAGATCCCGCAAGAGAGTAAAAATGAGGTTTGCAGAAAAAGTTTGTTATCTAAGACAGCCACCCAAAAGTTTGCCAAAATTTGAAAAAATTTGTTAAAAAGTTTGTTATCTTCACAGGTATGTAAAATGTTCATATTTGGCTGCATTTAAATGGGTCCATGTACTACTAACTAGAAGAAGAAAATTCTCTTTTCTTATCTGTAGTCTGCACATTTCCTGCAAATGTGAATAAAAGCAGGTTTGCAGAAAAAATTTCTTAGTCAAGGCAAAAACCTAAAAAAGTTTTCCAAAAAAATGTTTGTTATCTTCTCCGCCGCAAAATCTTTTTGAAATCTAGATACCTGTGAAGATAAAAACTTTTTAATCACACAGACTTACTACCTCCACGTGGTGGCCACTGGTAACATGGTCGGTGCGGGTCTGGGTGAGTTTCGCGTGTCCTACATTTGTGTGGGAATTGCGTTTCCACTCAGGCCAACTCTTGACCATGGCTAAAGTAAGCAACGCTTGCGGTTTGCTATATGAGTATTCAGGGGACTCTACTAAGGGTTGACTTTGGTTTTCACTTAGTACAGTCCTGCTATCTGGAAACTCATATAGAAGTGTGATCTTTACCATCTATGGGTGGTAACCGCAACTCACAGTTCAGTAAGGTCATGTCTCTGCTGAATGTTAGGTAAAATTTGATCATGCGGGAGGTGGACGCTCCTCATAACCGTTCCCCCAAATCCAAGGTGGAACAGCATACACTGAGAGATGTATGGTCAAGGGGTACTTGGCTACAATAAGGAGATTAGAAGGTCTAAAAGGGAGACGTGGAGGGGATTTTGTCAGTCCATTGAGGGCATTGGCCCGCCTTCAAAAGTCTCTCACCATAGATCATTCTAATGGCATAGGGTCCCTTAGTACAGGTACCGGAGGGTACACTCAGTCTAGAAGGCAAACCTTGGATCTCTTGATGGGAACGCATTTTCCTGGTTCCCGAGAGGTGGTACCTGTACGCGAGTGCTGGGATATTCCCGCACCTGTACGTGTTACCAGAAGAGTCAAAAGTCTCGCGAGTAGAATATTCACTCCGGACAAGGTTTTGTGGGCTATTGGCTCCTTTAAACCCTATATGGCTCCGGGCAGAGATGGAATTTTTCCGGCTCTCCTACAAAGAAGTTCTGACATAATAGTGTCTAAACTTCTTGTAATTTTTAAGGCCAGCTTCGGTTTTGGTTATATATCACGAGCTTGGCGGGAGGTTGCGGTTATATTTATACCGAAGGCAGGTAGGCCTAGTGATCTTCCAAAGTCGTATAGACCCATAAGTCTCTCATCCTTTCTTCTGAAGACAATGGAGAGGCTGGTGGATGTTTATTTAAGGGAGACGTGTCTTGTGGAACATGTCCTGCACCCGAGTCAATTCGCGTATGTGAAGGGCGGATCGACTGAGGGTGCAATTTTGTCTCTCCTTGGGAGTATTGAGAAAGCATTTTCTGACAAGGAAGTTGCTCTTTGTTCTTTCTTGGATATAGAAGGTGCTTTTGACAACACAGGCTTTGACTCCATTACTAGTTCTTTGGAACGGAAAGGGGTGGAAAGGCCAATTATAGCTTGGATCGGCTCCATGCTTAGAGGCAGGATTATCAGCTCATCCCTTGATGGAGAGGAATTGACCGTGATGGCGTCGAAGGGATGCCCTCAGGATGGAGTCCTATCCCTATTGTTGTGGACGCTTGTAGTTGATGACTTGCTTACCATGTTGGCTCAAAAAGGAATCAGCGTAATTAGTTATGCTGATGACCTTGTTATAACGGCTCGTGGGAAATTTGAGAGTACATTGTGTGCCCTTATGGCTGATGCTCTGAGGGATGTGTCGAATTGGTGCTCTCAAGAAGGACTCTCAGTGAATCCTTTAAAGACGGTTGTTGTACCTTTTACGAAGAGATATAAGCTAACGTGCGACTGTATTTCTTTTAGAGGTACCACTATTATGTTTTCTAGGGAGGTTAAGTATCTAGGTGTCATTCTGGATAGAAGACTTACCTGGAACTCGCACATTTCTGCTGTCCAAGCTAAGGCGACAAGGGCACTTTGGGCATGTCGCTCTTCTTTCGGTAAGACTTGGGGTCTATCGCCAAGAATGACACTGTGGATTTATACCGCCATTGTTCGGCCCATAATCACTTATGCGGCAACAGTTTGGTGGAGAAAGACTGAGGAGTCTACCACCATAACAAAATTCGGCAAGATACAACGGCTTGCCTGCCTTGGTGTAACCGGGGCAATGAGAACATGTCCAACAGTGGCTTTAGAGGCCCTGATTGGATTAACACTACTTCATATTTATGTGATGAGGGTGGCCGCGTGTTCGGCGGCAAAAGTGTTCGTAAGAACACCTCGAAATGAGTCAAGGAACCTGGCCATTCTTCACAAGGTGGTCAGGAATCCAATTTTGGTCTTGGATACCATGCCTTTGGAACTTTGCTTTGGCAGGAGATTTAAGGTTGAGGTACCGGACCGGGAATGTTGGTCTACTGGGTGTTTGGCTCGGAGTGAGTCTGATCTGAACTGGTATACTGATGGTTCCAAAATGGACAGTAGAGTAGGGGCTGGCGTCTATGGACCCAATCGAACCCTGTCAATTCCACTAGGGAAGTCATTGAGTGTTTTTCAGGCTGAAATCCTGGCCATAACCGCATGTGCTGAGATTAACCTGGATATCGGGCTCAAGGGCAAGACAATTAATATATTTTCAGATAGTCAGGCTGCCTTAAAGACGCTTGACTCTCATCGTATGACATCTAGACTTGTTAAACATTGCTACGACACGTTGCAAAAATTATCGCTTAGAAACAGGGTGCAGCTGTTCTGGGTACCTGGACACTGTGGTATAAGCGGGAACGAGGAAGCGGATGCATTAGCTAGGAGGGAATCTGCGACGCCTTATATTGGTCCAGAGCCCTGCTGTGCAGCACCGCTTTCTACTATTCTCAGTCAAATTAGTGAATGGGAAACTGGCAAATGTTTGGAACATTGGAATGCCCAGTCGGGTCTTAGGCACGCCAAGGCTGTGATTCGTCCGCGATTTGGGGGTGAGTCTGATGTTCTAAAGTATAGAAGGCCAGACCTGAAAATCCTAACGGATTTTCTTACGGGTCACTGTAGTGTGAGAGCGCATTTGATGAGAATGGCGATCACAAATATAGATGTTTGTAGACTATGCTCACAAGCATCAGAGACAGCAGAGCACATATTGTGTGAATGTGTGGCTCTTGATAGATTTAGATGGATGTATTTAGGGAGACATATGGTCTCACTGACGGATATATCCACAACTAAAGTTTCGGACCTGCTTGTGTTCGTAAGGAAGGCAGTTGGTCTGTTAAACAAACAGTAGACTCAAAGGGACACAATAGATCTTATAGGTCTCAGTGTCTTGCATTTGTGCTGGGTCTAAACCAGATAATGATAATAATATTGTGTGGACGTGTTAACTTACATACATACATTAAACTTTAATGATTAAAGTATGCACATTCGTTTACAAGCAAAATAGTAAAGGTGGAAATACATAATAAGCATTAGCCGCTGAGTATGTGTATTATTATTGATTAATATATAAGCTTTAGGTTGATTAAATAATTATTTTTTCGATATTTCGCTACTTCTCTGCGTAGCGTAGGAAATATTTCCTGAAGAAGCTACGAAGGCAAGGGCACATTTTCTCCCGACAAAACATTCATTTCTCAGTCAGCATTTTTGGTCAATTATGAGTCTTTTTTGACTCCTCTGGGCGATTAAAATAGTCACTTATGAGCTCATTTTTGAGTCGAAAATGAATGTTTTGTCGGGAGAAAAATTTACCCTTGCCGCGACTCCCCTGAACGAGTCATTTGTGACTCCGCACACTAAACGAGTTTTACTTATCTTTTTATTATTTTTACAATAATAAAAATATTGTATTTTGTTTAAAAATGTAAAAAAAAAAAATTCATCCTTGTTCTTTGCAGCTAAAATTGCTCTTTCACTCAACCAATCGTAGTTCTTATGGTTAGCAATTATATTAGGAAACACTTTTTTGATGAGCTCCTCTTTCGTTGAGACGAAATTACAAAGAAAAGGATATCAATCCATTCGATGCGTCGACAGGAATACGACCATTACCAATAATTAGCAGTTGATTGGCGAACACTTCGGAAAATGGATCGTTTTGCAGTGCAACTCGCATGTTTGTCGTCAGCTGAAGTTTCTTCACATAACACCACAATGTCGATGATTAGAGGCAAGCATTGATCTCATCGGCTGCGGTCGGTCGTGGTAATACTGGTAGTGTTTGCCGGAAAATCACCTGAGAGTAAAATCAACGCACCGCCAAAATATCTTGCGTCATTACGCAGATCTTGCATGGTGCTGCTATGGCAATTTCTGACCTTGCACGAACTATAGCCAGAATCAGTGATATGAGGAATGTCTTGTCAGTGCCACCAGGCGCATCAAGGAAAAACATGCCAGCATTTCCACCATCAATTGTGTTCATCACCGTATCGTACACTTCTTTTTTGGGGAATTTAGTAAAGGTACATTAGTTCGAACCAAATCGCTTAATGCATTTGTGTCGTATTCATATTGAAGGCAAAATAACAATTTTTCCGAGGTCGTTTACATTACCATCGTTATTAATTGCATCACGCTAATGGATATTCTCTGCTGAACATAATTTCTTTTGATTATAACGTATCGTTCAGTTTCAATGTTTGCGTACATATCAACAACGAACAGATGAAAAAGTCGGCGACAATACAAAATGTGGACACCAACTGAAAGCTCTATACATATCGTCATATTAAATACAAACGGACGTAACTACAGTTTTTTTTTACATGAAAAGCAAAAAACCTTAAAATCAAAAATTTTGTAAATCCTGAAAATCATAATTTTCAGTATCGTAATTAAGGATTGACATCCCTATAATTCAAGCAAGCGTGGTGTGAAAAGTCATGACTATAGTGAGACCACCATTCCTACATAGTGTGAACAGTCATCCAACTCTAGTGTGAACACATTCGTAATATAGTGTGAACAGTCATGCAACTCTAGTGTGAACATCATTGCGACATAGAAATTTTTTTTGCTATTCTTCTTATCAATGTGAACACCATCGCAACATAGTGTGAACAGACAGGCATTGTATGAACCCCGGATTTTAAAAGTACACACTTACGTTATTTCATTTTTCTGGAATATTTAAAAATTTTTTTTGTTATTCTTCTTATTTGGCCAGAGACCATTCCGAATTGGTACGAATCATCGAAATCCATTTTAGTGTGAACACCATTGCAACTTAGTGTGAACAGTCATGCAACTCTGATGTGAACAGTCATGAAAGGCGTTGTGTAAACCCGGTATTCTAAAAGTACACACGTAATTTTTTTTTTCTGGAATTTTTTAGAAATTTTTTTGCTATTCTTCTTATTTGGCCAGAGACCATTCCGAATTGGTACGAATCATCGAAATCGGTTCAGGCGCTCTTGAGTTAGAAGCGTAGTAACTAACACCACTTTCTTTTATATATATATAGATTATGCGCCTTTTTATTGATGAGACAAGTTTCTGGTAGAATAGACTGGAATGTAAGGAGCGGTTTCTTGAAGATGGACTTCTTCTTATTTTTTTAAATTATAATTTAGAAATACCTTAATTTTTATTTTATAATTTTTGCCCTTTGCTGGGATTGAACCTCGGTCGTTTGAATTTCTGTGCGAGCGTCTTACCACTATACCACGACATCACAATAATTGCATAACTCTTATTCTTTCAAATAAAATAAATCCCATTGTAACGAAATGCAGAAGAAAATAATAAAATACGACGCAAAATAATTATAAAAGCAGTCGTATTTCGAACGTCTGCACGATTTTTTTGTGATTCCGCACATTTAATCAGTTTTTGATCACCTAATGGAGTCTTAAAAGACTCATTTTGGTGATTTATGAGTAAGCAATCTTCCAATTGCTGACAGGGTAACTGGATATCAAATTTGCTTTTCATGCGAGTGTGTCAATTTACTATCAATTCGACATGTACATTTTCATCTTCTTCTTTTTCTTCTTTTTTTTTTTGATTCTTTTTGTATGACTGCCATAGTTATAATTGTTATCGATTTGAATGCAGCCTACGTCACAGCTTTCAATTTCTACAAATTTTAACAAGAAGTGTGTGTGAAAAAATTGAAAGAAAACATTGAACGTGTGTCATCAGCGTAAAAGTTAAAGGTTGGTCAACTTTCTCGCGTTAGCAGTGTCGCATACTTTGCTTGTAACTTGCTTTATGAAAATACACTATTTCGACTTTTTTTGACATAAGCTTGCAACGCATGGCGCTCAGAACGCTTGTAATATACTTCCACCTTAATTTAGCAGATAAAAAATAACTGTTTTCTGGGTTTATATGCTTTCATTTTAATTGTCCTTAAAAATTATGCTAGGCCGATTGCGATCTGGCTGTATTAGGGTCACCATATATTCTCTTTAAATAAACACCGTATTTGATATTGCTATAGAATAAGATTTACATATGTGCATATTACAAGTTGTCATTAAGTGAAAATTTTTTTACATTTTCTACAGACGAAATGGACCATTTTACTTTATATTTTGCTCTGTTTACAATGTCGTGGAGGATCATAATGTCATTGGAAAACGGCTTAGCTAGGACTCCTCCTATGGGATGGTTGTCATGGGAAAGATTCCGTTGTAACACAGATTGTGATAATGATCCTGATAACTGCATAAGGTAAGGTATTTTGAAATAGTGTTTTAAGTTAGTAACCGAAAAGTTTTAACATAAATTTTTTCCCAGTTGTACAACTTCTCCCAAAAAAAATAAAAATTTTATTTATGAACTTTTATTTTCTTTGCCTTAAAAATGCTTTTTAATCTTCTTTTCTAAAAAAATATATTACCTTCAAAAGAAGTTTTGTGTTTTTTTTAAGTCACGTATATATGGGGTAGAAAAATTTCATTTTTCGCGTTGTAGAAAATCAAATGGTGCCAACTTTTATATAAGTCGACTCCAACTTTAAAGTTAAAACCAGGTAAACCTGTTTTTAAATGTTCCTTTGTAAAGTAAACAAGAAATTCGTGATAGTTATAAAAGTGTTCGGAGATTTTGCAATTATTAATGATTGTGATGAAAGTTTTTGTTGAAAGAAAGCCAAAAATAAATCAAATAGTGATAAGGAGTTTTAAATAAATAATAAAGCAATATACATTAGGGTAATAACTTTTTGCATTTTTTTCAAACATCAAATCTCCCCAGACAAAATCGTGTACGGCATGGACAGATATTAAGAACTGCGTTTTTAGTTTTTCGCTATCGTTAAAAAAAGTTACGCACCAAACGCGTTAAAGTTTTGAATGAAACAAAGTTAAAAAAAAACTTTTTTTGATGCCTTAACGTTTGACCATCACATCTATATAATTAAGGCATGCTGATTTCAATAGTAAAGTCCGTTATCTAGTCAATGGAATAGTTTTCCTCCAAATTTGCTTTTAATTTCCGTTATTCTTTTGCAGTTTTTTATATAAAATAAAATCTGTTTTCACATATTTTATTTCATTTTTTTAATAAAAATTCATGGCAATTCTTGTCATTTTCATATATTGGTTGTAATTTAAAACAAAAAATTAAATCGGTTTGGTAAAAATGAATTATAAGAAAAGCAAAATAAGTGTTGAAAAAAATTCCAAGATAATATTTAAAAATAGTACAAGATATACATATATCCGCTTTGTAAAACATCGCGTACTTTGAACCTAAAGTTTATATCTTACAATACGTACTTTTAATCATTTATTGTTATTATTTGTTTACATACTTACATATGTATAAACCATATTTTAAAAAATTGTTATTAAAAAAAAATTAAAAAAAATATATTAAAGGCATTTTAGAAATCGCTCTCAAATAATGGAAAAACTGAAGTTTGGAAGTTTTGACCCCTAAGACGGTATTTAGACAAGCAAAAATTTGTTAGTAAAACATCTGAAACTCTCTATTGGTTTTGTACAGAGGAACATTTTCTCGGCAACATTATTGTTGTCGACTCCTGAAGAGTCGACTTTTGCCTATTACTAGGGTCCATTTATTTTATTTCGTAAAAAATGCTTTATTTTATAATATTTCGCAAATTTAACCAATATTAAAAAATAAAAAAATATTTTAATAAAATAAAATTCATATGTAGTTCTGGGATGGATGGGATACTTCGGACAAGTCAAAGTCTCTGATTGGGGTCAACCTGGCGGCCTCTAGAACGATCCTTGTTCCCGTTGTATTCAAGTCGATATACAGCCTCCACGTGGCCCTCCTGGATAACATTCTAGCACCCGCTAGCTTGTTAACTAATGTATGCGGCGATTGCCCAATCCCCTGGACTTTAAATTTGGGTTGTGCGTAGGGCTTGAAACCCACTACGTAAAAACAAAAATTCAATGAAAACCGAAACAATAGCCTCTAAACGGACCTCCTTCTATGTTGACGAATTTGGCAAACGTTTTAAGGACTATGATTTAAGGATATGCACCTGGAACGTGAGAACCCTTTACAGGGAAAGAGCCTCTATCAAATTGGCGGATGCTCTCAAGATGTGGTCAAGGATGCTTTTTACGCAAAGCTCGAGGATGTATATGATAGGTGTCCGGCACATGATGCCAAAATTGTCCTAGGCGATTTCAATGCGAAAGTTGGACTTGAAGGTATCTTTGGCCCCACTGTCGGACAGTTCAGTCTCCATAATTCCACCTCGCCGAACGGCTTGAAACTGATCGATTTCGCCGCGGCGCGAAACATGGTAGTTTGTAGCACCAGGTTCCAGCATCTCGATATCCATAAGGCCACCTGGCTCTCTACTGATCGATCTACCAACAACCAGATCGATCACATTGTGATTGATGGAAGTCATGTATCCAGCATACTAGAGGTCCAAATGTCGACCCGGACCATTATCTTGTCGCAGCCAAGATGCGACTGCGCAGCGAATATGGCACGTTCTAGTGTTCGAGGGAAGCTGGACATCAAAAAGCTGCGATCACAAGAGACAGCCAGGTCGTTTTCCGATCGTCTTTCTAATGAGCTCCATTGCATCCCGTCCTCTCTCGAAAGTATTGGTGGACAGTGGTCTCACATTGCTCATTCTCTGCGCATCGCTGCCGAAACAGTCCTTGGTTTTTGAGCGTCCTCCCCGCAGAAACCAATGGTACAATGAAGACTGTAGTGAGGCCACTGCGGCAAAGAATGCTGCCTGCAGAAGAACGTTGCAGTCCACCACTACAAGAGCAACTGTGGAGGTGTACAGAGAGAAGAGGAGGGAAGAGAGACGTCTATTTAGAAGAAAGAAGAGGGGGCAAAAAAGGCGTGATCGTGAGGAAATCGAGATGTGCAGGAGTAGACATGATGCTCGAAATTTTTATAAGAAGATAAGGCGTCTTACTACTGGTTTTACACCCGGAGCAACCTCCTGCAGAGACGAACATGGTAATCTGGTTACAGATGCACATGGTGCACTGAGATTATCGAGACAGCATTTCTGTAATCTACTGCAAACCGATCATGATACAAATTCCGCTGCTAGAGATGCTGTGCCGGACCCAATCAATGATGACGTTGTGATCCCGTCCCCCAGCCATGAAGAGGTCAAGGTTGCCATATGGCGACTAAAGAGCAACAAAGCAGCCGGACCTGACGGTCTGCCCGCTGAACTCTTCATGTATGGAGGCGATGAGCTGGTTAGGTGCATGCACCAGCTCATTTGCAGAATATGGCTGGAAGAAAGTATGCCCGGTGATTGGAATCTCAGTGCCCTCTGTCCGATCCTGAAAAAGGGAGACCCCACAATATGCACCAACTACAGGGGTGTAAGCCTTCTCCCTATCGCATATAAGGTTCTTACGAGCGTATTGTGTGAACGACTGAAGCCATTCGCCATCTCACTGATTGGACCTTATCAGTGCGGCTTCAGATTTGGTAAGTCCACCATTGACCAGATATTCACACTGCGCCAAATCCTGGAGAAGACCCATGAAAGTCAAGTCGACACACACCACCTCCTTGTCGACTATAAGGCAGCGTTCGGTAGCCCGATAAGGGATCGCGTATATGCCGCAATGTCTGAGCTCGGTATTCCTGCAAAGCTGATAAGACTGTGCAGAATGACGTTGAGCAACTCCTGCAGCTCCGCCAAGGTAGAAAAAGACCTCTCCGAACCTTTAATACCATGCGAGGTTTCACACAGGGCGATCCCTTATCCTGCGACCTCTTCAATTTCGTCATGGAGAGTGTTCTGCGAAAGGCGGGTGTACATCGAAATGGCACTATATTTAACAAAAGTGTTCAGCTCCTTGCGTATGGCGACGACATAGACATCATTGGGCATACCAAGCGAGATGTCACCGCAGCCTTTAATGCTATTGAACGAGAGTCTGCAAAAATGGGTCTGGCGGTAAATGAGAGCAAGACGAAGTACATGTTGTCGACGAGTAGGGACGTTGATCGTATCGGCTCCCAGGTTACAGCCGGCAACTATACATTCGATGTGGTCAAGGAGTTCATCTACCTTGGCACCGCCATTACCAGCAAGAATGATGTCAGTCTGGAGATCAAGCGAAGAATTACACTGGCCAACAGGTGCTACTACGGTCTCGGTAGGCAGTTTAGTAACAGAGACCTCTCTCGTGCGACGAAATTAACACTCTATAAGTCGCTTATTCTTCCGGTGCTTCTCTATGGTACGGAAGCATGGACGCTGTCTTGTGCTGATGCAGCGGTCTTGGGAGTATTTGAGAGAAAAGTTCCTCGTAAGATCTTTGGTCCTCTAAGGCATGGCGATGAGTTTCGCATTAGAACCAACCATGAGCTGTATGAGCTCCTCGGCGATGTGGGCGTTGTTCAGCGCAATAACATCCAGCGGCTACGCTGGCTCGGCCAAATTGTTCGAATGGATGAATCCGCTCCAGCGAGAAAAGTTTTCGATGCGAAGGTCACTGGACGTCGGCGTAGAGGACGACCGTGTTTACGTTGGAAGGACCAAGTTGATGAAGCCCTGTCGTCAATTGGTGTGACCAACTGGAGAAGGCGCGCGCTTAGCAGAGACGCCTGGAGACTAGTGTTAAGACAGGCCGAAACCCGTTAACGGGTTGTTATGGCCATCCAAGTAAGTAAAAATTCCTTATTTTAACTTTTTTGAGAGATTTGCACAACACATGTTATGTACTTCAAACTTTAGAGATGTGTGCAGTTTTTGTTTAAGCCTTATCGTGTACTCATGGGTCAAAATTGCCCAAACAGTTTTCAATGCGGATTATATTGTCGTAAATACGCAATAAATTTTTTTATATTATTGTACAATTATTTTTTTAGTAAGTCCTATTCAAATATAAATTATAAAATACTTAGCTCTTTACATAATGCTTGTATGAAAACATTTTCGCATATTGTAAACGTGGGTCAAAATTGCGCAGTATAAAAAAATCTTGTAAATAAAGTTAAACATGTTATTGAAGAAATATTTTTTTATAATGACTATTAAAATGACGCATCAAACGTATTTTCTTATGATATGATGTAGGTACATTGTGATCAGCCGCTGTCGTGTTTTTGCAGTAAATGTATCCATCATACTAGTTGCAAATACTTATCGATTTTAGAATAATGACACCAGGACTAATATAATCTGATTTGGATGAAGAAACTCCGAACGATAGATCTAATAAAGATATAATGCTATATATAAGCGCAATTTGTCGTCAACCTCGAGCGAAGGCAATTACGACAATGGTAATCAATGAAAAATGGAAATTACAATATACAATTCCAAAAATGGAAAATGTATATGCTCAGACGTCAGGATGAATCTTCCTCCTGGACCTACGCGTTATGCTATTTGTAGAGAAGACAGCATAAAATAATCACCCTTATTCTATTTGGCGGCGTCGATAGAAAGCAACACCGTTTTTAGTCTTTTATTGCAGATCGGTATTCTAGTTGGAAATTTTGCCGTTTATCGATCACTGTTAATATATTTTTGGTATTCTGTAAGTAAAATTGATATCGATATTGTCTTTAATTGCCAATGATTTTGTCGCCGTCATTCTTGGTGTTGCCTATCGTTGTTCTTTGTTTTAAAAAATACATACATACCTAGATATAAGAAAAAGAGTAGTTGAGGAATACATTCAAGTTCAAAAATTTCAGTTTATGTGCGGTGTCGTTTATTTGGGCTATAATCTTGATGTGGGTTCACAAAATAAGGTTTAGCTTCATTTTTTTAACATTTGTAATGCTAAATATTAACCACTGTGGACAAGCTATCTCTACGGAGTTCAGTGTTTCGGCCAAAACCTTCGATACCATTGTCTGTGAAAGTCCCAGGTTATAATCGCTGATACGACCGCTGAGCCAAGAATTGTAATGTCGCTGCCAATTTCATAGTGTTTGGAACGTACATTGATCGAGTTCCTTTTTTTAAATTTTGATCTATGTTATCCAACATATATTTAAATGAGAGTTTATTTAGCCTGAAAAAGCTTTTAAATCTTAAAAAAGGTAATGAAATTAACAAACAACTTTGAACATAATGACTTTAAATTTATTTCTTAATTCTCATCGGGATAGTTAAAAATGCACGATTTCTGCCTAAGTACCACTAAATTGGTTTTAATTTCTTCTTCACTGGAGACTCAATCCAAAAGGAAAACAATTTTATTTAAATTAAATTTTTTTTTATATTTTTCACGAAACTATGTGAAACATCTGTTTTAAACATCATGTTTTAAACATTATTAACATTATCGATAAACAGGCAACGTCGTCAGAACACTCTTATAGAATACCAAATTAACATTAAATTGATGTTGCCTTGTTTAAAATTGCTATTGCCTTCAAATTGCTATTGTTATTGCAACGCCAAATAGAATAAGAGTGAATCTTTTATGATGCTTATGCCAAATGACATAATTTAGTTATTGATATTGTTACGTTTTTACCTTTTAAAAACGGTTTATTTCTATAAACCTTTTCTTTCTGTTATTACTTTTTTTACTCTAAAGTGTTACCATAATACGCGTTTTTCTTTTATTTTAGCTGTAATCTTTGGCGCTTTTTCACTTAATTTATTTTTTTCGTAACACTGCCTCCCACTTAAGCCTGTTCGTCCCGAATAGGCTCCGTAACTACTTTCCCATAGTTTGCCAGTCGCCAGTGTACGACTTTCATCTTGGACCTCGGACTGTTGTACTTTTGAATTCTGTAGACAACATCATTAAGCCTTTTGATTACCTTATAAGGTCCCTCCCAGTTAGTCTGCAATTTGGGAGACAATCCTTTCTTCCGCTGTGGGTTGTAAAGTAGAACCAGTTGACCTTCATGGTAGCCTTCACTATTTGCTGCCTTATCGTATCTCGCTTTCATTTTGTCACTGACCATCTTTATTCGAGTACGTACAAAATCATGTAATTCGTTGAGGTTTTCTTGTTTTACGGCATAACTCTCATCTACGTCCGCTGTTGGTTTGGCGCCAAATTCCAAGTCACCAGGTAATCTCAACTCAGTGCCATAAATAATCTTGGCAGGTGTTTTGGATGTTGAATCATGCACTGCTGATCGGGATGCTAGCAGAAATTTTGGTATGTGCTCGTCCCAATCTTTTTGATGGTCACTCACCACTTTACGTAGGTATTCCTCAAGTGTTCTCTTAAATCGCTCTACCATTCCCTCAGATTGGGGGTGTAGTGGCGTCGTTCTGGTCTTCTTTATTCCGTAGATTTCGCACATTTCTTTAAAAACCATGGACTCAAAATTTCTGCCTTGATCGGAGTGCAGTTCAATTGGTACACCATAACGACAAACCCAGTTGTTCACAAATACGTCTACGATTGTTGTTGCTTCTTGATTGGGTATGGTGTACACCCCGGGCCACTTGCTGAAATAATCCATCACTACGAGAACATATCGATTACCCTTGTTGCTGATAGGAAAAGGACCTGCTACATCCATAGCTATTCGCTCGAATGGTGCACCTGAGTTATACTGCTGTAGCTGCCCTCGGCTTCTTCTTACTGGTCCTTTTGCTGCTATACATTGCGCACAGTTTGCTATCCAATCTGCGACAGCTTGTTGACAACCAATCCAGTAAAACCTTTGTTTAAGTTTTTCTAAAGTTTTAGTTACTCCAAGATGACCTCCACTAGGACCATTATGAAATTCATTTAGGATTTCACTTTTCTTGGAGGATGGCACTACTATTAAGTCGGTCGTTGTTTTGCCATCTGCGCTCTCCCAGGTACGATATAAGCAGCCATTAATCAGCTTTAAACTATTCCACTGAGCCCAATAATCTTTAACAAGAGGGCCTCCTGCTGATATATCGTTTCGGGTTGGTCGTTGATCGTTTTCTTTAGCTGTTATAATTTTTGATAACACTGGATCATTCTTTTGCGCTGTTGCCCAGTCCTTGTTCGCCTCTATGTGAGTTAGCCGAATGTCGACGATAGATTCCTTGCCCTCAGCCTTAGTACAATGTTTACACTCTATGCTACATGGCCGCCGCGATAGAGCATCTGCATTACCATGCTTAGCCCCTCTTCTGTGCTCTATGCTACTTCTGGATGGCGAGATAGACCTTGCTCTTTTTCGTGGCTTTTTGCAGTTTCTTTGGTAGTGGCCACTCTTTCCACAATTGAAGCACTTTGCTTTCGTCTTTTGCTGCATGCCGGCACAAATTTGTTTCAGCATCGCTTTAAGGTCGTTCAGCATGTCATATATTTCTGACTCAACTTCCAAAGCACGCACTTTGTGTTCCTGTGGCATACAAATAGCTCTAGCGGTTTCCTGCCCCAATGCAAATGCTACTGTTTCAGCAAAGGTGTTCTTCTGAGTGCTGCATACCGCGAGCTTCAAGTCAGGGTCACGTATGCCATTGACGAACGCTTCGGTTTTTAAACGATCTACCAATGGATGATTTGCGCCTGGGTATGTTAATTGCACCAATTTTTCAATCTCCATGGCGAAGGCCTGTAGTGACTCATTGGACTTTTGCGTTCTGCATCTTAACTCCATTTGGTACAATTCTCGCTTGTGCTCATTACCGTACTTACGCTGCAATGCTACCATTATGTCTTCGTAATTATTTCTGGAGCTCGCTGGAATTGTCTCCAGGACTTCTGCGGCTGCACCCTTTAAGGCCAAAATTAGTTCTAGAGCCTTCTCTTCGTCGTCCCATCCATTTTTGCTTGCAACAGTTTCAAACTGAAGTCTAAATACAGAAAGTGGTGTGTTACCATCAAAGCAAGGGGTATTTATTTTGCTGGTAAATTCTGGAACAACACGTACTGGTCCAGCTTGTTGGCATTGAATGCTGTTGAACTTTTCTTCCATTTCATTCATTCTATCGTCTAAGTCAGCCATTCTTGCTTCCATGCCTTCTACCCTATTACTGAATGTTTCAGAAATTTCCACTAACTTCTCGTTTGTTGCTTTAGATGTTTCTTTTACCCCTGCCAATGCTTGGTTTTGAGCTCTAGCTGTTTCTTTTACTTCTGACAATAGTGCTTGATTGTTATTGTTCTTAGAGAATAAACATCGAACTTAAGTGAGTGTATTTAAAAGTTAAAGTACTAAGTGATTCTAGATGAAAAGACTGGAACAATTTTTGGTGTAATTCAAACTGGAATTTTTTTTTATTCTAATATCAAGTGAGATATTTTAAGGTACGTAAATTTAGTGATGATATTAGTGAAAATGTATTTTAATAGTTTATAATTCATAATGTCTAGATTCTTAAATTCGGGGCGCTAATCGGTCCCAACAAGGCTGGTTACTAAGTTGACTTCCCCGAAATACCACGTGGGTAGTGGCCCATAGAATACTAGAGGGAAATCTCTACAGAGAGCAGTTATTTAATTTGAGGCCTTGAAGCATTTTTTTAAATTTTAATAAGCAGATTTTTTTTTTTTTTTTTGAAAAACAACCATGTCACCTAGTGTCATACATGATCACTTTTATTTGAAAAGGTTATGGCTTAACTTAATTATTGAACTTCACCTTCTGCAATCACGTGTTAAGTACCAGCTAGAGGGGAACAACTTTTAAGCAAAACCTCATATAACTACATTTATTTATATATAACACAAAGACTCTATTTCTATAAATAAAAAAGAAAGAAACTAATGCCCGTATTCATAAAAATTATTTTAGGTTTATTGAGGGTTTATTTGACAAGTATTGCATAGAAATTTGTCAAATAAGTCCTCAATAAACCTAAAATAGTTTTTATGAATACGGGCATAATAATTTATAACAAACCCTAATTACAAACATAAAATTTTCATACATATAAATAATATTTTTTTTTTGTTGCAAGAGATCTAGAAACTACCATAGATATATGTATAATTAATCTGGTATAATTCGGAAAACCTACATGAAACTGTATTATTAAACTAATCTAAATCATCAATTTTACTATTTTTTTTATTATATTAATTTACCCTAAACTTACATTACACAAGACAAAAATGTATTAATGTATACTTATATATTTACATACATATGTATATTCCCTACTAAATAAAACTAAATTAGATTCTAATTTTCTTAACAATGTAAAAATTTTAATATAATTATTATTACCAATATGTTTTCTAATTTTTTATTCCTTTTTTTTATTATGTCGTATAATACTACTGATTGGAAACTCTATATTTTAACCAAGTTATTAAAACATAGGTTTGTTATTCAATATTAATTATCTTTTATAACTATTATACATTTTCGAATTAAATTCGAATATTTTAATGGATCGTTATTATACTTATTGTATGTACTATTTGTACATAAAAGTCTCATTAACTGAAAACCCTATATTTTACTTAAGATTTTTATTATAATTATTTTTCACTCAATAATCATTACACTGTTATGAGTAAAAGTGCAACAGAACTAAAAGAGAATTTTACAACAACCACAACTTCATCTGTTTGCTGAAGGCCTTTAAGCATCGATTTACGATTAAAACGTAATAAACTGTAAGTGATATTTTTCTTATTATTTCTCTTTAAGTTATTTGTTATGCTTAACATAATTTAATTTTTTTTATTCTGATAAATTACATACACATACATATATAGTTTATGCTTCTAAAGAGATTAAAAAAAAAAGAGAATTGATATTTGCAAAATTTACAATTGAGTTAAATAAATAAATTGATGCTTAAGATCTCTTTAGTGACATGTTAGTTATTAACCTAATTATGTTGTTTTAAACCTAAATTTATACATACATACATACATAACTGGCCTTTACAACCCTGTGTCAGGATTACGGCCTAGCTTCTCGCAGCACTCATGTTGTGTGTGTCAATTTTTATCCATGAGTACCGGGACCTACAGTTTAATGTCGACTCCGAACGACAGACTTGAGAAGCTTGTTCATGGCAATTAGTTACTCTCAGAGCTTTTGCCAGAAGACTGCTGAGAGGTAGTCGCCGAAAGAAATATTTTTTCATCTTTCTTTTTTTGAAGATGTCGGAGCCTGGAGTCGAACCCAGGGCCCAAGTCTTAGTAAGCCAACACACTAACCACTAGACCACGACGACTAAATAAACTGCTTCGAAAAAAACGACATAGGTGCTTAAGAGATTAAATTGGGCATTACTCACAATTTTTATAAAAAAATATGTAATTATTTTTTTAGAAACAATTCAAACAATATAAAAATAATTACTTTCCTTCGCCTCAGCCATATTTACAACGTTTATTCTTTTTTTATTTATGCAATGTCATAGAATTTTAAAAAGATAACGTTAAGATGAAAAAAAAACTAACCGCTTATATAAGCGAATATAAACAAAAATTTGTATGGAATATAAATTTGGTTTGAAAAAAACACCACTAAAGTTTGAGGTGTACAAAATAAAATTTTATTTTATTTCTCTAGTGACGGTGAAGTTGTATGTGAGTATTAATACCATAGATGGGCATTTTTCAGTACCAGTACTTTTTCAGTATTTTCTTTTTTTACTGATTATTGAAAAGAAAAATCAGTATTCAGTAAATTTTACTGATTACTGAAAAGAAAAATCAGTATTCAGTAAAAAGTACTGTTTACTGAAAAAAAGAAATCAGTATTCAGTAAATTTTACTGATTACTGAAAAGAGAAATCAGTATTCAGTAAATTTTACTGATTACTGAAAAGAGAAATCAGCATTCAGTAAAAAGTACTGATTACTGAAAAGTGAAATCAGTATTCAGTAAAAAGTACTGATTTGTGTAAAAAAATTCAGTAAACATTAAATGACTGATGGTAGATACTGTGTATTTTAAAAATGATATGTACGCATTGCTCACTTACATGAATAGTGGCATAACTGCTGAAATTCGAGGAACATTTCTTTTTTGTATGTTTTTACTTGTTTTAATTATGAAATGTGTTATTGGGTAAATAAAAACTGATTTATATAGCTGAGACTTCAAGTTGAGAAAATATACTTAAAAATGTAAAATAAAATAATTTTTTCAGTTCTTAATTTTTTTCGAAATGCAGTTTTTCAGTTATGCCACTATTCATGTAAGTGAGCAATGCGTACATATCATTTTTAAAACACACAGTATCTACCAGCGGTGCCAATTTAGCGCGTTTCGCGCTAGTTTTAGCGCAATTTAACCATAAAAAACGCGTTTTTTCCGTTGTAGCGCGTTTACTAAAAAACGCGCTAAGTTGGCGCGTTTTAAATAAACTTAATAAAACCACTTCAGTCCAACATTTTCTTACTTTTTTTCGTAAATTTTCTAGAACTTTTTTTACAACTATAAAAACAATTTTGTATAATTTCATTTAAGTATCAACAAATCATTTTTAACAATACTTTGGTGAAATTATTTTTAACTACACACATATATATGTATAGTTTGTATAGTGCTAATAACCAATGTTAATTATCATCTTGGATTGAGATCCACAATTTTAAGAATTCTCTTAATGTCAATCCTGTTATCAAGCTGTTTTCATTTGTTATAAGTTTATTGAGCTTCCCATTTTCAAATGCAGAAGTTTAAAGAGCTTTTAGTGTAATGAATTATTTTAAATCAAAAATAAGAAATAGAATGTTTCTTAACACAGTCAATTACTTAATACCCATTAAATATGGCCTAAGATTAAAAAACTCTTGTTGTGAAAATTTTGATATTCCATTAAATGTACATATATGCAAAAATTTATTCAAATAACACGTATAATAATTCGAAGTATTACATACAATCGGTTTTGTGGCCAAAAGATGAGCCAGATGGTTTGAATGAAATTGGCGATGATCGATATTAACTTTACTTTTCTACCTTATTTTTATAATATCAAAAGGTTCCTTATTATTGATTTTAATCAGTAAAATATTAACAGCCTTATGTGTAATAAAAAATTGGCAGGTCGTTGTACACAGTGGGTAAGTTTGTCATTCCAATACGTGGAAATTCTTACTCAAAGGTACAAGATATTTAAATTTTTGGATTATCTGACTAGTAAACAAATAGAGGGTATGGAAAGTTTTAATAATATCAGTCTATAGCGGGTCATAAACCTGTAAGTTTTTTGTCCCATATAATAACGAGTGGCTAATTTTTCATTATACATACGGCCGTAAAAGTTTAATTTTCAACAAAAAAGAGGACTGAGTTACTATTTTAATATTTGACTGATTATTAAAGTAACCAAGTACAATTTTATGAAATGTTTAACATATTTCAATTTTTATTGATATACATATGTACATACCAATAAAATATTTAAAATTTTTGTTGTTTGGTAGTTTGTAAGAATCTACTTTTTGCACCTGAATTAAATTCCAAAACAAATATGTAGATATTATTTATTTTGCTTCAATAAAGACTGTACTTTTTCTAATATATGGATCGAATTTTATTCAAATTTTATTTAGCGCATTTGGAAACGGCGCGTTTTGCTTATAAATATTTGTCAACGCTATGTTTTTGTGCGTTTTAGCGCGTTTTGGGAAGGAGGCCAGCGCGTTTTAGTTGCAAAAAGTTGGCACCACTGGTATCTACCTACTATCAGTCATTTAATGTTTACTGAATTTTTTTACACAAATCAGTACTTTTTACTGAATACTGATTTCACTTAATGTTTACTGAATTTTTTTACACAATTCAGTACTTTTTACTGAATACTGATTTCACTTTTCAGTAATCAGTACTTTTTACTGAATACTGATTTTTCTTTTCAGTAAACAGTACTTTTTACTGAATACTGATTTCTCTTTTCAGTAATCAGTAAAATTTACTGAATACTGATTTCTTTTTTCAGTAAACAGTACTTTTTACTGAATACTGATTTCTCTTTTCAGTAAACAGTAAAATTTACTGAATACTGATTTTTCTTTCCAGTAATCAGTAAAATTTACTGAATACTGATTTTTCTTTTCAATAATCAGTACTTTTTACTGAATACTGGTTTACGTATTGCAGTAAAAAAGTAATGCAGTATGCCCATGTATGTTAGTAGGTTATGAATCAAAATTAGATCCTAAATTGAAATTCGCGATTTCAAGCTTAATAAGCTTAAAAATTGTTAGAAAGGGTAGATCATTTAGTCATGGTGTTTTTATTAAGCAATTGTTGAAATAATTTTGAAAAGGCCTAATTATAATACAAATATTTTCCGATATTTGTTCAAGCAACGCAACAAATTACATTCTACAAATACGAAACTGTCATATAAGTATAAATATAAAAGATTTTATCTTAAAGCCCAGTTATACATATATGTACATATACACTTGCACTTTTAGAGAATATTTTTTTAAGAAGAAGAAATCTTTTTTTTATTTCCCAGCAAATATATAAAAAACAAGCCCTAAATATAGTCAAACATTTATAACTTTATATATGTATGTTAATAAAATTAATGTCAGAATAGCGTATGTTACTAAAAATTGTCTATGACTGTAAATAAATAAATTCTCTCAACTTCTTTTTTCTCTCTTACTCGCTAATACACATCCAAAAAATTTTTGGTAACCCCTGGCCTAAATGCAGCGAAAAGGAGAAAAATAATTAATTTTTTAATAAATAAAGGCAATAACTAAAAAAGAAAGCACGTGTTTTGTATATATGAAGTAATATCATTTTTGGTTTCAGTTGTTATCTTCACATTCGTAAATACATGGCTGTAAAAATGTTAAAAGTTTTAAAGCAAAAATACATACCTAATTTACTTAAGGTTTTTCAGTGGAATTAATGCAAATTTCAAATGCGTATATATTGTTGTTGCAGAGACAAAATTTGATGTATTTTTACACACTTTACATCGTTTGCACAGTTTGCAAGGCCCTTCATGAGTACCCTTACTATTTTAACTTTTTTGACATAAGCTTGCAACGCATGGCGCTCAGAACGCTTGTTATGTACTTCCACCTTTAGTTGTGGTTTTACGACTGGCTTGAGAGAAAAACATTTTGTTTAAAAAGTGGCGCCTGTAAATTGTGGTATGTAACTTGCCATTTTAAAAGCATTAAGGCCCAACCATAATGTGCTTAAGGTAGAATTAGCCAGACGTAACGTAATGTATCGTAACGTTGACGAGTCAGTACCGCGATTCAGTAACTTTTAACAATACGATATTCGCAAAAGAAGTTGACAGTTTTTATTGTTTGCAGTAACGATTATGTGATTCACTCAGTGTTGTCAGATTAGGGGATTTATCCCCAAAATGGGGATCTTTTTCTGAAATGGGGTTGAAAAAATTCATTTGGGGATGGGGATTTTATTGGGGATGATCGACAAGTTTTCGGCGATTTTTAAAATTTATTTGCTTGTTTAATTATAGACTTCTTGCTTTCGGATCACACGATGAAAGAATTTCAATTTTCAAGACTTGCTTGTTTAAAACTCATAAAATAACGACCCGAAACATACATCGATGCAAGCAAGAGGTTGGTTTAAAAATAATGGCCTCAAGATTTTAAGTTGATCTGCACAGTCTCCAATTTAAATCTTTTTAAAAATTTATGGCAAATTGGCAAAGCGGCACTTCGAGGAAAAACCCCTTCTAATACTAAACGTTGCTTGGATGTTATAAAAAATATTTGTAATTGCATTAGGTACAGAAGTAAATACATGGTAATTGAAAGGAATAATTTGTTTTAATATATATATATAAAGTTTGGTGAATTATTTTTTTTTTGAAGTTTTGTGTTTTTTATATTATTTAGTTTATAATTGAATAGATAAATACATATTAAATAAAATATATATTTACATATCAAATAAAACATATGTATGTACATGCAAAATTATTGATGTAGTTTATGTGAGGCTTTTTGGGGATATGAATTTCGAAATTGGGGATAACAATTGAAAACTATCTGACAACCATTGATTCACTAAGTACATTTTATCGACAGTCGACAACCGTAGTTTTCTTTATGTTTAAATTTCAATAATTTGGCAGCACTGTATAAAATCAGTAATTTTTTGGGTAGATAGTTAGCAAAGCTACAAACCTCTAGTTTCTTTGGTTATAAAAACACACAAAAATGGTTCTCAAATAAACTAGTTAATAGCGTAGGCACATCTCTACAAAAATTCAATATAAAAAATTTACGATTTTCCATCTGAATAAACAGCATAAAAATTTTTGGCGTTAGTTTACGACAACAGCTATCGCAAACAAAAGATAATGAATAGCAATATCGACAATTCTGTTGTTACTGAATCGCACCACTGATTATTTATTTTACATGCAAAGTAATAGCAGCACTTACCAAATAAAAAATGTAACGTAACGGCGCGTATCAATATGTAGAAAATAGAAATTTTCATACCTGTGAAGATAACAAACTTTTAAACTAATTTGGTCAAACTTTTAGGTAGCTGTCTAAGATAACAAACTTTTTCTGCAAACCTCATTTTTACTCTCTTGCGGGAGCTGTGCAGACAAAAAATTAGAATTTTCTTCTTCTAGTTAGATATTCATAATACCCGTGAAGATAACAAGGTTTTTTTTGACAACGTTTTTCTGCAAAGTGTGTGAGAGAGAGAAATAATTTTGAGAGAGATAATGTTGTGCAGAAAAATGAGTATTTTTGTATTCTCTAGCAGTGCCACCAAATTTCTTATACCCGTGAAGATAACAAGGTTTTTAACATTGGATTTTCCATTTCTGCAAAAACTAACAAAAAAAAAACCTTGTTATCTTCTCGCCCGCAAAAACCTTGTTATCTTCACGGGTATTATGAATATCTAACTAGAAGAAGAAAATTCTAATTTTTTGTCTGCACAGCTCCCGCAAGAGAGTAAAAATGAGGTTTGCAGAAAAAGTTTGTTATCTTAGACAGCTACCTAAAAGTTTGACCAAATTAGTTAAAAAGTTTGTTATCTTCACAGGTATGAAAATTTCTATTTTCTACATATTGATACGCGCCGTTACGTTACATTTTTTATACGGTAAGTGCTGCTATTACTTTGCATGTAAAATAAATAATCAGTGGTGCGATTCAGTAACAACACCCGTGAAGATAACAAGGTTTTTTACATTGGTTTTTCCATTTCTGCAAAAACTAACAATGTTTTCTGCAAATTCATTGTTATTCTCTTTTGCAGAAGTTGTGCAGACAAATATGAGTGTTTTTAGCAAGTCAAGAAGAAGCTATGGAATCAAAATTGAATAGTTAACAACGTTTTCAGTGCTGCCAAGACGAACAATTTCAACAAGGTTTTTTAATTAATAAGATCATAAAGTTACATAGAAATGTTAATAAATAAATTTGTTTAATGTTTAATTTAGAAAAGTCAAGAATAAAAATAATTTAATATTACAATGAATAAAGCTGTAACAACTCACACAGTGGGCTAAAATAATCAAAATGTATGTGAGTGAAATGCCTTAAAAATCTTCTTTTGAATGGATTGTATGGACCAAAAACTAAATCTGAATAAACTGGATATGACAGGTTGTAGTCCATTAGGTCCACTATCTTCCACCACTTTCCGATTTTTGGCACAACTCACACAGTGGGCTAAAATTGTCAAAATGTGTATGTGTGAAATGCCTTAGAAATTTTCTTTTGAATGGATTGTATGAACCAAAAACTAAATCTGAATAAACCGAGTATGACAGGTTGTAGTCCATTAGGTCCACTATCCCTAACCACTTTCCGATTTTTGGCACAACTCACACAGTGGGCTAAAATAATCAAAATGTATGTGAGTGAAATGCCTTAGAAATTTTCTTTTGAATGGATTGTATGAACCAAAAACTAAATCTGAATAAACCGAGTATGACAGGTTGTAGTCCATTAGGTCCTCTATCCCTAACCACTTTCCGATTTTTGGCACAACTCACACAGTGGGCTAAAATAATCAAAATGTATGTGAGTGAAATGCCTTAAAAATCTTCTTTTGAATGGATTGTATGGACCAAAAACTAAATCTGAATAAACTGGATATGACAGGTTGTAGTCCATTAGGTCCACTATCTTCCACCACTTTCCGATTTTTGGCACAACTCACACAGTGGCCTAAAACGGGCAACATGTATGTGAGTGAAATGCCTTAGAAATTTTCTTTTGAATGGATTGTATGAACCAAAAACTTAATCTGAATAAACTGAGTATGACAGGTTGTAGTCCATTAGGTCCACTATCCCTCACCACTTTCCGATTTTTGGCACAACTCACACAGTGGGCTCAAATAGACAACATGTATTTGTGTGAAATGCCTTAGAAATCTTCTTTTGAATAGATTGTATGAACCAAAAACTAAATCTGAATAAACTGAATATGACAGGTGGTAGTCCATTAGGTCCACTATCCCCCACCACTTTCCAATTTTTGGCACAACTCATACAGTGGGCTCAAATGGACAACATGTATTTGTGTGAAATGCCTTAGAAATCTTCTTTTGAATAGATTGTATGGACCAAAAACTATTTCCGAATAAACTGAGTATGACAGATTATAGTCCATTAGGTCCACTATCCCTAACCACTTTCCGATTTTTGGCACAACTCACACAGTGGGCTAAAATAATCAAAATGTATGTGAGTGAAATGCCTTAGAAATTTTCTTTTGAATGGATTGTATGAACCAAAAACTAAATCTGAATAAACCGAGTATGACAGGTTGTAGTCCATTAGGTCCTCTATCCCTAACCACTTTCCGATTTTTGGCACAACTCACACAGTGGGCTAAAATAATCAAAATGTATGTGAGTGAAATGCCTTAAAAATTTTCTTTTGAATGGATTGTATGGACCAAAAACTAAATCTGAATAAACTGAGTATGAGAGGTTGTAGTCCATTAGGTCCACTATCCCCCACCACTTACCGATTTTTGGCACAACTTACGCAATGGGCTTAAATGGGCGAAAAGTATTGTTTCCTAAAACTTGTTAAAAACGTATGGTGGGAGTGATTTATTATGTATTTATTTATAATTTACAAAATATATAGTATGTTCTTTAAATTTATTAATTAAATAATTAATTTCAATGAATTATAATATTAAATATTTAAATAATTTCTAAAAGATTTTTTAAATATTGAATAAAAAACCTTGTTAAAATTGTTCGTCTTGGCAGCACTGAAAACGTTGTTAACTAATTAATTGTGAGTCCATGTATTCTTCTTCTTATACCGGTAAAGATAACAAACTTTTTAACAAACTTTTTCAAATTTTGGCAAACTTTTGGGTTGTTGTCTTAGACAACAAACTTTTTCTGCAAACCTCATTTTTACTCTCTTGCGGGAGCTGTGCAGACAAAAAATTAAAATTTTCTTCTTCTAGTTAGGTATTCATGGACTCACTTAAGTGCTCCCAAATGTGAACATTTTAACAAACTTTTCTAGTTTCTAACATATAACCAACTTTATACGAATTTATAATTATATTATAAATTTTTAATTAACATTAGAAATATACAAATTATGTACAGAAAATTAAACTTAATAAAATATATGAAAGCTGTATTTAAATTGCATTTACGCTTTTAATAGGTTCTTACATTATATTATAATGATTTACTGATTATTTAAATTAAAATTGAAATATGATAAAATTATTTTTATTTTTTATAAAAAAAGCAGAGAGTAGAATGTATTCTATAGTTCATAAATAATTAAATTAAATATGAATTGGACATATAATATAAACAATAAAATTTTTAAAGAAACATAATTTGAAATGTATGCTTTTGGGGATAAGCATGTCTCTATGGCCATTTCGTCTCTGCTTAAGAGACTCGTCAGGAGACTTTTTCCCAAAGGTGTTATTCAAAACTATAAATACTTATGTTAAAATAGTTATAGACTATAAGTATTTATAGTTTTGAATAACACCTTTGGGAAAAAGTCTCCTGACGAGTCTCTTAAGCAGAGACGAAATGGCCATAGAGACATGCTTATCCCCAAAAGCATACATTTCAAATTATATTGAATGTATTTTGCCAATAAGGCGAAAAATATTTTTAGTTTTTTTTTTTTAAAGAAACTTTAATGAAACACATTTTGCCCATTGTAGCCCACTGTGTGAATTGTGACAAAATTCGGAAAGTGGGGTGTGATGCGGGGCAGTCTGGCCTACATTATGGCATATACGGTATATTCGGGCAAACTTATAGTTTCGAACAAAATTTTTCAAAAACCATTTACAAGTCAATACACTCAAAACACATTTTGCCCATTGTAGCCCACTGTGTGAATTGTGACAAAATTCGGAAAGTGGGGTGTGATGCGGGGCAGTCTGGCCGGTCTTTGTATAAGTAAATAAATATACATCTATATATAAAGACATTATCTAGGCAATGGCTGAAGAAACTATACAATTTCAAAACTGTCGTATTGCGACAATAAAAATTAATAGCCAATAAGAAAATATGTGTTGTTGTTTTTGCTGCAACAAAAGTTCTTGGAATTGTTACACCTAAACAATAAATTGCTTTTAAAACTAATTGACCGTAAAAACTACGTTAAGTTAGATATAGCACAGGGTCAGGTGGGTTGACGGTAAACTATAGGGTTAATGGTTTAAGAAATATTTTAGTTTCGAAATTTTTTTTTAAATATAGAAAAAAGACACTGAATAAGTTTAGTTTTTTTTAATGCTTAAAATTTCTTGTCATTTTCCAAAAAATAAATTGAGGAGCAAAATTTATATTTTTGATTCAAAAATTTTTTTGCAAATAGTATTTGTAACAACAAATTTAAATTTTGTGTTTCATCACAAATGCCTTAATTAGATCAGAACTAAATTCCATTAAATTAATAACATTTTCAAATCTGCATTTTATTTGCAATGATTTCTCAATCAACTGAGAAAATGGGATACGTGAAGCACATGTTTTTGATATATGTGTGTTCTGTACACATACACACTCTCAAGTGACCTGCAGACAATCTACGAGTGGGAATTTAATTATTGTAGTAGAATTTAATGCGTGTAAGCTTCAATTGTAGTCGCCGTTGTCTAGTGGTTAGTGTGTTGGCTCACTAAGACATGTTATGTTATCTTGTTACTGAATCGCACCACTGATTATTTATTTTACATGCAAAGTAATAGCAGCACTTACCGAATAAAAAATGTAACGTAACGGCGCGTATCAATATGTAGAAAATAGAAATTTTCATACCTGTGAAGTTAACAAACTTTTTAACTAAGTTGGTCAAACTTTTAGGTAGCTGTCTAAGATAACAAACTTTTTCTGCAAACCTCATTTTTACTCTCTTGCGGGAGCTGTGCAGACAAAAAATTAGAATTTTCTTCTTCTAGTTAGATATTCATAATACCCGTGAAGATAACAAGGTTTTTGCGGGCGAGAAGATAACAAGGTTTTTTTTGAAAACGTTTTTCTGCAAAGTGTGTGAGAGAGAGAAATAATTTTGAGAGAGATAATGTTGTGCAGAAAAATGAGTATTTTTGTATTCTCTAGCAGTGCCACCAAATTTCTTATACCCGTGAAGATAACAAGGTTTTTAAAATTGGATTTTCCATTTCTGCAAAAACTAACAAAAAAAAAACCTTGTTATCTTCTCGCCCGCAAAAACCTTGTTATCTTCAGGGGTATGTAACAACACCCGTGAAGATAACAAGGTTTTTAACATTGGTTTTTCCATTTCTGCAAAAACTAACAATGTTTTCTGCAAATTCATTGTTATTCTCTTTTGCAGAAGTTGTGCAGACAAATATGAGTGTTTTTAGCAAGTCAAGAAGAAGCTATGGAATCAAAATTGAATAGTTAACAACGTTTTCAGTGCTGCCAAGACGAACAATTTCAACAAGGTTTTTTAATTAATAAGATCATAAAGTTACATAGAAATGTTAATAAATAAATTTGTTTAATGTTTAATTTAGAAAAGTCAAGAATAAAAATAATTTAATATTACAATGAATAAAGCTGTAACAACTCACACAGTGGGCTAAAATAATAAAAATGTATGTGAGTGAAATGCCTTAAAAATCTTCTTTTGAATGGATTGTATGGACCAAAAACTAAATCTGAATAAACTGGATATGACAGGTTGTAGTCCATTAGGTCCACTATCTTCCACCACTTTCCGATTTTTGGCACAACTCACACAGTGGGCTAAAATTGTCAAAATGTGTATGTGTGAAATGCCTTAGAAATTTTCTTTTGAATGGATTGTATGAACCAAAAACTAAATCTGAATAAACCGAGTATGACAGGTTGTAGTCCATTAGGTCCACTATCCCTAACCACTTTCCGATTTTTGGCACAACTCACACAGTGGGCTAAAATAATCAAAATGTATGTGAGTGAAATGCCTTAGAAATTTTCTTTTGAATGGATTGTATGAACCAAAAACTAAATCTGAATAAACCGAGTATGACAGGTTGTAGTCCATTAGGTCCTCTATCCCTAACCACTTTCCGATTTTTGGCACAACTCACACAGTGGGCTAAAATAATCAAAATGTATGTGAGTGAAATGCCTTAAAAATCTTCTTTTGAATGGATTGTATGGACCAAAAACTAAATCTGAATAAACTGGATATGACAGGTTGTAGTCCATTAGGTCCACTATCTTCCACCACTTTCCGATTTTTGGCACAACTCACACAGTGGCCTAAAACGGGCAACATGTATGTGAGTGAAATGCCTTAGAAATTTTCTTTTGAATGGATTGTATGAACCAAAAACTTAATCTGAATAAACTGAGTATGACAGGTTGTAGTCCATTAGGTCCACTATCCCTCACCACTTTCCGATTTTTGGCACAACTCACACAGTGGGCTCAAATAGACAACATGTATTTGTGTGAAATGCCTTAGAAATCTTCTTTTGAATAGATTGTATGAACCAAAAACTAAATCTGAATAAACTGAATATGACAGGTGGTAGTCCATTAGGTCCACTATCCCCCACCACTTTCCAATTTTTGGCACAACTCATACAGTGGGCTCAAATGGACAACATGTATTTGTGTGAAATGCCTTAGAAATCTTCTTTTGAATAGATTGTATGGACCAAAAACTATTTCCGAATAAACTGAGTATGACAGATTATAGTCCATTAGGTCCACTATCCCTAACCACTTTCCGATTTTTGGCACAACTCACACAGTGGGCTAAAATAATCAAAATGTATGTGAGTGAAATGCCTTAGAAATTTTCTTTTGAATGGATTGTATGAACCAAAAACTAAATCTGAATAAACCGAGTATGACAGGTTGTAGTCCATTAGGTCCTCTATCCCTAACCACTTTCCGATTTTTGGCACAACTCACACAGTGGGCTAAAATAATCAAAATGTATGTGAGTGAAATGCCTTAAAAATTTTCTTTTGAATGGATTGTATGGACCAAAAACTAAATCTGAATAAACTGAGTATGAGAGGTTGTAGTCCATTAGGTCCACTATCCCCCACCACTTACCGATTTTTGGCACAACTTACGCAATGGGCTTAAATGGGCGAAAAGTATTGTTTCCTAAAACTTGTTAAAAACGTATGGTGGGAGTGATTTATTATGTATTTATTTATAATTTACAAAATATATAGTATGTTCTTTAAATTTATTAATTAAATAATTAATTTCAATGAATTATAATATTAAATATTTAAATAATTTCTAAAAGATTTTTTAAATATTGAATAAAAAACCTTGTTAAAATTGTTCGTCTTGGCAGCACTGAAAACGTTGTTAACTAATTAATTGTGAGTCCATGTATTCTTCTTCTTATACCGGTAAAGATAACAAACTTTTTAACAAACTTTTTCAAATTTTGGCAAACTTTTGGGTTGTTGTCTTAGACAACAAACTTTTTCTGCAAACCTCATTTTTACTCTCTTGCGGGAGCTGTGCAGACAAAAAATTAAAATTTTCTTCTTCTAGTTAGGTATTCATGGACTCACTTAAGTGCTCCCAAATGTGAACATTTTAACAAACTTTTCTAGTTTCTAACATATAACCAACTTTATACGAATTTATAATTATATTATAAATTTTTAATTAACATTAGAAATATACAAATTATGTACAGAAAATTAAACTTAATAAAATATATGAAAGCTGTATTTAAATTGCATTTACGCTTTTAATAGGTTCTTACATTATATTATAATGATTTACTGATTATTTAAATTAAAATTGAAATATGATAAAATTATTTTTATTTTTTATAAAAAAAGCAGAGAGTAGAATGTATTCTATAGTTCATAAATAATTAAATTAAATATGAATTGGACATATAATATAAACAATAAAATTTTTAAAGAAACATAATTTGAAATGTATGCTTTTGGGGATAAGCATGTCTCTATGGCCATTTCGTCTCTGCTTAAGAGACTCGTCAGGAGACTTTTTCCCAAAGGTGTTATTCAAAACTATAAATACTTATGTTAAAATAGTTATAGACTATAAGTATTTATAGTTTTGAATAACACCTTTGGGAAAAAGTCTCCTGACGAGTCTCTTAAGCAGAGACGAAATGGCCATAGAGACATGCTTATCCCCAAAAGCATACATTTCAAATTATATTGAATGTATTTTGCCAATAAGGCGAAAAATATTTTTAGTTTTTTTTTTTTAAAGAAACTTTAATGAAACACATTTTGCCCATTGTAGCCCACTGTGTGAATTGTGACAAAATTCGGAAAGTGGGGTGTGATGCGGGGCAGTCTGGCCTACATTATGGCATATACGGTATATTCGGGCAAACTTATAGTTTCGAACAAAATTTTTCAAAAACCATTTACAAGTCAATACACTCAAAACACATTTTGCCCATTGTAGCCCACTGTGTGAATTGTGACAAAATTCGGAAAGTGGGGTGTGATGCGGGGCAGTCTGGCCGGTCTTTGTATAAGTAAATAAATATACATCTATATATAAAGACATTATCTAGGCAATGGCTGAAGAAACTATACAATTTCAAAACTGTCGTATTGCGACAATAAAAATTAATAGCCAATAAGAAAATATGTGTTGTTGTTTTTGCTGCAACAAAAGTTCTTGGAATTGTTACACCTAAACAATAAATTGCTTTTAAAACTAATTGACCGTAAAAACTACGTTAAGTTAGATATAGCACAGGGTCAGGTGGGTTGACGGTAAACTATAGGGTTAATGGTTTAAGAAATATTTTAGTTTCGACATTTTTTTTTTAAATATAGAAAAAAGACACTGAATAAGTTTAGTTTTTTTTAATGCTTAAAATTTCTTGTCATTTTCCAAAAAATAAATTGAGGAGCAAAATTTATATTTTTGATTCAAAAATTTTTTTGCAAATAGTATTTGTAACAACAAATTTAAATTTTGTGTTTCATCACAAATGCCTTAATTAGATCAGAAGTAAATTCCATTAAATTAATAAAATTTTCAAATCTGCATTTTATTTGCAATGATTTCTCAATCAACTGAGAAAATGGGATACGTCAAGCACATGTTTTTGATATATGTGTGTTCTGTACACATACACACTCTCAAGTGACCTGCAGACAATCTACGAGTGGGAATTTAATTATTGTAGTAGAATTTAATGCGTGTAAGCTTCAATTGTAGTCGCCGTTGTCTAGTGGTTAGTGCGTTGGCTCACTAAGACATGTTATGTTATGTTGTTACTGAATCGCACCACTGATTATTTATTTTACATGCAAAGTAATAGCAGCACTTACCGAATAAAAAATGTAACGTAACGGCGCGTATCAATATGTAGAAAATAGAAATTTTCATACCTGTGAAGTTAACAAACTTTTTAACTAAGTTGGTCAAACTTTTAGGTAGCTGTCTAAGATAACAAACTTTTTCTGCAAACCTCATTTTTACTCTCTTGCGGGAGCTGTGCAGACAAAAAATTAGAATTTTCTTCTTCTAGTTAGATATTCATAATACCCGTGAAGATAACAAGGTTTTTGCGTGCGAGAAGATAACAAGGTTTTTTTTGACAACGTTTTTCTGCAAAGTGTGTGAGAGAGAGAAATAATTTTGAGAGAGATAATGTTGTGCAGAAAAATGAGTATTTTTGTATTCTCTAGCAGTGCCACCAAATTTCTTATACCCGTGAAGATAACAAGGTTTTTAACATTGGATTTTCCATTTCTGCAAAAACTAACAAAAAAAAACCTTGTTATCTTCTCGCCCGCAAAAACCTTGTTATCTTCAGGGGTATTATGAATATCTAACTAGAAGAAGAAAATTCTAATTTTTTGTCTGCACAGCTCCCGCAAGAGAGTAAAAATGAGGTTTGCAGAAAAAGTTTGTTATCTTAGACAGCTACCTAAAAGTTTGACAAAATAGTTCAAAAGTTTGTTATCTTCACAGGTATGAAAATTTCTATTTTCTACATATTGATACGCGCCGTTACGTTACATTTTTTATTCGGTAAGTGCTGCTATTACTTTGCATGTAAAATAAATAATCAGTGGTGCGATTCAGTAACAACACCCGTGAAGATAACAAGGTTTTTAACATTGGTTTTTCCATTTCTGCAAAAACTAACAATGTTTTCTGCAAATTCATTGTTATTCTCTTTTGCAGAAGTTGTGCAGACAAATATGAGTGTTTTTAGCAAGTCAAGAAGAAGCTATGGAATCAAAATTGAATAGTTAACAACGTTTTCAGTGCTGCCAAGACGAACAATTTCAACAAGGTTTTTTAATTAATAAGATCATAAAGTTACATAGAAATGTTAATAAATAAATTTGTTTAATGTTTAATTTAGAAAAGTCAAGAATAAAAATAATTTAATATTACAATGAATAAAGCTGTAACAACTCACACAGTGGGCTAAAATAATCAAAATGTATGGGAGTGAAATGCCTTAAAAATCTTCTTTTGAATGGATTGTATGGACCAAAAACTAAATCTGAATAAACTGGATATGACAGGTTGTAGTCCATTAGGTCCACTATCTTCCACCACTTTCCGATTTTTGGCACAACTCACACAGTGGGCTAAAATTGTCAAAATGTGTATGTGTGAAATGCCTTAGAAATTTTCTTTTGAATGGATTGTATGAACCAAAAACTAAATCTGAATAAACCGAGTATGACAGGTTGTAGTCCATTAGGTCCACTATCCCTAACCACTTTCCGATTTTTGGCACAACTCACACAGTGGGCTAAAATAATCAAAATGTATGTGAGTGAAATGCCTTAGAAATTTTCTTTTGAATGGATTGTATGAACCAAAAACTAAATCTGAATAAACCGAGTATGACAGGTTGTAGTCCATTAGGTCCTCTATCCCTAACCACTTTCCGATTTTTGGCACAACTCACACAGTGGGCTAAAATAATCAAAATGTATGTGAGTGAAATGCCTTAAAAATTTTCTTTTGAATGGATTGTATGGACCAAAAACTAAATCTGAATAAACTGAGTATGAGAGGTTGTAGTCCATTAGGTCCACTATCCCCCACCACTTACCGATTTTTGGCACAACTTACGCAATGGGCTTAAATGGGCGAAAAGTATTGTTTCCTAAAACTTGTTAAAAACGTATGGTGGGAGTGATTTATTATGTATTTATTTATAATTTACAAAATATATAGTATGTTCTTTAAATTTATTAATTAAATAATTAATTTCAATGAATTATAATATTAAATATTTAAATAATTTCTAAAAGATTTTTTAAATATTGAATAAAAAACCTTGTTAAAATTGTTCGTCTTGGCAGCACTGAAAACGTTGTTAACTAATTAATTGTGAGTCCATGTATTCTTCTTCTTATACCGGTAAAGATAACAAACTTTTTCAAATTTTGGCAAACTTTTGGGTTGTTGTCTTAGACAACAAACTTTTTCTGCAAACCTCATTTTTACTCTCTTGCGGGAGCTGTGCAGACAAAAAATTAAAATTTTCTTCTTCTAGTTAGGTATTCATGGACTCACTTAAGTGCTCCCAAATGTGAACATTTTAACAAACTTTTCTAGTTTCTAACATATAACCAACTTTATACGAATTTATAATTATATTATAAATTTTTAATTAACATTAGAAATATACAAATTATGTACAGAAAATTAAACTTAATAAAATATATGAAAGCTGTATTTAAATTGCATTTACGCTTTTAATAGGTTCTTACATTATATTATAATGATTTACTGATTATTTAAATTAAAATTGAAATATGATAAAATTATTTTTATTTTTTATAAAAAAAGCAGAGAGTAGAATGTATTCTATAGTTCATAAATAATTAAATTAAATATGAATTGGACATATAATATAAACAATAAAATTTTTAAAGAAACATAATTTGAAATGTATGCTTTTGGGGATAAGCATGTCTCTATGGCCATTTCGTCTCTGCTTAAGAGACTCGTCAGGAGACTTTTTCCCAAAGGTGTTATTCAAAACTATAAATACTTATGTTAAAATAGTTATAGACTATAAGTATTTATAGTTTTGAATAACACCTTTGGGAAAAAGTCTCCTGACGAGTCTCTTAAGCAGAGACGAAATGGCCATAGAGACATGCTTATCCCCAAAAGCATACATTTCAAATTATATTGAATGTATTTTGCCAATAAGGCGAAAAATATTTTTAGTTTTTTTTTTTTAAAGAAACTTTAATGAAACACATTTTGCCCATTGTAGCCCACTGTGTGAATTGTGACAAAATTCGGAAAGTGGGGTGTGATGCGGGGCAGTCTGGCCTACATTATGGCATATACGGTATATTCGGGCAAACTTATAGTTTCGAACAAAATTTTTCAAAAACCATTTACAAGTCAATACACTCAAAACACATTTTGCCCATTGTAGCCCACTGTGTGAATTGTGACAAAATTCGGAAAGTGGGGTGTGATGCGGGGCAGTCTGGCCGGTCTTTGTATAAGTAAATAAATATACATCTATATATAAAGACATTATCTAGGCAATGGCTGAAGAAACTATACAATTTCAAAACTGTCGTATTGCGACAATAAAAATTAATAGCCAATAAGAAAATATGTGTTGTTGTTTTTGCTGCAACAAAAGTTCTTGGAATTGTTACACCTAAACAATAAATTGCTTTTAAAACTAATTGACCGTAAAAACTACGTTAAGTTAGATATAGCACAGGGTCAGGTGGGTTGACGGTAAACTATAGGGTTAATGGTTTAAGAAATATTTTAGTTTCGACATTTTTTTTTTAAATATAGAAAAAAGACACTGAATAAGTTTAGTTTTTTTTAATGCTTAAAATTTCTTGTCATTTTCCAAAAAATAAATTGAGGAGCAAAATTTATATTTTTGATTCAAAAATTTTTTTGCAAATAGTATTTGTAACAACAAATTTAAATTTTGTGTTTCATCACAAATGCCTTAATTAGATCAGAAGTAAATTCCATTAAATTAATAAAATTTTCAAATCTGCATTTTATTTGCAATGATTTCTCAATCAACTGAGAAAATGGGATACGTCAAGCACATGTTTTTGATATATGTGTGTTCTGTACACATACACACTCTCAAGTGACCTGCAGACAATCTACGAGTGGGAATTTAATTATTGTAGTAGAATTTAATGCGTGTAAGCTTCAATTGTAGTCGCCGTTGTCTAGTGGTTAGTGCGTTGGCTCACTAAGACATGTTATGTTATGTTGTTACTGAATCGCACCACTGATTATTTATTTTACATGCAAAGTAATAGCAGCACTTACCGAATAAAAAATGTAACGTAACGGCGCGTATCAATATGTAGAAAATAGAAATTTTCATACCTGTGAAGTTAACAAACTTTTTAACTAAGTTGGTCAAACTTTTAGGTAGCTGTCTAAGATAACAAACTTTTTCTGCAAACCTCATTTTTACTCTCTTGCGGGAGCTGTGCAGACAAAAAATTAGAATTTTCTTCTTCTAGTTAGATATTCATAATACCCGTGAAGATAACAAGGTTTTTGCGTGCGAGAAGATAACAAGGTTTTTTTTGACAACGTTTTTCTGCAAAGTGTGTGAGAGAGAGAAATAATTTTGAGAGAGATAATGTTGTGCAGAAAAATGAGTATTTTTGTATTCTCTAGCAGTGCCACCAAATTTCTTATACCCGTGAAGATAACAAGGTTTTTAACATTGGATTTTCCATTTCTGCAAAAACTAACAAAAAAAAACCTTGTTATCTTCTCGCCCGCAAAAACCTTGTTATCTTCAGGGGTATTATGAATATCTAACTAGAAGAAGAAAATTCAAATTTTTTGTCTGCACAGCTCCCGCAAGAGAGTAAAAATGAGGTTTGCAGAAAAAGTTTGTTATCTTAGACAGCTACCTAAAAGTTTGACCAAATTAGTTCAAAAGTTTGTTATCTTCACAGGTATGAAAATTTCTATTTTCTACATATTGATACGCGCCGTTACGTTACATTTTTTATTCGGTAAGTGCTGCTATTACTTTGCATGTAAAATAAATAATCAGTGGTGCGATTCAGTAACAACACCCGTGAAGATAACAAGGTTTTTAACATTGGTTTTTCCATTTCTGCAAAAACTAACAATGTTTTCTGCAAATTCATTGTTATTCTCTTTTGCAGAAGTTGTGCAGACAAATATGAGTGTTTTTAGCAAGTCAAGAAGAAGCTATGGAATCAAAATTGAATAGTTAACAACGTTTTCAGTGCTGCCAAGACGAACAATTTCAACAAGGTTTTTTAATTAATAAGATCATAAAGTTACATAGAAATGTTAATAAATAAATTTGTTTAATGTTTAATTTAGAAAAGTCAAGAATAAAAATAATTTAATATTACAATGAATAAAGCTGTAACAACTCACACAGTGGGCTAAAATAATCAAAATGTATGGGAGTGAAATGCCTTAAAAATCTTCTTTTGAATGGATTGTATGGACCAAAAACTAAATCTGAATAAACTGGATATGACAGGTTGTAGTCCATTAGGTCCACTATCTTCCACCACTTTCCGATTTTTGGCACAACTCACACAGTGGGCTAAAATTGTCAAAATGTGTATGTGTGAAATGCCTTAGAAATTTTCTTTTGAATGGATTGTATGAACCAAAAACTAAATCTGAATAAACCGAGTATGACAGGTTGTAGTCCATTAGGTCCACTATCCCTAACCACTTTCCGATTTTTGGCACAACTCACACAGTGGGCTAAAATAATCAAAATGTATGTGAGTGAAATGCCTTAGAAATTTTCTTTTGAATGGATTGTATGAACCAAAAACTAAATCTGAATAAACCGAGTATGACAGGTTGTAGTCCATTAGGTCCTCTATCCCTAACCACTTTCCGATTTTTGGCACAACTCACACAGTGGGCTAAAATAATCAAAATGTATGTGAGTGAAATGCCTTAAAAATTTTCTTTTGAATGGATTGTATGGACCAAAAACTAAATCTGAATAAACTGAGTATGAGAGGTTGTAGTCCATTAGGTCCTCTATCCCCCACCACTTACCGATTTTTGGCACAACTTACGCAATGGGCTTAAATGGGCGAAAAGTATTGTTTCCTAAAACTTGTTAAAAACGTATGGTGGGAGTGATTTATTATGTATTTATTTATAATTTACAAAATATATAGTATGTTCTTTAAATTTATTAATTAAATAATTAATTTCAATGAATTATAATATTAAATATTTAAATAATTTCTAAAAGATTTTTTAAATATTGAATAAAAAACCTTGTTAAAATTGTTCGTCTTGGCAGCACTGAAAACGTTGTTAACTAATTAATTGTGAGTCCATGTATTCTTCTTCTTATACCGGTAAAGATAACAAACTTTTTCAAATTTTGGCAAACTTTTGGGTTGTTGTCTTAGACAACAAACTTTTTCTGCAAACCTCATTTTTACTCTCTTGCGGGAGCTGTGCAGACAAAAAATTAAAATTTTCTTCTTCTAGTTAGGTATTCATGGACTCACTTAAGTGCTCCCAAATGTGAACATTTTAACAAACTTTTCTAGTTTCTAACATATAACCAACTTTATACGAATTTATAATTATATTATAAATTTTTAATTAACATTAGAAATATACAAATTATGTACAGAAAATTAAACTTAATAAAATATATGAAAGCTGTATTTAAATTGCATTTACGCTTTTAATAGGTTCTTACATTATATTATAATGATTTACTGATTATTTAAATTAAAATTGAAATATGATAAAATTATTTTTATTTTTTATAAAAAAAGCAGAGAGTAGAATGTATTCTATAGTTCATAAATAATTAAATTAAATATGAATTGGACATATAATATAAACAATAAAATTTTTAAAGAAACATAATTTGAAATGTATGCTTTTGGGGATAAGCATGTCTCTATGGCCATTTCGTCTCTGCTTAAGAGACTCGTCAGGAGACTTTTTCCCAAAGGTGTTATTCAAAACTATAAATACTTATGTTAAAATAGTTATAGACTATAAGTATTTATAGTTTTGAATAACACCTTTGGGAAAAAGTCTCCTGACGAGTCTCTTAAGCAGAGACGAAATGGCCATAGAGACATGCTTATCCCCAAAAGCATACATTTCAAATTATATTGAATGTATTTTGCCAATAAGGCGAAAAATATTTTTAGTTTTTTTTTTTAAAGAAACTTTAATGAAACACATTTTGCCCATTGTAGCCCACTGTGTGAATTGTGACAAAATTCGGAAAGTGGGGTGTGATGCGGGGCAGTCTGGCCTACATTATGGCATATACGGTATATTCGGGCAAACTTATAGTTTCGAACAAAATTTTTCAAAAACCATTTACAAGTCAATACACTCAAAACACATTTTGCCCATTGTAGCCCACTGTGTGAATTGTGACAAAATTCGGAAAGTGGGGTGTGATGCGGGGCAGTCTGGCCGGTCTTTGTATAAGTAAATAAATATACATCTATATATAAAGACATTATCTAGGCAATGGCTGAAGAAACTATACAATTTCAAAACTGTCGTATTGCGACAATAAAAATTAATAGCCAATAAGAAAATATGTGTTGTTGTTTTTGCTGCAACAAAAGTTCTTGGAATTGTTACACCTAAACAATAAATTGCTTTTAAAACTAATTGACCGTAAAAACTACGTTAAGTTAGATATAGCACAGGGTCAGGTGGGTTGACGGTAAACTATAGGGTTAATGGTTTAAGGAATATTTTAGTTTCGACATTTTTTTTTTAAATATAGAAAAAAGACACTGAATAAGTTTAGTTTTTTTTAATGCTTAAAATTTCTTGTCATTTTCCAAAAAATAAATTGAGGAGCAAAATTTATATTTTTGATTCAAAAATTTTTTTGCAAATAGTATTTGTAACAACAAATTTAAATTTTGTGTTTCATCACAAATGCCTTAATTAGATCAGAAGTAAATTCCATTAAATTAATAAAATTTTCAAATCTGCATTTTATTTGCAATGATTTCTCAATCAACTGAGAAAATGGGATACGTCAAGCACATGTTTTTGATATATGTGTGTTCTGTACACATACACACTCTCAAGTGACCTGCAGACAATCTACGAGTGGGAATTTAATTATTGTAGTAGAATTTAATGCGTGTAAGCTTCAATTGTAGTCGCCGTTGTCTAGTGGTTAGTGTGTTGGCTCACTAAGACATGTTATGTTATCTTGTTACTGAATCGCACCACTGATTATTTATTTTACATGCAAAGTAATAGCAGCACTTACCGAATAAAAAATGTAACGTAACGGCGCGTATCAATATGTAGAAAATAGAAATTTTCATACCTGTGAAGTTAACAAACTTTTTAACTAAGTTGGTCAAACTTTTAGGTAGCTGTCTAAGATAACAAACTTTTTCTGCAAACCTCATTTTTACTCTCTTGCGGGAGCTGTGCAGACAAAAAATTAGAATTTTCTTCTTCTAGTTAGATATTCATAATACCCGTGAAGATAACAAGGTTTTTGCGGGCGAGAAGATAACAAGGTTTTTTTTGACAACGTTTTTCTGCAAAGTGTGTGAGAGAGAGAAATAATTTTGAGAGAGATAATGTTGTGCAGAAAAATGAGTATTTTTGTATTCTCTAGCAGTGCCACCAAATTTCTTATACCCGTGAAGATAACAAGGTTTTTAACATTGGATTTTCCATTTCTGCAAAAACTAACAAAAAAAAACCTTGTTATCTTCTCGCCCGCAAAAACCTTGTTATCTTCAGGGGTATTATGAATATCTAACTAGAAGAAGAAAATTCTAATTTTTTGTCTGCACAGCTCCCGCAAGAGAGTAAAAATGAGGTTTGCAGAAAAAGTTTGTTATCTTAGACAGCTACCTAAAAGTTTGACCAAATTAGTTCAAAAGTTTGTTATCTTCACAGGTATGAAAATTTCTATTTTCTACATATTGATACGCGCCGTTACGTTACATTTTTTATTCGGTAAGTGCTGCTATTACTTTGCATGTAAAATAAATAATCAGTGGTGCGATTCAGTAACAACACCCGTGAAGATAACAAGGTTTTTAACATTGGTTTTTCCATTTCTGCAAAAACTAACAATGTTTTCTGCAAATTCATTGTTATTCTCTTTTGCAGAAGTTGTGCAGACAAATATGAGTGTTTTTAGCAAGTCAAGAAGAAGCTATGGAATCAAAATTGAATAGTTAACAACGTTTTCAGTGCTGCCAAGACGAACAATTTCAACAAGGTTTTTTAATTAATAAGATCATAAAGTTACATAGAAATGTTAATAAATAAATTTGTTTAATGTTTAATTTAGAAAAGTCAAGAATAAAAATAATTTAATATTACAATGAATAAAGCTGTAACAACTCACACAGTGGGCTAAAATAATCAAAATGTATGGGAGTGAAATGCCTTAAAAATCTTCTTTTGAATGGATTGTATGGACCAAAAACTAAATCTGAATAAACTGGATATGACAGGTTGTAGTCCATTAGGTCCACTATCTTCCACCACTTTCCGATTTTTGGCACAACTCACACAGTGGGCTAAAATTGTCAAAATGTGTATGTGTGAAATGCCTTAGAAATTTTCTTTTGAATGGATTGTATGAACCAAAAACTAAATCTGAATAAACCGAGTATGACAGGTTGTAGTCCATTAGGTCCACTATCCCTAACCACTTTCCGATTTTTGGCACAACTCACACAGTGGGCTAAAATAATCAAAATGTATGTGAGTGAAATGCCTTAGAAATTTTCTTTTGAATGGATTGTATGAACCAAAAACTAAATCTGAATAAACCGAGTATGACAGGTTGTAGTCCATTAGGTCCTCTATCCCTAACCACTTTCCGATTTTTGGCACAACTCACACAGTGGGCTAAAATAATCAAAATGTATGTGAGTGAAATGCCTTAAAAATTTTCTTTTGAATGGATTGTATGAACCAAAAACTAAATCTGAATAAACTGAGTATGAGAGGTTGTAGTCCATTAGGTCCACTATCCCCCACCACTTACCGATTTTTGGCACAACTTACGCAATGGGCTTAAATGGGCGAAAAGTATTGTTTCCTAAAACTTGTTAAAAACGTATGGTGGGAGTGATTTATTATGTATTTATTTATAATTTACAAAATATATAGTATGTTCTTTAAATTTATTAATTAAATAATTAATTTCAATGAATTATAATATTAAATATTTAAATAATTTCTAAAAGATTTTTTAAATATTGAATAAAAAACCTTGTTAAAATTGTTCGTCTTGGCAGCACTGAAAACGTTGTTAACTAATTAATTGTGAGTCCATGTATTCTTCTTCTTATACCGGTAAAGATAACAAACTTTTTAACAAACTTTTTCAAATTTTGGCAAACTTTTGGGTTGTTGTCTTAGACAACAAACTTTTTCTGCAAACCTCATTTTTACTCTCTTGCGGGAGCTGTGCAGACAAAAAATTAAAATTTTCTTCTTCTAGTTAGGTATTCATGGACTCACTTAAGTGCTCCCAAATGTGAACATTTTAACAAACTTTTCTAGTTTCTAACATATAACCAACTTTATACGAATTTATAATTATATTATAAATTTTTAATTAACATTAGAAATATACAAATTATGTACAGAAAATTAAACTTAATAAAATATATGAAAGCTGTATTTAAATTGCATTTACGCTTTTAATAGGTTCTTACATTATATTATAATGATTTACTGATTATTTAAATTAAAATTGAAATATGATAAAATTATTTTTATTTTTTATAAAAAAGCAGAGAATAGAATGTATTCTATAGTTCATAAATAATTAAATTAAATATGAATTGGACATATAATATAAACAATAAAATTTTTAAAGAAACATAATTTGAAATGTATGCTTTTGGGGATAAGCATGTCTCTATGGCCATTTCGTCTCTGCTTAAGAGACTCGTCAGGAGACTTTTTCCCAAAGGTGTTATTCAAAACTATAAATACTTATGTTAAAATAGTTATAGACTATAAGTATTTATAGTTTTGAATAACACCTTTGGGAAAAAGTCTCCTGACGAGTCTCTTAAGCAGAGACGAAATGGCCATAGAGACATGCTTATCCCCAAAAGCATACATTTCAAATTATATTGAATGTATTTTGCCAATAAGGCGAAAAATATTTTTAGTTTTTTTTTTTTAAAGAAACTTTAATGAAACACATTTTGCCCATTGTAGCCCACTGTGTGAATTGTGACAAAATTCGGAAAGTGGGGTGTGATGCGGGGCAGTCTGGCCTACATTATGGCATATACGGTATATTCGGGCAAACTTATAGTTTCGAACAAAATTTTTCAAAAACCATTTACAAGTCAATACACTCAAAACACATTTTGCCCATTGTAGCCCACTGTGTGAATTGTGACAAAATTCGGAAAGTGGGGTGTGATGCGGGGCAGTCTGGCCGGTCTTTGTATAAGTAAATAAATATACATCTATATATAAAGACATTATCTAGGCAATGGCTGAAGAAACTATACAATTTCAAAACTGTCGTATTGCGACAATAAAAATTAATAGCCAATAAGAAAATATGTGTTGTTGTTTTTGCTGCAACAAAAGTTCTTGGAATTGTTACACCTAAACAATAAATTGCTTTTAAAACTAATTGACCGTAAAAACTACGTTAAGTTAAATATAGCACAGGGTCAGGTGGGTTGACGGTAAACTATAGGGTTAATGGTTTAAGAAATATTTTAGTTTCGACATTTTTTTTTTAAATATAGAAAAAAGACACTGAATAAGTTTAGTTTTTTTTAATGCTTAAAATTTCTTGTCATTTTCCAAAAAATAAATTGAGGAGCAAAATTTATATTTTTGATTCAAAAATTTTTTTGCAAATAGTATTTGTAACAACAAATTTAAATTTTGTGTTTCATCACAAATGCCTTAATTAGATCAGAAGTAAATTCCATTAAATTAATAAAATTTTCAAATCTGCATTTTATTTGCAATGATTTCTCAATCAACTGAGAAAATGGGATACGTCAAGCACATGTTTTTGATATATGTGTGTTCTGTACACATACACACTCTCAAGTGACCTGCAGACAATCTACGAGTGGGAATTTAATTATTGTAGTAGAATTTAATGCGTGTAAGCTTCAATTGTAGTCGCCGTTGTCTAGTGGTTAGTGCGTTGGCTCACTAAGACATGTTATGTTATGTTGTTACTGAATCGCACCACTGATTATTTATTTTACATGCAAAGTAATAGCAGCACTTACCGAATAAAAAATGTAACGTAACGGCGCGTATCAATATGTAGAAAATAGAAATTTTCATACCTGTGAAGTTAACAAACTTTTTAACTTGGTCAAACTTTTAGGTAGCTGTCTAAGATAACAAACTTTTTCTGCAAACCTCATTTTTACTCTCTTGCGGGAGCTGTGCAGACAAAAAATTAGAATTTTCTTCTTCTAGTTAGATATTCATAATACCCGTGAAGATAACAAGGTTTTTGCGTGCGAGAAGATAACAAGGTTTTTTTTGACAACGTTTTTCTGCAAAGTGTGTGAGAGAGAGAAATAATTTTGAGAGAGATAATGTTGTGCAGAAAAATGAGTATTTTTGTATTCTCTAGCAGTGCCACCAAATTTCTTATACCCGTGAAGATAACAAGGTTTTTAACATTGGATTTTCCATTTCTGCAAAAACTAACAAAAAAAAACCTTGTTATCTTCTCGCCCGCAAAAACCTTGTTATCTTCAGGGGTATTATGAATATCTAACTAGAAGAAGAAAATTCTAATTTTTTGTCTGCACAGCTCCCGCAAGAGAGTAAAAATGAGGTTTGCAGAAAAAGTTTGTTATCTTAGACAGCTACCTAAAAGTTTGACCAAATTAGTTCAAAAGTTTGTTATCTTCACAGGTATGAAAATTTCTATTTTCTACATATTGATACGCGCCGTTACGTTACATGTTTTATTCGGTAAGTGCTGCTATTACTTTGCATGTAAAATAAATAATCAGTGGTGCGATTCAGTAACAACACCCGTGAAGATAACAAGGTTTTTAACATTGGTTTTTCCATTTCTGCAAAAACTAACAATATTTTCTGCAAATTCATTGTTATTCTCTTTTGCAGAAGTTGTGCAGACAAATATGAGTGTTTTTAGCAAGTCAAGAAGAAGCTATGGAATCAAAATTGAATAGTTAACAACGTTTTCAGTGCTGCCAAGACGAACAATTTCAACAAGGTTTTTTAATTAATAAGATCATAAAGTTACATAGAAATGTTAATAAATAAATTTGTTTAATGTTTAATTTAGAAAAGTCAAGAATAAAAATAATTTAATATTACAATGAATAAAGCTGTAACAACTCACACAGTGGGCTAAAATAATCAAAATGTATGGGAGTGAAATGCCTTAAAAATCTTCTTTTGAATGGATTGTATGGACCAAAAACTAAATCTGAATAAACTGGATATGACAGGTTGTAGTCCATTAGGTCCACTATCTTCCACCACTTTCCGATTTTTGGCACAACTCACACAGTGGGCTAAAATTGTCAAAATGTGTATGTGTGAAATGCCTTAGAAATTTTCTTTTGAATGGATTGTATGAACCAAAAACTAAATCTGAATAAACCGAGTATGACAGGTTGTAGTCCATTAGGTCCACTATCCCTAACCACTTTCCGATTTTTGGCACAACTCACACAGTGGGCTAAAATAATCAAAATGTATGTGAGTGAAATGCCTTAGAAATTTTCTTTTGAATGGATTGTATGAACCAAAAACTAAATCTGAATAAACCGAGTATGACAGGTTGTAGTCCATTAGGTCCTCTATCCCTAACCACTTTCCGATTTTTGGCACAACTCACACAGTGGGCTAAAATAATCAAAATGTATGTGAGTGAAATGCCTTAAAAATTTTCTTTTGAATGGATTGTATGGACCAAAAACTAAATCTGAATAAACTGAGTATGAGAGGTTGTAGTCCATTAGGTCCACTATCCCCCACCACTTACCGATTTTTGGCACAACTTACGCAATGGGCTTAAATGGGCGAAAAGTATTGTTTCCTAAAACTTGTTAAAAACGTATGGTGGGAGTGATTTATTATGTATTTATTTATAATTTACAAAATATATAGTATGTTCTTTAAATTTATTAATTAAATAATTAATTTCAATGAATTATAATATTAAATATTTAAATAATTTCTAAAAGATTTTTTAAATATTGAATAAAAAACCTTGTTAAAATTGTTCGTCTTGGCAGCACTGAAAACGTTGTTAACTAATTAATTGTGAGTCCATGTATTCTTCTTCTTATACCGGTAAAGATAACAAACTTTTTAACAAACTTTTTCAAATTTTGGCAAACTTTTGGGTTGTTGTCTTAGACAACAAACTTTTTCTGCAAACCTCATTTTTACTCTCTTGCGGGAGCTGTGCAGACAAAAAATTAAAATTTTCTTCTTCTAGTTAGGTATTCATGGACTCACTTAAGTGCTCCCAAATGTGAACATTTTAACAAACTTTTCTAGTTTCTAACATATAACCAACTTTATACGAATTTATAATTATATTATAAATTTTTAATTAACATTAGAAATATACAAATTATGTACAGAAAATTAAACTTAATAAAATATATGAAAGCTGTATTTAAATTGCATTTACGCTTTTAATAGGTTCTTACATTATATTATAATGATTTACTGATTATTTAAATTAAAATTGAAATATGATAAAATTATTTTTATTTTTTATAAAAAAAGCAGAGAGTAGAATGTATTCTATAGTTCATAAATAATTAAATTAAATATGAATTGGACATATAATATAAACAATAACATTTTTAAAGAAACATAATTTGAAATGTATGCTTTTGGGGATAAGCATGTCTCTATGGCCATTTCGTCTCTGCTTAAGAGACTCGTCAGGAGACTTTTTCCCAAAGGTGTTATTCAAAACTATAAATACTTATGTTAAAATAGTTATAGACTATAAGTATTTATAGTTTTGAATAACACCTTTGGGAAAAAGTCTCCTGACGAGTCTCTTAAGCAGAGACGAAATGGCCATAGAGACATGCTTATCCCCAAAAGCATACATTTCAAATTATATTGAATGTATTTTGCCAATAAGGCGAAAAATATTTTTAGTTTTTTTTTTTTAAAGAAACTTTAATGAAACACATTTTGCCCATTGTAGCCCACTGTGTGAATTGTGACAAAATTCGGAAAGTGGGGTGTGATGCGGGGCAGTCTGGCCTACATTATGGCATATACGGTATATTCGGGCAAACTTATAGTTTCGAACAAAATTTTTCAAAAACCATTTACAAGTCAATACATTCAAAACACATTTTGCCCATTGTAGCCCACTGTGTGAATTGTGACAAAATTCGGAAAGTGGGGTGTGATGCGGGGCAGTCTGGCCGGTCTTTGTATAAGTAAATAAATATACATCTATATATAAAGACATTATCTAGGCAATGGCTGAAGAAACTATACAATTTCAAAACTGTCGTATTGCGACAATAAAAATTAATAGCCAATAAGAAAATATGTGTTGTTGTTTTTGCTGCAACAAAAGTTCTTGGAATTGTTACACCTAAACAATAAATTGCTTTTAAAACTAATTGACCGTAAAAACTACGTTAAGTTAGATATAGCACAGGGTCAGGTGGGTTGACGGTAAACTATAGGGTTAATGGTTTAAGAAATATTTTAGTTTCGACATTTTTTTTTTAAATATAGAAAAAAGACACTGAATAAGTTTAGTTTTTTTTAATGCTTAAAATTTCTTGTCATTTTCCAAAAAATAAATTGAGGAGCAAAATTTATATTTTTGATTCAAAAATTTTTTTGCAAATAGTATTTGTAACAACAAATTTAAATTTTGTGTTTCATCACAAATGCCTTAATTAGATCAGAAGTAAATTCCATTAAATTAATAAAATTTTCAAATCTGCATTTTATTTGCAATGATTTCTCAATCAACTGAGAAAATGGGATACGTCAAGCACATGTTTTTGATATATGTGTGTTCTGTACACATACACACTCTCAAGTGACCTGCAGACAATCTACGAGTGGGAATTTAATTATTGTAGTAGAATTTAATGCGTGTAAGCTTCAATTGTAGTCGCCGTTGTCTAGTGGTTAGTGCGTTGGCTCACTAAGACATGTTATGTTATGTTGTTACTGAATCGCACCACTGATTATTTATTTTACATGCAAAGTAATAGCAGCACTTACCGAATAAAAAATGTAACGTAACGGCGCGTATCAATATGTAGAAAATAGAAATTTTCATACCTGTGAAGTTAACAAACTTTTTAACTAAGTTGGTCAAACTTTTAGGTAGCTGTCTAAGATAACAAACTTTTTCTGCAAACCTCATTTTTACTCTCTTGCGGGAGCTGTGCAGACAAAAAATTAGAATTTTCTTCTTCTAGTTAGATATTCATAATACCCGTGAAGATAACAAGGTTTTTGCGTGCGAGAAGATAACAAGGTTTTTTTTGACAACGTTTTTCTGCAAAGTGTGTGAGAGAGAGAAATAATTTTGAGAGAGATAATGTTGTGCAGAAAAATGAGTATTTTTGTATTCTCTAGCAGTGCCACCAAATTTCTTATACCCGTGAAGATAACAAGGTTTTTAACATTGGATTTTCCATTTCTGCAAAAACTAACAAAAAAAAACCTTGTTATCTTCTCGCCCGCAAAAACCTTGTTATCTTCAGGGGTATTATGAATATCTAACTAGAAGAAGAAAATTCTAATTTTTTGTCTGCACAGCTCCCGCAAGAGAGTAAAAATGAGGTTTGCAGAAAAAGTTTGTTATCTTAGACAGCTACCTAAAAGTTTGACCAAATTAGTTCAAAAGTTTGTTATCTTCACAGGTATGAAAATTTCTATTTTCTACATATTGATACGCGCCGTTACGTTACATTTTTTATTCGGTAAGTGCTGCTATTACTTTGCATGTAAAATAAATAATCAGTGGTGCGATTCAGTAACAACACCCGTGAAGATAACAAGGTTTTTAACATTGGTTTTTCCATTTCTGCAAAAACTAACAATGTTTTCTGCAAATTCATTGTTATTCTCTTTTGCAGAAGTTGTGCAGACAAATATGAGTGTTTTTAGCAAGTCAAGAAGAAGCTATGGAATCAAAATTGAATAGTTAACAACGTTTTCAGTGCTGCCAAGACGAACAATTTCAACAAGGTTTTTTAATTAATAAGATCATAAAGTTACATAGAAATGTTAATAAATAAATTTGTTTAATGTTTAATTTAGAAAAGTCAAGAATAAAAATAATTTAATATTACAATGAATAAAGCTGTAACAACTCACACAGTGGGCTAAAATAATCAAAATGTATGGGAGTGAAATGCCTTAAAAATCTTCTTTTGAATGGATTGTATGGACCAAAAACTAAATCTGAATAAACTGGATATGACAGGTTGTAGTCCATTAGGTCCACTATCTTCCACCACTTTCCGATTTTTGGCACAACTCACACAGTGGGCTAAAATTGTCAAAATGTGTATGTGTGAAATGCCTTAGAAATTTTCTTTTGAATGGATTGTATGAACCAAAAACTAAATCTGAATAAACCGAGTATGACAGGTTGTAGTCCATTAGGTCCACTATCCCTAACCACTTTCCGATTTTTGGCACAACTCACACAGTGGGCTAAAATAATCAAAATGTATGTGAGTGAAATGCCTTAGAAATTTTCTTTTGAATGGATTGTATGAACCAAAAACTAAATCTGAATAAACCGAGTATGACAGGTTGTAGTCCATTAGGTCCTCTATCCCTAACCACTTTCCGATTTTTGGCACAACTCACACAGTGGGCTAAAATAATCAAAATGTATGTGAGTGAAATGCCTTAAAAATTTTCTTTTGAATGGATTGTATGGACCAAAAACTAAATCTGAATAAACTGAGTATGAGAGGTTGTAGTCCATTAGGTCCACTATCCCCCACCACTTACCGATTTTTGGCACAACTTACGCAATGGGCTTAAATGGGCGAAAAGTATTGTTTCCTAAAACTTGTTAAAAACGTATGGTGGGAGTGATTTATTATGTATTTATTTATAATTTACAAAATATATAGTATGTTCTTTAAATTTATTAATTAAATAATTAATTTCAATGAATTATAATATTAAATATTTAAATAATTTCTAAAAGATTTTTTAAATATTGAATAAAAAACCTTGTTAAAATTGTTCGTCTTGGCAGCACTGAAAACGTTGTTAACTAATTAATTGTGAGTCCATGTATTCTTCTTCTTATACCGGTAAAGATAACAAACTTTTTAACAAACTTTTTCAAATTTTGGCAAACTTTTGGGTTGTTGTCTTAGACAACAAACTTTTTCTGCAAACCTCATTTTTACTCTCTTGCGGGAGCTGTGCAGACAAAAAATTAAAATTTTCTTCTTCTAGTTAGGTATTCATGGACTCACTTAAGTGCTCCCAAATGTGAACATTTTAACAAACTTTTCTAGTTTCTAACATATAACCAACTTTATACGAATTTATAATTATATTATAAATTTTTAATTAACATTAGAAATATACAAATTATGTACAGAAAATTAAACTTAATAAAATATATGAAAGCTGTATTTAAATTGCATTTACGCTTTTAATAGGTTCTTACATTATATTATAATGATTTACTGATTATTTAAATTAAAATTGAAATATGATAAAATTATTTTTATTTTTTATAAAAAAAGCAGAGAGTAGAATGTATTCTATAGTTCATAAATAATTAAATTAAATATGAATTGGACATATAATATAAACAATAAAATTTTTAAAGAAACATAATTTGAAATGTATGCTTTTGGGGATAAGCATGTCTCTATGGCCATTTCGTCTCTGCTTAAGAGACTCGTCAGGAGACTTTTTCCCAAAGGTGTTATTCAAAACTATAAATACTTATGTTAAAATAGTTATAGACTATAAGTATTTATAGTTTTGAATAACACCTTTGGGAAAAAGTCTCCTGACGAGTCTCTTAAGCAGAGACGAAATGGCCATAGAGACATGCTTATCCCCAAAAGCATACATTTCAAATTATATTGAATGTATTTTGCCAATAAGGCGAAAAATATTTTTAGTTTTTTTTTTTTAAAGAAACTTTAATGAAACACATTTTGCCCATTGTAGCCCACTGTGTGAATTGTGACAAAATTCGGAAAGTGGGGTGTGATGCGGGGCAGTCTGGCCTACATTATGGCATATACGGTATATTCGGGCAAACTTATAGTTTCGAACAAAATTTTTCAAAAACCATTTACAAGTCAATACACTCAAAACACATTTTGCCCATTGTAGCCCACTGTGTGAATTGTGACAAAATTCGGAAAGTGGGGTGTGATGCGGGGCAGTCTGGCCGGTCTTTGTATAAGTAAATAAATATACATCTATATATAAAGACATTATCTAGGCAATGGCTGAAGAAACTATACAATTTCAAAACTGTCGTATTGCGACAATAAAAATTAATAGCCAATAAGAAAATATGTGTTGTTGTTTTTGCTGCAACAAAAGTTCTTGGAATTGTTACACCTAAACAATAAATTGCTTTTAAAACTAATTGACCGTAAAAACTACGTTAAGTTAGATATAGCACAGGGTCAGGTGGGTTGACGGTAAACTATAGGGTTAATGGTTTAAGAAATATTTTAGTTTCGACATTTTTTTTTTAAATATAGAAAAAAGACACTGAATAAGTTTAGTTTTTTTTAATGCTTAAAATTTCTTGTCATTTTCCAAAAAATAAATTGAGGAGCAAAATTTATATTTTTGATTCAAAAATTTTTTTGCAAATAGTATTTGTAACAACAAATTTAAATTTTGTGTTTCATCACAAATGCCTTAATTAGATCAGAAGTAAATTCCATTAAATTAATAAAATTTTCAAATCTGCATTTTATTTGCAATGATTTCTCAATCAACTGAGAAAATGGGATACGTCAAGCACATGTTTTTGATATATGTGTGTTCTGTACACATACACACTCTCAAGTGACCTGCAGACAATCTACGAGTGGGAATTTAATTATTGTAGTAGAATTTAATGCGTGTAAGCTTCAATTGTAGTCGCCGTTGTCTAGTGGTTAGTGCGTTGGCTCACTAAGACATGTTATGTTATGTTGTTACTGAATCGCACCACTGATTATTTATTTTACATGCAAAGTAATAGCAGCACTTACCGAATAAAAAATGTAACGTAACGGCGCGTATCAATATGTAGAAAATAGAAATTTTCATACCTGTGAAGTTAACAAACTTTTTAACTAAGTTGGTCAAACTTTTAGGTAGCTGTCTAAGATAACAAACTTTTTCTGCAAACCTCATTTTTACTCTCTTGCGGGAGCTGTGCAGACAAAAAATTAGAATTTTCTTCTTCTAGTTAGATATTCATAATACCCGTGAAGATAACAAGGTTTTTGCGTGCGAGAAGATAACAAGGTTTTTTTTGACAACGTTTTTCTGCAAAGTGTGTGAGAGAGAGAAATAATTTTGAGAGAGATAATGTTGTGCAGAAAAATGAGTATTTTTGTATTCTCTAGCAGTGCCACCAAATTTCTTATACCCGTGAAGATAACAAGGTTTTTAACATTGGATTTTCCATTTCTGCAAAAACTAACAAAAAAAAACCTTGTTATCTTCTCGCCCGCAAAAACCTTGTTATCTTCAGGGGTATTATGAATATCTAACTAGAAGAAGAAAATTCTAATTTTTTGTCTGCACAGCTCCCGCAAGAGAGTAAAAATGAGGTTTGCAGAAAAAGTTTGTTATCTTAGACAGCTACCTAAAAGTTTGACCAAATTAGTTCAAAAGTTTGTTATCTTCACAGGTATGAAAATTTCTATTTTCTACATATTGATACGCGCCGTTACGTTACATTTTTTATTCGGTAAGTGCTGCTATTACTTTGCATGTAAAATAAATAATCAGTGGTGCGATTCAGTAACAACACCCGTGAAGATAACAAGGTTTTTAACATTGGTTTTTCCATTTCTGCAAAAACTAACAATGTTTTCTGCAAATTCATTGTTATTCTCTTTTGCAGAAGTTGTGCAGACAAATATGAGTGTTTTTAGCAAGTCAAGAAGAAGCTATGGAATCAAAATTGAATAGTTAACAACGTTTTCAGTGCTGCCAAGACGAACAATTTCAACAAGGTTTTTTAATTAATAAGATCATAAAGTTACATAGAAATGTTAATAAATAAATTTGTTTAATGTTTAATTTAGAAAAGTCAAGAATAAAAATAATTTAATATTACAATGAATAAAGCTGTAACAACTCACACAGTGGGCTAAAATAATCAAAATGTATGGGAGTGAAATGCCTTAAAAATCTTCTTTTGAATGGATTGTATGGACCAAAAACTAAATCTGAATAAACTGGATATGACAGGTTGTAGTCCATTAGGTCCACTATCTTCCACCACTTTCCGATTTTTGGCACAACTCACACAGTGGGCTAAAATTGTCAAAATGTGTATGTGTGAAATGCCTTAGAAATTTTCTTTTGAATGGATTGTATGAACCAAAAACTAAATCTGAATAAACCGAGTATGACAGGTTGTAGTCCATTAGGTCCACTATCCCTAACCACTTTCCGATTTTTGGCACAACTCACACAGTGGGCTAAAATAATCAAAATGTATGTGAGTGAAATGCCTTAGAAATTTTCTTTTGAATGGATTGTATGAACCAAAAACTAAATCTGAATAAACCGAGTATGACAGGTTGTAGTCCATTAGGTCCTCTATCCCTAACCACTTTCCGATTTTTGGCACAACTCACACAGTGGGCTAAAATAATCAAAATGTATGTGAGTGAAATGCCTTAAAAATTTTCTTTTGAATGGATTGTATGGACCAAAAACTAAATCTGAATAAACTGAGTATGAGAGGTTGTAGTCCATTAGGTCCACTATCCCCCACCACTTACCGATTTTTGGCACAACTTACGCAATGGGCTTAAATGGGCGAAAAGTATTGTTTCCTAAAACTTGTTAAAAACGTATGGTGGGAGTGATTTATTATGTATTTATTTATAATTTACAAAATATATAGTATGTTCTTTAAATTTATTAATTAAATAATTAATTTCAATGAATTATAATATTAAATATTTAAATAATTTCTAAAAGATTTTTTAAATATTGAATAAAAAACCTTGTTAAAATTGTTCGTCTTGGCAGCACTGAAAACGTTGTTAACTAATTAATTGTGAGTCCATGTATTCTTCTTCTTATACCGGTAAAGATAACAAACTTTTTAACAAACTTTTTCAAATTTTGGCAAACTTTTGGGTTGTTGTCTTAGACAACAAACTTTTTCTGCAAACCTCATTTTTACTCTCTTGCGGGAGCTGTGCAGACAAAAAATTAAAATTTTCTTCTTCTAGTTAGGTATTCATGGACTCACTTAAGTGCTCCCAAATGTGAACATTTTAACAAACTTTTCTAGTTTCTAACATATAACCAACTTTATACGAATTTATAATTATATTATAAATTTTTAATTAACATTAGAAATATACAAATTATGTACAGAAAATTAAACTTAATAAAATATATGAAAGCTGTATTTAAATTGCATTTACGCTTTTAATAGGTTCTTACATTATATTATAATGATTTACTGATTATTTAAATTAAAATTGAAATATGATAAAATTATTTTTATTTTTTATAAAAAAAGCAGAGAGTAGAATGTATTCTATAGTTCATAAATAATTAAATTAAATATGAATTGGACATATAATATAAACAATAAAATTTTTAAAGAAACATAATTTGAAATGTATGCTTTTGGGGATAAGCATGTCTCTATGGCCATTTCGTCTCTGCTTAAGAGACTCGTCAGGAGACTTTTTCCCAAAGGTGTTATTCAAAACTATAAATACTTATGTTAAAATAGTTATAGACTATAAGTATTTATAGTTTTGAATAACACCTTTGGGAAAAAGTCTCCTGACGAGTCTCTTAAGCAGAGACGAAATGGCCATAGAGACATGCTTATCCCCAAAAGCATACATTTCAAATTATATTGAATGTATTTTGCCAATAAGGCGAAAAATATTTTTAGTTTTTTTTTTTTAAAGAAACTTTAATGAAACACATTTTGCCCATTGTAGCCCACTGTGTGAATTGTGACAAAATTCGGAAAGTGGGGTGTGATGCGGGGCAGTCTGGCCTACATTATGGCATATACGGTATATTCGGGCAAACTTATAGTTTCGAACAAAATTTTTCAAAAACCATTTACAAGTCAATACACTCAAAACACATTTTGCCCATTGTAGCCCACTGTGTGAATTGTGACAAAATTCGGAAAGTGGGGTGTGATGCGGGGCAGTCTGGCCGGTCTTTGTATAAGTAAATAAATATACATCTATATATAAAGACATTATCTAGGCAATGGCTGAAGAAACTATACAATTTCAAAACTGTCGTATTGCGACAATAAAAATTAATAGCCAATAAGAAAATATGTGTTGTTGTTTTTGCTGCAACAAAAGTTCTTGGAATTGTTACACCTAAACAATAAATTGCTTTTAAAACTAATTGACCGTAAAAACTACGTTAAGTTAGATATAGCACAGGGTCAGGTGGGTTGACGGTAAACTATAGGGTTAATGGTTTAAGAAATATTTTAGTTTCGACATTTTTTTTTTAAATATAGAAAAAAGACACTGAATAAGTTTAGTTTTTTTTAATGCTTAAAATTTCTTGTCATTTTCCAAAAAATAAATTGAGGAGCAAAATTTATATTTTTGATTCAAAAATTTTTTTGCAAATAGTATTTGTAACAACAAATTTAAATTTTGTGTTTCATCACAAATGCCTTAATTAGATCAGAAGTAAATTCCATTAAATTAATAAAATTTTCAAATCTGCATTTTATTTGCAATGATTTCTCAATCAACTGAGAAAATGGGATACGTCAAGCACATGTTTTTGATATATGTGTGTTCTGTACACATACACACTCTCAAGTGACCTGCAGACAATCTACGAGTGGGAATTTAATTATTGTAGTAGAATTTAATGCGTGTAAGCTTCAATTGTAGTCGCCGTTGTCTAGTGGTTAGTGCGTTGGCTCACTAAGACATGTTATGTTATGTTGTTACTGAATCGCACCACTGATTATTTATTTTACATGCAAAGTAATAGCAGCACTTACCGAATAAAAAATGTAACGTAACGGCGCGTATCAATATGTAGAAAATAGAAATTTTCATACCTGTGAAGTTAACAAACTTTTTAATTAATTTGGTCAAACTTTTAGGTAGCTGTCTAAGATAACAAACTTTTTCTGCAAACCTCATTTTTACTCTCTTGCGGGAGCTGTGCAGACAAAAAATTAGAATTTTCTTCTTCTAGTTAGATATTCATAATACCCGTGAAGATAACAAGGTTTTTGCGTGCGAGAAGATAACAAGGTTTTTTTTGACAACGTTTTTCTGCAAAGTGTGTGAGAGAGAGAAATAATTTTGAGAGAGATAATGTTGTGCAGAAAAATGAGTATTTTTGTATTCTCTAGCAGTGCCACCAAATTTCTTATACCCGTGAAGATAACAAGGTTTTTAACATTGGATTTTCCATTTCTGCAAAAACTAACAAAAAAAAACCAAAAAACCAAAAAAGACTTTTTCCCAAAGGTGTTATTCAAAACTATAAATACTTATGTTAAAATAGTTATAGACTATAAGTATTTATAGTTTTGAATAACACCTTTGGGAAAAAGTCTCCTGACGAGTCTCTTAAGCAGAGACGAAATGGCCATAGAGACATGCTTATCCCCAAAAGCATACATTTCAAATTATATTGAATGTATTTTGCCAATAAGGCGAAAAATATTTTTAGTTTTTTTTTTTTAAAGAAACTTTAATGAAACACATTTTGCCCATTGTAGCCCACTGTGTGAATTGTGACAAAATTCGGAAAGTGGGGTGTGATGCGGGGCAGTCTGGCCTACATTATGGCATATACGGTATATTCGGGCAAACTTATAGTTTCGAACAAAATTTTTCAAAAACCATTTACAAGTCAATACACTCAAAACACATTTTTCCCATTGTAGCCCACTGTGTGAATTGTGACAAAATTCGGAAAGTGGGGTGTGATGCGGGGCAGTCTGGCCTACATTATGGCATATACGGTATATTCGGGCAAACTTATAGTTTCGAACAAAATTTTTCAAAAACCATTTACAAGTCAATACACTCAAAACACATTTTGCCCATTGTAGCCCACTGTGTGAATTGTGACAAAATTCGGAAAGTGGGGTGTGATGCGGGGCAGTCTGGCCGGTCTTTGTATAAGTAAATAAATATACATCTATATATAAAGACATTATCTAGGCAATGGCTGAAGAAACTATACAATTTCAAAACTGTCGTATTGCGACAATAAAAATTAATAGCCAATAAGAAAATATGTGTTGTTGTTTTTGCTGCAACAAAAGTTCTTGGAATTGTTACACCTAAACAATAAATTGCTTTTAAAACTAATTGACCGTAAAAACTACGTTAAGTTAGATATAGCACAGGGTCAGGTGGGTTGACGGTAAACTATAGGGTTAATGGTTTAAGAAATATTTTAGTTTCGACATTTTTTTTTTAAATATAGAAAAAAGACACTGAATAAGTTTAGTTTTTTTTAATGCTTAAAATTTCTTGTCATTTTCCAAAAAATAAATTGAGGAGCAAAATTTATATTTTTGATTCAAAAATTTTTTTGCAAATAGTAAATTTTGTGTTTCATCACAAATGCCTTAATTAGATCAGAAGTAAATTCCATTAAATTAATAAAATTTTCAAATCTGCATTTTATTTGCAATGATTTCTCAATCAACTGAGAAAATGGGATACGTCAAGCACATGTTTTTGATATATGTGTGTTCTGTACACATACACACTCTCAAGTGACCTGCAGACAATCTACGAGTGGGAATTTAATTATTGTAGTAGAATTTAATGCGTGTAAGCTTCAATTGTAGTCGCCGTTGTCTAGTGGTTAGTGCGTTGGCTCACTAAGACATGTTATGTTATGTTGTTACTGAATCGCACACACTTTGCAGAAAAACGTTGTCAAAAAAAACCTTGTTATCTTCTCGCCCGCAAAAACCTTGTTATCTTCAGGGGTATTATGAATATCTAACTAGAAGAAGAAAATTCTAATTTTTTGTCTGCACAGCTCCCGCAAGAGAGTAAAAATGAGGTTTGCAGAAAAAGTTTGTTATCTTAGACAGCTACCTAAAAGTTTGACCAAATTAGTTCAAAAGTTTGTTATCTTCACAGGTATGAAAATTTCTATTTTCTACATATTGATACGCGCCGTTACGTTACATTTTTTATTCGGTAAGTGCTGCTATTACTTTGCATGTAAAATAAATAATCAGTGGTGCGATTCAGTAACAACACCCGTGAAGATAACAAGGTTTTTAACATTGGTTTTTCCATTTCTGCAAAAACTAACAATGTTTTCTGCAAATTCATTGTTATTCTCTTTTGCAGAAGTTGTGCAGACAAATATGAGTGTTTTTAGCAAGTCAAGAAGAAGCTATGGAATCAAAATTGAATAGTTAACAACGTTTTCAGTGCTGCCAAGACGAACAATTTCAACAAGGTTTTTTAATTAATAAGATCATAAAGTTACATAGAAATGTTAATAAATAAATTTGTTTAATGTTTAATTTAGAAAAGTCAAGAATAAAAATAATTTAATATTACAATGAATAAAGCTGTAACAACTCACACAGTGGGCTAAAATAATCAAAATGTATGGGAGTGAAATGCCTTAAAAATCTTCTTTTGAATGGATTGTATGGACCAAAAACTAAATCTGAATAAACTGGATATGACAGGTTGTAGTCCATTAGGTCCACTATCTTCCACCACTTTCCGATTTTTGGCACAACTCACACAGTGGGCTAAAATTGTCAAAATGTGTATGTGTGAAATGCCTTAGAAATTTTCTTTTGAATGGATTGTATGAACCAAAAACTAAATCTGAATAAACCGAGTATGACAGGTTGTAGTCCATTAGGTCCACTATCCCTAACCACTTTCCGATTTTTGGCACAACTCACACAGTGGGCTAAAATAATCAAAATGTATGTGAGTGAAATGCCTTAGAAATTTTCTTTTGAATGGATTGTATGAACCAAAAACTAAATCTGAATAAACCGAGTATGACAGGTTGTAGTCCATTAGGTCCTCTATCCCTAACCACTTTCCGATTTTTGGCACAACTCACACAGTGGGCTAAAATAATCAAAATGTATGTGAGTGAAATGCCTTAAAAATTTTCTTTTGAATGGATTGTATGGACCAAAAACTAAATCTGAATAAACTGAGTATGAGAGGTTGTAGTCCATTAGGTCCACTATCCCCCACCACTTACCGATTTTTGGCACAACTTACGCAATGGGCTTAAATGGGCGAAAAGTATTGTTTCCTAAAACTTGTTAAAAACGTATGGTGGGAGTGATTTATTATGTATTTATTTATAATTTACAAAATATATAGTATGTTCTTTAAATTTATTAATTAAATAATTAATTTCAATGAATTATAATATTAAATATTTAAATAATTTCTAAAAGATTTTTTAAATATTGAATAAAAAACCTTGTTAAAATTGTTCGTCTTGGCAGCACTGAAAACGTTGTTAACTAATTAATTGTGAGTCCATGTATTCTTCTTCTTATACCGGTAAAGATAACAAACTTTTTAACAAACTTTTTCAAATTTTGGCAAACTTTTGGGTTGTTGTCTTAGACAACAAACTTTTTCTGCAAACCTCATTTTTACTCTCTTGCGGGAGCTGTGCAGACAAAAAATTAAAATTTTCTTCTTCTAGTTAGGTATTCATGGACTCACTTAAGTGCTCCCAAATGTGAACATTTTAACAAACTTTTCTAGTTTCTAACATATAACCAACTTTATACGAATTTATAATTATATTATAAATTTTTAATTAACATTAGAAATATACAAATTATGTACAGAAAATTAAACTTAATAAAATATATGAAAGCTGTATTTAAATTGCATTTACGCTTTTAATAGGTTCTTACATTATATTATAATGATTTACTGATTATTTAAATTAAAATTGAAATATGATAAAATTATTTTTATTTTTTATAAAAAAAGCAGAGAGTAGAATGTATTCTATAGTTCATAAATAATTAAATTAAATATGAATTGGACATATAATATAAACAATAAAATTTTTAAAGAAACATAATTTGAAATGTATGCTTTTGGGGATAAGCATGTCTCTATGGCCATTTCGTCTCTGCTTAAGAGACTCGTCAGGAGACTTTTTCCCAAAGGTGTTATTCAAAACTATAAATACTTATGTTAAAATAGTTATAGACTATAAGTATTTATAGTTTTGAATAACACCTTTGGGAAAAAGTCTCCTGACGAGTCTCTTAAGCAGAGACGAAATGGCCATAGAGACATGCTTATCCCCAAAAGCATACATTTCAAATTATATTGAATGTATTTTGCCAATAAGGCGAAAAATATTTTTAGTTTTTTTTTTTTAAAGAAACTTTAATGAAACACATTTTGCCCATTGTAGCCCACTGTGTGAATTGTGACAAAATTCGGAAAGTGGGGTGTGATGCGGGGCAGTCTGGCCTACATTATGGCATATACGGTATATTCGGGCAAACTTATAGTTTCGAACAAAATTTTTCAAAAACCATTTACAAGTCAATACACTCAAAACACATTTTGCCCATTGTAGCCCACTGTGTGAATTGTGACAAAATTCGAAAAGTGGGGTGTGATGCGGGGCAGTCTGGCCGGTCTTTGTATAAGTAAATAAATATACATCTATATATAAAGACATTATCTAGGCAATGGCTGAAGAAACTATACAATTTCAAAACTGTCGTATTGCGACAATAAAAATTAATAGCCAATAAGAAAATATGTGTTGTTGTTTTTGCTGCAACAAAAGTTCTTGGAATTGTTACACCTAAACAATAAATTGCTTTTAAAACTAATTGACCGTAAAAACTACGTTAAGTTAGATATAGCACAGGGTCAGGTGGGTTGACGGTAAACTATAGGGTTAATGGTTTAAGAAATATTTTAGTTTCGACATTTTTTTTTTAAATATAGAAAAAAGACACTGAATAAGTTTAGTTTTTTTTAATGCTTAAAATTTCTTGTCATTTTCCAAAAAATAAATTGAGGAGCAAAATTTATATTTTTGATTCAAAAATTTTTTTGCAAATAGTATTTGTAACAACAAATTTAAATTTTGTGTTTCATCACAAATGCCTTAATTAGATCAGAAGTAAATTCCATTAAATTAATAAAATTTTCAAATCTGCATTTTATTTGCAATGATTTCTCAATCAACTGAGAAAATGGGATACGTCAAGCACATGTTTTTGATATATGTGTGTTCTGTACACATACACACTCTCAAGTGACCTGCAGACAATCTACGAGTGGGAATTTAATTATTGTAGTAGAATTTAATGCGTGTAAGCTTCAATTGTAGTCGCCGTTGTCTAGTGGTTAGTGCGTTGGCTCACTAAGACATGTTATGTTATGTTGTTACTGAATCGCACCACTGATTATTTATTTTACATGCAAAGTAATAGCAGCACTTACCGAATAAAAAATGTAACGTAACGGCGCGTATCAATATGTAGAAAATAGAAATTTTCATACCTGTGAAGTTAACAAACTTTTTAACTTGGTCAAACTTTTAGGTAGCTGTCTAAGATAACAAACTTTTTCTGCAAACCTCACTTTTACTCTCTTGCGGGAGCTGTGCAGACAAAAAATTAGAATTTTCTTCTTCTAGTTAGATATTCATAATACCCGTGAAGATAACAAGGTTTTTGCGTGCGAGAAGATAACAAGGTTTTTTTTGACAACGTTTTTCTGCAAAGTGTGTGAGAGAGAGAAATAATTTGGAGAGAGATAATGTTGTGCAGAAAAATGAGTATTTTTGTATTCTCTAGCAGTGCCACCAAATTTCTTATACCCGTGAAGATAACAAGGTTTTTAACATTGGATTTTCCATTTCTGCAAAAACTAACAAAAAAAAACCTTGTTATTTTCTAGCCCGCAAAAACCTTGTTATCTTCAGGGGTATTATGAATATCTAACTAGAAGAAGAAAATTCTAATTTTTTGTCTGCACAGCTCCCGCAAGAGAGTAAAAATGAGGTTTGCAGAAAAAGTTTGTTATCTTAGACAGCTACCTAAAAGTTTGACCAAATTAGTTCAAAAGTTTGTTATCTTCACAGGTATGAAAATTTCTATTTTCTACATATTGATACGCGCCGTTACGTTACATTTTTTATTCGGTAAGTGCTGCTATTACTTTGCATGTAAAATAAATAATCAGTGGTGCGATTCAGTAACAACACCCGTGAAGATTACAAGGTTTTTAACATTGGTTTTTCCATTTCTGCAAAAACTAACAATGTTTTCTGCAAATTCATTGTTATTCTCTTTTGCAGAAGTTGTGCAGACAAATATGAGTGTTTTTAGCAAGTCAAGAAGAAGCTATGGAATCAAAATTGAATAGTTAACAACGTTTTCAGTGCTGCCAAGACGAACAATTTCAACAAGGTTTTTTAATTAATAAGATCATAAAGTTACATAGAAATGTTAATAAATAAATTTGTTTAATGTTTAATTTAGAAAAGTCAAGAATAAAAATAATTTAATATTACAATGAATAAAGCTGTAACAACTCACACAGTGGGCTAAAATAATCAAAATGTATGGGAGTGAAATGCCTTAAAAATCTTCTTTTGAATGGATTGTATGGACCAAAAACTAAATCTGAATAAACTGGATATGACAGGTTGTAGTCCATTAGGTCCACTATCTTCCACCACTTTCCGATTTTTGGCACAACTCACACAGTGGGCTAAAATTGTCAAAATGTGTATGTGTGAAATGCCTTAGAAATTTTCTTTTGAATGGATTGTATGAACCAAAAACTAAATCTGAATAAACCGAGTATGACAGGTTGTAGTCCATTAGGTCCACTATCCCTAACCACTTTCCGATTTTTGGCACAACTCACACAGTGGGCTAAAATAATCAAAATGTATGTGAGTGAAATGCCTTAGAAATTTTCTTTTGAATGGATTGTATGAACCAAAAACTAAATCTGAATAAACCGAGTATGACAGGTTGTAGTCCATTAGGTCCTCTATCCCTAACCACTTTCCGATTTTTGGCACAACTCACACAGTGGGCTAAAATAATCAAAATGTATGTGAGTGAAATGCCTTAAAAATTTTCTTTTGAATGGATTGTATGGACCAAAAACTAAATCTGAATAAACTGAGTATGAGAGGTTGTAGTCCATTAGGTCCACTATCCCCCACCACTTACCGATTTTTGGCACAACTTACGCAATGGGCTTAAATGGGCGAAAAGTATTGTTTCCTAAAACTTGTTAAAAACGTATGGTGGGAGTGATTTATTATGTATTTATTTATAATTTACAAAATATATAGTATGTTCTTTAAATTTATTAATTAAATAATTAATTTCAATGAATTATAATATTAAATATTTAAATAATTTCTAAAAGATTTTTTAAATATTGAATAAAAAACCTTGTTAAAATTGTTCGTCTTGGCAGCACTGAAAACGTTGTTAACTAATTAATTGTGAGTCCATGTATTCTTCTTCTTATACCGGTAAAGATAACAAACTTTTTAACAAACTTTTTCAAATTTTGGCAAACTTTTGGGTTGTTGTCTTAGACAACAAACTTTTTCTGCAAACCTCATTTTTACTCTCTTGCGGGAGCTGTGCAGACAAAAAATTAAAATTTTCTGCGGCCGAGAAGATAACAAACTTTTTTTTACAACCTTTTTTAGGTTTTTGTCTCGACTAAGAAATTTTTTCTGCAAACCTGCTTTTATTCTCATTTGCAGGAAATGTGCAGACTACAGATAAGAAAAGAGAATTTTCTTCTTGTAGTTAGTAGTACATGGACTCATTTAAATGCAGCCAAGTATGAACATTTTAACAAACTTTTAAGTGCTGGCAAATTTGAATATTTTAACAAACTTTTCTAGTTTCTGATATAAAACGAACTTTCACACAAAATTATAATTATTAATATTATCATAAAATAATTATTAACTATTATTATAAATTTTTAATTAACATTACAAATATACAAATTATGTACAGAAAATTTAACTTAATAAAATATATGAAAGCTGTATTTAAATTGCATATACGCTTTTAATAGGTTCTTACATTATATTACAATGATTTACTGATTATTTAAATTAAAACTGAAATATGATAAAATTATTTTTATTTTTTATGAAAACAGAAAGTAAAATATATTCTACAGTTCATAAATAATTAAATTAAATTTAAATTTGACATATAATCACACAAATTTTTAACGAATTTTAAACAAACATATTTTGCCCATTGTAGCCCACTTTGTGAATTGTGACAAAATTCGGAAAATGGGCTGTGAAGCGGGACAATCTGGCCTACATTATGGCATATACGGTATATTCGGGCAAACTTATAGTTTCGAACAAAATTTTCCAAAAAACATTTACAAGTCAATACACTCAAAACACCTTTTGCCCATTGTAACCCACTGTGTGAATTGTGACAAAATTCGAAAAGTTGAGTGTGATGCGGGGCAGTCTGGCCTACATTATGGCATATACGGTATATTCGGGCAAACTTATAGTTTCGAACAAAATTTTTCAAAAACCATTTCGAAGTCAATACACTCAAAACACCTTTTGCCCATTGTAACCCACTGTGTGAATTGTGACAAAATTTGGAAAGTGGGGTGTGATGCGGGGCAGTCTGGCCTACATTATGGCATATACGGTATATTTGGGCAAACTTATAGTTTCGAACAAAATTTTTCAAAAACCATTTACAAGTCAATACACTCAAAACACATTTTGCCCATTGTAGCCCATTGTGTGAATTGTGACAAAATTTTGAAAGTGGGGTGTGATGCGGGGCAGTCTGGCCTACATTATGGCATATACGGTATATTCGGGCAAACTTATAGTTTCGAACAAAATTTTCCAAAAACCATTTACAAGTCAATACACTCAAAACACCTTTTGCCCATTGTAGCCCACTGTGTGAATTGTGACAAAACTCGAAAAGTTGGGTGTGATGCGGGGCAGTCTGGCCTACATTATGGCATATACAGTATATTCGGGCAAACTTATAGTTTCGAACAAAATTTTTCAAAAACCATTTCGAAGTCAATACACTCAAAACACATTTTGCCCATTGTAGCCCACTGTGTGAATTGTGACAAAACTCGGAAAGTGGGGCGTGATGCGGGACAGTCTGGCCTACATTATGGCATATACGGTATATTCGGGCAAACTTATAGTTTCGAACAAAATTTTTCAAAAACCATTTCGAAGTTAATACACTCAAAACACATTTTGCCTATTGTAGCCCATTGTGTGAATTGTGACAAAATTCTGAAAGTGGGGTGTAATGCGGGGCAGTCTGGCCTACATTATGGCATATACTGTATATTCGGGCAAACTTATAGTTTCGAACAAAATTTTTCAAAAACCATTTACAAGTTAATACACTCAAAACACATTTTGCCCATTGTAGCCCACTGTGTGAATTGTGACAAAATTCTGAAAGTGGGGTGTGATGCGGGGCAGTCTGGCCTACATTATGGCATATACGGTATATTCGGGCAAACTTATAGTTTCGAACAAAATTTTCCAAAAAACATTTACAAGTCAATACACTCAAAACACCTTTTGCCCATTGTAACCCACTGTGTGAATTGTGACAAAATTTGGAAAGTGGGGTGTGATGCGGGGCAGTCTGGCCTACATTATGGCATATACGGTATATTCGGGCAAACTTATAGTTTCGAACAAAATTTTTCAAAAACCATTTCGAAGTTAATACACTCAAAACACATTTTGCCTATTGTAGCCCATTGTGTGAATTGTGACAAAATTCGGAAAGTTGGGTGTGATGCGGGGCAGTCTGGCCTACATTATGGCATATACGGTATATTCGGGCAAACTTATAGTTTCGAACAAAATTTTTCAAAAAACATTTACAAGTCAATACACTCAAAACACCTTTTGCCCATTGTAACCCACTGTGTGAATTGTGACAAAATTTGGAAAGTGGGGTGTGATGCGGGGCAGTATGGCCCACATTATGGCATATACGGTATATTCGGGCAAACTTATAGTTTCGAACAAAATTTTTCAAAAACCATTTCGAAGTTAATACACTCAAAACACATTTTGCCTATTGTAGCCCATTGTGTGAATTGTGACAAAATTTGGAAAGTGGGGTGTGATGCGGGGCAGTCTGGCCCACATTATGGCATATACGGTATATTCGGGCAAACTTATAGTTTCGAACAAAATTTTTCAAAAACCATTTACAAGTCAATACAATCAAAACACATTTTGACTAGTAAATGGGTTTTGAAAAATTTTGTTCGAAACTATAAGTTTGCCCGAATATACCGTATATGCCATAATGTGGGCCAGACTGCCCCGCATCACACCCCACTTTCCAAATTTTGTCACAATTCACACAGTGGGCTACAATGGGCAAAATGTGTTTTGAGTGTATTGACTTGTAAATGGTTTTTGAAAAATTTTGTTCGAAACTATAAGTTTGCCCGAATATACAGTATATGCCATAATGTAGGCCAGACTGCCCCGCATTACACCCCACTTTCCAAATTTTGTCACAATTCACACAGTGGGCTACAATGGGCAAAATGTGTTTTGAGTGTATTGACTTGTAAATGGTTTTTGAAAAATTTTGTTCGAAACTATAAGTTTGCCCGAATATACAGTATATGCCATAATGTAGGCCAGACTGCCCCGCATCACACCCAACTTTCCGAATTTTGTCACAATTCACACAATGGGCTACAATAGGCAAAATGTGTTTTGAGTGTATTAACTTCGAAATGGTTTTTGAAAAATTTTGTTCGAAACTATAAGTTTGCCCGAATATACCGTATATGCCATAATGTGGGCCAGACTGCCCCGCATCACACCCCACTTTCCAAATTTTGTCACAATTCACACAATGGGCTACAATGGGCAAAATGTGTTTTGAGTGTATTGACTTGTAAATGGTTTTTGAAAAATTTTGTTCGAAACTATAAGTTTGCCCGAATATACAGTATATGCCATAATGTAGGCCAGACTGCCCCGCATTACACCCCACTTTCAGAATTTTGTCACAATTCACACAATGGGCTACAATAGGCAAAATGTGTTTTGAGTGTATTAACTTCGAAATGGTTTTTGAAAAATTTTGTTCGAAACTATAAGTTTGCCCGAATATACCGTATATGCCATAATGTAGGCCAGACTGCCCCGCATCACACCCCACTTTCCAAATTTTGTCACAATTCACACAGTGGGTTACAATGGGCAAAAGGTGTTTTGAGTGTATTGACTTCGAAATGGTTTTTGAAAAATTTTGTTCGAAACTATAAGTTTGCCCGAATATACTGTATATGCCATAATGTAGGCCAGACTGCCCCGCATCACACCCCACTTTCAAAATTTTGTCACAATTCACACAGTGGGTTACAATGGGCAAAAGGTGTTTTGAGTGTATTGACTTGTAAATGGTTTTTGAAAAATTTTGTTCGAAACTATAAGTTTGCCCGAATATACCGTATATGCCATAATGTGGGCCAGACTGCCCCGCATCACACCCCACTTTCCAAATTTTGTCACAATTCACACAGTGGGCTACAATGGGCAAAATGTGTTTTGAGTGTATTGACTTGTAAATGGTTTTTGAAAAATTTTGTTCGAAACTATAAGTTTGCCCGAATATACCGTATATGCCATAATGTGGGCCAGACTGCCCCGCATCACACCCCACTTTCCGAATTTTGTCACAATTCACACAATGAGTTACAATGGGCAAAAGGTGTTTTGAGTGTATTGACTTGTAAATGGTTTTTGGAAAATTTTGTTCGAAACTATAAGTTTGCCCGAATATACCGTATATGCCATAATGTAGGCCAGACTGCCCCGCATCACACCCCACCTTCCGAATTTTGTCACAATTCACACGGTGGGCTACAATAGGCAAAATGTGTTTTGAGTGTATTAACTTCGAAATGGTTTTTGAAAAATTTTGTTCGAAACTATAAGTTTGCCCGAATATACCGTATATGCCATAATGTAGGCCAGACTGTCCCGCATCACGCCCCACTTTCCGAATTTTGTCACAATTCACACAGTGGGCTACAATGGGCAAAATGTGTTTTGAGTGTATTGACTTCGAAATGGTTTTTGAAAAATTTTGTTCGAAACTATAAGTTTGCCCGAATATACAGTATATGCCATAATGTAGGCCAGACTACCCCGCATCACACCCCACTTTCCGAATTTTGTCACAATTCACACAATGAGTTACAATGGGCAAAAGGTGTTTTGAGTGTATTGACTTGTAAATGGTTTTTGGAAAATTTTGTTCGAAACTATAAGTTTGCCCGAATATACCGTATATGCCATAATGTAGGCCAGACTGCCCCGCATCACACCCCACCTTCCGAATTTTGTCACAATTCACACGGTGGGCTACAATAGGCAAAATGTGTTTTGAGTGTATTAACTTCGAAATGGTTTTTGAAAAATTTTGTTCGAAACTATAAGTTTGCCCGAATATACCGTATATGCCATAATGTAGGCCAGACTGTCCCGCATCACGCCCCACTTTCCGAATTTTGTCACAATTCACACAGTGGGCTACAATGGGCAAAATGTGTTTTGAGTGTATTGACTTCGAAATGGTTTTTGAAAAATTTTGTTCGAAACTATAAGTTTGCCCGAATATACTGTATATGCCATAATGTAGGCCAGACTGCCCCGCATCACACCCCACTTTCAAAATTTTGTCACAATTCACACAGTGGGCTACAATGGGCAAAATGTGTTTTGAGTGTATTGACTTGTAAATGGTTTTTGAAAAATTTTGTTCGAAACTATAAGTTTGCCCGAATATACAGTATATGCCATAATGTAGGCCAGACTGCCCCGCATTACACCCCACTTTCCAAATTTTGTCACAATTCACACAGTGGGCTACAATGGGCAAAATGTGTTTTGAGTGTATTGACTTGTAAATGGTTTTTGAAAAATTTTGTTCGAAACTATAAGTTTGCCCGAATATACAGTATATGCCATAATGTAGGCCAGACTGCCCCGCATCACACCCAACTTTCCGAATTTTGTCACAATTCACACAATGGGCTACAATAGGCAAAATGTGTTTTGAGTGTATTAACTTCGAAATGGTTTTTGAAAAATTTTGTTCGAAACTATAAGTTTGCCCGAATATACCGTATATGCCATAATGTGGGCCAGACTGCCCCGCATCACACCCCACTTTCCAAATTTTGTCACAATTCACACAATGGGCTACAATGGGCAAAATGTGTTTTGAGTGTATTGACTTGTAAATGGTTTTTGAAAAATTTTGTTCGAAACTATAAGTTTGCCCGAATATACAGTATATGCCATAATGTAGGCCAGACTGCCCCGCATTACACCCCACTTTCAGAATTTTGTCACAATTCACACAATGGGCTACAATAGGCAAAATGTGTTTTGAGTGTATTAACTTCGAAATGGTTTTTGAAAAATTTTGTTCGAAACTATAAGTTTGCCCGAATATACCGTATATGCCATAATGTAGGCCAGACTGCCCCGCATCACACCCCACTTTCCAAATTTTGTCACAATTCACACAGTGGGTTACAATGGGCAAAAGGTGTTTTGAGTGTATTGACTTCGAAATGGTTTTTGAAAAATTTTGTTCGAAACTATAAGTTTGCCCGAATATACTGTATATGCCATAATGTAGGCCAGACTGCCCCGCATCACACCCCACTTTCAAAATTTTGTCACAATTCACACAGTGGGTTACAATGGGCAAAAGGTGTTTTGAGTGTATTGACTTGTAAATGGTTTTTGAAAAATTTTGTTCGAAACTATAAGTTTGCCCGAATATACCGTATATGCCATAATGTGGGCCAGACTGCCCCGCATCACACCCCACTTTCCAAATTTTGTCACAATTCACACAGTGGGCTACAATGGGCAAAATGTGTTTTGAGTGTATTGACTTGTAAATGGTTTTTGAAAAATTTTGTTCGAAACTATAAGTTTGCCCGAATATACCGTATATGCCATAATGTGGGCCAGACTGCCCCGCATCACACCCCACTTTCCGAATTTTGTCACAATTCACACAATGAGTTACAATGGGCAAAAGGTGTTTTGAGTGTATTGACTTGTAAATGGTTTTTGGAAAATTTTGTTCGAAACTATAAGTTTGCCCGAATATACCGTATATGCCATAATGTAGGCCAGACTGCCCCGCATCACACCCCACCTTCCGAATTTTGTCACAATTCACACGGTGGGCTACAATAGGCAAAATGTGTTTTGAATGTATTAACTTCGAAATGGTTTTTGAAAAATTTTGTTCGAAACTATAAGTTTGCCCGAATATACCGTATATGCCATAATGTAGGCCAGACTGTCCCGCATCACGCCCCACTTTCCGAATTTTGTCACAATTCACACAGTGGGCTACAATGGGCAAAATGTGTTTTGAGTGTATTGACTTCGAAATGGTTTTTGAAAAATTTTGTTCGAAACTATAAGTTTGCCCGAATATACAGTATATGCCATAATGTAGGCCAGACTACCCCGCATCACACCCCACTTTCCGAATTTTGTCACAATTCACACAATGAGTTACAATGGGCAAAAGGTGTTTTGAGTGTATTGACTTGTAAATGGTTTTTGGAAAATTTTGTTCGAAACTATAAGTTTGCCCGAATATACCGTATATGCCATAATGTAGGCCAGACTGCCCCGCATCACACCCCACCTTCCGAATTTTGTCACAATTCACACGGTGGGCTACAATAGGCAAAATGTGTTTTGAGTGTATTAACTTCGAAATGGTTTTTGAAAAATTTTGTTCGAAACTATAAGTTTGCCCGAATATACCGTATATGCCATAATGTAGGCCAGACTGTCCCGCATCACGCCCCACTTTCCGAATTTTGTCACAATTCACACAGTGGGCTACAATGGGCAAAATGTGTTTTGAGTGTATTGACTTCGAAATGGTTTTTGAAAAATTTTGTTCGAAACTATAAGTTTGCCCGAATATACTGTATATGCCATAATGTAGGCCAGACTGCCCCGCATCACACCCAACTTTCCGAATTTTGTCACAATTCACACAGTGGGTTACAATGGGCAAAAGGTGTTTTGAGTGTATTGACTTGTAAATGTTTTTTGGAAAATTTTGTTCGAAACTATAAGTTTGCCCGAATATACCGTATATGCCATAATGTAGGCCAGACTGCCCCGCATCACACCCCACTTTCAGAATTTTGTCACAATTCACACAATGGGCTACATTGGGCAAAATGTGTTTTGAGTGTATTGACTTGTAAATGTTTTTTGAAAAATTTTGTTCGAAACTATAAGTTTGCCCGAATATACCGTATATGCCATAATGTAGGCCAGACTGCCCCGCATCACACCCCACCTTCCGAATTTTGTCACAATTCACACGCTGGGCTACAATAGGCAAAATGTGTTTTGAGTGTATTAACTTCGAAATGGTTTTTGAAAAATTTTGTTCGAAACTATAAGTTTGCCCGAATATACCGTATATGCCATAATGTAGGCCAGACTGCCCCGCATCACACCCCACTTTCCAAATTTTGTCACAATTCACACAGTGGGTTACAATGGGCAAAAGGTGTTTTGAGTGTATTGACTTGTAAATGTTTTTTGGAAAATTTTGTTCGAAACTATAAGTTTGCCCGAATATACCGTATATGCCATAATGTAGGCCAGACTGCCCCGCATCACACCCCACTTTCAGAATTTTGTCACAATTCACACAGTGGGCTACAATGGGCAAAATGTGTTTTGAGTGTATTGACTTGTAAATGGTTTTTGAAAAATTTTGTTCGAAACTATAAGTTTACCCGAATATACAGTATATGCCATAATGTAGGCCAGACTGCCCCGCATCACACCCAACTTTCCGAATTTTGTCACAATTCACACAGTGGGTTACAATGGGCAAAAGGTGTTTTGAGTGTATTGACTTGTAAATGTTTTTTGAAAAATTTTGTTCGAAACTATAAGTTTGCCCGAATATACCGTATATGCCATAATGTAGGCCAGACTGCCCCGCATCACACCCCACTTTCCAAATTTTGTCACAATTCACACAGTGGGCTACAATGGGCAAAATGTGTTTTGAGTGTATTGACTTGTAAATGTTTTTTGGAAAATTTTGTTCGAAACTATAAGTTTGCCCGAATATACTGTATATGCCATAATGTAGGCCAGACTGCCCCGCATCACACCCCACTTTCAGAATTTTGTCACAATTCACACAATGGGCTACAATGGGCAAAATGTGTTTTGAGTGTATTGACTTCGAAATGGTTTTTGAAAAATTTTGTTCGAAACTATAAGTTTGCCCGAATATACCGTATATGCCATAATGTAGGCCAGACTGTCCCGCATCACGCCCCACTTTCCGAATTTTGTCACAATTCACACAGTGGGCTACAATAGGCAAAATGTGTTTTGAGTGTATTGACTTCGAAATGGTTTTTGAAAAATTTTGTTCGAAACTATAAGTTTGCCCGAATATACCGTATATGCCATAATGTAGGCCAGACTGCCCCGCATCACACCCCACTTTCCAAATTTTGTCACAATTCACACAGTGGGTTACAATGGGCAAAAGGTGTTTTGAGTGTATTGACTTCGAAATGGTTTTTGAAAAATTTTGTTCGAAACTATAAGTTTGCCCGAATATACTGTATATGCCATAATGTAGGCCAGACTGCCCCGCATCACACCCCACTTTCAAAATTTTGTCACAATTCACACAGTGGGCTACAATGGGCAAAATGTGTTTTGAGTGTATTGACTTGTAAATGGTTTTTGAAAAATTTTGTTCGAAACTATAAGTTTGCCCGAATATACCGTATATGCCATAATGTAGGCCAGACTGCCCCGCATCACACCCGATTTTCCGAATTTTGTCACAATTCACACAGTGGGTTACAATGGGCAAAAGGTGTTTTGAGTGTATTGACTTGTAAATGGTTTTTGGAAAATTTTGTTCGAAACTATAAGTTTGCCCGAATATACCGTATATGCCATAATGTAGGCCAGACTGCCCCGCATCACACCCCACTTTCAAAATTTTGTCACAATTCACACAATGGGCTACAATGGGCAAAATGTGTTTTGAGTGTATTGACTTGTAAATGGTTTTTGAAAAATTTTGTTCGAAACTATAAGTTTGCCCGAATATACCGTATATGCCATAATGTAGGCCAGACTGTCCCGCATCACGCCCCACTTTCCGAATTTTGTCACAATTCACACAGTGGGCTACAATAGGCAAAATGTGTTTTGAGTGTATTAACTTCGAAATGGTTTTTGAAAAATTTTGTTCGAAACTATAAGTTTGCCCGAATATACCGTATATGCCATAATGTAGGCCAGACTGCCCCGCATCACACCCCACTTTCCAAATTTTGTCACAATTCACACAGTGGGTTACAATGGGCAAAAGGTGTTTTGAGTGTATTGACTTCGAAATGGTTTTTGAAAAATTTTGTTCGAAACTATAAGTTTGCCCGAATATACTGTATATGCCATAATGTAGGCCAGACTGCCCCGCATCACACCCCACTTTCAAAATTTTGTCACAATTCACACAGTGGGCTACAATGGGCAAAATGTGTTTTGAGTGTATTGACTTGTAAATGGTTTTTGAAAAATTTTGTTCGAAACAATAAGTTTGCCCGAATATACCGTATATGCCATAATGTAGGCCAGACTGCCCCGCATCACACCCGATTTTCCGAATTTTGTCACAATTCACACAGTGGGTTACAATGGGCAAAAGGTGTTTTGAGTGTATTGACTTGTAAATGGTTTTTGGAAAATTTTGTTCGAAACTATAAGTTTGCCCGAATATAAGGTATATGCCATAATGTAGGCCAGACTGCCCCGCATCACACCCCACTTTAAAAATTTTGTCACAATTCACACAATGGGCTACAATGGGCAAAATGTGTTTTGAGTGTATTGACTTGTAAATGGTTTTTGAAAAATTTTGTTCGAAACTATAAGTTTGCCCGAATATACCGTATATGCCATAATGTGGGCCAGACTGCCCCGCATCACACCCCACTTTCCAAATTTTGTCACAATTCACACAGTGGGCTACAATGGGCAAAATGTGTTTTGAGTGTATTGACTTGTAAATGGTTTTTGAAAAATTTTGTTCGAAACTATAAGTTTGCCCGAATATACAGTATATGCCATAATGTAGGCCAGACTGCCCCGCATCACACCCCACTTTCCAAATTTTGTCACAATTCACACAGTGGGCTACAATGGGCAAAATGTGATGAAAATCCTTTTCGCAAATAAATTAAAACGATTTTCTTTTTATATAAAATTATAAAGTTTATTAAAGTAAACTATTTTCTATGAAGTTTAAAAGTTGTCTAAAAAATTTCTATTTTTTCTAATGTTTGACATAAAACAAATTTCATTGACTACTCGAAAATATAAATGTTGAATAAGTAAAGTAGTTTTTGTTTTTTCTTTAACAAGTATAAAATTCATTTCTAACACTCCTCCTCAACATATATATTTTTACAATTAGCAATTATTACTGATCTTTTAAATTTAACAAATTAACAAATTTCTTGTGTTTTGATTTAGGCAAATTCTTTGTGAAAATATCTGCCACCATTTCCTCTGTTGGACAATATTTCAAACTTATTTCCTTGTTCTGTATAACTTCTCTAATATAGTGGTATTTTATGTCTATGTGTTTGCTGCGATTATGGTATACTGGATTTGTCGCTAATTTAAGGGCTCCTTGGTTATCAACGTTTAATTCAATACTTTGCTCATTCAAGAATCCAAGTTCTTGTAGCAATCTTCTTAAGTACACTGCTTCTTTTGATGCATTGGAAATAGACATATATTCAGCTTCTGTGCTGCTGAGGGCTGTGGTAGGTTGTTTTTTAGACTCCCACGATATTGCGCAATTGCCTAGGTAAAATATGTATCCCGAATACGATTTTCTGTTAGTGGTACATCCACCCCAATCAGCATCTGCGTAACCGACCAATTGATTACAACCTTTACTAAACTTCAATTTCAGATTTTGGGTTCCTTTTAGGTAACGTAATATATTTTTTGCAGCTGTAAAATGTTCAACATGTGGATCTGCATTTCTTTGTGCTAGCTTTGACACTGAATGTAAAATATCTGGTCTTGTGTTAAGTGCCAGATACAATAAAGCTCCAATAAGAGACTGGTATTTTGTAATATCAGCTTTTTCACAATTTTCCGTACATTTAATTTGGTAATTTGGGTCCAATGGCACTGATGATAATTTACAGTTCTCCATTTTATAATCCTGCAACAAATCTTGAATATATTTTTCCTGGCTGATCTCTATGTCACCAGTTTCACCATCTCTTTCAATTTTCATACCCAAAAAATATTCCAATGAATCTTTATTTGTCACTTCAAATGCTTTGCTAATCTCCGATTTGAATTGTATAATAGCTTTCTTATCCTTACACCCGACAATTATATCATCTACATAAACTGCAACGATTAAAAGATTATCATTTTGTACCTTTTGATATAAGCATGGTTCATTTTTGCAACTCTTGAATCCCATCTTAAATAAGACTTCATTTAGCTTCAAGTTCCATTCTCTACCAGCTTGCTTCAAACCATAGATTGATTTATGAAGGCGTAAAACTCTATTTGGATACTTCTCATCAACGAATCCTTCAGGTTGTTGCATAAAAATTACTTCTTTAAGATCTCCATTTAAGTATGCTGTTACTACATCTAATTGCTGCAGGTACATCTCATGTTGCACAGCTAAAGCCAAAACCATCCTAATTGTTTCATACCTTACAACAGGTGAAAAAGTTTCTTCATAGTTCAAGCCATATTTTTGACTGCAGCCTTTAGCCACAAGCCGAGCTTTGTAGCGTTCGATTTTACCATCACGGTCTTTCTTGAGAGTGTATACCCATTTACTTTTGATAGCTTTTTGACCTCTAGGTAACTCCTCCAGCGACCAAGTTCCTTTTTGCTTAAGTGAAGATATTTCTTTTGACATAGCTTCTTCCCACTTTTTACGACTTCGATTGGCTAATGCCTCTTCAAAAGTACTTGGAACTTGTTCCTCCACTGCGTTATTCAATTGTTGAGGAATTTTCCTGGGTCTCCCTGGTCTACCATTTCTAAAAATTTTCGGTCTACCTGGACCCCGTTTAATTGTACCATTTAAGGGTTGAAATTCATCACTAGAACTCCCACTTACTGCGCGTACAGCATCAATATAGAATTCCTCGTCTGAACTGGTGTCTTGATTCACAGGATGCGGTTGTTGAACTACTTCATTACTTGAATTTTGATTAAAAATCTCTTCAAAGTTAATAAAATCTCCAATTTTATCATTACTATCTCCACCAGGAACATAGTGTTCATTAAACCAAACATTGCGACGTTCTATAACTTCACGATTTTTCCTGTCGTATAAACGATATGCTTTTGAGACTAATGAATAACCTACCATCACCATACTTGTCCCTTTAGGATCAAACTTGTGCTTCTTTTTGTTTAAGACAATTGCATTAGAACCAAAAACTTTTAAGTGATTTATACTGGGTTTACGTCCAGTCCATACTTCGTAGGGTGTTTTGCAATCTAAGCTTTTTGAGGGTGATCTATTGCGTAGATACACAGCTGTTGCCACTGCTTCAGCCCATAGATTTTGAGTAAGTTTAGAATCTACTAACATGCAACGAGCCATTTCTACAATCGTCCGATTAGCCCTTTCTGCAACACCATTCTGTTGTGGTGTATAGGGAACAGTAAGTTGACGTTGTATACCACATTTCTCTAAGTACTTACTAAAATCATTGCTCATATACTCGCCACCGTTGTCACTGCGAATGAATTTAATTTTGCGTAAGTACCTTTACATTTTCCTTCCCATTATCGTTTTTGTATTTAATTCCCCTTTTTGTTGCACTGAAAGCTTGTTGCTCTGTGGACGTTTCGTTATTTTGATTTCGACGCTCTTGCTCTTCTAACAACTTAATTTTAAGAGTCTCCAACGTTGGCAAGACATCTCTCGTCTCTATAACAACAACAAAATTTTCGTATTCTATAGGGAGGCTTGATAACAAAATTATAACAAGTAGTTCATCTTGGATACTAATTCCAACATCGGCTAATTTGTCAGTTATGTCACAAAAATTATTTAAATATTCTACCATATTCTTACTGTTCTTCATGCTTAAGTTCAACAGCTTTTTATAAAGGGAAACCTTCTGCATTGGTCCACTAGGTTTGTAAATCTCTTTTAACTTTTTCCAGGCTTCTTTGGATCGTTTTATATTTTTGATATAATTAAGCTGGGAAGATTTCACGCTCAACATAATTGTTGCTAGAGCTTTTTCATCGTTGCTCTCCCACTCCAATTTTCTTTCGGCACTCCAGGTTGAATCTATTTGTTCATCTCCATTTGCATATTTCCAAAAACCTGAATGAATTAGGATGCTTCTCATGTGGACGCTCCAAGACTCATAATTCCTTTCGTCCAGTTTCTCTATCTGGTATAATGATGACGTTGCCATCTTCGGAATCTTGCACAACTTCTTCTTGAATTTACTTAAAATTCACAAAATAGTTTTCTTTCCCAAACGTCTAGTCTGGGCCCATAACCTGATGAAAATCCTTTTCGCAAATAAATTAAAACGATTTTCTTTTTATATAAAATTATAAAGTTTATTAAAGTAAACTATTTTCTATGAAGTTTAAAAGTTGTCTGAAAAATTTCTATTTTTTCTAATGTTTGACATAAAACAAATTTCATTGACTACTCGAAAATATAAATGTTGAATAAGTAAAGTAGTTTTTGTTTTTTCTTTAACAAGTATAAAATTCATTTCTAACAAAATGTGTTTTGAGTGTATTGGCTTGTAAATGGTTTTTGAAAAATTTTGTTCGAAACTATAAGTTTGCCCGAATATACAGTATATGCCATAATGTAGGCCAGACTACCCCGCATCACACCCCACTTTCCGAATTTTGTCACAATTCACACAATGGGCTACAATGGGCAAAATGTGTTTTGAGTGTATTGACTTGTAAATGGTTTTTGAAAAATTTTGTTCGAAACTATAAGTTTGCCCGAATATACCGTATATGCCATAATGTAGGCCAGACTGCCCCGCATCACACCCCACTTTCCAAATTTTGTCACAATTCACACAGTGGGCTACAATGGGCAAAATGTGTTTTGAGTGTATTGACTTGTAAATGGTTTTTGAAAAATTTTGTTCGAAACTATAAGTTTGCCCGAATATACAGTATATGCCATAATGTAGGCCAGACTGCCCCGCATCACACCCCACTTTCCAAATTTTGTCACAATTCACACAGTGGGTTACAATGGGCAAAAGGTGTTTTGAGTGTATTGACTTCGAAATGGTTTTTGAAAAATTTTGTTCGAAACTATAAGTTTGCCCGAATATACCGTATATGCCATAATGTAGGCCAGACTGTCCCGCATCACGCCCCACTTTCCGAATTTTGTCACAATTCACACAGTGGGCTACAATGGGCAAAATGTGTTTTGAGTGTATTGACTTCGAAATGGTTTTTGAAAAATTTTGTTCGAAACTATAAGTTTGCCCGAATATACTGTATATGCCATAATGTAGGCCAGACTGCCCCGCATCACACCCCACTTTCAAAATTTTGTCACAATTCACACAGTGGGCTACAATGGGCAAAATGTGTTTTGAGTGTATTGACTTGTAAATGGTTTTTGAAAAATTTTGTTCGAAACTATAAGTTTGCCCGAATATACCGTATATGCCATAATGTAGGCCAGACTGCCCCGCATCACACCCAACTTTCCGAATTTTGTCACAATTCACACAGTGGGTTACAATGGGCAAAATGTGTTTTGAGTGTATTGACTTGTAAATGTTTTTTGAAAAATTTTGTTCGAAACTATAAGTTTGCCCGTATATGCCATAATGTAGGCCAGACTGTCCCGCATCACGCCCCACTTTCAAAATTTTGTCACAATTCACACAGTGGGCTACAATAGGCAAAATGTGTTTTGAGTGTATTGACTTGTAAATGGTTTTTGAAAAATTTTGTTCGAAACTATAAGTTTGCCCGAATATACCGTATATGCCATAATGTAGGCCAGACTGCCCCGCATCACACCCAACTTTCCAAATTTTGTCACAATTCACACAGTGGGCTACAATGGGCAAAATGTGTTTCATTAAAGTTTCTTTAAAAATTTGATTGTTTCTATTATATGTCCAATTCATATTTAATTTAATTATTTATGAACTATAGAATACATTCTACTCTCTGCTTTTTTTATAAAAAATAGAAATAATTTTATCATATTTCAATTTTAATTTAAATAATCAGTAAATCATTATAATATAATGTAAGAACCTATTAAAAGGGTAAATGCAATTTAAATACAGCTTTCATATATTTTATTAAGTTTAATTTTCTGTACATAATTTGTATATTTTTAATGTTAACTAAAAATTTATAATATAATTATAAATTCGTATAAAGTTGCTTATATGTTAGAAACTAGAAAAGTTTGTTAAAATGTTCAAATTTGCCAGCACTTAAAAGTTTGTTAAAATGTTCATATTTGGGAGCACTTAATTGAGTCCATGAATACCTAACTAGAAGAAGAAAATCTTAATTTTTTGTCTGCACAGCTCCCGCAAGAGAGTAAAAATGAGGTTTGCAGAAAAAGTTTGTTATCTAAGACAACAACCCAAAAGTTTGCCAAAAATTGAAAAAGTTTGTTAAAAAGTTTGTTATCTTCACGGGTATAAATTTTCTTCTTCTAGTTAGGTATTCATGGACTCACTTAAGTGCTCCCAAATGTGAACATTTTAACAAACTTTTCTAGTTTCTAACATATAACCAACTTTATACGAATTTATAATTATATTATAAATTTTTAATTAACATTAGAAATATACAAATTATGTACAGAAAATTAAACTTAATAAAATATATGAAAGCTGTATTTAAATTGCATTTACGCTTTTAATAGGTTCTTACATTATATTATAATGATTTACTGATTATTTAAATTAAAATTGAAATATGATAAAATTATTTTTATTTTTTATAAAAAAAGCAGAGAGTAGAATGTATTCTATAATTCATAAATAATTAAATTAAATATGAATTGGACATATAATATAAACAATAAAATTTTTAAAGAAACATAATTTGAAATGTATGCTTTTGGGGATAAGCATGTCTCTATGGCCATTTCGTCTCTGCTTAAGAGACTCGTCAGGAGACTTTTTCCCAAAGGTGTTATTCAAAACTATAAATACTTATGTTAAAATAGTTATAGACTATAAGTATTTATAGTTTTGAATAACACCTTTGGGAAAAAGTCTCCTGACGAGTCTCTTAAGCAGAGACGAAATGGCCATAGAGACATGCTTATCCCCAAAAGCATACATTTCAAATTATATTGAATGTATTTTGCCAATAAGGCGAAAAATATTTTTAGTTTTTTTTTTTTAAAGAAACTTTAATGAAACACATTTTGCCCATTGTAGCCCACTGTGTGAATTGTGACAAAATTCGGAAAGTGGGGTGTGATGCGGGGCAGTCTGGCCTACATTATGGCATATACGGTATATTCGGGCAAACTTATAGTTTCGAACAAAATTTTTCAAAAACCATTTACAAGTCAATACACTCAAAACACATTTTGCCCATTGTAGCCCACTGTGTGAATTGTGACAAAATTCGGAAAGTGGGGTGTGATGCGGGGCAGTCTGGCCGGTCTTTGTATAAGTAAATAAATATACATCTATATATAAAGACATTATCTAGGCAATGGCTGAAGAAACTATACAATTTCAAAACTGTCGTATTGCGACAATAAAAATTAATAGCCAATAAGAAAATATGTGTTGTTGTTTTTGCTGCAACAAAAGTTCTTGGAATTGTTACACCTAAACAATAAATTGCTTTTAAAACTAATTGACCGTAAAAACTACGTTAAGTTAGATATAGCACAGGGTCAGGTGGGTTGACGGTAAACTATAGGGTTAATGGTTTAAGAAATATTTTAGTTTCGACATTTTTTTTTTAAATATAGAAAAAAGACACTGAATAAGTTTAGTTTTTTTTAATGCTTAAAATTTCTTGTCATTTTCCAAAAAATAAATTGAGGAGCAAAATTTATATTTTTGATTCAAAAATTTTTTTGCAAATAGTATTTGTAACAACAAATTTAAATTTTGTGTTTCATCACAAATGCCTTAATTAGATCAGAAGTAAATTCCATTAAATTAATAAAATTTTCAAATCTGCATTTTATTTGCAATGATTTCTCAATCAACTGAGAAAATGGAATACGTCAAGCACATGTTTTTGATATATGTGTGTTCTGTACACATACACACTCTCAAGTGACCTGCAGACAATCTACGAGTGGGAATTTAATTATTGTAGTAGAATTTAATGCGTGTAAGCTTCAATTGTAGTCGCCGTTGTCTAGTGGTTAGTGCGTTGGCTCACTAAGACATGTTATGTTATGTTGTTACTGAATCGCACCACTGATTATTTATTTTACATGCAAAGTAATAGCAGCACTTACCGAATAAAAAATGTAACGTAACGGCGCGTATCAATATGTAGAAAATAGAAATTTTCATACCTGTGAAGTTAACAAACTTTTTAACTAAGTTGGTCAAACTTTTAGGTAGCTGTCTAAGATAACAAACTTTTTCTGCAAACCTCATTTTTACTCTCTTGCGGGAGCTGTGCAGACAAAAAATTAGAATTTTCTTCTTCTAGTTAGATATTCATAATACCCGTGAAGATAACAAGGTTTTTGCGTGCGAGAAGATAACAAGGTTTTTTTTGACAACGTTTTTCTGCAAAGTGTGTGAGAGAGAGAAATAATTTTGAGAGAGATAATGTTGTGCAGAAAAATGAGTATTTTTGTATTCTCTAGCAGTGCCACCAAATTTCTTATACCCGTGAAGATAACAAGGTTTTTAACATTGGATTTTCCATTTCTGCAAAAACTAACAAAAAAAAACCTTGTTATCTTCTCGCCCGCAAAAACCTTGTTATCTTCAGGGGTATTATGAATATCTAACTAGAAGAAGAAAATTCTAATTTTTTGTCTGCACAGCTCCCGCAAGAGAGTAAAAATGAGGTTTGCAGAAAAAGTTTGTTATCTTAGACAGCTACCTAAAAGTTTGACCAAATTAGTTCAAAAGTTTGTTATCTTCACAGGTATGAAAATTTCTATTTTCTACATATTGATACGCGCCGTTACGTTACATTTTTTATTCGGTAAGTGCTGCTATTACTTTGCATGTAAAATAAATAATCAGTGGTGCGATTCAGTAACAACACCCGTGAAGATAACAAGGTTTTTAACATTGGTTTTTCCATTTCTGCAAAAACTAACAATGTTTTCTGCAAATTCATTGTTATTCTCTTTTGCAGAAGTTGTGCAGACAAATATGAGTGTTTTTAGCAAGTCAAGAAGAAGCTATGGAATCAAAATTGAATAGTTAACAACGTTTTCAGTGCTGCCAAGACGAACAATTTCAACAAGGTTTTTTAATTAATAAGATCATAAAGTTACATAGAAATGTTAATAAATAAATTTGTTTAATGTTTAATTTAGAAAAGTCAAGAATAAAAATAATTTAATATTACAATGAATAAAGCTGTAACAACTCACACAGTGGGCTAAAATAATCAAAATGTATGGGAGTGAAATGCCTTAAAAATCTTCTTTTGAATGGATTGTATGGACCAAAAACTAAATCTGAATAAACTGGATATGACAGGTTGTAGTCCATTAGGTCCACTATCTTCCACCACTTTCCGATTTTTGGCACAACTCACACAGTGGGCTAAAATTGTCAAAATGTGTATGTGTGAAATGCCTTAGAAATTTTCTTTTGAATGGATTGTATGAACCAAAAACTAAATCTGAATAAACCGAGTATGACAGGTTGTAGTCCATTAGGTCCACTATCCCTAACCACTTTCCGATTTTTGGCACAACTCACATAGTGGGCTAAAATAATCAAAATGTATGTGAGTGAAATGCCTTAGAAATTTTCTTTTGAATGGATTGTATGAACCAAAAACTAAATCTGAATAAACCGAGTATGACAGGTTGTAGTCCATTAGGTCCTCTATCCCTAACCACTTTCCGATTTTTGGCACAACTCACACAGTGGGCTAAAATAATCAAAATGTATGTGAGTGAAATGCCTTAAAAATTTTCTTTTGAATGGATTGTATGGACCAAAAACTAAATCTGAATAAACTGAGTATGAGAGGTTGTAGTCCATTAGGTCCACTATCCCCCACCACTTACCGATTTTTGGCACAACTTACGCAATGGGCTTAAATGGGCGAAAAGTATTGTTTCCTAAAACTTGTTAAAAACGTATGGTGGGAGTGATTTATTATGTATTTATTTATAATTTACAAAATATATAGTATGTTCTTTAAATTTATTAATTAAATAATTAATTTCAATGAATTATAATATTAAATATTTAAATAATTTCTAAAAGATTTTTTAAATATTGAATAAAAAACCTTGTTAAAATTGTTCGTCTTGGCAGCACTGAAAACGTTGTTAACTAATTAATTGTGAGTCCATGTATTCTTCTTCTTATACCGGTAAAGATAACAAACTTTTTAACAAACTTTTTCAAATTTTGGCAAACTTTTGGGTTGTTGTCTTAGACAACAAACTTTTTCTGCAAACCTCATTTTTACTCTCTTGCGGGAGCTGTGCAGACAAAAAATTAAAATTTTCTTCTTCTAGTTAGGTATTCATGGACTCACTTAAGTGCTCCCAAATGTGAACATTTTAACAAACTTTTCTAGTTTCTAACATATAACCAACTTTATACGAATTTATAATTATATTATAAATTTTTAATTAACATTAGAAATATACAAATTATGTACAGAAAATTAAACTTAATAAAATATATGAAAGCTGTATTTAAATTGCATTTACGCTTTTAATAGGTTCTTGACGGTAAACTATAGGGTTAATGGTTTAAGAAATATTTTAGTTTCGACATTTTTTTTTTAAATATAGAAAAAAGACACTGAATAAGTTTAGTTTTTTTTAATGCTTAAAATTTCTTGTCATTTTCCAAAAAATAAATTGAGGAGCAAAATTTATATTTTTGATTCAAAAATTTTTTTGCAAATAGTATTTGTAACAACAAATTTAAATTTTGTGTTTCATCACAAATGCCTTAATTAGATCAGAAGTAAATTCCATTAAATTAATAAAATTTTCAAATCTGCATTTTATTTGCAATGATTTCTCAATCAACTGAGAAAATGGGATACGTCAAGCACATGTTTTTGATATATGTGTGTTCTGTACACATACACACTCTCAAGTGACCTGCAGACAATCTACGAGTGGGAATTTAATTATTGTAGTAGAATTTAATGCGTGTAAGCTTCAATTGTAGTCGCCGTTGTCTAGTGGTTAGTGCGTTGGCTCACTAAGACATGTTATGTTATGTTGTTACTGAATCGCACCACTGATTATTTATTTTACATGCAAAGTAATAGCAGCACTTACCGAATAAAAAATGTAACGTAACGGCGCGTATCAATATGTAGAAAATAGAAATTTTCATACCTGTGAAGTTAACAAACTTTTTAACTAAGTTGGTCAAACTTTTAGGTAGCTGTCTAAGATAACAAACTTTTTCTGCAAACCTCATTTTTACTCTCTTGCGGGAGCTGTGCAGACAAAAAATTAGAATTTTCTTCTTCTAGTTAGATATTCATAATACCCGTGAAGATAACAAGGTTTTTGCGTGCGAGAAGATAACAAGGTTTTTTTTGACAACGTTTTTCTGCAAAGTGTGTGAGAGAGAGAAATAATTTTGAGAGAGATAATGTTGTGCAGAAAAATGAGTATTTTTGTATTCTCTAGCAGTGCCACCAAATTTCTTATACCCGTGAAGATAACAAGGTTTTTAACATTGGATTTTCCATTTCTGCAAAAACTAACAAAAAAAAACCTTGTTATCTTCTCGCCCGCAAAAACCTTGTTATCTTCAGGGGTATTATGAATATCTAACTAGAAGAAGAAAATTCTAATTTTTTGTCTGCACAGCTCCCGCAAGAGAGTAAAAATGAGGTTTGCAGAAAAAGTTTGTTATCTTAGACAGCTACCTAAAAGTTTGACCAAATTAGTTCAAAAGTTTGTTATCTTCACAGGTATGAAAATTTCTATTTTCTACATATTGATACGCGCCGTTACGTTACATTTTTTATTCGGTAAGTGCTGCTATTACTTTGCATGTAAAATAAATAATCAGTGGTGCGATTCAGTAACAACACCCGTGAAGATAACAAGGTTTTTAACATTGGTTTTTCCATTTCTGCAAAAACTAACAATGTTTTCTGCAAATTCATTGTTATTCTCTTTTGCAGAAGTTGTGCAGACAAATATGAGTGTTTTTAGCAAGTCAAGAAGAAGCTATGGAATCAAAATTGAATAGTTAACAACGTTTTCAGTGCTGCCAAGACGAACAATTTCAACAAGGTTTTTTAATTAATAAGATCATTAAGTTACATAGAAATGTTAATAAATAAATTTGTTTAATGTTTAATTTAGAAAAGTCAAGAATAAAAATAATTTAATATTACAATGAATAAAGCTGTAACAACTCACACAGTGGGCTAAAATAATCAAAATGTATGGGAGTGAAATGCCTTAAAAATCTTCTTTTGAATGGATTGTATGGACCAAAAACTAAATCTGAATAAACTGGATATGACAGGTTGTAGTCCATTAGGTCCACTATCTTCCACCACTTTCCGATTTTTGGCACAACTCACACAGTGGGCTAAAATTGTCAAAATGTGTATGTGTGAAATGCCTTAGAAATTTTCTTTTGAATGGATTGTATGAACCAAAAACTAAATCTGAATAAACCGAGTATGACAGGTTGTAGTCCATTAGGTCCACTATCCCTAACCACTTTCCGATTTTTGGCACAACTCACACAGTGGGCTAAAATAATCAAAATGTATGTGAGTGAAATGCCTTAGAAATTTTCTTTTGAATGGATTGTATGAACCAAAAACTAAATCTGAATAAACCGAGTATGACAGGTTGTAGTCCATTAGGTCCTCTATCCCTAACCACTTTCCGATTTTTGGCACAACTCACACAGTGGGCTAAAATAATCAAAATGTATGTGAGTGAAATGCCTTAAAAATTTTCTTTTGAATGGATTGTATGGACCAAAAACTAAATCTGAATAAACTGAGTATGAGAGGTTGTAGTCCATTAGGTCCACTATCCCCCACCACTTACCGATTTTTGGCACAACTTACGCAATGGGCTTAAATGGGCGAAAAGTATTGTTTCCTAAAACTTGTTAAAAACGTATGGTGGGAGTGATTTATTATGTATTTATTTATAATTTACAAAATATATAGTATGTTCTTTAAATTTATTAATTAAATAATTAATTTCAATGAATTATAATATTAAATATTTAAATAATTTCTAAAAGATTTTTTAAATATTGAATAAAAAACCTTGTTAAAATTGTTCGTCTTGGCAGCACTGAAAACGTTGTTAACTAATTAATTGTGAGTCCATGTATTCTTCTTCTTATACCGGTAAAGATAACAAACTTTTTAACAAACTTTTTCAAATTTTGGCAAACTTTTGGGTTGTTGTCTTAGACAACAAACTTTTTCTGCAAACCTCATTTTTACTCTCTTGCGGGAGCTGTGCAGACAAAAAATTAAAATTTTCTTCTTCTAGTTAGGTATTCATGGACTCACTTAAGTGCTCCCAAATGTGAACATTTTAACAAACTTTTCTAGTTTCTAACATATAACCAACTTTATACGAATTTATAATTATATTATAAATTTTTAATTAACATTAGAAATATACAAATTATGTACAGAAAATTAAACTTAATAAAATATATGAAAGCTGTATTTAAATTGCATTTACGCTTTTAATAGGTTCTTACATTATATTATAATGATTTACTGATTATTTAAATTAAAATTGAAATATGATAAAATTATTTTTATTTTTTATAAAAAAAGCAGAGAGTAGAATGTATTCTATAGTTCATAAATAATTAATAAAATTAATATGAATTGGACATATAATATAAACAATAAAATTTTTAAAGAAACATAATTTGAAATGTATGCTTTTGGGGATAAGCATGTCTCTATGGCCATTTCGTCTCTGCTTAAGAGACTCGTCAGGAGACTTTTTCCCAAAGGTGTTATTCAAAACTATAAATACTTATGTTAAAATAGTTATAGACTATAAGTATTTATAGTTTTGAATAACACCTTTGGGAAAAAGTCTCCTGACGAGTCTCTTAAGCAGAGACGAAATGGCCATAGAGACATGCTTATCCCCAAAAGCATACATTTCAAATTATATTGAATGTATTTTGCCAATAAGGCGAAAAATATTTTTAGTTTTTTTTTTTTAAAGAAACTTTAATGAAACACATTTTGCCCATTGTAGCCCACTGTGTGAATTGTGACAAAATTCGGAAAGTGGGGTGTGATGCGGGGCAGTCTGGCCTACATTATGGCATATACGGTATATTCGGGCAAACTTATAGTTTCGAACAAAATTTTTCAAAAACCATTTACAAGTCAATACACTCAAAACACATTTTGCCCATTGTAGCCCACTGTGTGAATTGTGACAAAATTCGGAAAGTGGGGTGTGATGCGGGGCAGTCTGGCCGGTCTTTGTATAAGTAAATAAATATACATCTATATATAAAGACATTATCTAGGCAATGGCTGAAGAAACTATACAATTTCAAAACTGTCGTATTGCGACAATAAAAATTAATAGCCAATAAGAAAATATGTGTTGTTGTTTTTGCTGCAACAAAAGTTCTTGGAATTGTTACACCTAAACAATAAATTGCTTTTAAAACTAATTGACCGTAAAAACTACGTTAAGTTAGATATAGCACAGGGTCAGGTGGGTTGACGGTAAACTATAGGGTTAATGGTTTAAGAAATATTTTAGTTTCGACATTTTTTTTTTAAATATAGAAAAAAGACACTGAATAAGTTTAGTTTTTTTTAATGCTTAAAATTTCTTGTCATTTTCCAAAAAATAAATTGAGGAGCAAAATTTATATTTTTGATTCAAAAATTTTTTTGCAAATAGTATTTGTAACAACAAATTTAAATTTTGTGTTTCATCACAAATGCCTTAATTAGATCAGAAGTAAATTCCATTAAATTAATAAAATTTTCAAATCTGCATTTTATTTGCAATGATTTCTCAATCAACTGAGAAAATGGGATACGTCAAGCACATGTTTTTGATATATGTGTGTTCTGTACACATACACACTCTCAAGTGACCTGCAGACAATCTACGAGTGGGAATTTAATTATTGTAGTAGAATTTAATGCGTGTAAGCTTCAATTGTAGTCGCCGTTGTCTAGTGGTTAGTGCGTTGGCTCACTAAGACATGTTATGTTATGTTGTTACTGAATCGCACCACTGATTATTTATTTTACATGCAAAGTAATAGCAGCACTTACCGAATAAAAAATGTAACGTAACGGCGCGTATCAATATGTAGAAAATAGAAATTTTCATACCTGTGAAGTTAACAAACTTTTTAACTAAGTTGGTCAAACTTTTAGGTAGCTGTCTAAGATAACAAACTTTTTCTGCAAACCTCATTTTTACTCTCTTGCGGGAGCTGTGCAGACAAAAAATTAGAATTTTCTTCTTCTAGTTAGATATTCATAATACCCGTGAAGATAACAAGGTTTTTGCGTGCGAGAAGATAACAAGGTTTTTTTTGACAACGTTTTTCTGCAAAGTGTGTGAGAGAGAGAAATAATTTTGAGAGAGATAATGTTGTGCAGAAAAATGAGTATTTTTGTATTCTCTAGCAGTGCCACCAAATTTCTTATACCCGTGAAGATAACAAGGTTTTTAACATTGGATTTTCCATTTCTGCAAAAACTAACAAAAAAAAACCTTGTTATCTTCTCGCCCGCAAAAACCTTGTTATCTTCAGGGGTATTATGAATATCTAACTAGAAGAAGAAAATTCTAATTTTTTGTCTGCACAGCTCCCGCAAGAGAGTAAAAATGAGGTTTGCAGAAAAAGTTTGTTATCTTAGACAGCTACCTAAAAGTTTGACCAAATTAGTTCAAAAGTTTGTTATCTTCACAGGTATGAAAATTTCTATTTTCTACATATTGATACGCGCCGTTACGTTACATTTTTTATTCGGTAAGTGCTGCTATTACTTTGCATGTAAAATAAATAATCAGTGGTGCGATTCAGTAACAACACCCGTGAAGATAACAAGGTTTTTAACATTGGTTTTTCCATTTCTGCAAAAACTAACAATGTTTTCTGCAAATTCATTGTTATTCTCTTTTGCAGAAGTTGTGCAGACAAATATGAGTGTTTTTAGCAAGTCAAGAAGAAGCTATGGAATCAAAATTGAATAGTTAACAACGTTTTCAGTGCTGCCAAGACGAACAATTTCAACAAGGTTTTTTAATTAATAAGATCATTAAGTTACATAGAAATGTTAATAAATAAATTTGTTTAATGTTTAATTTAGAAAAGTCAAGAATAAAAATAATTTAATATTACAATGAATAAAGCTGTAACAACTCACACAGTGGGCTAAAATAATCAAAATGTATGGGAGTGAAATGCCTTAAAAATCTTCTTTTGAATGGATTGTATGGACCAAAAACTAAATCTGAATAAACTGGATATGACAGGTTGTAGTCCATTAGGTCCACTATCTTCCACCACTTTCCGATTTTTGGCACAACTCACACAGTGGGCTAAAATTGTCAAAATGTGTATGTGTGAAATGCCTTAGAAATTTTCTTTTGAATGGATTGTATGAACCAAAAACTAAATCTGAATAAACCGAGTATGACAGGTTGTAGTCCATTAGGTCCACTATCCCTAACCACTTTCCGATTTTTGGCACAACTCACACAGTGGGCTAAAATAATCAAAATGTATGTGAGTGAAATGCCTTAGAAATTTTCTTTTGAATGGATTGTATGAACCAAAAACTAAATCTGAATAAACCGAGTATGACAGGTTGTAGTCCATTAGGTCCTCTATCCCTAACCACTTTCCGATTTTTGGCACAACTCACACAGTGGGCTAAAATAATCAAAATGTATGTGAGTGAAATGCCTTAAAAATTTTCTTTTGAATGGATTGTATGGACCAAAAACTAAATCTGAATAAACTGAGTATGAGAGGTTGTAGTCCATTAGGTCCACTATCCCCCACCACTTACCGATTTTTGGCACAACTTACGCAATGGGCTTAAATGGGCGAAAAGTATTGTTTCCTAAAACTTGTTAAAAACGTATGGTGGGAGTGATTTATTATGTATTTATTTATAATTTACAAAATATATAGTATGTTCTTTAAATTTATTAATTAAATAATTAATTTCAATGAATTATAATATTAAATATTTAAATAATTTCTAAAAGATTTTTTAAATATTGAATAAAAAACCTTGTTAAAATTGTTCGTCTTGGCAGCACTGAAAACGTTGTTAACTAATTAATTGTGAGTCCATGTATTCTTCTTCTTATACCGGTAAAGATAACAAACTTTTTAACAAACTTTTTCAAATTTTGGCAAACTTTTGGGTTGTTGTCTTAGACAACAAACTTTTTCTGCAAACCTCATTTTTACTCTCTTGCGGGAGCTGTGCAGACAAAAAATTAAAATTTTCTTCTTCTAGTTAGGTATTCATGGACTCACTTAAGTGCTCCCAAATGTGAACATTTTAACAAACTTTTCTAGTTTCTAACATATAACCAACTTTATACGAATTTATAATTATATTATAAATTTTTAATTAACATTAGAAATATACAAATTATGTACAGAAAATTAAACTTAATAAAATATATGAAAGCTGTATTTAAATTGCATTTACGCTTTTAATAGGTTCTTACATTATATTATAATGATTTACTGATTATTTAAATTAAAATTGAAATATGATAAAATTATTTTTATTTTTTATAAAAAAAGCAGAGAGTAGAATGTATTCTATAGTTCATAAATAATTAAATTAAATATGAATTGGACATATAATATAAACAATAACATTTTTAAAGAAACATAATTTGAAATGTATGCTTTTGGGGATAAGCATGTCTCTATGGCCATTTCGTCTCTGCTTAAGAGACTCGTCAGGAGACTTTTTCCCAAAGGTGTTATTCAAAACTATAAATACTTATGTTAAAATAGTTATAGACTATAAGTATTTATAGTTTTGAATAACACCTTTGGGAAAAAGTCTCCTGACGAGTCTCTTAAGCAGAGACGAAATGGCCATAGAGACATGCTTATCCCCAAAAGCATACATTTCAAATTATATTGAATGTATTTTGCCAATAAGGCGAAAAATATTTTTAGTTTTTTTTTTTTTAAAGAAACTTTAATGAAACACATTTTGCCCATTGTAGCAAACTGTGTGAATTGTGACAAAATTCGGAAAGTGGGGTGTGATGCGGGGCAGTCTGGCCTACATTATGGCATATACGGTATATTCGGGCAAACTTATAGTTTCGAACAAAATTTTTCAAAAACCATTTACAAGTCAATACACTCAAAACACATTTTGCCCATTGTAGCCCACTGTGTGAATTGTGACAAAATTCGGAAAGTGGGGTGTGATGCGGGGCAGTCTGGCCGGTCTTTGTATAAGTAAATAAATATACATCTATATATAAAGACATTATCTAGGCAATGGCTGAAGAAACTATACAATTTCAAAACTGTCGTATTGCGACAATAAAAATTAATAGCCAATAAGAAAATATGTGTTGTTGTTTTTGCTGCAACAAAAGTTCTTGGAATTGTTACACCTAAACAATAAATTGCTTTTAAAACTAATTGACCGTAAAAACTACGTTAAGTTAGATATAGCACAGGGTCAGGTGGGTTGACGGTAAACTATAGGGTTAATGGTTTAAGAAATATTTTAGTTTCGACATTTTTTTTTTAAATATAGAAAAAAGACACTGAATAAGTTTAGTTTTTTTTAATGCTTAAAATTTCTTGTCATTTTCCAAAAAATAAATTGAGGAGCAAAATTTATATTTTTGATTCAAAAATTTTTTTGCAAATAGTATTTGTAACAACAAATTTAAATTTTGTGTTTCATCACAAATGCCTTAATTAGATCAGAAGTAAATTCCATTAAATTAATAAAATTTTCAAATCTGCATTTTATTTGCAATGATTTCTCAATCAACTGAGAAAATGGGATACGTCAAGCACATGTTTTTGATATATGTGTGTTCTGTACACATACACACTCTCAAGTGACCTGCAGACAATCTACGAGTGGGAATTTAATTATTGTAGTAGAATTTAATGCGTGTAAGCTTCAATTGTAGTCGCCGTTGTCTAGTGGTTAGTGCGTTGGCTCACTAAGACATGTTATGTTATGTTGTTACTGAATCGCACCACTGATTATTTATTTTACATGCAAAGTAATAGCAGCACTTACCGAATAAAAAATGTAACGTAACGGCGCGTATCAATATGTAGAAAATAGAAATTTTCATACCTGTGAAGTTAACAAACTTTTTAACTAAGTTGGTCAAACTTTTAGGTAGCTGTCTAAGATAACAAACTTTTTCTGCAAACCTCATTTTTACTCTCTTGCGGGAGCTGTGCAGACAAAAAATTAGAATTTTCTTCTTCTAGTTAGATATTCATAATACCCGTGAAGATAACAAGGTTTTTGCGTGCGAGAAGATAACAAGGTTTTTTTTGACAACGTTTTTCTGCAAAGTGTGTGAGAGAGAGAAATAATTTTGAGAGAGATAATGTTGTGCAGAAAAATGAGTATTTTTGTATTCTCTAGCAGTGCCACCAAATTTCTTATACCCGTGAAGATAACAAGGTTTTTAACATTGGATTTTCCATTTCTGCAAAAACTAACAAAAAAAAACCTTGTTATCTTCTCGCCCGCAAAAACCTTGTTATCTTCAGGGGTATTATGAATATCTAACTAGAAGAAGAAAATTCTAATTTTTTGTCTGCACAGCTCCCGCAAGAGAGTAAAAATGAGGTTTGCAGAAAAAGTTTGTTATCTTAGACAGCTACCTAAAAGTTTGACCAAATTAGTTCAAAAGTTTGTTATCTTCACAGGTATGAAAATTTCTATTTTCTACATATTGATACGCGCCGTTACGTTACATTTTTTATTCGGTAAGTGCTGCTATTACTTTGCATGTAAAATAAATAATCAGTGGTGCGATTCAGTAACAACACCCGTGAAGATAACAAGGTTTTTAACATTGGTTTTTCCATTTCTGCAAAAACTAACAATGTTTTCTGCAAATTCATTGTTATTCTCTTTTGCAGAAGTTGTGCAGACAAATATGAGTGTTTTTAGCAAGTCAAGAAGAAGCTATGGAATCAAAATTGAATAGTTAACAACGTTTTCAGTGCTGCCAAGACGAACAATTTCAACAAGGTTTTTTAATTAATAAGATCATAAAGTTACATAGAAATGTTAATAAATAAATTTGTTTAATGTTTAATTTAGAAAAGTCAAGAATAAAAATAATTTAATATTACAATGAATAAAGCTGTAACAACTCACACAGTGGGCTAAAATAATCAAAATGTATGGGAGTGAAATGCCTTAAAAATCTTCTTTTGAATGGATTGTATGGACCAAAAACTAAATCTGAATAAACTGGATATGACAGGTTGTAGTCCATTAGGTCCACTATCTTCCACCACTTTCCGATTTTTGGCACAACTCACACAGTGGGCTAAAATTGTCAAAATGTGTATGTGTGAAATGCCTTAGAAATTTTCTTTTGAATGGATTGTATGAACCAAAAACTAAATCTGAATAAACCGAGTATGACAGGTTGTAGTCCATTAGGTCCACTATCCCTAACCACTTTCCGATTTTTGGCACAACTCACACAGTGGGCTAAAATAATCAAAATGTATGTGAGTGAAATGCCTTAGAAATTTTCTTTTGAATGGATTGTATGAACCAAAAACTAAATCTGAATAAACCGAGTATGACAGGTTGTAGTCCATTAGGTCCTCTATCCCTAACCACTTTCCGATTTTTGGCACAACTCACACAGTGGGCTAAAATAATCAAAATGTATGTGAGTGAAATGCCTTAAAAATTTTCTTTTGAAGGGATTGTATGGACCAAAAACTAAATCTGAATAAACTGAGTATGAGAGGTTGTAGTCCATTAGGTCCACTATCCCCCACCACTTACCGATTTTTGGCACAACTTACGCAATGGGCTTAAATGGGCGAAAAGTATTGTTTCCTAAAACTTGTTAAAAACGTATGGTGGGAGTGATTTATTATGTATTTATTTATAATTTACAAAATATATAGTATGTTCTTTAAATTTATTAATTAAATAATTAATTTCAATGAATTATAATATTAAATATTTAAATAATTTCTAAAAGATTTTTTAAATATTGAATAAAAAACCTTGTTAAAATTGTTCGTCTTGGCAGCACTGAAAACGTTGTTAACTAATTAATTGTGAGTCCATGTATTCTTCTTCTTATACCGGTAAAGATAACAAACTTTTTAACAAACTTTTTCAAATTTTGGCAAACTTTTGGGTTGTTGTCTTAGACAACAAACTTTTTCTGCAAACCTCATTTTTACTCTCTTGCGGGAGCTGTGCAGACAAAAAATTAAAATTTTCTTCTTCTAGTTAGGTATTCATGGACTCACTTAAGTGCTCCCAAATGTGAACATTTTAACAAACTTTTCTAGTTTCTAACATATAACCAACTTTATACGAATTTATAATTATATTATAAATTTTTAATTAACATTAGAAATATACAAATTATGTACAGAAAATTAAACTTAATAAAATATATGAAAGCTGTATTTAAATTGCATTTACGCTTTTAATAGGTTCTTACATTATATTATAATGATTTACTGATTATTTAAATTAAAATTGAAATATGATAAAATTATTTTTATTTTTTATAAAAAAAGCAGAGAGTAGAATGTATTCTATAGTTCATAAATAATTAAATTAAATATGAATTGGACATATAATATAAACAATAAAATTTTTAAAGAAACATAATTTGAAATGTATGCTTTTGGGGATAAGCATGTCTCTATGGCCATTTCGTCTCTGCTTAAGAGACTCGTCAGGAGACTTTTTCCCAAAGGTGTTATTCAAAACTATAAATACTTATGTTAAAATAGTTATAGACTATAAGTATTTATAGTTTTGAATAACACCTTTGGGAAAAAGTCTCCTGACGAGTCTCTTAAGCAGAGACGAAATGGCCATAGAGACATGCTTATCCCCAAAAGCATACATTTCAAATTATATTGAATGTATTTTGCCAATAAGGCGAAAAATATTTTTAGTTTTTTTTTTTTAAAGAAACTTTAATGAAACACATTTTGCCCATTGTAGCCCACTGTGTGAATTGTGACAAAATTCGGAAAGTGGGGTGTGATGCGGGGCAGTCTGGCCTACATTATGGCATATACGGTATATTCGGGCAAACTTATAGTTTCGAACAAAATTTTTCAAAAACCATTTACAAGTCAATACACTCAAAACACATTTTGCCCATTGTAGCCCACTGTGTGAATTGTGACAAAATTCGGAAAGTGGGGTGTGATGCGGGGCAGTCTGGCCGGTCTTTGTATAAGTAAATAAATATACATCTATATATAAAGACATTATCTAGGCAATGGCTGAAGAAACTATACAATTTCAAAACTGTCGTATTGCGACAATAAAAATTAATAGCCAATAAGAAAATATGTGTTGTTGTTTTTGCTGCAACAAAAGTTCTTGGAATTGTTACACCTAAACAATAAATTGCTTTTAAAACTAATTGACCGTAAAAACTACGTTAAGTTAGATATAGCACAGGGTCAGGTGGGTTGACGGTAAACTATAGGGTTAATGGTTTAAGAAATATTTTAGTTTCGACATTTTTTTTTTAAATATAGAAAAAAGACACTGAATAAGTTTAGTTTTTTTTAATGCTTAAAATTTCTTGTCATTTTCCAAAAAATAAATTGAGGAGCAAAATTTATATTTTTGATTCAAAAATTTTTTTGCAAATAGTATTTGTAACAACAAATTTAAATTTTGTGTTTCATCACAAATGCCTTAATTAGATCAGAAGTAAATTCCATTAAATTAATAAAATTTTCAAATCTGCATTTTATTTGCAATGATTTCTCAATCAACTGAGAAAATGGGATACGTCAAGCACATGTTTTTGATATATGTGTGTTCTGTACACATACACACTCTCAAGTGACCTGCAGACAATCTACGAGTGGGAATTTAATTATTGTAGTAGAATTTAATGCGTGTAAGCTTCAATTGTAGTCGCCGTTGTCTAGTGGTTAGTGCGTTGGCTCACTAAGACATGTTATGTTATGTTGTTACTGAATCGCACCACTGATTATTTATTTTACATGCAAAGTAATAGCAGCACTTACCGAATAAAAAATGTAACGTAACGGCGCGTATCAATATGTAGAAAATAGAAATTTTCATACCTGTGAAGTTAACAAACTTTTTAACTAAGTTGGTCAAACTTTTAGGTAGCTGTCTAAGATAACAAACTTTTTCTGCAAACCTCATTTTTACTCTCTTGCGGGAGCTGTGCAGACAAAAAATTAGAATTTTCTTCTTCTAGTTAGATATTCATAATACCCGTGAAGATAACAAGGTTTTTGCGTGCGAGAAGATAACAAGGTTTTTTTTGACAACGTTTTTCTGCAAAGTGTGTGAGAGAGAGAAATAATTTTGAGAGAGATAATGTTGTGCAGAAAAATGAGTATTTTTGTATTCTCTAGCAGTGCCACCAAATTTCTTATACCCGTGAAGATAACAAGGTTTTTAACATTGGATTTTCCATTTCTGCAAAAACTAACAAAAAAAAACCTTGTTATCTTCTCGCCCGCAAAAACCTTGTTATCTTCAGGGGTATTATGAATATCTAACTAGAAGAAGAAAATTCTAATTTTTTGTCTGCACAGCTCCCGCAAGAGAGTAAAAATGAGGTTTGCAGAAAAAGTTTGTTATCTTAGACAGCTACCTAAAAGTTTGACCAAATTAGTTCAAAAGTTTGTTATCTTCACAGGTATGAAAATTTCTATTTTCTACATATTGATACGCGCCGTTACGTTACATTTTTTATTCGGTAAGTGCTGCTATTACTTTGCATGTAAAATAAATAATCAGTGGTGCGATTCAGTAACAACACCCGTGAAGATAACAAGGTTTTTAACATTGGTTTTTCCATTTCTGCAAAAACTAACAATGTTTTCTGCAAATTCATTGTTATTCTCTTTTGCAGAAGTTGTGCAGACAAATATGAGTGTTTTTAGCAAGTCAAGAAGAAGCTATGGAATCAAAATTGAATAGTTAACAACGTTTTCAGTGCTGCCAAGACGAACAATTTCAACAAGGTTTTTTAATTAATAAGATCATAAAGTTACATAGAAATGTTAATAAATAAATTTGTTTAATGTTTAATTTAGAAAAGTCAAGAATAAAAATAATTTAATATTACAATGAATAAAGCTGTAACAACTCACACAGTGGGCTAAAATAATCAAAATGTATGGGAGTGAAATGCCTTAAAAATCTTCTTTTGAATGGATTGTATGGACCAAAAACTAAATCTGAATAAACTGGATATGACAGGTTGTAGTCCATTAGGTCCACTATCTTCCACCACTTTCCGATTTTTGGCACAACTCACACAGTGGGCTAAAATTGTCAAAATGTGTATGTGTGAAATGCCTTAGAAATTTTCTTTTGAATGGATTGTATGAACCAAAAACTAAATCTGAATAAACCGAGTATGACAGGTTGTAGTCCATTAGGTCCACTATCCCTAACCACTTTCCGATTTTTGGCACAACTCACACAGTGGGCTAAAATAATCAAAATGTATGTGAGTGAAATGCCTTAGAAATTTTCTTTTGAATGGATTGTATGAACCAAAAACTAAATCTGAATAAACCGAGTATGACAGGTTGTAGTCCATTAGGTCCTCTATCCCTAACCACTTTCCGATTTTTGGCACAACTCACACAGTGGGCTAAAATAATCAAAATGTATGTGAGTGAAATGCCTTAAAAATTTTCTTTTGAATGGATTGTATGGACCAAAAACTAAATCTGAATAAACTGAGTATGAGAGGTTGTAGTCCATTAGGTCCACTATCCCCCACCACTTACCGATTTTTGGCACAACTTACGCAATGGGCTTAAATGGGCGAAAAGTATTGTTTCCTAAAACTTGTTAAAAACGTATGGTGGGAGTGATTTATTATGTATTTATTTATAATTTACAAAATATATAGTATGTTCTTTAAATTTATTAATTAAATAATTAATTTCAATGAATTATAATATTAAATATTTAAATAATTTCTAAAAGATTTTTTAAATATTGAATAAAAAACCTTGTTAAAATTGTTCGTCTTGGCAGCACTGAAAACGTTGTTAACTAATTAATTGTGAGTCCATGTATTCTTCTTCTTATACCGGTAAAGATAACAAACTTTTTAACAAACTTTTTCAAATTTTGGCAAACTTTTGGGTTGTTGTCTTAGACAACAAACTTTTTCTGCAAACCTCATTTTTACTCTCTTGCGGGAGCTGTGCAGACAAAAAATTAAAATTTTCTTCTTCTAGTTAGGTATTCATGGACTCACTTAAGTGCTCCCAAATGTGAACATTTTAACAAACTTTTCTAGTTTCTAACATATAACCAACTTTATACGAATTTATAATTATATTATAAATTTTTAATTAACATTAGAAATATACAAATTATGTACAGAAAATTAAACTTAATAAAATATATGAAAGCTGTATTTAAATTGCATTTACGCTTTTAATAGGTTCTTACATTATATTATAATGATTTACTGATTATTTAAATTAAAATTGAAATATGATAAAATTATTTTTATTTTTTATAAAAAAAGCAGAGAGTAGAATGTATTCTATAGTTCATAAATAATTAAATTAAATATGAATTGGACATATAATATAAACAATAAAATTTTTAAAGAAACATAATTTGAAATGTATGCTTTTGGGGATAAGCATGTCTCTATGGCCATTTCGTCTCTGCTTAAGAGACTCGTCAGGAGACTTTTTCCCAAAGGTGTTATTCAAAACTATAAATACTTATGTTAAAATAGTTATAGACTATAAGTATTTATAGTTTTGAATAACACCTTTGGGAAAAAGTCTCCTGACGAGTCTCTTAAGCAGAGACGAAATGGCCATAGAGACATGCTTATCCCCAAAAGCATACATTTCAAATTATATTGAATGTATTTTGCCAATAAGGCGAAAAATATTTTTAGTTTTTTATTTTTTAAAGAAACTTTAATGAAACACATTTTGCCCATTGTAGCCCACTGTGTGAATTGTGACAAAATTCGGAAAGTGGGGTGTGATGCGGGGCAGTCTGGCCTTCATTATGGCATATACGGTATATTCGGGCAAACTTATAGTTTCGAACAAAATTTTTCAAAAACCATTTACAAGTCAATACACTCAAAACACATTTTGCCCATTGTAGCCCACTGTGTGAATTGTGAGAAAATTCGGAAAGTGGGGTGTGATGCGGGGCAGTCTGGCCTACATCATGGCATATACGGTATATTCGGGCAAACTTATAGTTTCGAACAAAATTTTTCAAAAACCATTTCGAAGTCAATACACTCAAAACACATTTTGCCCATTGTAGTCCACTGTGTGAATTGTGACAAAATTCGGAAAGTGGAGTGTGATGCGGGGCAGTCTGGCCTATATTATGGCATATACGGTATATTCGGGCAAACTTATAGTTTCGAACAAAATTTTTCAAAAACCATTTACAAGTCAATACACTCAAAACACCTTTTGCCCATTGTAGCCCACTGTGTGAACTATGAGAAAATTCGGAAAGTGGGGTGTGATGCGGGGCAGTCTGGCCTACATCATGGCATATACGGTATATTCGGGCAAACTTATAGTTTCGAACAAAATTTTTCAAAAACCATTTACAAGTCAATACACTCAAAACACATTTTTCCCATTTAAGCCCACTGTGTAAATTGTGACACAATTCGGAAAGTGGGATGTGATGCGGGGCAGTCTGGCCTACATTATGTCATATACGGTATATTCGGGCAAACTTATAGTTTCGAACAAAATTTTTCAAAAACCATTTACAAGTCAATACACTCAAAACACATTTTGCTCTTTGTAGCCCACTGTGTGAATTGTGACAAAATTCGGAAAGTGGGGTGAGATGCGGGGCAGTCTGGCCTACATTATGGCATATACGGTATATTCGGGCAAACTTATTGTTTCGAACAAAATTTTTCAAAAACCATTTACAAGTCAATACACTCAAAACACATTTTGCCCATTGTAGTCCACTATGTGAATTGTGACAAAATTCGGAAAGTGGGGTGTGATGCGGGGCAGTCTGGCCTACATTATGGCATATACGGTATATTCGGGCAAACTTATAGTTTCGAACAAAATTTTTCAAAAACCATTTCGAAGTCAATACACTCAAAACACATTTTGCCCATTGTAGTCCACTGTGTGAATTGTGACAAAATTCGGAAAGTGGGGTGTGATGCGGGGCAGTCTGGCCTACATTATGGCATATACGGTATATTCGGGCAAACTTATAGTTTCGAACAAAATTTTTCAAAAACCATTTACAAGTCAATACACTCAAAACACCTTTTGCCCATTGTAGCCCACTGTGTGAATTATGAGAAAATTCGGAAAGTGGGGTGTGATGCGGGGCAGTCTGGCCTACATTATGGCATATACGGTATATTCGGGCAAACTTATAGTTTCGAACAAAATTTTTCAAAAACCATTTACAAGTCAATACACTCAAAACACATTTTTCCCATTGTAGCCCACTGTGTGAATTGTGACAAAATTCGGAAAGTGGGGTGTGATGCGGGGCAGTCTGGCCTACATCATGGCATATACGGTATATTCGGGCAAACTTATAGTTTCGAACAAAATTTTTCAAAAACCATTTACAAGTCAATACACTCAAAACACATTTTTCCCATTTTAGCCCACTGTGTGAATTGTGACAAAATTCGGAAAGTGGGATGTGATGCGGGGCAGTCTGGCCTACATTATGTCATATACGGTATATTCGGGCAAACTTATAGTTTCGAACAAAATTTTTCAAAAACCATTTACAAGTCAATACACTCAAAACACATTTTGCCCATTGTAGCCCACTGTGTGAATTGTGACAAAATTCGGAAAGTGGCGTGTGATGCGGGGCAGTCTGGCCTACATTATGGCATATACGGTATATTCCGGCAAACTTATAGTTTCGAACAAAATTTTTCAAAAACCATTTACAAGTCAATACACTCAAAACACATTTTTCCCATTGTAGCCCACTGTGTGAATTGTGACAAAATTCGGAAAGTGGGGTGTGATGCGGGGCAGTCTGGCCTACATTATGTCATATACGGTATATTCGGGCAAACTTATAGTTTCGAACAAAATTTTTCAAAAACCATTTACAAGTCAATACACTCAAAACACATTTTGCTCTTTGTAGCCCACTGTGTGAATTGTGACAAAATTCGGAAAGTGGGGTGAGATGCGGGGCAGTCTGGCCTACATTATGGCATATACGGTATATTCGGGCAAACTTATAGTTTCGAACAAAATTTTTCAAAAACCATTTACAAGTCAATACACTCAAAACACATTTTGCCCATTGTAGTCCACTATGTGAATTGTGACAAAATTCGGAAAGTGGGGTGTGATGCGGGGCAGTCTGGCCTACATTATGGCATATACGGTATATTCGGGCAAACTTATAGTTTCGAACTAAATTTTTCAAAAACCATTTACAAGTCAATACACTCAAAACACATTTTTCCCATTTTAGCCCACTGTGTGAATTGTGAGAAAATTCGGAAAGTGGGATGTGATGCGGGGCAGTCTGGCCTACATTATGGCATATACGGTATATTCGGGCAAACTTATAGTTTCGAACAAAATTTTTCAAAAACCATTTACAAGTCAATACACTCAAAACACATTTTTCCCATTGTAGCCCACTGTGTGAATTGTGACAAAATACGGAAAGTGGGGTGTGATGCGGGGCAGTCTGGCCTTCATTATGGCATATACGGTATATTCGGGCAAACTTATAGTTTCGAACAAAATTTTTCAAAAACCATTTACAAGTCAATACACTCAAAACACATTTTGCCCATTGTAGCCCACTGTGTGAATTGTGACAAAATTCGGAAAGTGGGGTGTGATGCGGGGCAGTCTGGCCTACATTATGGCATATACGGTATATTCGGGCAAACTTATAGTTTCGAACTAAATTTTTCAAAAACCATTTACAAGTCAATACACTCAAAACACATTTTTCCCATTTTAGCCCACTGTGTGAATTGTGAGAAAATTCGGAAAGTGGGATGTGATGCGGGGCAGTCTGGCCTACATTATGGCATATACGGTATATTCGGGCAAACTTATAGTTTCGAACAAAATTTTTCAAAAACCATTTACAAGTCAATACACTCAAAACACATTTTGCCCATTGTAGCCCACTGTGTGAATTGTGACAAAATACGGAAAGTGGGGTGTGATGCGGGGCAGTCTGGCCTTCATTATGGCATATACGGTATATTCGGGCAAACTTATAGTTTCGAACAAAATTTTTCAAAAACCATTTACAAGTCAATACACTCAAAACACATTTTGCCCATTGTAGTCCACTATGTGAATTGTGACAAAATTCGGAAAGTGGGGTGTGATGCGGGTCAGTCTGGCTTATATTATGGCATATACGGTATATTCGGGCAAACTTATAGTTTCGAACAAAATTTTTCAAAAACCATTTACAAGTCAATACACTCAAAACACATTTTTCCCATTTTAGCCCACTGTGTGAATTGTGACAAAATTCGGAAAGTGGGATGTGATGCGGGGCAGTCTGGCCTACATTATGTCATATACGGTATATTCGGGCAAACTTATAGTTTCGAACAAAATTTTTCAAAAACCATTTACAAGTCAATACACTCAAAACACATTTTGCCCATTGTAGCCCACTGTGTGAATTGTGAAAAAATTCGGAAAGTGGAGTGTGATGCGGGGCAGTCTGGCCTACATTATGGCATATACCGTATGTTCGGGCAAACTTATAGTTTCGAACAAAATTTTTCAAAAACCATTTCGAAGTCAATACACTCAAAACACATTTTGCCCATTGTAGTCCACTATGTGAATTGTGGCAAAATTCGGAAAGTGGGGTGTGATGCGGGGCAGTCTGGCCTACATTATGGCATATACGGTATATTCGGGCAAACTTATAGTTTCGAACAAAATTTTTCAAAAACCATTTACAAGTCAATACACTCAAAACACATTTTGCCCATTGTAGCCCACTGTGTGAATTGTGACAAAATTCGGAAAGTGGGGTGTGATGCGGGGCAGTCTGGCCTACATTATGGCATATACGGTATATTCGGGCAAACTTATAGTTTCGAACAAAATTTTTCAAAAACCATTTACAAGTCAATACACTCAAAACACATTTTGCCCATTGTAGCCCACTGTGTGAATTGTGACAAAATTCGGAAAGTGGGGTGTGATGCGGGGCAGTCTGGCCTACATTATGTCATATACGGTATATTCGGGCAAACTTATAGTTTCGAACAAAATTTTTCAAAAACCATTTACAAGTCAATACACTCAAAACACATTTTGCCCATTGTAGTCCACTATGTGAATTGTGACAAAATTCGGAAAGTGGGGTGTGATGCGGGGCAGTCTGGCCTACATTATGGCATATACGGTATATTCGGGCAAACTTATAGTTTCGAACAAAATTTTTCAAAAACCATTTACAAGTCAATACACTCAAAACACATTTTGCCCATTGTAGTCCACTATGTGAATTGTGACAAAATTCGGAAAGTGGGGTGTGATGCGGGGCAGTCTGGCCTACATTATGGCATATACGGTATATTCGAGCAAACTTATAGTTTCGAACAAAATTTTTCAAAAACCATTTCGAAGTCAATACACTCAAAACACATTTTGCCCATTGTAGTCCACTGTGTGAATTGTGACAAAATTCGGAAAGTGGGGTGTGATGCGGGGTAGTCTGGCCTACATTATGGCATATACGGTATATTCGTGCAAACTTATAGTTTCGAACAAAATTTTTCAAAAACCATTTACAAGTCAATACACTCAAAACACATTTTGCCCATTGTAGCCCACTGTGTGAATTGTGAGAAAATTCGGAAAGTGGGGTGTGATGCGGGGCAGTCTGGCCTACATCATGGCATATACGGTATATTCGGGCAAACTTATAGTTTCGAACAAAATTTTTCAAAAACCATTTACAAGTCAATACACTCAAAACACATTTTTCCCATTTTAGCCCACTGTGTGAATTGTGACAAAATTCGGAAAGTGGGATGTGATGCGGGGCAGTCTGGCCTACATTATGTCATATACGGTATATTCGGGCAAACTTATAGTTTCGAACAAAATTTTTCAAAAACCATTTACAAGTCAATACACTCAAAACACATTTTGCCCATTGTAGCCCACTGTGTGAATTGTGAAAAAATTCGGAAAGTGGGGTGTGATGCGGGGCAGTCTGGCCTACATTATGGCATATACGGTATATTCGGGCAAACTTATAGTTTCGAACAAAATTTTTCAAAAACCATTTACAAGTCAATACACTCAAAACACATTTTTCCCATTGTAGCCCACTGTGTGAATTGTGACAAAATTCGGAAAGTGGGGTGTGATGCGGGGCAGTCTGGCCTACATCATGGCATATACGGTATATTCGGGCAAACTTATAGTTTCGAACAAAATTTTTCAAAAACCATTTACAAGTCAATACACTCAAAACACATTTTTCCCATTTTAGCCCACTGTGTGAATTGTGACAAAATTCGGAAAGTGGGATGTGATGCGGGGCAGTCTGGCCTACATTATGTCATATACGGTATATTCGGGCAAACTTATAGTTTCGAACAAAATTTTTCAAAAACCATTTACAAGTCAATACACTCAAAACACATTTTGCCCATTGTAGCCCACTGTGTGAATTGTGACAAAATTCGGAAAGTGGCGTGTGATGCGGGGCAGTCTGGCCTACATTATGGCATATACGGTATATTCCGGCAAACTTATAGTTTCGAACAAAATTTTTCAAAAACCATTTACAAGTCAATACACTCAAAACACATTTTTCCCATTGTAGCCCACTGTGTGAATTGTGACAAAATTCGGAAAGTGGGGTGTGATGCGGGGCAGTCTGGCCTACATTATGTCATATACGGTATATTCGGGCAAACTTATAGTTTCGAACAAAATTTTTCAAAAACCATTTACAAGTCAATACACTCAAAACACATTTTGCTCTTTGTAGCCCACTGTGTGAATTGTGACAAAATTCGGAAAGTGGGGTGAGATGCGGGGCAGTCTGGCCTACATTATGGCATATACGGTATATTCGGGCAAACTTATAGTTTCGAACAAAATTTTTCAAAAACCATTTACAAGTCAATACACTCAAAACACATTTTGCCCATTGTAGTCCACTATGTGAATTGTGACAAAATTCGGAAAGTGGGGTGTGATGCGGGGCAGTCTGGCCTACATTATGGCATATACGGTATATTCGGGCAAACTTATAGTTTCGAACTAAATTTTTCAAAAACCATTTACAAGTCAATACACTCAAAACACATTTTTCCCATTTTAGCCCACTGTGTGAATTGTGAGAAAATTCGGAAAGTGGGATGTGATGCGGGGCAGTCTGGCCTACATTATGGCATATACGGTATATTCGGGCAAACTTATAGTTTCGAACAAAATTTTTCAAAAACCATTTACAAGTCAATACACTCAAAACACATTTTTCCCATTGTAGCCCACTGTGTGAATTGTGACAAAATACGGAAAGTGGGGTGTGATGCGGGGCAGTCTGGCCTTCATTATGGCATATACGGTATATTCGGGCAAACTTATAGTTTCGAACAAAATTTTTCAAAAACCATTTACAAGTCAATACACTCAAAACACATTTTGCCCATTGTAGTCCACTATGTGAATTGTGACAAAATTCGGAAAGTGGGGTGTGATGCGGGTCAGTCTGGCTTATATTATGGCATATACGGTATATTCGGGCAAACTTATAGTTTCGAACAAAATTTTTCAAAAACCATTTACAAGTCAATACACTCAAAACACATTTTTCCCATTTTAGCCCACTGTGTGAATTGTGACAAAATTCGGAAAGTGGGATGTGATGCGGGGCAGTCTGGCCTACATTATGTCATATACGGTATATTCGGGCAAACTTATAGTTTCGAACAAAATTTTTCAAAAACCATTTACAAGTCAATACACTCAAAACACATTTTGCCCATTGTAGTCCACTATGTGAATTGTGACAAAATTCGGAAAGTGGGGTGTGATGCGGGGCAGTCTGGCCTTCATTATGGCATATACGGTATATTCGGGCAAACTTATAGTTTCGAACAAAATTTTTCAAAAACCATTTACAAGTCAATACACTCAAAACACATTTTGCCCATTGTAGTCCACTATGTGAATTGTGACAAAATTCGGAAAGTGGGGTGTGATGCGGGGCAGTCTGGCCTACATTATGGAATATACGGTATATTCGGGCAAACTTATAGTTTCGAACAAAATTTTTCAAAAACCATTTCGAAGTCAATACACTCAAAACACATTTTGCCCATTGTAGTCCACTGTGTGAATTGTGACAAAATTCGGAAAGTGGGATGTGATGCGGGGTAGTCTGGCCTACATTATGGCATATACGGTATATTCGGGCAAACTTATAGTTTCGAACAAAATTTTTCAAAAACCATTTACAAGTCAATACACTCAAAACACATTTTGCCCATTGTAGCCCACTGTGTGAATTGTGACAAAATTCGGAAAGTGGGGTGTGATGCGGGGCAGTCTGGCCTACATCATGGCATATACGGTATATTCGGGCAAACTTATAGTTTCGAACAAAATTTTTCAAAAACCATTTACAAGTCAATACACTCAAAACACATTTTTCCCATTTTAGCCCACTGTGTGAATTGTGACAAAATTCGGAAAGTGGGATGTGATGCGGGGCAGTCTGGCCTACATTATGTCATATACGGTATATTCGGGCAAACTTATAGTTTCGAACAAAATTTTTCAAAAACCATTTACAAGTCAATACACTCAAAACACATTTTGCCCATTGTAGCCCACTGTGTGAATTGTGAAAAAATTCGGAAAGTGGGGTGTGATGCGGGGCAGTCTGGCCTACATTATGGCATATACGGTATATTCGGGCAAACTTATAGTTTCGAACAAAATTTTTCAAAAACCATTTCGAAGTCAATACACTCAAAACACATTTTGCCCATTGTAGTCCACTGTGTGAATTGTGACAAAATTCGGAAAGTGGGGTGTGATGCGGGGCAGTCTGGCCTACATTATGGCATATACGGTATATTCGGGCAAACTTATAGTTTCGAACAAAATTTTTCAAAAACCATTTACAAGTCAATACACTCAAAACACATTTTTCCCATTGTAGCCCACTGTGTGAATTGTGACAAAATTCGGAAAGTGGCGTGTGATGCGGGGCAGTCTGGCCTACATTATGGCATATACGGTATATTCCGGCAAACTTATAGTTTCGAACAAAATTTTTCAAAAACCATTTACAAGTCAATACACTCAAAACACATTTTGCCCATTGTAGTCCACTATGTGAATTGTGGCAAAATTCGGAAAGTGGGGTGTGATGCGGGGCAGTCTGGCCTACATTATGGCATATACGGTATATTCGGGCAAACTTATAGTTTCGAACAAAATTTTTCAAAAACCATTTACAAGTCAATACACTCAAAACACATTTTTCCCATTGTAGCCCACTGTGTGAATTGTGACAAAATTCGGAAAGTGGGGTGTGATGCGGGGCAGTCTGGCCTACATTATGGCATATACGGTATATTCGGGCAAACTTATAGTTTCGAACAAAATTTTTCAAAAACCATTTACAAGTCAATACACTCAAAACACATTTTGCCCATTGTAGTCCACTATGTGAATTGTGACAAAATTCGGAAAGTGGGGTGTGATGCGGGGCAGTCTGGCCTACATTATGGCATATACGGTATATTCGGGCAAACTTATAGTTTCGAACAAAATTTTTCAAAAACCATTTACAAGTCAATACACTCAAAACACATTTTTCCCATTGTAGCCCACTGTGTGAATTGTGACAAAATTCGGAAAGTGGGGTGTGATGCGGGGCAGTCTGGCCTACATTATGGCATATACGGTATATTCGGGCAAACTTATAGTTTCGAACAAAATTTTTCAAAAACCATTTACAAGTCAATACACTCAAAACACATTTTTCCCATTGTAGCCCACTGTGTGAATTGTGAAAAAATTCGGAAAGTGGGGTGTGATGCGGGGCAGTCTGGCCGGTCTTTGTATAAGTAAATAAATATACATCTATATATAAAGCAGTGATGTCCACTACTACATAAACACACTTGCGCTTGTGTATGAAGCAGAGAAAAGACTCTGCTTACTTCTACCAGAAATGGGAATGTTCGAATTACTTTCTGTTTATAACTTCATAAATATTTCTTCATAATTCTGAGTAAAGTACGTAATCGATTGTCAGATAGACATGTGACCGATCTATTAAGAATAAAGGAGTACCGAGGTCACATAAATTTGGACGAAATAATGAATAATTATTTCAGTTAAATAAAAATTATACAAAAAATATGCACTATCCAGCCCTGCACTATGTTGGAGAGAAACTAAAATATTAAAAGAGCAAGAGTAACAATATTTCTTTTTATTATGTACGTGTTTGACTTCGACGCAAGCAGAATTTGTTTTCCTATCACGCGTGATAAGGAAAGAGAATTGTGGACATCACTGATATAAAGACATATTCTAGGCAATGGCTGAAGAAACTATACAATTTCAAAACTGTCGTATTGCGACAATAAAAATTAATAGCCAATAAGAAAATATGTGTTGTTGTTTTTGCTGCAACAAAAGTTCTTGGAATTGTTACACCTAAACAATAAATTGCTTTTAAAGCTAATTGACCGTAAAAACTACGTTAAGTTAGATATAGCACAGGGTCAGGTGGGTTGACGGTAAACTATAGGGTTAATGGTTTAAGAAATATTTTATTTTCGACATTTTTTTTAAATATAGAAAAAAGACACTGAATAAGTTTAGTTTTTTTTAATGCTTAAAATTTCTTGTCATTTTCCAAAAAATAAATTGAGGAGCAAAATTTATATTTTTGATTCAAAAATTTTTTTGCAAATAGTATTTGTAACAACAAATTTAAATTTTGTGTTTCATCACAAATGCCTTAATTAGATCAGAAGTAAATTCCATTAAATTAATAAAATTTTCAAATCTGCATTTTATTTGCAATGATTTCTCAATCAACTGAGAAAATGGGATACGTCAAGCACATGTTTTTGATATATGTGTGTTCTGTACACATACACACTCTCAAGTGACCTGCAGACAATCTACGAGTGGGAATTTAATTATTGTAGTAGAATTTAATGCGTGTAAGCTTCAATTGTAGTCGCCGTTGTCTAGTGGTTAGTGCGTTGGCTCACTAAGACATGTTATGTTATGTTGTTACTGAATCGCACCACTGATTATTTATTTTACATGCAAAGTAATAGCAGCACTTACCGAATAAAAAATGTAACGTAACGGCGCGTATCAATATGTAGAAAATAGAAATTTTCATACCTGTGAAGTTAACAAACTTTTTAACTAAGTTGGTCAAACTTTTAGGTAGCTGTCTAAGATAACAAACTTTTTCTGCAAACCTCATTTTTACTCTCTTGCGGGAGCTGTGCAGACAAAAAATTAGAATTTTCTTCTTCTAGTTAGATATTCATAATACCCGTGAAGATAACAAGGTTTTTGCGTGCGAGAAGATAACAAGGTTTTTTTTGACAACGTTTTTCTGCAAAGTGTGTGAGAGAGAGAAATAATTTTGAGAGAGATAATGTTGTGCAGAAAAATGAGTATTTTTGTATTCTCTAGCAGTGCCACCAAATTTCTTATACCCGTGAAGATAACAAGGTTTTTAACATTGGATTTTCCATTTCTGCAAAAACTAACAAAAAAAAACCTTGTTATCTTCTCGCCCGCAAAAACCTTGTTATCTTCAGGGGTATTATGAATATCTAACTAGAAGAAGAAAATTCTAATTTTTTGTCTGCACAGCTCCCGCAAGAGAGTAAAAATGAGGTTTGCAGAAAAAGTTTGTTATCTTAGACAGCTACCTAAAAGTTTGACCAAATTAGTTCAAAAGTTTGTTATCTTCACAGGTATGAAAATTTCTATTTTCTACATATTGATACGCGCCGTTACGTTACATTTTTTATTCGGTAAGTGCTGCTATTACTTTGCATGTAAAATAAATAATCAGTGGTGCGATTCAGTAACAACACCCGTGAAGATAACAAGGTTTTTAACATTGGTTTTTCCATTTCTGCAAAAACTAACAATGTTTTCTGCAAATTCATTGTTATTCTCTTTTGCAGAAGTTGTGCAGACAAATATGAGTGTTTTTAGCAAGTCAAGAAGAAGCTATGGAATCAAAATTGAATAGTTAACAACGTTTTCAGTGCTGCCAAGACGAACAATTTCAACAAGGTTTTTTATTCAATATTTAAAAAATCTTTTAGAAATTATTTAAATATTTAATATTATAATTCATTGAAATTAATTATTTAATTAATAAATTTAAAGAACATACTATATATTTTGTAAATTATAAATAAATACATAATAAAACTCACAATATAATCATTATTGTGTAAATTTTATTATAAAACTCATAATGATTACGGTCCCTGATAAAAACCCAATATATTTTTTTACTAAAATGTATGTTTTTTCCCCTCAAAAGTACATTTTCAATTCAATATTTGGCAACCCTACATTTATTTAACAAATTTTCAGCAAGAACATTACAAAGAGAAGCAAAAAAAAATATATTAAGGAAAATGAAATTTAAGAAATGTTTAGCAAATTAAAAAACTGTAGCCCAACACAGAAAACCGCATCCATATTTATATATTTGTCTTTTAATTATTTGAAAAAACTGTTAAGTACACACTATAAACAATTTACTATTTCACAATATATTTTCTGTTTTGTTATATGTTTATGTCCAAAACATATGACACGTTTTTAAATGTTCTATAAGTGCACTTACGTTTCTACGTTAGTGGACGTTACATTACGATACAGCAACGCTTGGCTAACCAGGCCTTTAGGCTAGCTTAAACAACTCTGCGAATGAATGCAATCAAATGTGTATAACCATAATGTACATAAAGGCGTTTCGTTGAGTTTCGTTCAATTTCATTTGTTTACGTTTGGAGCAAAGCCGATCGCACCAAACGTTCGTAAATATCTGTTTTTGTGTATATAATAATAAACAAAAGTCTGTAGTGTGCAATGGAAGCCGAAGATAATTTTATAGAAAATTTGATAGAAAATGTAAAATCACAACGATGTCTCTATGACAAAAGAGACCACTTTTATTAAAAAAAAGTGTAAAAAAAGTGTTGTTTGTTGTTCAAGTGGGTGATTGTAAACACCGGTGGAAGCTGCTGCGTGAGTGTTTTGCCTGAGAAATCCGAAAAATGAAAGCCCCATCAGGTAGCGAGATGCTTTACCTAGAGGAATGGAAATTCTTACAGCCGCTAATGTTCTTAAGGGATTCACTCGCACCGCGCCGGTAAGCGTAATCTTTTTTAGCATTTTGTGTATATTTTACATTACGTATTCTTTTTTAGGACTCGTGATAACTTTGAGGAGGACAATGAATTTATAGCGAGTGGGGATACATTTCAAGAAAGTGTAGACCAAACACCTCCACCCACCAAAAAACCAAAAGTAACAGTAGATGGTCTCTACCAAAAAATTGGAGAGACTATCGACAAAATAGAAAAATCATTGTGTATGCCTGAGAGGAATACTTTAGACGACGTCTTCCTCAACACAGTGGGTTAGGTTGAAGGAACTCCCATATGATGTCAAAGAAGAGTTCCAGGTCAGAATGTTGCAGGAACTCTACCGGTTAAGGCGGCTGCATAAATAGTTTATTTTTTATATATATAGTACATATATTTCTTATTTATACATTTTTATTTTTTAAGACTTTTTATGCATTCTCTTTTTTATTTTCTAATTTGAATTTTTTTTTTTGTTTATGTGTTTTTTACTTTTTTATTTGAATTTGTTGCTGTGATAATTTAATCGTGATAATAGTCATTTTAATTTTATTATAATTAGAAAAAAAAATGTGATAAAATTTATTTAAGAATAGAATATTTTTTTTTTTATTTTTTACAAAAATATATATAAAGGGTGTTTTTTATTGAGGTATAGAACTTTAAGTTGGCATCACTTTTTTAACTGGCGGCCATTTTGTCAGGTGTCAAGTGATTAATATTTAGTTTGGTTTGCCATTTCATCATGAACAGGTTGACAAAAGAACAACGCTTGCAAATCGTGCAAATTTTTTTCGAAAATAATGGTTCAGTTCACGAAGTTTACCGCAAGCTCCGTCCATTTTATGGTCGACATAATCGTCCATCAGAGCAATTAATTCGGTTAACCATGGATCGTTTTCGCACTACGATTACTCTATGTGATAATACGCATCCGCAGAGACGTCGAACAGTGCGCACCGAAGAAACAATTGCCACTGTAGAGCAAAGTGTTGAAGAGAACCCGAATGAATCGATTCGCCACCGTGCACAGCAATTGGAGCTTTGTCCATCAACTATATGGAAGATTTTGCGCAAAGATCTTGGCTTGCGACCTTACAAGATCCAGCTTGTGTAAGAATTAAAGCCGCGAGACCATGCAATGCGTCGTGATTTTGGTGTATGGGCCGAAAATGAGATTGATCTCGATGCTGATTTTCATCGCAAAATTTTGTTCAGTGATGAGGCTCATTTTTGGTTGAATGGCTACGTCAACAAACAAAATTGCAGCATTTGGAGTGAAGAGAATCCACATGAGACCCTTGAGACGCCATTACATCCACAAAAACTGACTGTTTGGTGTGTTCTATGGGCTGGTGGAGTCATTGGGCCATACTTCTTCCGAAATAATGCTGGAGAGTCAGTTACCGTTAATGGAGACCGGTATAGAGCCATGATAACCAACTATTTTGTTCCCGAATTGGATGGCATGAATGTGGATGAGTTGTGGTTCCAACAAGACGGCGCTACATGCCACACAGCGCACGTCACAATCGATTTATTGAAGGAAACATTCGATGAGCGCATAATTTCGCGGAATGGACCTGTCAATTGGCCACCAAGATCGTGTGATTTGACACCATTGGATTATTTTCTTTGGGGATATGTGAAGTCGCTCGTCTATGCCAACAAACCAGAAACGTTAGGGGACTTGGAAGCCAACATTCGTGGCGTTATTGCCAACATACGGCCCCATATGCTCGAAAAAGTGGTTGAAAATTGGACCTGTAGAATTGGCTTTATTTGAGCTAGCCGCGGCGGTCACATGCCCGAAATCATATTTAAACATTAATGGCATAAAATTATCCTTCCAATAAAGCCAAATTGATGGACATTAAGACGATTTTCTTGTGTTTTATTTCAATTTGAAGTTCTATACCTCTAAAAAAACACCCTATATGTGATCTGCTTTTATAAAATAAATAGAAACAAATTTTTTATATACATACATACATATTTAGATTTTGTTTTATTTAATACAGGACTTCATTAAAAAATACAATAATAAAAAATATACTAAGAAAATAAATAAACATATAGCTTATTTTATTTGTTTAGAAAGAAATTACACAAATGTTTTCTTATTTCTGTTGAAGTTTTCCCACCATATTGATGACAATTTGCTGATGGTGTAATTGATGCAATTTCTTTTTCAATAATACACCGCCATGCCCCCTCGTGGAGATCAACATTTGTATCCTCCCAATCGACATAATTTGTTGGATTATACGATGAAGCATCATTCATCATTATAAAATTATGTAAAGCAACACAAGCGCCAATACAATTTTTTCAGCATTTTCAGGAAACAAATTCAAAGTTGTAAGTAAAATTCGCCATCGAGACACTAGGATTCCGAAAGCGTTTTCAATCGTTCGACGAGCTCCCGGCAATCTTTGATTGAAAACATCCTTTTCAATTGGCAACAGTTCACCTGGATAAGGACGCATTAAGTTTATTTCTAATGGAAAAGCAGCATCAGCAACAAAAAATAAGGAATTTTTAACTGGGTGTTTGGCAAATTTTTAGCTGATGGAATTGGAAGTTTATTATTCAGCAGCCTTTTACCAAATCGACTTAGTTGAAAAATACCTATTAATAAAATACAGTTAAATTCTATTATGGCTTGGTTTAAATAAAGGATTTCTTACCACCATCACTCTGACTTCCATAGGCCCCAATATCTATGTATGTGGGTGAACAAATATCGGGCATCACATGCTGCTAATAACACTATAGAAAATATTATTTTATAGCTAAAATATTGGCTGACAGTATTAGGAGGACATTGAATAGCAATATGTTTGCCATCAATGGCCCCAACACAGTTAGGCATATTCCATAGGTGCCAGAAATTTTCAACAATTTTCTTGTGGTCGTCTTCGTTTGGCTCACTTACGTAAGGATTTCTTAGGCCCTCAAAAGCACCTCAGTTGTCTCAAGAACAATTTCTCTAACTGTTTCCTTGCCTAATTTAAACGACCATGCCAATGATTGAAAGACGTACCCTGCGTTAAATATCTTTGCAAATAAAAAAACTTTAGTGATAATGATATACTCTATTATTAATAAAAAAAACTTACAACAACGTCACGGCCAGTCGACATTCTGGCTGCACAGGCTCTCTAAGAGAATTCTTTTTAAGGAAGGGTTTTATTATTGTAAGTAAAAGTTCATACACCCGCGGAGTCATTCGCGTGTATATAAAAAACTGCTGGTGGTCAATATCCTTCATTATCAAAAATGAATCTGGGAGTAATTGATTGCCATGAAAATGCTTCTCGAATCTGTCGTTCGGAGTCGACTTTAAACTGTAGGTCCCGGTACTCATGGATAAAAATTAACACACACAACATGAGTGCTGCGAGAAGCTAGGCCGTAACCCTTACACAGGGCTGTAATGGCCAATTATGTATGTGTGTAAGTAAAGAGATAATTAAATTATAAATTAAAAATGAAATAAAAACTGATGTAAATAAATAAAATATGTAAATGAAAACTAAACAAAAAATGCAAACAAATGTGTAATTTTTTTTCAGTGGTGCAACTTCTCACAATTTCACTTACAAAAAATAAGTTTGTATACATATTTTGTTTAGATTATGTTCAACGTGTCAAAACAGATGTTTTTTTTTGTAGCTGTAGTCGTTATTATAATTAAGTAGCCGGCTACTTAGCTATTTTCGTAGCCAGCGATTTTTGTAGTCGTGTGTTCGGTATTCGATAGCCTTTGTGGTAGCCCGTAGCCAACTTAGGCTAATTTCTATTTTTCTTGGCGACAATAAACAGTTTAGTGCTGCCAATACAATAAGATGCATAAAAAGGTGTTTAAAAAACGCAATATAAGAGATATATGCATTAAAAATGCGAAAAAAAATTTAAGTTGTACCACTGAAAATTAATAATCATTTGTTTACATTTTTTGTTCAGTTTTCATTTACTTATTTCATTTTTAATTTATTATATATGTAATTGCCCTTTTAGTTTCTTAAAGTTTTATAAGTTGTCTTCAGACATTTGTTGTTTTTTGTTTCCTCACAATTTCACTTTCAAAAAATAAGTTTGTTATAAATTGTTTAGGTTATGTTCATCGTGTCAAAACAGATGTTTTTTTTTTGTAGCTGTAGTCGTTATTATAATTAAGTAGCTGGCTACTTGGCTACTTTCGTAGCCAGCGATTTTTGTAGTCGTGTGTTTGGTGTTCGATAGCCTTTGTTGTGTTTACAGCATTAACCTAAGTTGGCTACGGGCTACAAAAGTAGTCGTGTGGTCGGTAGTGGTGATGCCACTAAAATAATTATTCTCATATGCACAAATGTATTCTACAACATGTAGTCGATGGTCGATAGCCTTTAATGTGTTTACAGCATGCATTTATTTTGTAAAAAAAAAAAAAATTGGGTTGCCATTTTAGTGTATGTATATGAATTTTTATAGTAGAAAAACTGAGCAAAACCGAAAATTATATACCATGGCAATCATAAAATTTAGCTCTAAGAGAAAAATTGAGAATATAACGTAAACAAACGTAATTCAGACAATTATGTTATAAAAACTCAATTTCTTACGTAATTGTTTGTGTATCGATTGCCTGTCTGTAGACCCTATTGTAATAAGGAAACAAGCTATAAAGGTAGAAATACATAGCATGCGTTACGGCGGTAACAACGGTTACAATGTACAATGTAAGTCAACTGTTAACGCATCTAAAACTTAAAATGTTTTCAACCTCTATACGTTAGATGCTCTGCCAATTTTGCCAATAACTTGTTTTATTAAAATTATTATTTTAACTTATTTTGAAAGGCCTGCGAAATAAATAAAAATATAACTGGATAATAGTATATAATAATATTAGGCATACATAAATATTACAAAATACTACTAGTTCAAGAAATGTCTTAGGCCTGTTTCCATATTACTATTGATACACAATTTTCGTTTGTTTGTGTATAAAAATTTCATTTGGGTTTTTATAAAACAATTTGAGTAAAAACGTAAGAGCTGTATATAAATTGTCTCTTTATGTGGTTTCTATATCAGAATTTCGTTTGTTAGAAAAGTCAAAAACACGCAATCAAAATAATTTAATTGTGTACGAACAAAATCATACAGGCCTGTTCTGAAAATCACTTGATTTTAAATTACAAGGAAATATAGTATTTCATATTTTGGTCATATTTTACTTTTAAATTGTAAAATTATTTGTATTTTAATCCAAATAAGAAGTGAACACAAAGATCAATAACTTTGTTTGTACAATTGAGAGCAAATTAAAGTTCGAAAAACATAAAGAAAAATCATAAAGGCAAATACCACTTTCTTTAAAAAGGCCTTCCATGTAATTGTTTTTTTTTTTTTATTTTTAATATCATACATTTTATATATAAAAATCATAATTTCATAAATTTCGTAATTTTTTACAAAAAACGATTTTCAGAACAGCCCTGTAATGAAAAATTTATTAAAAGGATATATTTTATTTTTTTTTTCTCTACAACAAAAATTATATATTCTCTAATTGAATTTATTTTGTAAACAAAAAATAGGGTTGCCATTTTTATATGTAAAAAGATTTTTTTATATTAGAAAAATAGAGCAAAACTGAAAATTATATACCCTGGCAATCATAGAATTTGGGCTCAAAGAGAAAAATTGAGAAAATAACGTAAACAAACGTAAGTCAGACGATTGTGTTATAAAAACTCAAAGCCTGTGGCTCGGCTTTGTTAAATTGCGGTTTATGTCCGCAATACGTGGTTATTTATTTCATAACTCAAAAATTTACCTTCAACAGAAACTAATTTACAGTAGTTCTAAGCCTTTACTTCACTAAAAAAATCCAAGGTTTACAACGGAAATGAATTTGGTGTCGGTATCAATACCGGCAGCGTTGCCAAATGTGCAGATTAATAGTTATATGTATATATTTTTTTTAGTACACAAATCAAGGTATATTCTCTCTTTTCATATAGTTTTTTTTTATATTTTTGAAAAAGTTTTTTTTTTATAAATTTTAATGTTTAATAATTATTTTATTGCTATTTTGGATGTTTTAAAAATTACATTAAACCTAGTTATTTAAGTTATCTGTTTGAAACTGAAATACTAAAATATAAAAGCAATGGCATAATTACGTCTGAAAAAGATTAAAAAAGGTTAATTAAAAAGTATTAAAGCACAAATGATTTAAATGATCGCATTTATCTTACTCTCAGTAATTGTTACTTAAATCAGCGACATCTATCTGTAATTTCAATACATTTCAGTTCTGCTATCAACTCCCTCAACCTACCACAATAAACAAGAGGAAGAATGCAAACAATCAAAACAAATCGAAATCTATGGTTCTTCCAACACAAGGCAGAAAAAAAATTATTACATATAAAAAGAATCTAATAGACTGTTTCTAGAACACGAATGGTGTTTGACAACAACAAAAACACTCAAATTTGTTAGTGTTTCCCATATAAAAAGACGAATGTCAAAAACCATTCGTGTTTTAGAAACAGGCTGTAAAAGTTGAGTGACCGTCACAAACCGAATTTCTTAAGGTTCTACTTCGATCTTTACGGAGACAATTCTGAAGCTTTTCGGGGTATACATTTTGCTCTGGATTGATTAGTGGTGAGATATATATATATATTTTTCTTCTTCTTTCTATAAATATATGTATAAGTTCATGTACATATACATATGTATACTTTTCCTGCAATATATACATATATAATTTATTGTTTGAGATGTTGGGCATGTATAACTCCGAATAGTTGTCCCTTTAGGTTCTCAATTTCACACCGGTTTTGTCCAATTTTTTTCCTTATTCGGCATTTAAGCCAGGGCTTGCAAAATTTGGCGTTGATTCCTTTTGTAAAATTGCCTTGTACAAAGTTTTTCCGGTGCACTTCCTGTCCTTCAGTAAAAGCTCTTACTCTACTTCTATTATTGTTTCTTTCGTAGGCTTTGTGTTTATCTGCATTTGTGCTGTTTTAGGTAGTACAATATTTTCGCCATCTTCTAAAGAGTTAAGTTTTCGTTTCGTGTGGTGACGACCTTAGAGTGGACTGGTACGACTGGTCTTAGGCACGGCATTAGCTCGTCGGATTGGGCTGGTTCTTGTCCACTGGAAGTCAAATATTAAAAAAAAATCGTACCTTATAGCAAAGCGAGAAAAAAAATTAAACATAAGACAGGGACACCAGTTGCATAACATTATTGCAAACGGACCGACACATACAGCAAAACGGATTCTTGGACATCATGTGGAACAGATGAATTTGTCCCTCTGGGTGGCCCTCCCCATATGACATAATCTCAGCCATCCTTGGCTTCCATTTACCCACATTTTTATAATGCGAAAGCCCATAAACATGCACTTACCAGTTTTCGCCGATTCACATTCTTACCTTATTTCAATTAGCAAGTCATTCTGACACTATTTAAATTTTCTTTGAACATTATAAATTTCGATATATGTATTTAAATGATTAAAAGCAATACAGGCAATCTTATATAATTTAGTGCCAGAGCCTCGAGTCGACCCCAGGGCCCATGTCTTAGTAAGCCAACACACTAACCACTAGACCACGGCGGCTACTTTTACTTAGTATAAATTATTTACACTCTAATATAGGGTAGTATATTATTTATTTTTATTTTAGGATATACATATGTAGTTTGATTTATTATAATAGATAGATATAATAGATCGTTCAATTTACTCTCTGGTCCCACAGTGCATAGCATTACTATATAAGTAAATAAATATATATATATTTAAAAGTAATGATATTGTTAGATATCAATAAAATAGTTTAGTAATTAATTCGATAATAAATTTAAGAAAAAGTTAGCCTATCTTAGGGCGGTAATTTTATTCGAGATTAACAAAATTTACTTAGGCATTAATTGAAATACAATATGAAATCTAATGTATTAACGTTGCTTCGGACTATTTAAACTGTTATTATATTACTGTTATTATATTATTGTGGGGGCTTTTTCTGTTTTTGTTGTCTAGCGTTAATAGGATTATAGTAGTGGTTACGATTTTAGTCGTAAAGGTCGCATAGAGGGCATTTATGAACATCAATATTAAACTTCGTTTTGCTCGTTCTTATTTTCTTTTCACTATTTTTATATATATCTAATAAAAATATAATCTTATAAATACGGTCTGAATTTTATTTTCCCTTCTTAGGCGTTATTTGTGTTTAGGAAGATGCTCCATCTACTAGTGAGGACAATTTGTCAGAATAAAGTTTAAAGGTTGTTGTCTTCAAAATTTATCATCTCAGATAAAGAGGGGGCTGTTAGCTCAGCTTTTTCCTTTTTTCTTCGTTACCCTCTTTTTGTTTCCACTACTTTAATACTTGTTTAGGTATAAAGGTATTATAAAGCGCAAAACATAAATTTTAGTGCATACACTAGAGCTGCAAAACAATCGATAAATCGATAGTATCGATAGTTTTATTTTTGGCCAACTATCGATGGTTTCACTATCGGTAGCGATACTATCGGAGAATTTTAAAAGTAAACTTTTTCAACGCTGGTTTTTTGCCGCCGGTAAATTTTTGTATGTATATTCTATTTTTTCAATTAAAATAATATTTTTGCATTTATTTAATGTAAAATAAAATAAAGTCAATATTTCAAAAAAGTGTTATCCTATTAAACTTCTTAGGGTAATTAATTTTATTTAAACTTAATTATTTTTATTCAGCGACAATGGGTACCTTAATAGCGACATAAACACAAAAATAATGCAAAACAGTTTTAAAGTAGAAGTTTCTGGTATTATTAATAGTATTTCTGAAAGAATAAAAAATATTTAAATAAAAAACAGTTTTAAAAAATGGAGAGGTTCCTACAATTAGCAGAAAGTAAGTATTATTACAATACTATTTATATGTACATATGTGTCCATTGGACACATAGGAGTGTGTATGTCTGTCTATGTTTAATATTTCTATTAACGAAAACATTGTGTTAGACAACGATGATGAAGAGGGTATTCCAAAAAAGTTACGTAGGACGTATTTAGATGTTTGGACTTATTTTGAAATAACCAAAGATAAAAATTGTGCTAAATGCCGTTTATGTGGCAAATATTATAAAACTAGCGGCAATACTACAAATATATTAGATCACAATAAACATTCGCACCCTAGTTCCAGAGAAGCGGAAAAGACAATTAAGACCATCGACCAAAAACGGTCGATAAACTCTATTTATTTACATATGTAGAATGTATGTTTAATGTTTAACGTTTTGAACGTTAAAGCCTTTTACGGTTAACTTTAATTTAAAAAAATTATCTTAAATTAACAGCTCCAATTAATTTTTTTTTTGTTTGGCAAATAATTTGCGTTTTTTTAAGTTATTTTGTAATAAAATTGAAATTTATGTTACAATAGTATACATATGCATGTCTTTTATTTAAATTAATACATTTATTATGAAAGACAATTAAAAGCGGATAATAACTAATATATATACATGGTACTTGCTATATTTTAATAGAGTTTCACTTACTGGACTTCCGATACAAATTGAATTCTACTTCTCCACTAGATTTTAGAAGAACCTAGTAAAAATATATAAAAAAATTTGTATTGCGATTCTAATTTTCTCAGAAAAATAGAAAACCGATAGTATCGATAGTATCGATATTTTTTTTCAAACTATCGAAACTATCGATGGGGCCGACTATCGATAGTTTTGCAGCTCTAGCATACACGTGTATGTAAAGATTGCCCATTTTCTGTGCATTATGATCTGCACCATCATTAATTTTCTTCTTTTCTTAAGCTCTGATGCAAAACACTCTTTAGATACATGCATACCCATATATTTCCATCCACGAGGTAAAAAATAAATATATTCCTACCTTTCTCTAAAGCAATCTCAGTGGTATAAATGGTGGTGTCCTCTCGAAGGATTCTGCCTTTTCCCTATTTGTCGCCAAAACTTTATCTTCCCTCCGTATGAGAGAGAGAGATTTTACACTCCACACAACTCGCTTTTTATCTAACTTTTCTCCTTTCTCTATTAGACCAATCGCTTACTTCGATGCACTTCAATGAATGTCTGAATATATTTTCCTTTCTATATTCGGTAAGAAACTTTTATACCTGCTAAGACACTTTTTTATTGAAAATTTGCAACAGTGCTATTGTGGTACAAAAACACTGTAAGGACGGTCAATTGACCCATACAGTCACATTGCCGTACTGTCTTCAATATACACAATACTAGTGCCATCTATATTTCGGTACAATATCATTGTAACAATTATTCCTTCTTCTAATCATTCCGCTCACAAAGTTTGTACAATAATAAAAAAGAAGAAGATATTAAACAAATCATAACAAAAAAAAAAAACAAGAATTGAGATGACATATAAAATAAAAGGAAATATAACACAGGTAAAGTGTTCAAAAATGATAGTGGTGGAGAAAAATAAATATGCCTATAGAGTGACCGTCACATGTGTGATCATATTGTAACCAGTTAAGGTAGGGTTACCATTTCCTTTCCCGGAAAAAGAGGACACGAGCCTCAAAAAGAGGACGTCTGAACCAAAAAAGAGGACAACTATTTTTTGTTAATAAAAACTTACTTACTTACTTAGATGGCCATAACAACCCGTTAACGGGTTTCGGCCTGCCTTAACACTAGTCTCCAGGCGTCTCTGCTAAGCGCGCGCCTTCTCCAGTTGGTCACACCAATTGACGACAGGGCTTCATCAACTTGGTCCTTCCAACGTAAACACGGTCGTCCTCTACGCCGACGTCCAGTGACCTTCGCATCGAAAACTTTTCTCGCTGGAGCGGATTCATCCATCCGAACAATATGGCCGAGCCAGCGTAGCCGCTGGATGTTAATGCGCTGAACAACGCCCACATCGCCGAGGAGCTCATACAGCTCATGGTTGGTTCTAATGCGAAACTCATCGCCATGCCTTCGAGGACCAAAGATCTTACGAAGAACTTTTCTCTCAAATACTCCCAAGACCGCTGCATCGGCACAAGACAGCGTCCATGCTTCCGCACCATAGAGAAGCACCGGAAGAATAAGCGACTTATAGAGTGTTAATTTCGTCGCACGAGAGAGGTCTCTATTACTAAACTGCCTACTGAGACCGTAGTAGCACCTGTTGGCCAGTGTGATTCTTCGTTTGATCTCCAGACTGACATCATTCTTGCTGGTAATGGCAGTGCCAAGGTAGATGAACTCCTTAACAACATCGAATGTATAGTTGCCGGCTGTAACCTGGGAGCCGATACGTTCAACATCCCTACTCGTCGACAACATGTACTTCGTCTTGCTCTCATTTACCGCCAGACCCATTTTTGCAGACTCCCGTTCAATAGCATTAAAGGCTGCGGTGACATCTCGCTTGGTATGCCCAATGATGTCTATGTCGTCTGCATACGCAAGGAGCTGGACACTTTTGTTAAATATAGTGCCATTTCGATGAACACCCGCCTTTCGCAAAACACTCTCCATGACGAAATTGAAGAGGTCGCAGGATAAGGGATCGCCCTGTCTTCATTTACCGCCAGACCCATTTTTGCAGACTCCCGTTCAATAGCATTAAAGGCTGCGGTGACATCTCGCTTGGTATGCCCAATGATGTCTATGTCGTCTGCATACGCAAGGAGCTGGACACTTTTGTTAAATATAGTGCCATTTCGATGAACACCCGCCTTTCGCAAAACACTCTCCATGACGAAATTGAAGAGGTCGCAGGATAAGGGATCGCCCTGTCTGAAACCTCGCACGGTATTAAAAGGTTCGGAGAGGTCTTTTCCTACCTTGACGGAGCTGCAGGAGTTGCTCAACGTCATTCTGCACAGTCTTATCAGTTTTGCAGGAATACCGAGCTCAGACATTGCGGCATATACGCGATCTCTTATCGGGCTATCGAACGCTGCCTTATAGTCGACAAAAAGATGGTGTGTGTCGACTTGACTTTCATGGGTCTTCTCCAGGATTTGGCGCAGTGTGAATATCTGGTCAATGGTGGACTTACCAGGTCTGAAGCCGCACTGATAAGGTCCAATCAGTGAGATTGCGAATGGCTTCAGTCGTTCACACAATACGCTCGTAAGAACCTTATATGCGATAGGGAGAAGGCTTATACCCCTGTAGTTGGTGCATATCGTGGGGTCTCCCTTTTTCAGGATGGGACAGAGGGCACTGAGATTCCAATCATTGGGCATACTTTCCTCCAGCCATATTCTGCAAATGAGTTGGTGCATGCACCTAACCAGCTCATCGCCTCCATACTTGAAAAGCTCAGCGGGCAGACCATCCGGTCCGGCCGCTTTGTTGCTTCTTAGTCGCTGTATGGCAATTTTGATCTCTTCATAGCTGGGCGACAGGATCTCAACGTCGTCATCATTGATTGGGAGCGGCACAGCATCTCTAGAGGCGGAATTTGTGTCGTCATCGCCTTGCAGTAGATTAGAAAAATGCTGTCTCCATAATCTCAGTGTCCCTTGTGCATCTGTAACCAGATTACCATGTTCGTCTCTGCAGGAGGTTGCTCCGGGTTTAAAACCAGTAGTAAGACGCCTTATCTTCTTATAAAAATTTCGAGCATCATGTCTACTCCTGCACATCTCGATTTCCTCACGATCACGCCTTTCTTGCTCCCTTTTCTTTCTTCTAAATAGGCGTCTCTCTTCCCTCCTCTTCTCTCTGTACACCTCCACAGTTGCTCTTGTAGTGGTGGACTGCAACGTTCTTCTGTAGGCGGCATTCTTTGCCGCAGTGGCCTCACGACACTCTTCATCGTACCATTGGTTTCTGCGGGGAGGACGCTCAAAACCAAGGACTGTTTCGGCAGCGTTGCGCAGAGAGTGAGCAATGTGGGACCACTGTCCACCAATACTTTCGAGAGAGGATCGGGAGCAATGGAGCTCATTAGAAAGACGATCGGAAAACGACCTAGCTGTCTCTTGTGATCGCAGCTTTTTGATGTTCAGCTTCCCTCGAACACTAGAACGTGCCATATTCACTGCGCATATGCGCAGTCGCATCTTGGCTGCGACAAGATAATGGTCCGAGTCGACATTTGGACCTCTAAATGTGCGCACGTCTAGTATGCTGGATACATGCCTTCCATCAATCACAATGTGATCGATCTGGTTGTTGGTAGATCGATCAGGAGAGAGCCAGGTGGCCTTATGGATATTGAGATGCTGGAACCTGGTGCTACAAACTACCATGTTTCGCGCCGCGGCGAAATCGATCAGTCTCAATCCGTTCGGCGAGGTGGAATTATGGAGACTGAACTGTCCGACAGTGGGGCCAAAGATACCTTCACGTCCAACTTTCGCATTGAAATCGCCGAGGACAATTTTGGCGTCATGCGCTGGACACCCATCGTACACTTCCTCGAGCTTTGCGTAAAAAGCATCCTTGACCACATCATCCTTCTCTTCCGTCGGGGCGTGAACACAAATAAGGCTGATGTTATAAAATTTCGCCTTTATGCGGATCGTAGCAATTCTTTCGTTCACAGGGGTGAACTCCGAGACGTGATGGCGAAGTCTCTTGCTAACTACGAATCCGCAACCAAATTCGTGTTTCTTCTCATGGCAGCTGTAGTAGATGTCACATGTTGCTTGCCTTGTACAACCTTGCCCTATCCATCGCATTTCCTGGATGGCGGTGATGTCAGCTCTACATTTCGTGAGAGCATCCGCCAACTGGATAGAGGCACCTTCCCTATAAAGGGTTCTCACGTTCCAGGTGCATATCCTTAGATCATAGTCCTTAAAACGTTTGCCAAGTTCGTCAACATAAAAGGGGGTCCGTTTAGAGGCTATTGTATTGCTTTTCATTGAATAACATTTTTACGTGGTGGGTTTCAAGCCCTACGCACAACCCAAATTTAAAGTCCAGGGGATTGGACAGTCGCCGCATACATTAGTTCACAAGCTAGCGGGTGCTAGAATGTTATCCAGGAGGACCACGTGGAGGCTGTATGTCGACTTGAATACAACGGGAACAAGGATCGTTCTGGAGGCCGCCAGGTTGACCCCAATCAGAGACTTTGCCTTGTCCGAAGTATCCCATCCATCCATGTTAATAAAAACGCAATAAAAAAAATATGGCAACGCTGAATACCGGTAAAAAAATATTTATCATTTCGGTATCGGTATCGGCTAATTGTATCGGTATACCGGTATATGTATATACTTATACTTTCGGGGACTACCTCTTAGCAGTCTTCTGGCAAAAGCTCTGAAAGGAACTGATTGTCATGCAAAAACTTCTCAAGTCTGCCGAAATCGACTATAAACTGTAAGTTGACTTCTTGACTTCTTTTCTGTTATCAATCTTTTGCTATCTTTTCACGCAAACCCGGGTAACAAACCACAACGCTTAACGTCAGATGAAATATAGATGGCGGTCTGAGTTATTCCAGTTTTCTATCTTAATACCTTATGTACAGTGTTGCCAAAACGGCGGTTTTTCAGCTAGATCTAAAGATATTTTGTCTTCAATTGCGGGTGTTTATCAAAAAAAAAAAAACCGCTAAGCGGTTGTTCTAGCTGCAAAATATTTTCAGTTGGCTGTTTTTGATGGTTTTCATGAGCTTGCATAACATAAAATAACAATATTTGTTATTTATTTTTTAAGTGTATACGTTACAGAAAAACAATTTGAAATTGAATGTTTTAAAAATTACATTAAACCTAGTTAGTTGAGTTATCTGTTTGAAACTGAAATACTAAAATATAAAAGCAATGGCATAATTACGTCTGAAAAAGATTAAGAAATAAGACAGCTATGCATGCATTGAGACAATTGATTTACGGTTAATTAAAAAGTATTAAAGCACAAATGATTTAAATGATCGCATTTATCTTACTCTCAGTAATTGTTACTTAAATCAGCGACATCTATCTGTAATTTCAATACATTTCAGTTCTGCTATCAACTCCCTCAACCTACCACAATAAACAAGAGGAAGAATGCAAACAATCAAAACAAATCGAAATCTATGGTTCTTCCAACACAAGGCAGAAAAAAAATTATTACATATAAAAAGAATCTAATAGACTGTTTCTAGAACACGAATGGTGTTTGACAACAACAAAAACACTCAAATTTGTTAGTGTTTCCCATATAAAAAGACGAATGTCAAAAACCATTCGTGTTTTAGAAACAGGCTGTAAATGTTGAGTGACCGTCACAAACCGAATTTCTTAAGGTTCTACTTCGATCTTTACGGATGACAATTCTGAAGCTTTTCGGGGTATACATTTTGCTCTGGATTGAGTAGTGGTGAGATATATATATATATATATATATATATTTTTTTTTTTTTTTTCTTCTTTCTATAAATATATGTATAAGTTTATGTACATATACATATGTATACTTTTCCTGCAATATATACATATATAATTTATTGTTTGAGATGTTGGGCATCTATAACTCCGAATAGTTGTCCCTTTAGGTTCTCAATTTCACACCGGTTTTGTCCAATTTTTTTCCTTATTCGGCATTTAAGCCAGGACTTGCAAAATTTGGCGTTGATCCCTTTTGTAAAATTGCCTTGTACAAAGTTTTTCCGGTGCACTTCCTTTTCGTTTCGTGTGGTGACGACCTTAGAGTGGACTGGTACGACTGGTCTTAGGTACGGCATTAGCTCGTCGGATTGGGCTGGTCTTGTCCACTGGAAGTCAAATATTTAAAAAAAATCGTACCTTATAGCAAAGCGAGAAAAAAAAAATAAACATTAAACATAAGACAGGGACACCAGTTGCATAACACTATTGCAAACGGACCCACACATACAGTAAACAGGATTCTTGGACATCATGTGGAACAGATGAATTCGTCCCTCTGGGTGGCCCTCCCCATATGGCATAATCTCAGCCATTCTTGGCTTCCATTTACCCACATTTTTATAATGCGAAAGCCAATAAACATGCACTTACCAGTTTTCGCAGATTCACATTCTTACCTTATTTCAATTTGCAAGTCATTCTGACAGTATTTCAATTTTCTTTGAACATTATAAAATTCCATATATGTATTTTAATGATTAAAAGCAATACAATGCAATCTTGTATAATTTAGTGTCAGAGCCTCGAGTCGAACCCAGGGCCCATGTCTTAGTAAGCCAACACACTAACCACTAGACCACTGCGGCTACTTTACTTAGTACACTCTAATATAGGTTAGTATATTATTTATTTTTATTTTAGGATATACATATGTAGTTTGATTTATTATAATAGATCGTTCAATTTACTCTCTGGTCCCACAGTGCATAGCATTACTATATAAGTATATAAATATATATATATATTTAAAAGTAATGATGTTGTTAGATATCAATAAAATAGTTTAGTAATTAATTCGATAATAAATTTAAGAAAAAGTTAGCCTATCGTAGGGCGGTAATTTTATTCGGGATAAACAAAATTTACTTAGGCATAAATTGAAATAGTGGTGGTTCGATTTTAGTCGTAAAGGTCGCGTAGAGGGCATTTATGAACATCAATATTAAACCTCGTTTTGCTCCTTTTTATTTTCTTTTCACTATTTTTAAATCTAAATACGGTCTGAATTTTATTTTCCCCTCTTAGGCGCTATTTGTACTAAGGAAGATGCTCCACCTACCAGTGAGGACAATTTGTCAGAATAAAGTTTAAAGGTTGTTGTCTTCAAAATTTTATCATCTCAGATAAAGAGGGGACTGTTAGTTCAGCTTTTTCCTTTTTTCTTCGTTACCCTCTTTTTGTTTCCACTACTTCAATACTTGTTTAGGTATAAAGGCAAACCGCAAAACATAAATTTTAGTGCATACACGTGTATGTAAAGATTGCCCATTTTCTGTGCATTATGATCTGCACCATCATTAATTTTCTTCTTTTCTTAAGCTCTGATGTAAAACACTCTTTAGATACATGCATACCCATATATTTCCATCCACGAGGTAAAAAAATAAATCTATTCCTACCTTTCTCTAAAGCAATCTGGTGGTGTCCTCCCGAAGGATTCTGCCTTTTCCCTATTTGTCGCCAAAACTTTATCTTCCCTCCGTATTATTGCAGATTTTATACTCCACACAACACGCCTTTTTTCTAACTTTTCTCCTTTCTCTATCAGACCAATCGCTTACTTCAATGCACTTCAATTAATGTCTGAATGTGTTTTCCTTTCTATATTCGGTAAGAAATACCTGCTAATAAGACCCTCTTTTATTGAAAATTAGCAACAGTGCTATTGTGGTACTGTACAGTCACATTGCCGTACTGTCTTCAACATACACAATACTAGTGCCATCTATATTTCGGTACAATTCTAACTATTAAACCTTCTTCTAACCATTCAGCTCACAAAGATCGTACAATAATAAAAAAGAAGAAGATATTAAACAAATCATGGCAAAAAAAGAACTTTGTTTCTGTCAGATGGCATATAAACAAATCATGTCAAAAAAAGAACTTTCAGATGGCATATAAAATAAAAGGAAATATAACACAGTAACATATAATTCAGTAACATATTTTTACGATAATCGCATTGTTTTCAACAGTAAACAACAGAATTGTCGATATTGCTATTCATTATTTTTTGTTTACGATGGCTGTTGTCGTAAACTAACGCCAAATATTTTTATGCTGTTTATTCAGTTGGAAAATCGTAAATTTTTATATTGAAATTTTGTAGACTGACCAAAAACTGACTGTTTTTATACAGTGCTGCCAAATTATTGAAATTTAAACATAAAGAAAACTACAGTTGTAGACTGTCGATAAAATGTACTTAGTGAATCACATAATCGTTACTGCAAACAATAAAACTTGTCGACTTCTTTTACGAATATGGTACAGTTACTGAATCCCGGTACAGATGTCCTCTTTTTTTGAGGCTCATGTCCCCTTTTTCCGGGAAAGGAAATGGTAACCCTACCTTAACTGGTTACAATATGATCACACATGTGACGGTCACTCTATAGGCATATTTATATTTCTCCACCACTATCATTTTTGAACACATTACCTGTACCGGGATTCAGTAACTTTTAACAATACGATATTCGCAAAAGAAGTCGACAGTTTTTATTGTTTGCAGTAACGATTATGTGATTCACTAAGTACGTTTTATCGACAGTCTACAACTGTATGTTTAAATTGCAATAATTTGGCAGCACTGTATCAAATCAGTCAGTGTTTGGGTAGAAAGTTAGCAAAGCTACAAACCTCTAGTTTCTTTGGGTATACAAACACACAAAAATGGTTCTCAAACAAACTAGTTAATAGCGTAGGCACATTTCTCTACAAAATTTCAATATAAAAAATTTACGATTTTCCAACTGAATAAACAGCATAAAAATTTTTGGCGTTAGTTTACGACAACAGCTATCGTAAACAAAAAAAATTGAATAGCAATATCGACAATTCTGTTGTTTACTGTTGAAAACAATGCGATTATCGTAAAAATATGTTACTGAATCGCACCACTGAATGTATTTTCCTTCGCCCTTGTTCTGAAAAACGCTGCGTTTTCAAAACGTAAAACGCATTTGAGCATGTTCTGACAAACGCGCGATTTGCTTTTTTTGGATTTTAACACAAAAGGAAATATTAACTAAATAAACGCAAATGGCGATGTTTGGCTATGAATATTCATCTTTAAAATTGTTTTTGAATTACTTTTAAGAGTTTTTTTTTGTGAATTCGTAAAAAAATTGTGTATTCAGTTGATCATAAATAAGTAAGCAATTGAAACAGACAAGTGGAATTAAAAAAGCAAATTTTTAAATTATAAATTTTTAATAAAAATTTTAAAAGACAACGTACTATTCCTTTAAATTAAAAGAAATCATATTAAATTTATATATTGTATAATTTTTTTAATTTTTTAAAGTTTACATTTAATAGAATTGACCAAAACGCTTCAGGGTACCTTAGCGATTTGAAATCGCCAAACGAAAACGCTAAAACTTTGGCAAAACGGTTGAATTTGGCGTTTTCGATTTGAAATCGCAAAAGTTTTAGCGTTTTCGTTTGGCGATTTCAAATCGAAAACGCCAAATTCAAGCGTTTTGCGATTTTCAGAACATGGGCGTATATTCGGTAATAAACTTTTCTACCTTCTAATAAGACCCTTTTTTATTGAAAATTTGCAACAGTGCTATTGTGGTACAAAAACACTGTAAGGACGGTCAATTGACCCATACAGTCACATTGCCGTACCGTCTTCAACACACACAATACTAGTGCCATCTATATTTCGTTACAATATAATTCTAACAATTATTCCTTCTTCTAACCATTCAGCTCACAAAGTTTGTACAATAATAAAATAGAAGAAGATATTAAAAAAATCATAGCAAAAAAAAAAAAAAAGAATTGAGTAAGATGACATATAAAATAAAAGGACGTAGACGGCATTTATGAACATCAATATTCAACCTCGTTTTGCTCGTTTTTCTTTTCTTTTCCCTATTTTTATATATATCTAATAAAAATATCTTATAAATACGGTCTGAATTTTATTTTCCCTTCTTAGGCGTTATTTGTGCTTAGTTTCCCCTAGGAAGTTGCTCCACGTACCAGTGAGGACAAATTGTCAGGATAAAGTTTAAAGGTTGTTGTCCTCAAAATTTTATCATCTCAGATAAAGAGGGGGCTTTTAGCTCAGCGTTTTCCTTTTTTCTTCGTTACACTCTTTTTGTTTCCACTGTATATACTTGTATATATACTATATACTTAAGCAAAAACATAAATTTTAGTGCATATAAGTATGTATACACGTGTATGTAAAGATTACCCATTTTCTGTGCATTATGATCTGCACCATTATTATTTTTTTCTTTTCTTTTTTTCAAAATGAAAAAAAAATTTTTCCAAACAAAAAGGAGATTTATTGTTATTTAAAAAGATTTAATTAGAAAAAATAGTTTGTTTATTTAGGGCGGAAATTTTATTCGGGATTAACAAAATTGAAATACAATATGAAATCTAATGTATTAACGTTGCTTCGGACTATTTAAACTGTTATTATATATATTTTTCTGTTTTTCTTGTCTAGCGTTAATAGGATTATGGTAGTGGTTACGATTTCAGTCGTAATGGTCGCGTAGAGGGCATTTATTCAACCTCGTTTTGCTCGTTTTTATTTTCTTTTCACTATTTTTATATATATCTAATAAAAATATAATCTTATCTTATATCGGTCTGAATTTAATTTTCCCTTCTTAGGCGTTATCACTTACCAGTTTTCGCCGATTCACATTCTTACCTTATTTCAATTAGCAAGTCATTCTGACACTATTTCAATTTTCTTTGAACATTATAAATTTCGATATATGTATTTAAATGATTAAAAGCAATACAGGCAATCTTATATAATTTAGTGCCAGAGCCTCGAGTCGACCCCAGGGCCCATGTCTTAGTAAGCCAACACACTAACCACTAGACCACGGCGGCTACTTTTACTTAGTATAAATTATTTACACTCTAATATAGGGTAGTATATTATTTATTTTTATTTTAGGATATACATATGTAGTTTGATTTATTATAATAGAGAGATATAATAGATCGTTCAATTTACTCTCTGGTCCCACAGTGCATAGCATTACTATATAAGTAAATAAATATATATATATATTTAGTAATTAATTCGATAATAAATTTAAGAAAAAGTTAGCCTATCTTAGGGCGGTAATTTTATTCGAGATTAACAAAATTTACTTAGGCATTAATTGAAATACAATATGAGATCTAATGTATTAACGTTGCTTCGGACTATTTAAACTGTTATTATATTACTGTTATTATATTATTGTGGGGGCTTTTTCTGTTTTTGTTGTCTAGCGTTAATAGGATTATAGTAGTGGTTACGATTTTAGTCGTAAAGGTCGCATAGAGGGCATTTATGAACATCAATATTAAACTTCGTTTTGCTCGTTCTTATTTTCTTTTCACTATTTTTATATATATCTAATAAAAATATAATCTTATAAATACGGTCTGAATTTTATTTTCCCTTCTTAGGCGTTATTTGTGTTTAGGAAGATGCTCCATCTACTAGTGAGGACAATTTGTCAGAATAAAGTTTAAAGGTTGTTGTCTTCAAAATTTATCATCTCAGATAAAGAGGGGGCTGTTAGCTCAGCTTTTTCCTTTTTTCTTCGTTACCCTCTTTTTGTTTCCACTACTTCAATACTTGTTTAGGTATAAAGGCAAAGCGCAAAACATAAATTTTAGTGCATACACGTGTATGTAAAGATTGCCCATTTTCTGTGCATTATGATCTGCACCATCATTAATTTTCTTCTTTTCTTAAGCTTAAAACACTCTTTAGATACATGCATACCCATATATTTCCATCCACGAGGTAAAAAAATAAATCTATTCCTACCTTTCTCTAAAGCAATCTGGTGGTGTCCTCCCGAAGGATTCTGCCTTTTCCCTATTTGTCGCCAAAACTTTATCTTCCCTCCGTATTATTGCAGATTTTACACTCCACACAACACGCCTTTTTTCTAACTTTTCTCCTTTCTCTATCAGACCAATCGCTTACTTCAATGCACTTCAATTAATGTCTGAATGTGTTTTCCTTTCTATATTCGGTAAGAAATACCTGCTAATAAGACCCTCTTTTATTGAAAATTAGCAACAGTGCTATTGTGGTACTGTACAGTCACATTGCCGTACTGTCTTCAACATACACAATACTAGTGCCATCTATATTTCGGTACAATGTAATTCTAACTATTAAACCTTCTTCTAACCATTCAGCTCACAAAGATCGTACAATAATAAAAAAGAAGAAGATATTAAACAAATCATGGCAAAAAAAGAACTTTGTTTCTGTCAGATGGCATATAAACAAATCATGTCAAAAAAAGAACTTTCAGATGGCATATAAAATAAAAGGAAATATAACACAGTAACATATAATTCAGTAACATATTTTTACGATAATCGCATTGTTTTCAACAGTAAACAACAGAATTGTCGATATTGCTATTCATTATTTTTTGTTTACGATGGCTGTTGTCGTAAACTAACGCCAAATATTTTTATGCTGTTTATTCAGTTGGAAAATCGTAAATTTTTATATTGAAATTTTGTAGACTGACCAAAAACTGACTGTTTTTATACAGTGCTGCCAAATTATTGAAATTTAAACATAAAGAAAACTACAGTTGTAGACTGTCGATAAAATGTACTTAGTGAATCACATAATCGTTACTGCAAACAATAAAACTTGTCGACTTCTTTTACGAATATGGTACAGTTACTGAATCCCGGTACAGATGTCCTCTTTTTTTGAGGCTCATGTCCCCTTTTTCCGGGAAAGGAAATGGTAACCCTACCTTAACTGGTTACAATATGATCACACATGTGACGGTCACTCTATAGGCATATTTATATTTCTCCACCACTATCATTTTTGAACACATTACCTGTACCGGGATTCAGTAACTTTTAACAATACGATATTCGCAAAAGAAGTCGACAGTTTTTATTGTTTGCAGTAACGATTATGTGATTCACTAAGTACGTTTTATCGACAGTCTACAACTGTATGTTTAAATTGCAATAATTTGGCAGCACTGTATCAAATCAGTCAGTGTTTGGGTAGAAAGTTAGCAAAGCTACAAACCTCTAGTTTCTTTGGGTATACAAACACACAAAAATGGTTCTCAAACAAACTAGTTAATAGCGTAGGCACATTTCTCTACAAAATTTCAATATAAAAAATTTACGATTTTCCAACTGAATAAACAGCATAAAAATTTTTGGCGTTAGTTTACGACAACAGCTATCGTAAACAAAAAAAATTGAATAGCAATATCGACAATTCTGTTGTTTACTGTTGAAAACAATGCGATTATCGTTACTGAATCGCACCACTGAATGTATTTTCCTTCGCCCTTGTTCTGAAAAACGCTGCGTTTTCAAAACGTAAAACGCATTTGAGCATGTTCTGACAAACGCGCGATTTGCTTTTTTTGGATTTTAACACAAAAGGAAATATTAACTAAATAAACGCAAATGGCGATGTTTGGCTATGAATATTCATCTTTAAAATTGTTTTTGAATTACTTTTAAGAGTTTTTTTTTGTGAATTCGTAAAAAAATTGTGTATTCAGTTGATCATAAATAAGTAAGCAATTGAAACAGACAAGTGGAATTAAAAAAGCAAATTTTTAAATTATAAATTTTTAATAAAAATTTTAAAAGACAACGTACTATTCCTTTAAATTAAAAGAAATCATATTAAATTTATATATTGTATAATTTTTTTAATTTTTTAAAGTTTACATTTAATAGAATTGACCAAAACGCTTCAGGGTACCTTAGCGATTTGAAATCGCCAAACGAAAACGCTAAAACTTTGGCAAAACGGTTGAATTTGGCGTTTTCGATTTGAAATCGCAAAAGTTTTAGCGTTTTCGTTTGGCGATTTCAAATCGAAAACGCTAAAACTTTGGCGATTTCAAATCGAAAACGCCAAATTCAAGCGTTTTGCGATTTTCAGAACATGGGCGTATATTCGGTAATAAACTTTTCTACCTTCTAATAAGACCCTTTTTTATTGAAAATTTGCAACAGTGCTATTGTGGTACAAAAACACTGTAAGGACGGTCAATTGACCCATACAGTCACATTGCCGTACCGTCTTCAACACACACAATACTAGTGCCATCTATATTTCGTTACAATATAATTCTAACAATTATTCCTTCTTCTAACCATTCAGCTCACAAAGTTTGTACAATAATAAAATAGAAGAAGATATTAAAAAAATCATAGCAAAAAAAAAAAAAAAGAATTGAGTAAGATGACATATAAAATAAAAGGACGTAGACGGCATTTATGAACATCAATATTCAACCTCGTTTTGCTCGTTTTTCTTTTCTTTTCCCTATTTTTATATATATCTAATAAAAATATCTTATAAATACGGTCTGAATTTTATTTTCCCTTCTTAGGCGTTATTTGTGCTTAGTTTCCCCTAGGAAGTTGCTCCACGTACCAGTGAGGACAAATTGTCAGGATAAAGTTTAAAGGTTGTTGTCCTCAAAATTTTATCATCTCAGATAAAGAGGGGGCTTTTAGCTCAGCGTTTTCCTTTTTTCTTCGTTACACTCTTTTTGTTTCCACTGTATATACTTGTATATATACTATATACTTAAGCAATGTTTATAAGGTATAAAACATAAATTTTAGTGCATATAAGTATGTATACACGTGTATGTAAAGATTACCCATTTTCTGTGCATTATGATCTGCACCATTATTATTTTTTTCTTTTCTTTTTTTCAAAATGAAAAAAAAATTTTTCCAAACAAAAAGGAGATTTATTGTTATTTAAAAAGATTTAATTAGAAAAAATAGTTTGTTTATTTAGGGCGGTAATTTTATTCGGGATTAACAAAATTGAAATACAATATGAAATCTAATGTATTAACGTTGCTTCGGACTATTTAAACTGTTATTATATATATTTTTCTGTTTTTCTTGTCTAGCGTTAATAGGATTATGGTAGTGGTTACGATTTCAGTTGTAATGGTCGCGTAGAGGGCATTTATTCAACCTCGTTTTGCTCGTTTTTATTTTCTTTTCACTATTTTTATATATATCTAATAAAAATATAATCTTATCTTATATCGGTCTGAATTTTATTTTCCCTTCTTAGGCGTTATCACTTACCAGTTTTCGCCGATTCACATTCTTACCTTATTTCAATTAGCAAGTCATTCTGACACTATTTCAATTTTCTTTGAACATTATAAATTTCGATATATGTATTTAAATGATTAAAAGCAATACAGGCAATCTTATATAATTTAGTGCCAGAGCCTCGAGTCGACCCCAGGGTCCATGTCTTAGTAAGCCAACACACTAACCACTAGACCACGGCGGCTACTTTTACTTAGTATAAATTATTTACACTCTAATATAGGGTAGTATATTATTTATTTTTATTTTAGGATATACATATGTAGTTTGATTTATTATAATAGATAGATATAATAGATCGTTCAATTTACTCTCTGGTCCCACAGTGCATAGCATTACTATATAAGTAAATAAATATATATATATTTAAAAGTAATGATATTGTTAGATATCAATAAAATAGTTTAGTAATTAATTCGATAATAAATTTAAGAAAAAGTTAGCCTATCTTAGGGCGGTAATTTTATTCGAGATTAACAAAATTTACTTAGGCATTAATTGAAATACAATATGAAATCTAATGTATTAACGTTGCTTCGGACTATTTAAACTGTTATTATATTACTGTTATTATATTATTGTGGGGGCTTTTTCTGTTTTTGTTGTCTAGCGTTAATAGGATTATAGTAGTGGTTACGATTTTAGTCGTAAAGGTCGCATAGAGGGCATTTATGAACATCAATATTAAACTTCGTTTTGCTCGTTCTTATTTTCTTTTCACTATTTTTATATATATCTAATAAAAATATAATCTTATAAATACGGTCTGAATTTTATTTTCCCTTCTTAGGCGTTATTTGTGTTTAGGAAGATGCTCCATCTACTAGTGAGGACAATTTGTCAGAATAAAGTTTAAAGGTTGTTGTCTTCAAAATTTATCATCTCAGATAAAGAGGGGGCTGTTAGCTCAGCTTTTTCCTTTTTTCTTCGTTACCCTCTTTTTGTTTCCACTACTTTAATACTTGTTTAGGTATAAAGGTATTATAAAGCGCAAAACATAAATTTTAGTGCATACACTAGAGCTGCAAAACAATCGATAGTACTATCGATAGTATCGATAGTTTTATTTTTGGCCAACTATCGATGGTTTCACTATCGGTAGCGATACTATCGGAGAATTTTAAAAGTAAACTTTTTCAACGCTGGTTTTTTGCCGCCGGTAAATTTTTGTATGTATATTCTATTTTTTCAATTAAAATAATATTTTTGCATTTATTTAATGTAAAATAAAATAAAGTCAATATTTCAAAAAAGTGTTATCCTATTAAACTTCTTAGGGTAATTAATTTTATTTAAACTTAATTATTTTTATTCAGCGACAATGGGTACCTTAATAGCGACATAAACACAAAAATAATGCAAAACAGTTTTAAAGTAGAAGTTTCTGGTATTATTAATAGTATTTCTGAAAGAATAAAAAATATTTAAATAAAAAACAGTTTTAAAAAATGGAGAGGTTCCTACAATTAGCAGAAAGTAAGTATTATTACAATACTATTTATATGTACATATGTGTCCATTGGACACATTCATAGGAGTGTGTATGTCTGTCTATGTTTAATATTTCTATTAACGAAAACATTGTGTTAGACAACGATAATGAAGAGGGTATTCCAAAAAAGTTACGTAGGACGTATTTAGATGTTTGGACTTATTTTGAAATAACCAAAGATAAAAATTGTGCTAAATGCCGTTTATGTGGCAAATATTATAAAACTAGCGGCAATACTACAAATATATTAGATCACAATAAACATTCGCACCCTAGTTCCAGAGAAGCGGAAAAGACAATTAAGACCATCGACCAAAAACGGTCGATAAACTCTATTTATTTACATATGTAGAATGTATGTTTAATGTTTAACGTTTTGAACGTTAAAGCCTTTTACGGTTAACTTTAATTTAAAAAAATTATCTTAAATTAACAGCTCCAATTAATTTTTTTTTTTGTTTGGCAAATAATTTGCGTTTTTTTAAGTTATTTTGTAATAAAATTGAAATTTATGTTACAATAGTATACATATGCATGTCTTTTATTTAAATTAATACATTTATTATGAAAGACAATTAAAAGCGGATAATAACTAATATATATACATGGTACTTGCTATATTTTAATAGAGTTTCACTTACTGGACTTCCGATACAAATTGAATTCTACTTCTCCACTAGATTTTAGAAGAACCTAGTAAAAATATATAAAAAAATTTGTATTGCGATTCTAATTTTCTCAGAAAAATAGAAAACCGATGTATCGATAGTATCGATATTTTTTTTCAAACTATCGAAACTATCGATGGGGCCGACTATCGATAGTTTTGCAGCTCTAGCATACACGTGTATGTAAAGATTGCCCATTTTCTGTGCATTATGATCTGCACCATCATTAATTTTCTTCTTTTCTTAAGCTCTGATGCAAAACACTCTTTAGATACATGCATACCCATATATTTCCATCCACGAGGTAAAAAATAAATATATTCCTACCTTTCTCTAAAGCAATCTCAGTGGTATAAATGGTGGTGTCCTCTCGAAGGATTCTGCCTTTTCCCTATTTGTCGCCAAAACTTTATCTTCCCTCCGTATGAGAGAGAGAGATTTTACACTCCACACAACTCGCTTTTTATCTAACTTTTCTCCTTTCTCTATTAGACCAATCGCTTACTTCGATGCACTTCAATGAATGTCTGAATATATTTTCCTTTCTATATTCGGTAAGAAACTTTTATACCTGCTAAGACACTTTTTTATTGAAAATTTGCAACAGTGCTATTGTGGTACTGTACAGTCACATTGCCGTACTGTCTTCAACATACACAATACTAGTGCCATCTATATTTCGTACAATAATAAAAAAGAAGAAGATATTAAACAAATCATGGCAAAAAAAGAACTTTCAGATGGCATATAAAATAAAAGGAAATATAACACAGTAACATATAATTCAGTAACATATTTTTACGATAATCGCATTGTTTTCAACAGTAAACAACAGAATTGTCGATATTGCTATTCATTATTTTTTGTTTACGATGGCTGTTGTCGTAAACTAACGCCAAATATTTTTATGCTGTTTATTCAGTTGGAAAATCGTAAATTTTTATATTGAAATTTTGTAGAGAAATGTGCCTACGCTATTAACTAGTTTGTTTGAGAACCATTTTTGTGTGTTTGTATACCCAAAGAAACTAGAGGTTTGTAGCTTTGCTAACTTTCTACCCAAACTGAAGTTACTGAATAATTTTTTGTCAATAACATTGTCATGGATCTACTGTTTGATGAATTTATTTATTTCAGAATTGGGGTTATTGCAAAAGATTTAATTTTCCACTAAATTTAGTGGTAGTGGAAAATATAATAATGCACTATTTTTTCTAATTTAATGCACTAAATTTTCACTACCACTAAAATGGTTTAATTTAGTGGTTTATTATTTACATCTGCATTTAGTGGAGGCTGCAATATCGTTGAAGGACAGTTTAGAGGATAATACTTCACATTCTCTACCCAAAAATTTTACATGTATATATTACCGTCTAAACCCCTCCTTTAGGGGTAGTGGAAACGATAATGCATTAAAAATTTAATGCAATAAACCCAACTCAGATTTATTTAAAATTATTTGCTGAAAAAGTATTAAAAGAAAATTAATAGATTATTAAATAGTAGATTGTTTCAAAATTTTGAAAAAAAATTTGTATGATTATATTGGCTATACCGCATTATAAAATTTAATTTCAATTTTATAACAAATTATTTTACATTTGAAAAGTTGAATAGTATTGTATAGTAATAGTATATCTAGGACTTCTACAGATATAGGGCTATATGTGCGTTGTAGTCCTAAAGGTCCCCTAATGACCCCGAATATTCTCCAGAAATTTTTACAAGTTAGATCATTTTTTGAACCGAAATATATCGACTCCCAAAATTATTCCAGGTGGATAGAGGACCTTTAGGAGTACCACGCACATCTATATGTGCTATCCCTATATCTGTTTAATTCCCAGATTTTCCATAATGACCCTGAATCTTCTCCAGAAATTTTGACATTTTTCAAAATAGATCATTTTTTGAACCCAAATATATCGACTCCAAAAATTATTTCAGATATGCTGCTATTCTAGGTGGAAAGGGACCCTAGGACTACCACGCACATATAGCCCTGTATCTGTAGAAGTCCTAGATTTTCCATAATAACAATTATAAAAGAGTGTAAAGGTTCACAACAGTGCTTTTGGCATATTTAGCTCTGCTAAAATAAAAGTTTTTTGTCTGTGATAATGTGGGAATTTTTGGGGATGAACTAATCATGATTTTGGGGATTTTTGGGGATATGAATTTCGAAATTGGGGATAAAAATCAAAAACTTTCTGACAACCCTGGATTCAGTAACATATTTTTAAGATAATCGCATTGTTTTCAACAGTAAACAACAGAATTGTCGATATTGCTATTCATTATCTTTTGTTTAAGATGGCTGTTGTCGTAACCTAACGCCAAAAATTTTTATTCTGTTTATTGAGTTGGAAAATCGTAAATTTTTTATATTGAAATTTTGATGAGAGATGAGCCTACGATATTAACTAGTTTGTTTGAGAACCATTTTTGTGTGTTTTTATACGTAAAGAAACTAGAGGTTTGTAGCTTTGTTAACTTTCTACCCAATAACTAACTGATTTTATACGGTGTTGCCCTATTATGGTAATTTAAACATAAAGAAACCTACAGTTGTTGGCTGTCGATAAAATGTCAATGTTCGCGGTCAATGTTCGCAAGTGCAATGTGCATAATCTTGACTACCAAGTTAGTCAAAATTTGCATTCTGATACTTAATAACGTATGCAGCAGAAATTGCTTACACAACAACACCTTCGGCTTATCTATTGATTATCAACTAAACTGCTATGAATATTTTTGGTAATTAAAGAAGAAATGATGTCCGTGAAGGAATAGTACACTAGCCAAACTGAACAATTGTTTTCGACTCCAGCTACGGTAGTCTCATCAGAGTTCTTTGTGTCCTGTGCATATTCAAGACTAAACATCAACTATTTAACTCACACTTTTTTGGAAATCGCATACTGAAATTATATTCTTTCATATGTATGTACATACACTTGTATGAGTTAGTCGAAGTAAAGTCACACAACAGTTTTTATCATATTCTCCTTTTCTTACCATCATTGCTGTTCTTGTAATTGTCATCTTATTTGGATGAAACAGAATTACAATTTTTATTTTGTTTTTGCCCTCTTATTCCATTAATCCACATTAGTCGGCATCGACGACATGCACGACTGTAGCCGTGGTGGTTAGAGTGCAGCGCTAGAAGCATGCGCATTATAACTTAAGGTGTTTGAGGCTCTAGGTTCGAGCCCCGGGAAAGTTCTGATCAATATTTTTTTATAATTTAATTTTTGTTTCGTCAGAAACGCTTTATTTAAGATCAAAGTTAACGGCAATGAATATTTTTGGTAATTAAAGAAGAAATGATGTCCGTGAAGGAATAGTACACTAGCCAAACTGAACAATTGTTTTCGACTCCAGCTACGGTAGTCTCATCAGAGTTCTTTGTGTCCTGTGCATATTCAAGACTAAACATCAACTATTTAACTCACACTTTTTTGGAAATCGCATACTGAAATTATATTCTTTCATATGTATGTACATACACTTGTATGAGTTAGTCGAAGTAAAGTCACACAACAGTTTTTATCATATTCTCCTTTTCTTACCATCATTGCTGTTCTTGTAATTGTCATCTTATTTGGATGAAACAGAATTACAATTTTTATTTTGTTTTTGCCCTCTTATTCCATTAATCCACATTAGTCGGCATCGACGACATGCACGACTGTAGCCGTGGTGGTTAGAGTGCAGCGCTAGAAGCATGCGCATTATAACTTAAGGTGTTTGAGGCTCTAGGTTCTTCTTTAATTACCAAAAATATTCATTGCCGTTAACTTTGATCTTAAATAAAGCGTTTCTGACGAAACAAAAATTAAATTATAAAAAAAAATATTGATCAGAACTTTCCCGGGGCTCGAACCTAGAGCCTCAAACACCTTAAGTTATAATGCGCATGCTTCTAGCGCTGCACTCTAACCACCACGGCTACAGTCGTGCATGTCGTCGATGCCGACTAATGTGGATTAATGGAATAAGAGGGCAAAAACAAAATAAAAATTGTAATTCTGTTTCATCCAAATAAGATGACAATTACAAGAACAGCAATGATGGTAAGAAAAGGAGAATATGATAAAAACTGTTGTGTGACTTTACTTCGACTAACTCATACAAGTGTATGTACATACATATGAAAGAATATAATTTCAGTATGCGATTTCCAAAAAAGTGTGAGTTAAATAGTTGATGTTTAGTCTTGAATATGCACAGGACACAAAGAACTCTGATGAGACTACCGTAGCTGGAGTCGAAAACAATTGTTCAGTTTGGCTAGTGTACTATTCCTTCACGGACATCATTTCTTCTTTAATTACCAAAAATATTCATTGCCGTTAACTTTGATCTTAAATAAAGCGTTTCTGACGAAACAAAAATTAAATTATAAAAAAATATTGATCAGAACTTTCCCGGGGCTCGAACCTAGAGCCTCAAACACCTTAAGTTATAATGCGCATGCTTCTAGCGCTGCACTCTAACCACCACGGCTACAGTCGTGCATGTCGTCGATGCCGACTAATGTGGATTAATGGAATAAGAGGGCAAAAACAAAATAAAAATTGTAATTCTGTTTCATCCAAATAAGATGACAATTACAAGAACAGCAATGATGGTAAGAAAAGGAGAATATGATAAAAACTGTTGTGTGACTTTACTTCGACTAACTCATACAAGTGTATGTACATACATATGAAAGAATATAATTTCAGTATGCGATTTCCAAAAAAGTGTGAGTTAAATAGTTGATGTTTAGTCTTGAATATGCACAGGACACAAAGAACTCTGATGAGACTACCGTAGCTGGAGTCGAAAACAATTGTTCAGTTTGGCTAGTGTACTATTCCTTCACGGACATCATTTCTTCTTTAATTACCAAAAATATTCATTGCCGTTAACTTTGATCTTAAATAAAGCGTTTCTGACGAAACAAAAATTAAATTATAAAAAAATATTGATCAGAACTTTCCCGGGGCTCGAACCTAGAGCCTCAAACACCTTAAACTGCTATATATGTTGATTAAAATTATGGAGGTTTAGATGGACAATTTACAGAACCAAAATGAAGAAAAAGCAGTGGTAGAATCAACAAAAAAATTGTAAGAACAAACAAATAATATATATGTTGATTAAAATTATGGAGGTTTAGATGGGCAATTTACAGAACCAACATGAAGAAAAAGCAGTGGTAGAATCAACTAAAAAATTGTAAGAACAAACAAATAATTGCTTAAAAATGTGGTAAATATTTGCCTTGTAGTATTCACATTGTGGTTACATTACGAAAATATCTGTAAGCTGGAAAATAATTTTGTTTTTGAAATAACAACTGTTGCCCCTTAAAATATTTTGTGGTTACACTAAAATATTTGCCCAATGTGACCGTACCTTCACTGAAAGAAGAACTTTTATATAAATATTGAATTATAAACATTTTTATATTTAATTTTAAAAAATATTATAAATATTTTTTAATTAAACTTTTTAATTTTTTTTAACATTTTTTTTAACTTTTATTTTTCCATTATTTTTTTAACAGCTATATATTCCTTTATGTGCTGGAGGCTCTAGGTTCGAGCCCCCTTTACTTGCACAAATTAGTCCGAAGAAAAAATAAGTGCTATTTTGCGTACGGAGAAGAAGAATGTTACTCTCTCAAAATTTCTTTCATTTACCAAAATTTTGTGTACGACAAAAATTGGGATCCCGCGGACACTCAATATAGACGTACAGAAACAGACTTAAAAATGCATCCATGATCTAATGAAGTGTGATGGTTTATTAAAAAATTTCAAAAAACAAAGAAAGTTTGCAACTATTGAAAACAATGCGATTATCGTAAAAATATATTACTGTAGTGCTATTGAGAGGTATGTAATAGGTTTTTACAGAAGTATAAGAAACAAGTACTTAAATACACTCTCTTTTTTTCGTCAATTTGTTTTACTCTACTTTCTCTTATCAAATATAAGTACAATGTTCTCTTATAGGAAAAGTAAATACTGTCGTAAAATAACGCAAAAAAAAAAAAAAAATTTTATATTGAAATTTTGAAGAGAGATGTGCATACGCTATTAACTAGTTTGTGTGTTTTTATTCCAAAGAAACTAGAGGTTTGTATCTTTGCTAACTTTCTACCAAAACTTTTATACGGTGCTGCCAAATTATTGCAATTTAAACATTCAATTATATATATTAGAGAATTAGAATACATACACCCTTATTCCGCGTTTCGATTCGGATCGTAAATTGCTCAGTTTGGCAAATTCAATTCCCGTAACAATTCAATTTGTTTTTCGATTGTATGTATTCTGCGTTACGATCGTAGCTACGTTTTTTTCAAGTTGTTTATTTACTAACGGAAAGTTTTTCGATTTTTATTTTTGTAGTTAAAAAAGTGTATAATTAAATAAAATGTGAGTATAAAATGCTATAAATTTATTTTGTAATAAATTTTGTTTTGTTTTTAACCTTAAAGCTTTATTTAATTTATTTCAGGTCAAAAAACACAACACCTGACCAGTATGAAAAGCTGGCGAGTATAATGGCAACGAAGTTACGCGATCCAGTAACTTTTAACAATACGATATTCGCAAAAGTTTATACAAATTCAATTGTTTTTATCTCTTTTGTGAATACATTTCTGAATTAACACTGTGTATTAAATTTTGTTGAAAAAAAAAAAAAAAAAAAAAAAAACAGATGCATTTTTTATGAATCAGGGGCCTTTTACGAATGAAGAGTCCTTAACACGCGTCTTGAACGTTATAGCCTTTTTACACTTGCTCACATCTTAGAGGAACGCGTCGAAAATGTTAAAACTTGAAAAAAAAAAACTTGTTTACATTGCAACATCTTTCATTTGTAATATTTTTTTCTTGTTGAGTACGCAAAAAAATTTTAAGAAATAAAAATTAATAATAAAAAAATGGAATTTAAAAATGTTGCAGTTGGATTAATAATTGCTCTTCAAAATCAATGATAATTATTGTTACAATATGCAAAATTAGTGTACGAGGACGAAGACGATGATGATGAAATATTTTTTTTGCCAAACGTATTGTAAACCCCTGACGTTCATTGTATATTTTTTTTGTGTGTGTGTTTTTTTATATTATTTTGAACCATGTGTTTTTTTATTGATGGTAGTACATTTTTTAGTAATGACCAGCTCAAACGTGTAGGACGACTTTCGATATAAAACGACTTTATTCAGTTTCAATAACCATACTGACCTCTTTTTAAATTTCTTTTTTTTATACACATTGTTTCTCTATTCTAAAAGCGTACAAAAGTAGAATTCCTACTTACTAAAAGACGTTACATAAATAAAATCTAAATTTTTTCAGATGTTCCGTTCGAAACTGAGATTGAACCGCGGTCCTCGTGGTTGATAGGCGGATGTATTACCCATCAAATTGAGTTCCAAAATACTTTTTAACAAAAAATGGTTACTCCGAGACAAATTATGTAAAAACCTGTAAAAATCTCAGAATAATCCCAAACAGGCTCCTGCTGGATCCAAGTCACGTTTTTGGACCTAAAGGCTGTTGTAACTCGGGTTGACTTAAAATAACAATTATGTATATAATATAAATTTTGAAGAACAACATTAGCTTTCTTTTGAGATATTAATCGTGTTTCTATTACTTACGGTTCTGGAGTTATGGCTCCATATGTCAGGTTTTTGGCCAAAAATTTGGATTTTTTTCAAACTTTGATCGACGAGCGGCACGGGTTAACGTTGTTTAATCGAGCTCAAATTTTGGCTATCTCAATATCTGGAAAGGGCAATCGTTTTGTGGGGTCCAGACAAACAAAATTCCGACATCGGTTTTTTTTTGGTTACCCAAATTGTACATAAATCGAAAAGCTTTTCTGTTTTTTCTGATTTTCTATATTAATTTTATTAAAAATAAACATTTATAAATGCCTAAAATCGCATTCTTTTTATAACAATAAATACAATTTTCTCATGTATTTCTATATATTACAACCCTATTTTCGCTTGCAAATTTTTTCTGGTAAAGTGTTCATTTCATTTTCTTTTTACTCTGTTATTATTAAGTACACTTTAGCGATAATCGACAACTTCAGTTTACTTTACGTTTAAATTGTAATAATATGGCAAAGCCGTATAAATTTTTTAAAATAGAAAATAAGAAAATATACAAACCTGTCTTTTCTTTCGGTATAGAAGAATATAAAAAAAGTTACCAGTCACATTATTTAAGGCGGGTTTAGACGGTAATACAACTCGTACGTAAAATCAAATTGAAAATAATATGAAATTCCATACGTATTTTAAAAATGAAAAAATCTTTCTAAAGATATTTTTTGCGTTTACACGGTTGGTGAAATTCCAATACAAAGAAAATTAAAACATAAAATTCACATATAAATGCACACAAAATATACATGCATTGTAAATACATATAACATAAACAAACAAACACATAAAAAATGCATCCCTGATCTAATGAAATGGGAATGTTCGAATTACTTTCTGTTAATAACTTCATAAATAATGAATGACAAGAATATTTTTTTGAGCAAGAGGTATCAAAATTTGCGTAATTTTACACAGATTACGGTAAAAGTAATAAAAAACGAATTACATGCCATTTTGAGGGCTCTACTTTTGAAAACGTTTTTACCAACCTATGCTTATTTAAAAAAATTCAGAAAACAAAGAGAGCCGAATGACTGTCAAATTATCATTCTTGTTTTCTCCCAATGTCGTACACTCTCATTTCATATCAAGTTTACACGATACTATTTATTTGACATGTCGTACGACTTGTATTACCGTCTAAACCAGTGATGTCAACTACTACATAAACACACTTGCGCTTATGTATGAAGCAGATAAAATACTCTGCTTACTTCTACCAGAAATGGGAATGTTCGAATTACTTTCTGTTAATAACTTCATAAATACATGAGTATTAGGCTGTCCCGTCCTTGAATGACAAGAATAATTTTTTGAGCAAGAGGTATCAAAATTTGCGTAATTTTACACAGATTACGGTAAAAGTAATAAAAAACGAATTACATGCCATTTTGAGGGCTCTACTTTTGAAAACGTTTTTACCAACCTATGCTTAAAATAAAAAAACGAGATACAAATTTATTTTATACTTGCAATTATTGTACAAGAAAATAAAACCTATAAAAATTGACCAAAACTTAAAATTTAAACAAAATTTGGCATTTCTGCTTGTGATTTCAATCTGGTTCTAATAAGGCCATCTCTAGAAGCAGCGCTAGTTACACGTTGAGAGGCTTCTTTTACTAATTTAACACATCTTTCGACAGCTTGTGTGTGACAAGGAAAGTCATCAATTCCCAAACTGTTATTTTTTGCCATGATTTCAAGGTCCTCATTGGAAATATGCCGAAGAACCGGCGTTGCTGTTCCTCTACACGCGTACCATATAATAATTTCGGTGTAATCTCCAGCAGAGAAGTTAATTTTTGGTGGTTTAAATATTCTGTATTTATTGCTACTTTCAACTTCTCTAGCTTTGATTATTCTTTGCAGTGCCAGCTCCCGAATATGGTCTCTATCATCAAACAGCATACTGACAAGTAGATTTTCTGGGTGAGCAAAAAAAGCAGAGTTAAATTTTCGGTAGAAATTAAGCCGAAGTCAGTCAAAACCGCAGAAGTAACAGCAGCAGCAGAACGAGTCGATAAACCGTATCTATCACAGACCTTACCAACTGTTGGCAACGGCAATGTATTTCGATCCGTCGTTGAAGTCGATGGTGTAACTGTCGAAAGTGTTGTCGTGGCAGATGCCTCCTTTATCGGACACGTTTCTTGGGAAGATTCACATAGTGAAACTTCATCACAATTTTCTAAGACAGAATCTGTTTCTTGAGTAGAACACTCTTTTTTTGCTGCCCTTATGGAATTTTCAGTTAGTCTCTGCTTTCGGTTTATTAATCGAGCTGTTTCGTTTTTATCAACTCCAGATATAATCATTTTTCTGTAATTCCTTTGATCCAACAAAAAACTCTTTCACTGATTGGAAATTTCTTAGATTTTAAACAAGAACAAAATTCAAATGAAATGCATTTGCAAGCAAGTAGCAACGACGAAAAGCTTCTCAGATGATTCCAAAAAACATTTTAGTTTCTTTTCGAAACTATTTTTTCGTTTGCTTTTGGGGTATTTTTTAAAATGGAGGTACTTTTCGAAATAGGATTTGAGTAACTGAATAACTCATTCCTTCGTTACGATTGGAATCGAAGCTTTGTTCTAAATATTGTCAATCTCTTCAAAAACAATCGCGTATATATCTGAATTTGATGGATCTTTTCCATTATACTTTAACTTAATGTTATACTTGATAAATAAAATATATTTAAGGACGTCTCTTATAGTTGGTAGCTGCCGATCTTCAAGTTCCTTATATGGGCCCAATATAACACAAGTTGTCGCACTAAACCTAGAACTCATTTTTTTTAAATCACAAACGCTCTTAAGACTGTAACTAACGCAACTGACTTATGTATTATAAATTACTTTAGTATTTATTACGTATTTTGGTGTTGATAAATATAATAGGTGATTTTGAAGTGTTACCAGACTTTTTATTTCATGATGAAGGGTTTCTATAGTTAAGGGAGTAAGCTGTAACTATAAAATAAACTTAGAAACTGGTTCGTAATAGACAATAGTTCGCTATAAGCGTATTAATTGGTATATAATCTGAAAGTGAATATTTTGGGTCCGGAAAAAAAATTTTTTTTAACTTTATTTTTATAAAAAATTTGTTATAAACTGTCCATATTATAAACGAAATCCACTGTGTTCAGAAAAATCGTAGTCGCCTGTGAATTGTTGTTGTTATACATAGTCGTTGCATATTTATTTTAGGTGTCGAAATTAAGGATAGCGAAATATATAATAATGAAAATAACTACTTTTCAAAACTTTGAAGATAGGTAGAACCCTGAAGATAAAGTTTCATTTTATTTTTGATATCATTTTGGTAATCTACAATCAATTACGCAAATTTCAGGAGGTCTTGTGTTAGGGAAATCTAAAAAAAAAATTTGGGGGACCCCATAATGAGTATGTCGTACTTAGTTCAAAACAAAAATGTAATATATCAACAAAATAGGGTGTTTTCCATTTTTTTGTATATTTGCATTTTCCGGCTTGCGTCCTACGCTAAGCGAGTCAAAATTTCCACCTTTTTCAATAAACAGTCCAAGCCACAGAAGAATGTTTATGTATCTTAATTTGTGTTAAGATGATTGATTTCTTCAGCAAACTAGTGATGTTGTAAATTCCATGCTATGTATCGAACATTTTTTTTTTTATTTTGAAATTTTGTAGAGATGTGTCTATGCTATTAAATAATTTGTTTGGTATAAAAGGACACAAACATGTGCTACGCTATTAAATAGTTTGTTTGTGTCCTTTTATACCAAACAAACTATTTAATAGCGTAGCACATGTTTGTGTCCTTTTATACCAAACAAATTATTTAATAGCATGTTTGTGTCCTTTTATACCAAACAAACTATTTAATAGCGTAGCACATCTCTCTACAAAATTTCAATAACAAAATTTATGATTTTCCAACTGAATAAAAGCATAACAAATTTTGGCGTTAGTTCACAACAGCCATCGTAAACTAAATATATTGAATAGCAATATCGACAATACTGTTGAAAATAATGCGTTTATCGTAAAAATATGTTACAGAATCGCACCACTGATCTACCTGATTTCTCTACAGATCGTAATAAACAATTCAATTATGATGTACCAAAAATACCAGTGGCGCGATATTTTTACGATAATCGTATTCTTTCAATGTTTTTGTAAGAGCTAAAAAGCAAATTTTGCACATACCGTAAGCTGGATATTTAAACTTTAGACGAAATTTTCTCTTTCTTACAAATTAAAAAAAATTTCTTTAATTTAACAATATTTTACGAATTTGAATTCGGTTTTGAGATAATTCCAAGAAAAATAAATAAATAATAAAAGTTACATCCTAGATGCGATGGTGGTTTATTGCCGTATTGTGCTCTTATCCATCTGAAGAAATTGATTTTCCTTTTACTAAATTGAATTTATTTATGTCGTTGTGAAACTTGAAAAAAGAAAAGTTTACTTGTTCTAGCGCACCTCCGAACTCAAACAGATACAGTAGTAACTTTCTTGCAGGTAAAAATGATTTAGTTTTTGTATTTGGTGATTTTAATCTATCTTCGATTACGTAGAAGATCAGACACATCATATTTAGTTCAAGAAAAGAATAGATCTTGTTGTGATGAGTTCTTGAAGAGCGTTTTTGGTTTATCTTTATATCAAATGAAATCGGTATATAACAATTTTTACAAATTACTAGATATAGTGTTTACTAATGATTTAAGTAATTGAATTATTAGTCGGACTAATCCTGTAACTTTAAAATAAATTTGATCCTTTTATTGAAATCAGCTGTTCAATTCTATCTGTAACTAAGTTAATACCATATAGACCTGGAAAAATATTTTTTTTAAAAGGACAAATTATACTTTATTTACCGAAACACATATTGGAACGATATTCTATCAATTCCTAGTAACAATTATTCAGATATTGATTTGATGAGTGCTAACAAATTATTTGGTCCACTGAAAAAATTAAAGAATAAATATTATAGAAAATACTACAGATTCTTCTATTAATTATGGAAATTATTCAGTTGTCCGTTCCAATTATATTATACTTAATAAATCTTTGTATAAAAGCTATTAAATAAAGTTAAGGGAAATTTAATTCATGTTTCCAAGTCCTTCTACAAATTCGTAAATTCTAAAAAAAAAATCAAACGGATTTTCTTCAGTTTGAAATGAAATAACCAAGAATCCGGCAAACACTTATTCTGATGCTTTCTACCATGAAAACAAGTACACCACTTTAAATGTTGTGAACCGTTTCGTTCTCTATGTAATCTTCTAATAAATAGAAGCTCAAGGCGAAAGTTTGTATAAATTGCAATAAAAAATAATTTTTTAATAGTCTTAAGATTCATTTAACATTTACTATGCTCCTTATTTCTATCACATTACGTGCTACCCTAGCAAGAACTTTTGCTTCAAACTTTTTAAAATTTATTATTTTTTTAGTGAACATTTATTCAAAAAAATGGCAGATCTCTTAATTGCGGAAGGATATGCTTCAGTTGGGTATGAATATATTAATATTGATGACTGTTGGCTTGAAAAGCAACGCTCTTCTGATGGAAAACTTGTCCCTGATCGAAAACGTTTTCCGAATGGAATGCTTCATTTGTCTGATTATGTAAGTCTTGAATTCAAATTTTTATGACGAAAAATATATATACGGATGTATGTCAGTTGATCAGAACTTTTTTCTATTATTTTACACACACAATAAGTACTAAAATTATTACCAAATATATAAATATTTTTTTTTATAAATAATTAAAAATTAGGGTTGAATAATGATAATAAATAATAATTACTAAAACATCTCAAATGAAACTTAAACAACAATGATATTGATATTATTTTCAAATTTTTATTTTTCAAATTCTTTAATTACATTTTGTGGTAATCAATGGTTGCCCGACTATAAAAGAGGAAAAATAAAAATATTATTTCTGAATTTCTATATTAAATAAATAAGCTTGCATAGAGACAATTCAAAAATCTAATATTATTGATTGAATATGTATTGTAATAAAAAATTAATGATTTAGTGTAATAAAAGACTGATCAAAAATATAAAACTGATGTCTCATACTAGGGGGGTCGATTTGTATGGAAGGAAAAAACACAAATTTTGCTATTAGGGTATTTTTATATTTTATTACTCATGGAAAATTTTCAACCACAAATAATAAAATGGAAATTAGACAAATAAAAAATTACGAATCTTGGGTTTAAGACCATTTTGGTCCGTAATTGTTTTTTTTTTTCTTATTAAATCTTCCAACTATACGATGAGCAAATGATCTTCTGTTGCAGTTTTCATATAAATTTGTTGCATATGATTCAGATTTCACGGTTTCTAGTTGTTGTAATTTTGGTAAACCGCTTTTAGATACTGTACAATCGAGGCTAATGATCTTATTTCGGTAAAAAGTTCATCTGAAAATGTATTTGTAGGGAGCTTAGATCTAACTGCCGCAAATATTCTGCCCTCTTACGATTTGTCCATTGACGCCCAGGAACCATCAATTACAGAAAACAATATGTCAATCATATTGGAAAACACAATATTTGGCCATCGATTTGTTTTTCGTTTTACTCTGTAGTATCCCATCATTTGATCGACGGTATCAACAACTGTTGAAAATTAATTATCAAAGTTTTACATCTCATATCAATGCAGTCTAATCGTCGATTTTCCATTGTTTTAGCAAAGCTAACAAATCAGACACTGTGGTTAAACTACCGCAAATGATATCTAAATTTACAAAGGAAAATCCCAGAAATAAAGATAACTTATTAAAATACTTCAAAGTCGAGCTGGGTGCAGCACATATACATACATATATTTCGACATTATAACAGGCAACTATTACAAAATATGAATATTATATTATATTATATATTATCTTATAAAAATGATGCAAAAAACGTATTATTGTCGTTACAGCGTTCTTTAATTCCATCGACGATATTATAAATGGAATAAAGTTAAATAAAAAATAAATAAATAAATTTATGTTTCTTTCTCTAAAAGGTGCATACATACATATATGAAATGTATTGATTATGAGAAGAAGAATGTCTCTGCTTAAGAGACTTCTCTTAACCCAAATGTGTTAATCAAAACTACAAATACTACTCTGAGGCATGAAAATACAAAACAAATACTGAACATTAAATGAAATATGTTTTTCCCAAATGAATAATTTATACAGAACACGGGTTTCAAATACAGAACTCTTCTGTATAATACAGAAAGGATGATCACCGTAAGTATATCCCTAAAAATATGAAATATTTTTTTTTTAATTTGAGAAATAAACAAATTCTATTAAATGCATCTCTCGACGAATAAATAGAAACCGGATGTTAATTTAAAGACGTTATTAAAAGAACTGACTAGTATTTCATTGTGATTATGGACCCTAGAGCTAGTGTACCAATAGTAGAAATTTATTAAAGTATACTTAAAGTGTGCTTTAAAGCAAATTTTCCATACAAGTATTTCTTGAAGTACACTTCAAACTTACAGCCTGTTCATAAAAGACGAATGGTTTAAGACGTTCGTCTTTGTATATGTGAAGCAACAACAAAAAAGCACTCAAATCTGTTAAGGCCGTGTCAGACAACACTTTTGCTTCTCGTTGCGTTACTAGGGGGGTCGATTTGTATGGAAGGAAAAAAGTTAACAAAGCGTATAGCAAAAATGAAATCTAGGGAAAATTCTAATAACATTTTTCCAAGAAACCAAAACTGAGTGATTTTATACGGTGCTGCCCCATTATTGCAATTTAAACATAAAGAAAACTACAGTTGTCGACTGTCGATAAAATGCACTTAGTGAATCACATAATCGTTACTGCAAACAATAACAACTGTCGACTTCTTTTGCGAATATCGTATTGTTCGTACTGTGAAATTAATTATCAAAATTTTTTCATATCGTCGATGGAATTAAAGAACGCTGTAACTAACAAAACATTAAATGTTCACCATAGCCATAAAACCTTGGACCAGTGGTACGATTCAGTAATATATTTTTTCGTTAATCGCATTGTTTTTAACAGTAAACAATAGATTTGTCGATATTACTATTTATTATCTTTTGTTTGAGATGGCTCTTGTCGTAAACAAACGCCAAAAAAATTTTTTTTTTTTTCAGTTCGAAAGTAGTAAACTTTTAATATTGAAATTTTGTAAAAAGCCTACGCAATTAACTAGTTTGTTTAAGAGCCATTTTTGTGTGTTTTTATAACCAAAGAAACTAGAGGTTTGTAGCTTTGCTAACTTTCAGCCCATTTTAATTGCCAAATACTTAAAAATTGTCTGATTTTATGCCCCATTACTGAAACGCGGTGCAGGTTAAGGTTCCAGATAAATAGTTTTAGCATACATACATAGCAACATAAACATCATAAGTTCACTGCCTTCATCAGACGTATTCAAATATTGTTTAACCTGTGCCGGCCGATTTAGCCGTTGGCCAGCCGATATTCCGATAAGACATCGGAATCTGAGACATGTGCATTTCTAAATGGGGGAATAGCACATTATGGAATTCCAGGCTCTGCAACCAACATCCAGGGCCAGTGGTTCGAGTCGAAACCTTTAGAGAGCTAACACAATTAATGGTTTCTAAAATCTACACACTACCGACTACCATCCCACAGGCCAATGGTCACGTAGAATTAATGCAGAACACCTTAAAATGTGTAATTAAATGCCACACAGACACAAATTGGACAGATAGTTTGCCTATCGTATTTCTAAGATTAAGATCGAATTTAAGGCAGATAAAATTGCATCTGCAGCCGAAAATATCTACGGGTATACATTTAAACTACCCTACAATTTTTTGCAAAACAAATGGAAGAGTACATGGCAAAATCCTGCATCACTAAAAAAAAACGTGTCCTCAGTTATTGGCCAACACTATTTTTAAAAACAACATTCTTTTTTAATTTTTAAAAAATAGTGAAAAATAACATTTTTATGGTACAAGTTGGTCTTTTTAAGCTATTCTGGACACCTAGCCACTCTCAGATTGTATTGTATGTTCATGAAAGTTGGTTACTATATTGTCATAATGAAAAGTTACGAGTCACTGTGAGTTATGCTGAAAAAAGTAAATAATTTTTGGTACATAATTGCAAAAAAGTGCAAGAAAAAGGTATTTTTTGATTTCAGCGTTCATAACTTGTCTTGACTCCACAATTCTGATGCACTGGGTAATCTAAATTTTGAGGAGGCGAACAATGTTGTATTCTGGACATTAGAATTAACTGTGATGAATGATCACATTTTTCGAGTTTCGAAAGACGCATTCAAGTACCTGGCTTTTTAGAATGGTGCAAGAAATACTACTTTATCCGATTCAAGATGGATACAACACTCATGTATCGGCCGGTGCTTCAAAGTCTATTTTGGGGCTTCTCGACCTCATACAGGAAAGAGCAAAGGTGCTTATTTGATAGGGTGGTGCTTACAATTTTATCGATTCATTGAAGCAATGCACAGTGTCGTGTTTTCATTTAACGAGCGGTCAAAAATAGAAGGAGTTGAGTTGAGTTGAAATTTGCTATAATTACATATTTGGAAAACTTCGGAGCAGGGATTCGAGTCCTTCCCAAATATCCCGAAAATTAAAATTGTTATACCAGAAGAAGAACAACATTCACCTTTCGACCAAACATGGTGCAATTCATGGGAAGGACAAGCCTAGTTCAAAAATGTCCATTTCCGAATATTTAAGAAAAATTTCAAACAAAATTATAATTAGTTATTTGTTTTTTGGCACATGAAAAATGATCATTCTGAATTTATAATTTTTTTTTTTCAATTTTGAGCAAGGACACACCTTTCGCTCATATATCCTGAATAAAACGAAAAATTTAAATTCTAAGTAAAACTATGCTGTTCAATGCCATTAATTTTGTTAAATTTTTAAAAAATCCGATATATAATTTTCAATTGCTCCATTTATTAGAAAATTAACGAATTTGAACCTGATTGGGCACTGAAAGTTGCCAATAAATATTAAAGGAGGACGAAAGTGGAAGTAAACCAAGTTGAAATAAACTTACTTGCAGAAATCTTATAGAAAACCATAGGGCATACCTTTTTTTTCTTTTTTAATAATAATAATAATAATTTTACTCTTCTCGGTTTGTTTATATTCAGAATAACGGTACATCGCAGGTGACAATCATATTGTAGTAAAAACCATAGTTGCCAAATTTTAGCATCACTGCATAAATACATACATACATTTTCTTCTTTAGTTTTTTAAATGAATGATAGTGAACCTATTCAAATGAACCAAAAAATTGTGGTGAAAATCATATTAATTAATTAATCAAATTTATTTCTAAAATTCAGTTATTAATTATTGCAACAATTCTTTTTTTTTTATTATAAACTCACATAATCCAATATTTTACCATTTTAGAAATTAATATAACTATAAACTTAATTACTTCTAGAAAAAAATTAATTTGAATGTAATGAAAATAGTGTACCTATTTAAGTTATCGGCACCGTTTTTAATTATAATTATGCTGATTATTATTGATAGTTTGTTCACCGATTAACCCTTCAAAGTTATAGCATTTTTCCAGATTTTTTGTAATAATTATGTATTTTCTTATAACTTTTAACTTTGAATGCTCAGAACTACCTTAAAAACTAACCTTTTAAAAATATTCTTTCAGTTTTTTTAATTGGAATGAACTTAGTAAATCCATATAATATTTCTTATTATTTGGATAGTTGATGATTTTTATTTTTGGCCGTCCTCACAATACAGTTTCACTATTCTATCGGTACCTCTCATAGAGCATATCCTTTTGTAGTGGATTGTCGAGTGAATTGCACAGTGCATTATAGAAAAAAAAAAAAAAAAAAAAAATATGACAACCCTTTCGTATTTAGTTGTTTTTAACAACCTGCGACCTAAAAAATCATCATTTTTGTTTTGTACTTTTGTTTTGTAATTTACAATAAATAAAATAAATAATAAAAATATATGTATTTATTACTTAATATTTACAGATTCATTCCAGAGGGCTTAAATTTGGAATTTATGAAGATTATGGAAATTATACATGTGCTGGCTATCCTGGTATACTTGGTTATCAAAAAATTATCGCCCAACAATTTAAGGAATGGGAAATTGATTACGTAAAATTAGATGGCTGCTTTGCATCGCCTAAAGAAATGGATAAAGGCTATTCAGAGTTTCAGCATATTTTGAACAGCACTGGGAAGTACATGATTTTTTCATGTAGTTGGCCTGTTTATCAGACGTATGCGGGAATGCAACCGAATTTAACATTAGTCAAGGAAACATGTAATTTGTGGCGAAATTATGATGACATTCAAGATTCATGGGCTTCTGTTGAAAGTATAATTGATTACTTTGGTAACAATCAAGAACAAATTAGACAGTATGCTGGACCCGGTCATTGGAATGATCCAGATATGGTAAGATATATTTAATAAAAAGAAGCACAATAATAATTATTCTTTATTATTCTTGCTATACAGAATTTCTAACATTAATTAATTGCCTTTAGACATGTCTCTAGTCATATGCAATTGATATATACACATCATATGTACATTGTGTGTACACATGCGAGAAAGAGTTCATTTTCAAATGTCTTCGATGGATAATCTTGGTCAAATTTGTTTACCTATGAAATAAAAATAATTTTTGGGAGAAAAAATAGTTGCCAAGTTGAATATTTTTTTTGGAGAAAAGGTTATTTCTAATTTTTAATGACATTTGCCCATAATCATAATCGCGAAGAGTTTTTTAAAGTTGACTTTTGTTAAAGGTAACAATGTGGTTAACCATAGACAAGTAAAAACCGATTTTAAACGTAAAATTATATTCTAAAGTTAAAAAAAGCTGAAGTTACTTTTAATTTATTTAAAACCAACTTTAATTCGCACATAAAAACTATGAAACAAAAGTGAAAATAAAAAAAAAAATTAATGTAAATATGGGCTACCATATTGTTATTAATTAGTTTTGCTTACTAAATCCAGAGATGTGTCTATGGTGAATCGGAATTGATACTTATTAGTTTTTTATTACAAACAAATTATAAAAATATGTCCGATTTATTCAAATGGAAAAAGTATTATAAAAATTCAATATACAATATACAATATATATACAGTGGTGTGCAAAAAAATAGAGCCACCTTGATCTAACACTTTTCAAGGAAAAAATTATGTACAAATATCTTGATAATTAATTCATTTTCTTTTATTTCGCTTTAGTAATAAAATAAATGACGCAAAAATAATAGGTATAAGAAAATTCAAAACTTAAATATATTTATATTCATAAAATTCTTACAAAACGTCAGATCCTGCCTGTGCATAAAAATAGAGCCACAAAATTTAGTTACCTAAAATAAAGTTTTGTTATTTACTGATTGGTCTCATTCTCATTAATTATTGTTTCCTAACTTTAGAACTTCGTGGAATGGCCAATATTTTTAATAACGTCTGAGCAACGCTTTGGCATTGAGTCGACAAGCTTTTGACAGGTTTCTATAGGAATATTCTTCCACACATCTTTAATTAAATTCCAAAGTTCATCTTTATTGGATGGATTTTTTCCTCGGAGACCCATTTTTACAATTTGCCAAGGGTTTTCAATAGGATTTAAGTCTGGCGACTGTGCCGGCGAGCTTAAAACCTGGACGTTATTGTCCTCAAACCAGTCTTTTACCCTCTTCGATGTGTGTTTCGGGTCGTTATTTTGTTGAAACATCCACCGAAGCGGTATATCCCATTGGGCATAAGGCATCATGGTGTCATTAAGGATATAGGTATAATAAGTTGCATCCATTCTGCCCTCAATACGAAATAGAGGTCCTGTACCATAATACAAAAAGCATCCCCATACCATTATGTTTCCACCTCCATGTTTAATGGTTGTTGTGGTGTATTGCGGACGGAATTCGGTGTTGGGGGACCTTCGTACAGAAAGGTGGCTTCTATCAGAATTAAACAAGTTTACCTTTGATTCGTCTGACCACAAAATATTTCGCTATTTGCTTGCAGGCCAATCTACATGATTTTGGGCAATTTCTAATCTTTTCTTTAGATGGTATTTAGTCTGATATGGGACCTTTCTACTATTTAAAGCCTTCAAATTATTTCTAATAAGAAGTATTCTTATGGTTGAAGTAGAAACATCTAGGCTATATTCTTTTTTAGGGGTAGAAAAGGTGACAAAAGGGTCTTTGTTTAGATGACGCAAAATTTTCCGTTCGTCTTGAGGTGTCAATTTGAACGGTGTTCCTCTATTTTCAGCTTTATTTTTATATTTGACGGCATTTTCCACCATTTTCTTAGAGCATCCAATTATTTTGGCAATTTCTCTATAAGTTTTTCCATTATTGTGGAGTTTTTTTATTGTCTTTCGGCACTCAAAGGAAAAGTGCTTACCTCTGCCAATTCTGAATTCTACTATTTTAAAATTTTCTCAGATTCCATTCCAATTGTATTTAGGTAACACTAAACTAATCTTTTAATACACTTCTAATAAAAAAAGGCTTGTAATTTATAAGAATTTATTATTTTTCAAAACTGGCTCTATTTTTTTGCACACCTGCTTTCGCATCCAATTTTATACAGTTAATAAAATAACGAATAATGACGCTAAAATTATTTGAAACATAAGTGGATTATATTTGTAAGTGATGTGTTAAAAGAATGCAACAACTCTTTTGTGCGTACTTCTTTGTATAATGGATTTATAAGCGGTAAGAGTATTGGATGTTATCTGGCTCTATTTTTTTGCACATCACTGTATATATTGACAAATCAAACAAAACTTATTTTTTAAAAATTAAATATTTTGAAACAAAAAAAATTAAACGAAACTTACAAAGTATATAACAAGTTTAAAATTCAAAATATCTTATCAAATAATGTCTCCACATTACTCCCCCTCCGAAAAGCAACTGATGTCCAATAAATTGAAGTTTACGTGTTTTGATTTTTGTGGCAGTGTAGTGTTAGTGCTTTTAGTATTATCTATAGGATTTTCTGTAATAGCCGGTTTTATGCGATCAATTGGTACCGATATTATTTCTCCATCTTTCTCAATCCTAAAACATTTCTTGCTTTTTTCTACGACTTTGTATGGCCCTTCATATTGTTGTTGTAAAGATCTTTTGTTGATTACTCGCAGAAATACAAATTTGCAACTTCGTAAATCCTTTGGAATATAAAAACCTGATTCAAGACCCGAATGGTGTACGATGTTCGACCTTACATTTTTGAAATGATTTTTTAATTTAAATAAAATATCAGAAGCATCAAATTTGTTTTCATGAACTGCAATCTACCCCGGTATTCGAATATTTTGACCGTATTTCATCTCAGCAGGAGTAGCTCTTAAATCTTCTTTAGTAGTCAGAGTAAAGCTATTGGAAGTTCATCATACCATTTTGATGAGTCACCTTTACACATTAATGTAGCCTTAATCTGTCTATGAAATCTTTCGATAATACCATTAGCTTGAGGGTGATATGATGAAGTAGTAATATTATGAGTACCCAAAAATTTTGATAGTTCTGAAAACATATGAGAAGTGAATTGACTACCTTGGTCTGTAGTTATTTTCAATGGTACGCCAAAACTGGAAATGTAATTTCGTACAACTGAATCTATTACCGTTTTTGTATTTATATCTCTTAAAGGGCATGCTTCAGGCCAACGCGTGAACCGTTCAAAAAATGTAAGAAGATATCTATAACCATTAGATGAAGAAAGTGGTCCAACAATGTCCAAATGTATGTGCTCAAAACGACCTTTTGGAATCGGTATCTTACAAATAGGAGATTTTGTATGCTTGTGAACCTTTGATTGTTGACAATTGATACATTCCTTCGACCATTGATTGATCTGTTTGCTCATATTTGGCCAAAAATATTTTCTAGTTATTAAATGTCTTGTCGAACGAGGGTGAGAAATACCATGCAGTTTTGAAAACACCAGTTTCCTAAGTTTAACAGGCACATAGGGTCTTGTATTATTATGTGACAACTCACACCAAAGGTCTGAGTTAATTAATGGAATCTTTATTAATTTTAAATTAGAAAACACAGTCTTGTTTTCAGTTAAAAATTTTATTTCGGAATCATTTTGTTGTTCCTCGCATAAAATTCGTAAATTTAATTCCCTGTCATTTATAATATCAACATCAAAGGGTCTGGAAAGACTATCAGCTACAACATTAGATTCACCTTTTATATATCGAATATCTGTAGTAAATTAATGTTTAAATAAACAGCAAGTAATTCCCGATCAAATGAACTGTACTTAACTTCACCAGGGGTAAGTTTTTTTGAGAAAAAAGCTGAAGGCTCTATTTTACCATTAAAAACTTGATGTAAAACGCCTCCAACCGCAATATTAGAAGCATCGACTGTTAGAGTTAATTCTGCATCTTTATTAAAATGATTTAGCAAAACTCGTAATGCAAAATTATCCTTGACTTCGTTGAATATTCTAATAGCATTATCTATGGTCTTCTTTTTGTCCCTAATAGCTCTGTTCAATAATTTGTACAAAATAAATGTCTTGTTAGCTAATCATGGTATATAATGATGGTTTATAATCGCCGTGGTCTAGTGGTTAGTGTGTTGGCTTACTAAGACATGGGTCCTGGGTTCGACTCCAGGCTCCGACATCTTCAAAAAAGAAATATGAAAAAAAATATTTCTTTCGTCGACTACCTCTCAGCAGTCTTCTGGCAAAAGCTCTGAGAGTAACTAATTGCCATGAACAAGCTTCTCAAGTCTGTCGTTCGGAGTCGACATTAAACTGTAGGTCCCGGTACTCATGGATAAAAATTGGCACACACAACATGAGTGCTGCGAGAAGCTAGGCCGTAATCCTGACACAGGGTTGTAAAGGCCAGTTATGTTATGTATGTATGTATGTAATAATTTACCATTCCTAGGAATTTTTGCATTTGTTTAGCAGATAACGGCCTTTCAAAATCTTTGATAGCAGCTATCTTTTCTTCAGATGGTTTAATGCCTTTCTCTGATATATTATGACTCAAAAAATTTATATTTTCAACTCCAAAAATGCATTTGCCTGGCTTAATATTTAAACCATATTCATCCAGTCTCTCAAAAATTTTTTTAAAATGTTCTAAATGTTGTTTTTCATTTTCGCTGCCTACTAAAACGTCATCAATATAACTAAACACAAAATCTAATACTTTAAATACCTCATTTATGAAACGCTGGAATGTTTGAGCTGAATTTCTTAAACCAAAAGGCATGCGCTGGAATTCAAACATGCCAAAAGGCGTAGTTATTGTCGTTTTGTAAATATCTTCCTCAGCCATTAGAATTTGATGATAAGCACGAACTAAATCTAACTTCGAAAACACTTTTTTATTTCCCATGTTCATATTTAAATCACGAATATGTGGTAATGGGTATCGATCAGGAACAGTTATTTCAGTTCATTCCATTCTTTGTTTTTTTTTTTTTTTTCTTTACGTGTCCATTCTGTATTCTCCGAATCAGATATCACAATTTTTATTATATTGTATTATTTTTTCACTGTAAACAATATTTTTCACAAAAAGCAAACTGATCGGAATACTAAAAATATTTGAAAAATAATTATATTGGGAAGTACCGTTTTGTTAGTATAACATTTTTTATGCTTGCCAAGAACATTAAACATGTCGATAGATTTTTGACCGTCGTTTTTAAGAACTCTAGTTGCTACTTGGGAAATATAAATGCACAACTTCAGTTACGCTTATAGATTTACATACTTCCATAGAAACTTCGAATTCACATCATGTTTATTGTTATATATATATAACTTCTGTTATATATATATAACTTGTTATATATATATAACTTCTGTTTAGCATTTAAATAAATATATAACCTATATGCCTATATGGCGAAAAATATTTTTTGTTTTTAAATATCAAGTATCAAGTTTAACTTTACATTTTTATATATTTATTCTAGCTTATTGTGGGAAATTTTGGTTTAAGTTATGATCAAGCAAAAACTCAGTTTGCAATATGGTCTATTTTGGCATCGCCTTTATTAATGTCTGTTGATTTAAGAACAATACGTCCAGAATTTAAAGACATTTTGCAGAACAAAAAAATTATAGATGTTGATCAAGATCCTCTAGGTTTACAAGGAAGAAGAATATACAAACATAAAGGTATTGAAATATGGTCGAGGCCTATTATGCCAGTTTTCCTAAAATTTTATTCGTACGCTGTAGCTTTCGTAAACAGACGAACAGATGGAACTCCTTCCGACATTGCTGTTACTTTAAGAGAATTGGGATTAATATACACTATGGGATATGGCTTAGAGGTGAGTAAATAAGACTTTTTTATTCGGTTTGACATTTACTATATATTTTTTGATGCAATGAGCATATATACACTTACGCATTTACTAATATACGGTTAAGTTCAGGTAAACGAATCGACTTAATATCGTCGATGGAACTAAAGAACGCTGTAACTGACAAAACCCTAAATGTTTGAATGTAGAACAAATACACTGGTATTTTTAATTTCGCACATGGCGTAAGTGAATTTATTTTCGTCGTAGAAATCTGGACCGGGACCAATCGACGCGTATTTTTTTTCTGATAAAAATGATGCAAAAAACGTATTTTCGATTTTTTGTCAGTTACAGCATTCTTTAATACTCGCGACGATATATTATATAATTTTTGAATTATTTACATCCCTACAAAAGCCACACATTTAATTAAATACATTCGAATGTAATACAAATCAGAATTTATTAAGAAATTAATAATTAATTTTATAACTTTTAATGTGAAAATTTTGTAAATTGTGAAATAAATTAAACAAAAGAAATAAGAATAAAGAAAATAAAATAAAAAAGAAATGCACATGTAATGTCACATAATTTAACAAAAACAAAATCATGTGAAAGAAAAAGTAGTAATAAATTAATATATAAAGACACAAATCAAAAATTTAAGTTAGTTTAAGCTCAGTCCAGGTTTAGGAACGGTTATTTTTAATAAATAAATACACTTTAAAATAAAATTAAAAATTGACTTTTTTTTTAAATTAAAAGATAATTCTTGTGAATGATTAGTTTGAAAAATATATAGAAAAGAAGATAGAAAAGAAAATTTACATTCCAAACAACAACAGTGGCTATAAAATCTATTACTAATATGGATATACACAAAAATAATTAAATTTCAACAATACTGCATATAATAATAATTAATTAATTAAATAATTAATACATTGAAAATATTAAACAGTTGATGCAAGATTAAATAGGTCATTTAAATTTACACTGCTTCACAAGAAATAACTACAAATATATTTTTTTTTGTTGTTGAATATTGTTTTTATGACGTTGTGAAGTCATATCACTGGCCAATGGATAATCAAACAACAGCAGTCTGTGTCGTTGTCTTTCCTACTGTATAAGTAGTACGTTTGATTTCTGCATGTTCATATTCTCTCTGTCAGGTCATTTTCGTGTTAATTTTAGTAATATACGTAGGCTAAGCTCGATATGCTGATTTACAGTACTTTCATATCTATGGGTATCAATTACTATCGCCTTTTTATCTACATTGGAATCTTGCTATGTAAATTCGTAATAAAGTTGTGTGCAAATGCCAGCATCTTTTTGGCATGTTTGATGCCGAAATTAACTATCTTTGTGTTAAGTTCAAGATCAGAGGCCTTATTCTGTAACTCTCCTAAGCTAAAATGTATAAACTTGAGTTAGGATTTTTTGGCAGCAAATAGAGTTCTTGAACGCTTACTGTAATTTAAAATCTTCATGCCTGTTATCTCTAAACTTTAAAATTTTATATATTCTTGTTTCAAAAAACCAAAAGTTTAGCATTTTAAAATAAGGCCCCAGGGTACATAGTTTGCGCTGCAGGTTTCTGTATAAAAGTTCAAAAGCATGAAGATTGATTACCATGTCTAGTTGTTTGGCTGTGATTCCAATGTTGATAATGATTTGTTCTCCGCGCCCAACTATTCTGTGTAAAGGTTCGTTTAGACTATGCTAATATTTGTCCAAATACAACTAATAATGGTTTGGGCTAATAGTGTGGTTTGTGACTAATGTTTGGGCATGCGTTTAGATTGCACTAATATTTGTTTGAATTTTATTTGCACAAATAACAAAAGATTTTGTATCAGCCATGTTTGGTTCAAATATTTATATACTTCTTTACACTAATAATTTTATTTGTCCGGTCAAATAATGTTGTTGTTATGTATATGAAATCCATCTGCCAAAAAGTATCAAATTGTGTTTGTGAAGCAACGTAAAACGTGGTATTGAAGATTTATTATTAATAACTGCTGGAGCTATAACAGATTCAGAAACCCAGCAAAAATAAAAAAAGAAGAACCAGAAGAATGTGGGTTCAAGCTTGGGTGCTGTGTCGTAAAATGGAAGGATGTTGCCAAAAACTTCTTAAGGAACTACGTTCTGAGGAACTGATCGATTTCGCCGCGGCGCGAAACAAGGTAATCAGTACTTTTTACTGAATACTGATTTCTCTTTTCAGTAAACAGTACTTTTTACTAAATACTGATTTCTCTTTTCAGTAATCAGTAAAATTTACTGAATACTGATTTTTCTTTTCACTAATCAGTAAAAATAGAAAATACCGAAAAATTACTGGTACTGAAAAATGCCCATCTATGGTAATTGGACGTCGGCGTAAAGGACTATCGTGTTTACGTTAGAAAGACCAGTTGATGAAGCCCTGTCGACAATTGGTGGGACCAACTGGAGAAGGCGTGCGCTTAGCAGAGTCGCCTGGAGACATTTTTATTAAAATTCCTTTTATTTTCTTGCAGAGATATACCTGTTAATAAACATGATTCAAAATACAGGTATCCCTTGTATAACGCGATAGTTACGTTCCAGGGAAATTCCGCGTTATGTGTTTTCGCGGTATATAAGACTTAGTTTTCATATAAATTTGGGGGTTATGTTCCAATAAGTTTTTTTACAAAATAAATTACACATTTAATAAGAAATTATATATATTCTCAACTCAAAATTAAAATTCAGATTTTGTTATAAAATTAAAACCATAAAAACAAAATTAATAACAATTCAAAATTCAAAAAACAAAATAAAACAAATTATGTACATACATTCATATTATAAAAAAACTAAAAGTTTATTAACAGACTTCATTACAATTAGTCTGTTTCTGTTTCAAAAGTTCACTTTGTACTAAGATTTTTAATTCAGTATGTATGTATACTCACACGTCTTGAAAACAAAAATGGGAAATTCCCGGTTACTAACACATGTCTTAAAAGCTGAAATGGTAAATTCCTGGTTTACAATCAAAACAAATATGAATACACATGTTTTAAACTTCGCGTTATAAAAGTCCAAATTTCGCGTTCTACTGAAACCGATTATTTTTTCAAATCGCGTTATATTGAAACCGCGTTTTACAAGTACCGCGTTATGCAAGGGATACCTGTATTACTATAAGTACCCGGATATGGACGCTTTAAGTTAGGCAAAAGCGGAGAAGCATTATCGCCGACGAAGTAATTGCATATACCAGATATGAGTTAGGCATTGTATCCGGTGGCGAAACATTTATTTCATTATTTAATATCTTTTTACCAAATATGCTTCTTCTGAAAATACCACCGTCACTTTGACTTCCAAATGCTCCCACGTCAACATATGTAAAAGCGAAATTAGAATTGCATGTCCCCATATCCCAATGCTAAAATTTTGGTTATAATTATAGGGCAAGTAATACTGATGTGTTTGCCATCTATCATATTTTTTAAACCAAAATACAGAACAAGGAAATATCTTACCAATAACAATTATAAAATGCAAACAAACAACCTCTCATACGTACATACATAGGGATGTATTTATTATATTTATTATTTATTTGCAAAATTAAAAAAAAAAAAAAAACTAACAAAATAAAATAAACAAAAATTCAGAAATAACTAAAATTTCGTGAGATCATTAAATAAGTACATAAGATACATACATACATATGTACCAACCATAAAAGATATAGGACTAAAAAATACTCAAGTGTAAATACATGAAAAGTATTGGCCTAATGTACGTACATATGTAAGTGTATGTCCCTATGGCCATTTCGACTCTGCTTAAGATGCTCGTCGGAACATACAGAACAAATACTGAACATTATATAAAATACAAAACAGTTTTATGTTTTTTCCTAATGAATAATTTAAACAGAAACCGGATTTCAATTACAGAACTGTTCTGTATAATACAGAATAGATGGTCACCATATCTATTACCCCCAAAAAATGAGGAAGACCAGTTTTTTCATAAAGAGAAGACGATATTTTGTACCAATCAGTTATATATGGATAAGCGACGTAGACTTCACGCAATTCATTCCATATTGCTTCGCATATTAAATAACTTTCCTTACCATGGAGACTCCAATATTATATTCCCAATCCAAAACTATCATACCCAGACTCCAATATTATATTCCCAATCCAAAACTATCATACTCAGCCATGGGCAAGGTATCTTAATGAAAAAAAATATAAAAAATTAAGTTTGGGATGGTAAACCAAAAAGTTTTTAATCATATTCCTAAATATATTGCAGACTTCACATTATATATTATCACTTCTACTTCGTAAGGTAAGTGATAAACGGCACCCGGAACTAAGCGGTTTTTAAATGAAAGCTTTTCTAATTTTCTAGTATTAAGAAACACTCATTCTTGTTGCTAGATGAAAATGCTTCTCATCCTGTTACTGCAAACATGTTTTAAAAAATCCATTCGATTCCCTTAGTACATTAACGGGTCTTACCCACCATTTCCTGTTAGAAGGTGTCTTCTACCAAATTAACAATTTTTTAATAGCTTCTCATTACAAAATATTTAATACAAACAGTAAATCTTTTAGAAAATTTTATAAAAATGTATGCACAATAAAATAAATAAAATGTGATCTGATTTTTATTTTATTAAAAATATAAATATATCATTTAATGCAATTGATGTTACATAAATAATTAAACAAGTAAGTATGTACCCTAGGAAGACTAGGAATGAAATATAGAAAATCAAAATCTTTTAGTAATTAAGCCGGATATTAAAAAAATATGTTTGTTTGACAAGGAATAACATATAAAAAAATCAAAATCTTTAAGTAATTAAGCCTGACTACCGTTCATTACGAATTATAAATTTTTTAAATACCTATGTATTTTAATGTGTTTATTTAATACTTATATGCATTGTAAATATAGCCTGTAAGAAGTTTTTCATTGGCTAAGAAATAAATAAATAAATACGTGAAAAACCTTTTAATTTTTTTTTTTTTTGCAGGACCTATATGAGAAGGTCGATTATGGCATTCTTTTTCCGAATACTAAAATAAAAGTCAAAGTTAATCCATCCGGTGTGGTTTTGTTAAAAGCCGAAATTCAATTCGGAATCAATAAATTTAATCTAAATAATAGCCAATATTAAAGTAATATATGCTCACACTTTACCATACAAGATTTCAGTTAATAAATTGCCAAGTTCAATTTTATTGCAACAGTTGACGCGGTGAGTGGTGACTTATATGTAAAGTGACACAAAAAAAGAAAATGTGGAAAATTATTTTGTCTGTCAACAAATTTCAAGAGAAAAGTATTTAATAAAAATGAATTCATTTAGAAGTAAGAAACAAACAAGAATATATAAACAAAAACATTGTATTACTAAATAAGGAAACTGAGTTACTGTAAGTATGTATATTTATTAAAAATAAAAAAATAAAATAAAAATATATAAAAAAATGGGCTAATGTGTGTCGTCATGTAAACAACGTACATGAATTAAAATAAAAATTCCAAAGATATAATCTCTTTAAAAACAAAAGAGTAAACTAAAATGGAGAAGCAGATATAAAATTATTTACTAAATACGCACATACGTATTATATATTGAGTATATATAAAAAAGTAAGAAATTACCGAAATTAGTAGTAATTGCACAAACAAATATGTAACAAATGACAAAATAGTAAGAATTTACCAAAGTTGGAAGTAATTGTACCTACTTTTGCACAAAACGTAGGAAATGACAAATTAGTAAGATTATACCGCAATTGGAATAAATGTACCTACAGTTACATAAAAAAGCAGGAAGTGACAAAGAAAAAAAATTTACCGAAATTAGAAATAATTCTACCTACAATTGCACACAAATGTAAGAAATGGCAAAAAAGGAAGAAATTACCGAAATTAGAAGTAATTAAAATTACATGTACCGGTAGTTGCATAGAGGAGTAGGAAATGACAAAAAAGGAAGAAACTACCGAAATTTGAATTAATTGATATGTAATAAATGAATAAGAAGTAAGTATATACCGAAATTTACAGTTGTACACAAATGTAGGAAATGAAAAAAAAGTAAGAAATTACCGAAATTGGAATTTGCTACAAAAATGTAGGAAATGAGAAAGTAGTAAAAAATTACCGAAATTGAAAGTAGTTGTACCTGCATTTGCATAAAAACGTAGGAAATGACAAAATAGTAAGATTTTACCGCAATTGCAATGTATCTACAGTTATAAAAAAGAGTAGGCAATGATAAAAAAGTAAGAAATAACCGAATTTGGAAGTAAGTAGTTGCAGCTATAGTTGCACAGAAATGTAAGAAATGACAAAAAGTAAGATAATACAGAATTTAGATGTAATTGCACCTACAAAAGTAATAAACGACAATATAGTAAGGATTTAAGGATTGGAAATTATTGTATGTTGTGCTGTCTTAGAAATGGGAGCAACCTCTTTTGAAGACACTCTTTGATATATATAATATATTCGCGTCGTTCGTTACCAGTTTTGCTTTTCCTGTTCCAGGCTTTCTTTCAATTTTTAGGTCTCTGTTGAACTTTTTGACCACTCTGGAAACACATTGCCTGGTCACGTGGACTTCCCTAGCAACTTTTGTATAACTCCAATATGGTTTTTTTTGAATTATTTGAATAATTTTTGTATGCACTTGTCTTTGATTATCCATTGTAAACTAACTAACAAGTCAAATTTGACAAACTGATACATTTTAAAATCTGACACATTTTTCAAAGATATTGTGATTAAGAAAAATAATTTTGATTAAAGGTGAAAAAAGTTATTAAGAAAAATGGGTGTTACACTTTATAGTGACGCACACCTTAAATATTAATCACTTGACAGCTGACAAAACGGCCGCCAGTTAAAAAAGTGATGCCAACTTAAAGTTCTATACCTCAATAAAAAACACCCTTTATTTCTAAAACGTTTGCAGTTTTTCAGTTATGCCACTATTCATGTAAGTAAGTGAAATAAAGTGCATTTAAATATATATGTATGTATGTATAAACATTAACGATTATTTTGCATTTAAATAAAACTTATAAACATGTACATTGAATTGAGCTTCAAATTATTCCAAAAAAATAATTGTTACGTTAAATTATATTTATTTACTTATTTTTTTAAAATAATAGTAAATTTTTTAATAAAATAATATTTTTATTGAAAAATCATAATTTTTTTTTATTTTGAAGCTAAGGTGTGCGTCACTATAAACTGTAACACATCAAAAGTCAAATAAAAACTGACTGGAGTAAGCTAGAGTTAAAAATAAAACAGTTTTATTTTGCATTTTTATTACAGATTATATTCTGTATTATTTTATTTAAAAATTAATTTAATTTTATAAAATTTTTTATTTTATTCATTATGCCATCCATAAGCAATATTATAGAGTTTTCGGTGATTTTTTTGGTACCAGCTGTCCATTTATATCGAAAACTAGTAATGGTTTTGGGAACAGATGTACTCTTCTTTAGTTCTCTTTTGACCAGAACCCAATATCTTTCAATAGGCCGCACCTCTGGGCAGTTTGGTGGGTTAGCCTTTTTTGGAACAAAATAACATTATTTTTATTATACCAGTCTATTGCGCTTTTACTGTAGTGACATGTTGCCAAATCTGGCCAGAAGAATGTTGATATGTTGTGCTGTCTTAGAAATGGGAGCAACCTCTTTTGAAGACACTCTTTGATATAAATATCTGAGTTTATTGATCCCAATGTAACAAACGATGCACTTCTGTCTGCCGCAGCTACAAATAGCCTGCCAAACTAGGAACTTTTTGGGAAATTTTGATAGTTTTTTAGTTCGAAACTCTTCAGAAACATTGCCTCTACTATCCGCTACATAAAACTCTTGGCCAGGAAGCTGCGCAAAGTCTGCAAAAACGTAATTTTCATCATCCATTACACAACATTCGAACTTTTGAAAAAATTCTTTTTTGAGGAGTTTTGCTCTTTTTTTGCTTCAATATTCTATCATTTCTATCCGGAACTTTTTGGACTTTAAATGTTTTAAGGCCAGCTTTAGCTTTAACTCGGCGCACAATACTTTCCGAACATTGCACGCGCCGGGCCACTTCGCGACCAGAAATGTTTGGAAGAGCCAGCAAAAGCTTCTCAACCTTTTTGGATTTCGCGTCGTTCGTTACCAGTTTTGCTTTACCTGTTCCAGGCTTTCTTTCAATTTTTAGGTCTTTCTTGAACTTTTTGACCACTCTGGAAACACATTGCCTGGTCATGTGGACTTCCCTAGCAACTTTTGTATAACTCCAATATGGTTTTTTTTTTTTTGAATTATTTGAATAATTTTTGTATGCACTTGTCTTTGATTATCCATTGTGAACTAACTAACAAGTCAAATTTCACAAACTGATACATTTTAATTTCTGACACATTTTTCAAAGATATTGTGATTAAGAAAAATAATTTTGATTAAAGGTGAAAAAAGTTATTAACCCGCCAATGGAGACGTACCGGTCTGTAAGAGCGGTTGTGTTAAAAAATTCGTATAACTTTATTCTCCGTTATTGTTTTTGTTGCGATTTCGAGTAGCTGCAACATTGCACATCCCCCACCATCATTCATGACGAAACTGCTTATTGTCAATGTGCATAAATAAAACAAAACCTTAACTATTTGTAAAACGTTTCGAAATATCTTCAGTTGAAAATGCCGGTGCATGAGACCGGCGTCACCATTAATCAAAGTAAAATTTGCGTCACCATTGGCGTCACCATAGAGACGCACATCTTAGTTGCAGCTATAGTTGCACAGAAATGACAAAATGTAAGATATTACAGAATTTAGATGTAATTGCACCTACAAAAAGTAAGAAATGACATAATAGTAAGGATTTAAGGATTGGAAATAATTGTACCTACAATTGAAAAAAATGTAAGAAATTACAACATTAAAATAAAAAATATAACAAACAAAGAGATGACTACTAACTAAGTAATTAAAACAATCTCTTCATTAGACGTGGAAATTTGCGAAGCCGAATATGCAATGCATATAGGCTCAAAAGGCAGAATGATAAGATTGTTGTGAATTCACATCTATCAATAAAAAAAAAAAAAAAATTAGAATTGATGAATCACACGACATCGCCTAGGTGCTCACTTATTGAAACCAACACCAATAACAAATTTATTTTAATGATCAACTAACATATAATAATCGACGTCTGCTATGGATAGCGAAAACAAAAGCAAAAGAAGCAAATCGGAAATATGCTTGGGATAGCAAAATATTTGCCCGCAAAACTGAAAATTCTCTATTCATAATTATAAAAAATGAAACAGATACTGAACTTATTACTGTTAGTTAACTGCAATGAATATTTTTTTTTCTGGGGCTCCAACCCGAGTCTTCAGCACTTAACATGATCTAATTAAAGCGTTTTCTGATAAAAACAAAATTAAAATTGATCACACCTTTCCTGGGGCTTGAACCCGAGTCTTCAGTATTTAAAATAAGTGTAATAATTAATATATAAATATTTTCATGTCAATAATAATAATAATAAGTGAAATAATAATATATAAATATTATTATGCCATAATGTAGGTGCTTTGAGTGTATTGATTTGGAAATGGTTCTTCAAATATTTTGTTCGAAACTAGAAGTTTGCCCGAATAAGCCTTATATGCCATAATGCCTGTCCCCCATCACACCCGACATTCTAAATTTTGTTACAATTCAAACAGTGGGCTACAATGGGCAAAAGGTGTTTTGGGTGTATTAACTTGGAAATGGTTTACTAAAAGTTTTGTTCGAAACTAGAAGTTTGCCCGAATATACAGTATATGCCATAATGTAGGCCAGACTGTCCCGTTTGTTTTGGTGTTTTTTATGACCTTGTACATACATTAACAAATCTAAAATAGATATATTTATTATTTATTTTTGAAGTGTATGCGGTACAGAAAAACAATTATAAATCAAATGTTTTAAAAATTACATTAGGTTCGATTGTTCGATTTTTCTGTTTGAAACTGAAATACTAAAATACAAATGCAATGGCATAATGACGTATGAAAAAGATTCAGAAATAAGAAAGCTCTGCGTGCATTGAGACAATTGATTCAAATTTAACTAAAAAGTATTATTTGTATACTTTTACAGCTAATTAATCATTACCATAGAACAGAGATATTTTGTCAGAAATAGATACTTTCTCGGTAAATAGCGTATTTCAATAAAAATAGAAGATCTTATTTAATTATTGGAACAATTTGGTAGTAGTCAAAAAAAAAAAATTCGAAAAAATTTTATTGCACCAACATCATAAGATGGCAAAATATTTCAAATGCTACACTGCTTTGGTGCGAAGATTTAGCTTATCAGGATTCTGCAAGAAATAATATCTTTAAGAATTAGCTGATTTTGCTATGCAATGCCGATGATGAGCGAATTTTTAGTCAATTTACTGTCGTAGAATCAAAATTAAAAAATCGGTTGCAATCTGAGATGGTTACTAGCCTTTTGACAGTAAATTAATTAATAAGATAATAATTTTATTATGTTTTAATTTAACATATTTTTTTAGATATGGTCTTCAAGAAAACTTTAAATTTAGTATACTAGCTCAGAAATATATTGTTCTTTAAATGATAATTTTGAAAATAAAATTTAGTCGCAAAAACAGAATGTGTGATATTTTTTAAATGTTTTTCTTTTTTAAAACAATTTTGCTGAATTAAATGTTAAATGAAAATTTAGAGGTTTAAAACCGCGGTTTTATTTAAGAATTTAGTGGTTTTTAGCGGTTTTTTAAGTGCATTCTGTCGGAATATTTTTGAAAGTTTTGGCAACATTGTTTATATCAGAAACTAGAAAAGTTTGTTAAAAAACTCAAATTTGCCAACACTTAAAGATTGCTAAAATATTCAAATTTGGCTGCGTTTAAATGTGTCCATGTACTACTAACTAGAACAAAAAAATGCTCTGGAGAAGACCAAGAAAGTCAAGTCGACACACACCAACTTTTTGTCGACTAGAAGGCAGCGTTCGATAGCCCGATAAGAGATCGCTTATATGTCGCAATGGGCGATCCTTTATCCTGCAAAGTTAATAAAACTGTGCAGAATGACAGTGAGCAACTCTTGCAGGTCCGTCAAGGTAGGAAAAGACCTTTTAGAGCCTTGCGAGGTTTATGAAAATTTAACAATATTTATGTTATTATTAAGGTCGTCATTTTCAAAGTGCGGGTCCTGGACGCAGGACTACCTAGACCGAACTGGCCGTGCCAAAGAGGGTTAAACCTTGAAATAATGCAAATGTCATTTCATTTTTAAATGTATGTTGGAGACATCTTATCAATTACAGATTCATTGGTTATGGAAAAAATTACTTACGGTCGACGAAATTTACTTACGAACGTACGAAACTTTGCAAATAAATAACTCTATTTAATGGTAACCTAGAATTTTTTTTTTTTTTTATTTATTTACACATTTATTTACATACCGAAATGATTTAAAATGTGCTATATCTGGCACCAATAGACATTTTATGCAAAGCAATTACAATAAAATTATGCTTTCGGTCCTGAAGGAATGACTAAAACCTAAACAAGAAAACGTTTTATTCTCCCTACACATTTCCCTTCTTAATTGTTTGTAAGTGAAAGACTTCGAAGAAAGAGCACAAATATAATACATCATAATACATAATCAATAATAAAAATATCTTTAGAAATAGCTTTAAAATTAAATTTGAAATATTCCAGTTTCTAGCAAATTGCCTTAAAATACCTGAGAATAAGTTTTTGACTTTTACCTCCTGCACTTTAGTATTTGTAAGTAGTATAGTCGAAAATGCAGCTGGGACAGGATGTACCGATCTGAATCCTTTTTATTCTAAATACATATCCTCTTTTTTATAACTATAAACAATATAACTCGATGATTATCAACGTATTTTTTCGATCCTGGTTTACCATTTGGAGGAAATGCCCATATAACAGATATATTTGACTAAATTGACCATAGCTTTAGCAAAGATTTGCTACATATGACTTTGTAAAATTAATACCTATGTGCATGTATTTTTTTTATTTTAAAGGTAAGTTTTCATAACAAAACAAAAAAAAAAAAAAAAAAAAAAACAATAATTTCCCTAATTTATTTACCTATATGTATTTGTAAGTACATATGAACAATTGCCTTTGTAAATAAATACATAAGCTTTAAATAAATACCGTTTAAATTTCTGTTGACAATTTAGTTGAACAACAACGAACATACCATACATATGCAATGGAGTCTATGATAGAACGCAGACGCAATGAGTAATTTATTTCAAAAATTGTTTGTGTATATGAGTGTTAATAGAATAATATTAATAGAACGCAGACGCAATGAGTAATTTATTTCGAAAATTGTTTGTGTATATGTGTGTTAATACACATTCGTATTGTTGGTGTCCAAAAAATGTTTTAGATTAGTGAAAGGATACTTTGGTTGCTGAGCGAAAACTTATATATACATAAGATGATAGTTTCTTTTTCCCGTTTCTCTGTTTTCTATTATTGTTGTTAAACTAAATTGGGTGAAGGAGATTTGAAATGGTTCTGACAATCGAATTTGCTTTGACAATTTGCGTTCTAAAACAATGTATATAAAACAGAAAAACAAAACAGACTTCATCTTTCGTTAAAGTGTTCGTAACGCTAGTGCTGGTGGTGGAGGTTATAATAAATACACAGCCTAAGCTCATTATTTTAAAATCCAACATTGTATAAATAAAAGTGAAATAATGCAAGCAAGGAAAATTTTGTATATTTGTTTTTTCATTAAAAATAAACAACACATAAATGTTAAACGGTATTAATTGAACATACATAGTTCCAAAGAATAAAGATATTTTAGTGAAACTAAAAAAAAGAAGAACTCATAATATTGGTACGGTTTTAAGAATATAATTCTGTACAGTCTAGATATCCTTCATACTAAATAGATAATTTTTTAATATATTTAATTTTTTTATAAACATATCTTTGATAATATATGATGATTGAGTGTCTATATTATGAAAATTAGTTTAATTTTTTTGTCATTGTGCCACGCAATTGTTGGAGGATTTTACACGTCATATGTATGTATGTATATACATACACTTGTTATTGTATGGGAGAGGAATATCCCAATATCCTGTCGTCATGGATGTCTTAAAGACATTATTGAATATGCACTAAAGATTGTCTACATCATAGTGTTTGTGCAAAATTTTTTGCAGTCTGTCGTCGAAGACGTCGTTGTTTAACAAAATCCTCACGACACTGTCGTCGTCTTATATGTCGTCAACGTGCATAACGTTCGGTACGCCCTCGTCAATAATGTTTCAAATGGAGTCTACATTATGAATTACATGGTGAATTATAATGTATACACTATACTGAGTTTTGTTGTTGTAAATTTTGTATTTTAAATTGTGTTTGAAAAAGTAATAAATTCTAAAAAAAATAACAAACTTTTGAAAAAAAAAAAAATATTATTGTAGTACCTATATTAATAAATCTGCTTCCTAACTCGAATTAAAAGTCGAAAAAATTGTTAAGTGAAATTAATGTTTATATAAATGGATAATAAAATATAATAATATACAACAATAAACATTTAAAAAATTTTAAATATTATGAAAGCGCTATTTGGCACGGAATGTTAACATAAGTACAGATATTTTATAAAATATTTATACATACATACATATAAATTTACATATATATAAATTTTTATTTTTATATAGGCTTCCAAGAAAATGGTTGTACTTATGAACATTATGCATTTAGTGCAAAACTAAAACGAAATAAAGTTAAATATTCTTATTGCTGATGCAATATATTTATTTTATTTTAACATATTAATGAATTACTTCAATTTATTCACTATATTCTATATTTATATTTTTTTAATAGAAATACGAGTATGTAATGCTTCAATTATGTTTTGAATAGTGTTTCGTTTACAGCAGTGTTCTTTAATATGTTGACGACAACATAATAGAACGTTAACGTTTATATGTATAGGAAAAGCTCAAAAATTGTGCAGTTAACGACAAGCTCAGTGACTATGTTTAGTGGCATTGTTGCTCAGTCTGTCGTGTGTAATTTTTGCGACTGTGCTTAAAAATATCGACTTATATCGGCTGTCGTATATGTATCCTGCAGGATTTTCATACTGTTTAATTAGGTAGATTTTAGGGACGCCAAAAGCCAGCGAATGAACGTTGTTTTGTTTATTATTACTCATAATTATTGTTATTCTGTTTTGTTTTTGACTTTTAATAATGATGATTGAGAAATAAATAAAAAACCATATATATACTTAAGTAGATGAACAAAAGCAATAAATACTAACAGTCTAATTCATAATAACTCCTTAATTTAGGTTTTATCCACACATTAGTTATGAGACGTTATCTGCGTAATAATCTCAAAATAAAAAATCTTATTCATAAGCCTTTCATATGAGAAAATTAACTAATAAACGATTTTAATGTCATGCTGTCAATACCATGATGTTATCGGTTACTTCGGTAATTTTTTAATATTCATAAAAATAATGTAATAGTAACACAATTATACATAAAATAGATGGATTGAAGTAATATTTACTGCTGTTAAAAAAATAACTAAAACAAATTGAAAAATTAAAAAAAAATGTTTCCTTTGCAACACATTTTTTTTTAATTCATGTATAAAGTAATCGAATACTACCATTCTCTTTTTGGTTTGTGCATCACTGTTCTGTTTACATTTTTTTATCTCAAAATTTGGTAAAATGGAATTATAAACTGGAGAGAAAGAGAGATTTACATTTGTAATTTCTACAGGCACTGATGACAGAGCCTGTAAAGGAAAGAGATGGGATATGTAATACAAAATAAAAACAATTTAGAAATTTTGTTTTGTACAGAGACTGCAATCATTTGCTATTATACGAACATTTTTAATTATGTGAATTTAAATATGTACATATGTATCTATACTTGCAACTATATAAGTTTTATTCATTGTAATATTATATTATTCCACTTTTATTTATGCAATATCCAATCTAACTTACAAATGTCGTGTTATTGTACGGTTAAAGTTCCTAGAAACCTACAATAAAAATTTCTTTGTGAAGATAATCATATTAACACATCCCAATCGTAGTTTTGTGTTTAATGTTGCGAAATAAGTAACGGCACTCCATTTAAAAAAAATTTTTTCAAAGAATTTTGTTTTAGTTATCGTGAAGTTAAGCTCATATGTTACTTATATATAATAAAATAGAGCGGCACAACCGTAATGTAGCAAAAATGTTTGTATTTGTTAGTAACAACTGTCTTAACCATCAAACTTTTGTGTTTCTTTGTAAATACAGTTGTTTTTTAATTATTTGTTGAATTGGGATATATTGTCTCATTCGGACTATTCATTGGGCTTAAATATCCCATTCCGAATGGGATAATATGTCCCATATATTATATTCCTTTTCAATATTTGAAAAGAGATTTTTGAAGTTAGCTGCATTTTAGAAAAAAAAGCCGGACCAAAAGGGTTATATATATATACCATGCATATGCATGAATGGCGTTAGGTTTTTAAACAAAATGTTACCAGTACTTTAAAAAATATACAAAATGGCGGAATTAAAAAATTTTGGCTGCAATTGAAAACAGTGGCGTTAGTGATATAAAAAGCGGTTACTTTTGACCATAGCTGGGCATTTTTCAGTACCAGTACTTTTTCAGTATTTTCTTTTTTTACTGATTATTGAAAAGAGAAATAAGTATTCAGTAAATTTTACTGATTACTGAAAAGAGAAATCAATATTCATTAAATTTTACTGATTACGGAAAAGAGAAATCAGTATTCAGTAAAACGTACTGATTACTGAAAAGTGAAAAGCTAATATGTTTAGCACTCATGGGGCCATTTTCTAAATCGCTAAAAGATGTTTCAATCCGTCGTCCTCCACGATAGATTAGTTTAAAAAAATTCTAAACATGTATGTTCTATAAATCTAATTCTACTTTTACGGTATTACCTTCAATTGTTTTCTTTAAATCAACTATTGAGTACATATTTCCTGTCGTAATGATTCTCTAAATTAGAGCTACATTTACCTATAAACGTAATATAATAATAAGAATAATATAAGCTCACACCAGATACCTTTATGTGAAATCATCGATTTAAAAAATTTACATTGTGTTTAAAATTCCCCTGATTCGCCACAATAATTCAACATTCGGTTTCTTTTTCTGAAGACTCTCAATAAGTCCATTGTTACGAGTGCTGTGTGGTATGTAGCACAGTCTTGTTGGAACAACATGTAATGCAAGTCAAGTAAACTGAGGCCCAATAGCTGTGAAAGGCGATGATAATTGATAATTGATGTTCATCATTAACACTGGCTGTTACAGCTGCAATATTTTCTTCATTTCGCACTGTACGTAAGCGTGTTGTTGGTTTAATGTCCAACAATGTAAATTTGGTGCGTAATTTAGTCACAATAGCCCGAATAGCCGCTTCAAAATATAATAGATAAAAAATCACCATTTATTAATTTTATTGTAAGTATATAAGTTAAGTTAATAAAAAAATTCGGTTTAAGGCTGTGACAGTAGTAAATTAAAATACACAAATTGCATTGAAAATTTCATAACGTTCAAATATGTACTTGTAGGGTTAATAGCAAAGTCAATAGTGGGGAAAAAAGTGTGTATTTGGCAAATGGATTCGAATAAATTCTATTGCCGTAATACAAATCCAGTTACATTACCTACCACATCATCAGCTTCAATTGTGAATGATGTCTGCGGAAGTTCAAACTCGCAGGAATATACAGGTTGTGAGCGTAATTATTCATCATCAGCATTTAAGGAACCACTTTCAAGAAGTAACAACAACTTTAGCAAATCTTCAAACAATAACTTGCGACTTAGCACCTGCAGTGTTGGATATTCGAATGCAGTTGTTAATAACTCTCTCATGTCCTCATCAACAACTTCATCCGTATCTACAGCGATAAACAGCAGTACAAACGTAGACAGTTCTGGTGGAATGACAAATTATATAAATGTAATGACAGTTCCATTGGGTACACTTCAATATCATCGGCGAAAATTAACACCACACGAATATCAGTGAGTACAATGGAACATATAGTGAATTTAATACGCAAAAATAATCAAAATTATTTACATATTTTCTATAACAGATCTCGATTATATAACAACACAGCGGATTACAGATGTCCTGATGATTTGTATGTCGGTAGTAATGACACAAATACAAGTATTGGGGGTGGTAATATTATTGCTGGGCGCATTAGTGCTGCATCGCTATTACCTTCTGTACAATTGCAAGGACAAGGACTGCAGCAACATAATCATCATTTACAACATCAATCACACCATCATCAACATACACATAACCAGCATATATCTCAACACCATTATAATCACTATAATCAGCAACAACCAATTAGTGCTTCTGGAAGCATTCAAAGGCAACATATATGCAGTTCTATTTCTACAAACGATCTCAGTGCGGATACACTTAATTGTACTGTAAATTCGAGTACCGGCCGCATTGTGGCAGCTACTCAAACTCATCAAAGCAGTAGTGATTGTGATCAATTAGTTGCCCCAACATCGCTAGAAACGACTTCGTTACATTCTCAAGTACCACCGATAATTTACACTGTACATCGTGTGGTAACCACGGCGCAAGTACAAACAGCTGGTGGAAATACGTTTACCTCATCGTCAAGTGTATCTAGTGTAGTTAGTGCAGTTAGAAATGATAATGAAAGTCTTACGAATGTACTTACACCGGTTTCTACTCCATCTAACACAGGATACTTCATTTCTAATGAAATTTCTGGATGTACATCAAATTTTGTGGCTGATGGAAATATTCACTCAAATACTGGCGTCAGCCAATCGACTTTACATAACCCACCAGGTAAGTCTAGAAAACCCTGTATTTAAAAAACTAATTTATTATAAATTATATTTATTATTATTTAGTTTAGACCCAGCATAAATGAAAAACATTTTTAACGTATTGTATTTTGTCCCTTTTAGTCTACTGTTTGTTTAACACTAGATTTACTAACAAATGTGTATACCTATTTATACCAATACCAGTCATTTGTTGTTTGCATCAATTTTGACGCCTTTGTGCTTAGACTCAATAAAACGACTTTTTTGTTGGGCTTACTTTTATAAACTGAGGTTCGTTGTGCATTTAAATTAGATTTTGAGTGCTTTTAAAATTTAAAAAACTGTCGGGAACATTATATATTATCTTGACGTTACACAGTGGTTCAAGTCTCTAAAGAAGGCGGTCATACGTAGTTTGCTTAGCTATACTCACCAAAATTAATATGAATGTCTGTGTTTACGGTATTTAAGGGTCAAGTAAAATTATATAAAAAAATCAAAAAGGATAATAGTATGCATTATAATTTATTTATCAAGAATATGAGTCATTAATTAAAGAAAAAATAAAGTTTGTAACGCCAATTTAACACAACTTTTTTACACTATTTTCAAAAACTTAACATGCTTAAGACCTCAGGTGATAGCACAGGCTTCTTCTTTTGTGGTAATTTATATAAAGAAAATATTAATGGGTCGGAATTTAGAAGAAGTATATGCAAAAGATAAGTGTTAGGAGCAACACGAGTCATTTTTCGGGTCTGAATTGCTTAAATAATTTATTACACTCAGAGGCTTCTTCAGATCCATGAATTAGCACTTTATGAAATGAATGAAGCAAATTATACCACGGTTACGTACTAACAAGCATTCGCGCGGCCTCTAATGAGTAATCTCTAAATGCTAGACTATTAATCTTGTAACCCGACGAAAGACACTGCAAATGTGACGACACTGATCAATAACTGGTTGATCTAAGCCAGTTATTTCAGCAGATATAGAGAATTCAAAAATTCTACGTTTTTACGGGATATTTGCAAACAGCTGTTTTATTTAGGCTTGCGAAACGTCCTGTTTTAAGCAGTAAGGGTAATTTTTTTTGTTCAATGTACTTATTTCTGCATAACACCAAAAGTACGCGAATGTATTTTTTTTTAATCTTTTGTATATCTTTTTTGTTCTGAACACTTGAAATTAACATAAATAATGTTAAAGAACATTTGCCACTAAAGTATAATAATTTTGAAAAGGTCTATGTTTTCAGTCTCATTTCAAAATTTCAATTCGTAATTCTACAGAAGTTATTAAATAATTAGTTATTCAATGACATTTACATGTATCTACTGTTTGATGAATTTAGTTATTTCACAATTGGGGTTATTGCTACGGTGACCATATTTTTTCAACCAAATTACAGAACAAGTAAATATTTGACCAATAACAATTATAAAATGTAAACAAGCAACCTACATAGGCATGTATTTATTATTTAAATGCAAAATTAACAAAATTAAAAAAAAAAAAATAAATTAAATAAACCACCTGTTAGGTTAGGACCATTTTGGTCAATTTTTGTTTTGTTTTTGGCCTGACTAAGAAATGGTGCAACATACCAACATAAAACGTTTGCTATTGGGGTATTTTTATATATTATTACTCCTGGAAAACATTCAACCAAAAATAATAATTAGAAAAATAAAAAAATTACGAATCTCGGGCTTAAGACCATTTTGGTCCGTTATTGTTTTATTAAATCTCACTATATGATGAGCAAAGGATCTTCTTTGAAAAGGAAATTATCAAGGTTTTACATCTCATATCAATGCAGTCTAGTCGTCGATTTTCCATTGTTTTAGCAAAGCCAACAAATCAGACACTGAAGTTAACTTCCGCAAATGATATGTAAATTTTCAAAGTCAAACTGAGTTCAGCACATATGTATATATTTCGACATTATAACAGGCAACTATTACAAAAAAGAATATTACGGACCAAAATGGTCCTATACGTAAGTTTTTCTTGACCTAACAGAAGGGTTAACCAAAAATTCAAATATAACTAAAGTTTCGTGAGATCATTAAATAAGTACATAGCTTGCATACATACTATGTATGTACATAATTTCTAAAATATTTTTTAAACTCTATGCAATTCATATTATAGTTTAATTTAGTGACCAAAATGACTTCGATGGTTTCCATTTTCATTTGAGTTTTTTCATTGGTCCATATATTTCTGTTGGAGCATTTAAATCAGGTAAACACAAACTAAACTCGACAACCGTCAAAATAATTTTAAAATTTTTGTTTCTTTCTCTAAAATGTGAATACATACACCCAACAGCAAAAATTTGCCTACAAGCTTTACTAATTAATTTGCAGGTTAATAAAGTTATACTTATATAAGTTTATTTTTTAAAAAATGTTTTTAATTATTAGTCACCTTGGCATTAAACATAACAAAAACTAATTTGATATTTTATTGATTTACTTTACGATTTATCGATCATTTTCTATAATAAGTCACATCCCTACTGAAGCAAAAATCTGCGTACGAAATAAGTAACGATACTTTCAATGTGTTTTTTCCTATTAAATGCGTTGATTCTTAGCACATTTTCTTTTTTTCTTTTTCTAAGCAACATATGTTTAGTAATTTAAAGAGAAATTTAAAAATCTGTTTGAATGGGTAAAGTAAAAAAAGAAATTCATGAAGAAGGAAGGAAAAACTCTACCCGAAATTGGTAAAACTGTCGGCAGAACGCATTCCTCAGTTCAGAGAATTGTGAATACTAGAAACAAACAGGAGTTTTTGACTCCCGCCCACGTTTTGGACGTCCGCCTCTCTTAACTCTGCGAGAAAAGCATTACATTCTGCAAGGAGTTCAGCAGAATCCTAAAATTAACTCAACAGAGATCACAAAATTTCTTGAAAATCACTTTAATAAAACTGTTAGCAAAGACACTGTTAATTGAGTTTTGAAAAACGCTAATTAAAAAGTCATGTTGCTCTGGTGTCACTGATAAACCGTCAGAAGCGAATTGCTTTTGCTAAGAAATATATAAATAAGCCAAAAGAATTCTGTCGAAAAGTTTTATTTACAGATGAAAGCAAGTTTTGTATATTTCGTATTAAGGGCAAACCGTTTGTGTATAGAAAACCAGGAAAAGCGATTGATCCTAAGGGTTTAAGTACAACTGTAAAACATGGCGGAGGTGGGTGCATGGTATTGGGCGGTATGCCTTACCAAGGAATGGGAAATTTGGTGTTGATTCAATCTACAATGGATGCTAAAGTATATCTTGATATATTAAAAGAAAATTTTCAGCAGGCTTAGACAAATTAAACCTGGGCAACGATTATATGTTTCAACAAGATCATAATACAAAGCTTTGTTTACTCTACAACGTACCGCAACAGCCTAAAACTCCACCACAGTCTTCAGACTTAAATCCCATAGAAAACTTATGGGATTTATTGGAACGCCGTATTCGGCAACACAAAATTTCTTCGAAAGAAACGTTGAAAAACGTGATAATTGAAAAGTGGAAAAAATTTCTCTTAAAGAAACTGCAAAGCTAGTCGATTCTATGCCTAAACAGTTGGCGGAGGTTCTCAAACAAAAAGGATATCCAACCTCATATCAATTTTTTTTTACTTAAAATTTAGACACAAAAGACATTAGAAAAATGTTTGTACGCAGACTTTTGCATATGCCATTTTAAATATGCCGTTAGTTTTTCTTTTAGTTATAAATTATTGTTTTTGTTAAAAAAAAGTGCAAATATGTTTAGAAATGTTTGTAATATACAAATAAAACTGAATTCCTAATAATTTACACAACATTTTTTTACTTTTTTAATTTAAAAAAAAAATAGTAAATAGTCTGGGTGTACATGTATGAAATGTATTGCTTATGAGAAGAATGTCTCTGCTTAAGAGACTCCTCTTAAACCAAAGGTGTTAATCAAAGCTACAAATACTACTCTGAGGCATGTTTTTAATTTTGTAAATATTGTATTTATTGTAAGATTTGGTCTGTATGCAAAAATAATATTTTTATCTGTATGTCCAATTGTTGTTTTTATATTTTTCCCATCTGTTAAACCAGGGATATAAGTTACACTGTAATACTTTCTCTCTTTCGTTTTATTATAATCATTATTGTTAATTTTATTAATTGTCTCTTCTATAAGTGTATCTATTATATTTTCGGGAAAGCTATTCTCTCTCAAAATTTTTCTTATATGTTTTATGTTTTTCCTATGGAATATTTATTGTTACTTATAAAAAGTACCCGATGGATAAAATTATTTGCCGCGTTGAATATTTGTATTTTCGGATGTGTGGAGTTATATGCCCGTATTCATAAAAATTATTTTAGGTTTATTGAGGGTTTATTTGACAAGTATTGCATAGAAATTTGTCAAATAAGTCCTCAATAAACCTAAAATAGTTTTTATGAATACGGGCAATAGTTGATAATTCTCCCTGTTGCTGTATCTTTCTTATACCAATCAAATATATTATAATTTTATTATAATAATTATAATTTCTTATAACTACGTTTTAACTTTTATAGCATTTAAAAACAATGGGCCATAGTCATAAAAAAAAGCATACTTTAGAGGTTATAAAGTCGACTTTTTTTAAAGTACACTTTTTGTTAACCATAGACAAAATAAAACATACTTTAAATGAAAAAGTATATTTTAAAGTTTAAACATGTTGATGTTTTTTGTAAATTATTTAACACCCAACTTAAAATACAAAAACTAAAATTATAAATTAAGAATTTTTGAAAAATTAAATAATTTTGTGGGTAGTGTGTGAATAAAAGTTCAAACAAAAATTGATTCATAAAAGCTGCTGTTACTAATACTAAGACAGCAAAACATAAAACGCATAACTCAATAACGAGAAAATCTTAGAGTATAAATGAATTAATTACAAAACAGTACATTATGTATCAAATAATAAATGAATATATATGTGCATGAATATCGATATCACTAGAAAAAAGCATGCATTCGTAAAAGTGCTTTCCATATACGAATTAAATATATCTTACCTTTTCCATTTTTTTCTTCTTTTTGTAGCGAAGAACACCGCGTTTAGCTAGTTGTACATAAACGTAAAAAAATATATAAAAATTTATCTATTTTCGGTTTTTTAAGAACTAAAATATAATTTTAAATTTTTTTCCGAACGGAATTAATCAGAGCAAATTATTTTTAACGAGATGAGATGAGATGAGAGTTCTGTATATAGCTGTTAAAAATATTTTCTAAAACGTTTGTCTTACAAAATTTAGCGCTATTCTATAACGTCTTAAATTACATTGGTTGTAAACAGTTTAATATGCATATCTTTTAAATTAAATATGGAATTTATACCAATTTAAGACCGTAATATGTAATGTTATTAATATGAATTATATTTAAATATTACTTTTATAATTAAGCTGCAAGTACAAATGACATCTTGGCAAGTCAATTAAAAGGAAATAACTTAACGGAGATATCACGACTTCCAAATGCATCTTTTGGAAATACTTCATCAACATCAAACGGAGCCCTACCAAACGGAGTAAAAAATAATACAATTTGTAGACCCCTCCAAAATGTAAGATATTATCTTTAAATGCTTATAAATATAATATAATATAAAAAATATATAACTAATATTTCAGGTTATACCAACCTGCGTGTTTTTAATGTCAAGAGTCGCTGTACATATGGAGATAGAAGGGACAGCACAATGTCCTTCACAGGTTATGTTGGCTGCTGCTTTGGGTTGTGAAGAACTGGGAATAGCAAACAAGTTATTAGCTCAAAGTATATTTGGTCTCTGGATGACAAGTGCGCTACTTGAAATTCAATTAAAGTCTCATCATAGACCGTATGTGGTCCAAGTCGCATGGCGTAGTCTATTAGAAAAGTATAGCCATGGTAATTCAATTGAAAAAAAATATGATGAGCCAATGGTTATGTTAAAACGTAACGTATTCTTCTCAAAACGTGATGAGGAAAAAATAAAGTGAGTAATAATTCTTTTTTTATTGGATACATACAAATGTATACATAAGTAGAGTACACCAATTGTAACCAGTGGAAATATGAAAGCCTATGTTACGAAGAAATAATTTTATATAGCAAAATCGTCATTACAGTCTTTTAAAGTAGGTTTTACTATTATTATTACAAACACAAATATATTAGGAACATTCTCAAATATGTTTAAAAAATTATAAATCATTACAAAAACAAATATACATGTAGGGGAAAATGTATATAAAACTCACTAACACAAATACATGTTGTTTTAAAATGTATATGAAAATTATATAATTACAAAAACAAAACACATGTATATTTAAAATTATATAAAATTAAAAATGAAATTGTTGTTGTATAATTATATAAAAACTAATACATAAAACAATAGAAATTACTAGAATTATACATTAGAACTATAAATAGGGCTACATATTAAGGTTTTGAGTTAGTTGTATTTTAAACGTTATAGAGTGTAAATAAAGCTTTAAATCGAAAAGTAACGGTGTTTTAGTTTACAAATATCGAACCCTTGAATAACAAAACGAATTATAAAGGACAATTCGTAACAATTGGTGTCAGAAGTGAAATTGTAAGCTGAAAAAGGATAACGCAAGGATAAATCCAAAAAGGATAACGCAAAGGATAACTAAAAAAAAGGATAACGAAAAGGATTACTGAATAGTAAGAACAGAAAATGAAATTCCAAGAGCTAAAAGTGGACCGACTCAAAAGAGAGTTGAACAAGCTGGAGCTGCCGACAACTGGCAACAAGGTGGAGCTACAAAGAAGACTATTAGAAGAATTCCGTCATCGTGGTATTGATATCGACGCCTATGAATTTGATGATGAAGATGAACCAGAAGTATGTACACAAGCCAAGACCAGCAATGTGGACATTAATTCTATGCTGGCTGCAATGATGGATAAATTTAATAAAATGGAATCCAGGTTTGAAGCCCAAAATAAAACGCTACTGGCTGAAGTGCAAGAAACATCCAAATTGCAAAATAAAGCCTTGGCTGAAGTGCAAGAAACATCCAAATTGCAAAATAAAACGCTACTGGCTGAAGTGCAAGAAACAACTAAAGTTCAATACAAAGCACTATTGGCTGAAGTTCAAGAAGTATCTAGAGCTCAAAATAAAACATTGGTGGCTGTGGAAGAAAAATTTACTGAAATGTCCGAAGCCATAAACAAGAGAGTCACGGGTGTTGAATCAAGAATATGTGATTTAGAGAAAAATGTGGACGAAAAATTTACTGGTATAGAGAACAGTGTGGCCGATATAGAAAAAGCCGTTGATGAAAAGATTAATGAAGTTGAAGAGAAAATCCATAATCTTCAGTGCCAACGATCTATACCAGTGCGTGCTATACCAGAAGTCTCGAGCGGAATAAAGACTCCATCCTTTGATGGCAGCACATCATTATCAGTCTTTAAGTACCAGTTTGAAACAGTGGCCAATATTAATAGATGGACTGATGAAGTAAAGGCTTTGGAGCTTGTTTTGGCTTTAAAAGGCACAGCTGCAGAAATTTTAGAAACCATGACTACTAAGTGCAGAGGCAACTACGACGAGCTGATGATGACACTGCAGCGAAAGTTTGGTGATGAACATAAACGAGATTTATACCGCATGGAATTAAGATGTCGAACGCAGCGAGCAAATGAATCCCTACAGGCTTTCGCTATGGAGATAGAGAAGTTGGTGCAGCTAACTTATCCTGCAGAAAACAACCAACTTGTAGAGCATCTCAAGATAGAAGCATTTATAAACGGCATCCGGGACCCCGATGTAAAGATTGCGGTATGTACCAGCCAAAGAACTAGTTTTGCAGACACAGTGGCCTTTGCTTTAGCTCAAGAGACTGCACGTATAATGTCTAGGCCACAGGTGCATAAAATGAGAGTGATAGAAACCGTGCCAGAAAAAGAAGACGTCCTTAGCAACGTTGAGAAAATGGTTAAGCAAATTCTTGCTGGAATTCAGCCAAAAGAAAAAGCCAGATGTTTTAACTGTGGTAAGAGCGGCCATTTTCAACGTAACTGCAAAGCACCAAGGAAGAGAACGAGGTCCGTCTCACCACCAAGAAGCAGCAAACGGGCCAATCAACAGAAATCATCTCAAGAGTCCCCGTTAAACTAAATCGAGCTAGCGCTAAGGGGCAAGAGCTAGCTCCCACAAGTGAGTGCCCCACAATCTCCATATCAGTGATGCAGCAAAGAAACAACAACCTCACAGCGTGTGGATATATTAACGGAAGCAAACACATCTTTACCATAGATACTGGAGCAACGCAATCAATTATCAGGCGCGATATAATTAAAGATAAATATGAGCCAATAAACAATGTCAGACTGCGGACAGCTACTGGTGAGTTTGCTACTGTCTACGGTAAAATAACAGCAAAGGTGACAATGGCCAACATAAGTGTGAATCATGTATTTATTGTTGCCGATATTGTCGACGAAGTTATCATTGGAGCAGACTTTATGATAGTGAATGGCATCAACTTAGATATGGGGCAACAAATAATGAGTTGGAGTAATGTCGATATACCTCTTGATGTGGGTTATGATGTCAAAACTAATGTCAGAAAATTAGTTCCTGTTGCAAGACAAAAACTGCCACCACAGTCTGAAACTTTGATATGGGCACGCATTGAGGGAGATTGTGAGGACAACCGCTTGTGGGTAACAGAACCGGCAAAAATCAAAAATGAAACATTAACAGCAAAAGCCCTTGTAAAGAACAGTAAAGAAGGAGTAGTTCCTGTGAGAGTATTAAACTTGTCGAGCCATGAAAAAGTCATCAATGAAAACTCCGATGTGGGTCAATGTGCTCCAGTAGAGGTGATAGTGAATAATGAAAGAAAGACGGAGCCTGTCACTATGTCAACAAAAGACAAGGCGGTATTCAAACAACATGTGGAGAAATGGGTAGCCAAATTAACTGCTGCTGAAAGAAATAAAGCCAAGCAGATGTTACAGAAGCATTCCTGCGTATTTGCTGTAAAAAGTCAAAGTCAAGGAAGAACTGCCATAGTGAAACATAAAATTGACACTGGCGAAGCAAAACCAATAAAGCAAACACCAAGAAGCATACACTTGCAAAGCGAAATGAGGTTAAAGAACTAGTTTGTGAGATGGAGAAAAATGGCGTAATTAAGCCATCATCCAGCCCTTGGAGCTCGCCTATAGTCCTTGTGAAAAAGAAAGATGGAAGCACAAGATTCTGCGTGGACTATAGAAAACTGAATGATGTCACTAAGAAGGACAGCTACCCACTTCCAAGGATTGATGACACGCTGAATACGCTAGCCGGAACGAAGTGGTTCTCCACATTAGACTTACAAAGTGGCTACTGGCAAGTGGAGATAGCAGAAAAAGACAAAGAGAAGACAGCTTTCAGTGCTAATGGTGGTTTATGGCAGTTTAAAGTTATGCCGTTTGGACTTTGCAATGCGCCGGCTACATTTGAGCGTCTCATGGAACGAGTGTTGAATGGTCTACATTGGAAAACATGTTTGGTATATCTCGACGATATAATAGTTATGGGCAGAACTTTTGATGAACACCTCAAAAACTTGGCAGAAGTTCTTCAAAGAATATCCATGGCTGGATTGAAGCTTAGCGCGAAGAAGTGTGCGCTGTTCCAAAGGGAGGTGAAATATTTGGGTCACCTCGTTACTGCAGATGGTATATCTACGGATGAAGATAAGATACGAGCAGTAAAGGACTGGCCTCGTCCACAAAATCTTCATGAATTGCGCAGCTTTTTGGGACTATGCACGTACTATAGGCGCTTTGTGCCAAATTTTGCGAGTGTGGCAGCAAGTTTGCACGAATTAACTAAGAAATCGAAGCCATACCATTGGCGTGAAACGGAAGAAAATGCTTTCCAGAAATTAAAAGAGCTATTATGTACAGCACCTGTTTGGCGTATCCAGTCCCAGGTGAGAAGTTCATACTAGATAGCGATGCAAGCGGATATGGTATTGGCGGTGTGCTATCACAAGTGATCGATGGTGCAGAAAAGGTCATAGGCTATTACAGTCGAACGCTTTCGAAACCTGAGATGAACTACTGTGTGACAAGGCGTGAATTACTGGCGGTGTTGGAGTGCATTAAGCATTATCACAAATACTTGTATGGCCAACATTTCCTGCTGCGAACTGATCATTCTGCACTACGATGGTTGCTGCAATTTAAAAATCCTGAGGGGCAACTAGCAAGATGGATTGAACGCCTCCAAAGTTATGATTTTCAAATAGAGCATAGACGAGGTATAAAACACAGCAATGCAGATGCTCTGTCTAGGCGGCCGTGCAAAATGGAATGCAAGCATTGTGTAAAGGCTGAAACAAAAGAATCTATTGACGATGTCCGGCTAACACGAATAGAGGATAGCAACGACTGGTCATACGCGCAGAGGAATGATCCAATACTGTCTAAAATCATTGCGGCCATAGAGAACAATACACGGCCTACCCGCAACGAAATATCAGCCGAATCACCGCTAACAAAAGCGTATTGGGCACAGTGGAGCAGCTTAAAGATGATAGATGGATGTTTATACAGAACATGGGAAAGTGCAGATGGCAAGTCAACCTCCAACCTAATTGTGGTGCCACCCTCCAAGATGAGTGAAGTTTTGAATGAGTTCCATAATGGTCCAAGTGGTGGTCATCTTGGTGTAACAAAAACTTTAGAAAAGTTGAAGCAGCGGTTCTATTGGGTTGGATGTAAGCAAGCTGTAGCCGATTGGATAGCGAACTGTACACAATGTCTATCAGCAAAAGGTCCAGTAAGAAGAAGCCGAGGCCAAATGCAGCAATATAACTCAGGAGCGTTCCAGCGAATAGCGATGGATGTAGCAGGTCCATTTCCTGTCAGCAACAGTGGTAACCGGTATGTTCTGGTCGTAATGGATTACTTCAGTAAATGGCCAGAGGTGTATACCATGCCCAATCAGGAGGCGACAACGATTGTGCAAGCGTTTGTAAATAACTGGGTATGTCGCTATGGAGTACCATCAGAACTACATTCTGACCAAGGCAGAAATTTTGAGTCAGCTGTGTTTAAAGAAATGTGCGAGACATACGGCATCAAGAAAACTAGAACGACGCCCCTCCACCCACAGTCGGATGGCATGGTAGAGAGATTCAATCGTACTCTAGAGGAATATCTGCGTAAAGTGGTCAGTGATCAACAAAAAGATTGGGATGAGCACATACCAAAATTTCTACTGGCATACCGATCAGCTGTACATGACTCAACATCAAAAACGCCTGCCAAGGTAATTTTTGGAGCCGAGCTGAAGTTACCGGGAGATTTGGAATTTGGTACCAAGCCAACGCATGTCAATGAAGGGGAGTCAAGCAACAATGAAGCCCAAGAGAATTTGAACGAAGTGCATGAGTTTGTGCGTAAGCGATTAAAAATGGTCAGCGACAAAATGAAGGCCAGATATGATAAAGCTGTAAATACTGAAGGCTACTATGAAGGTCAACTGGTTCTACTCTACAACCCGCAGCGAAAGAAAGGGCTGTCTCCCAAACTACAGACACACTGGGATGGACCCTACAAAATAATCAAGAGAATTAATGATGTGGTCTACAGAATACAGAAGCACAACAGTCCCAGATCGAAAATGAAGGTTGTACACCTGGAAAGACTAGCAAGCTATGGGAGAGGTGCAAATGAGCCTATTCGGGACGAACAGGCTTAAGTGGGCGGCAGTGTTACGAAGAAATAATTTTATATAGCAAAATCGTCATTACAGTCTTTTAAAGTAGGTTTTACTATTATTCAGAGTTGTAAACGAATCATTCATTTTTGAATTAATTCGTGAATCATTCATGCAATGAATTGGTAAAATTTTGAATTAATTCTTTTCTCCAAAAAACGAATTGAATTAAATTTGAATCAATTCATTTGAATTAAGCGAACATGAATTGCAATTCATTTTCAATTCAAATGAATTGGTAAAAAGAATTGCAATTCATTTCCAATTCATTTGAATTGAATTGATTTTGAATTAATATAAATGAGTTAGAAAAAATGAATTGCAATTCATTTCCAATTCATTTGAATTGATTTTGAATTAATTCAAATGAGTTAAAATATGAATTGCAATTCATTTTACCAATTCATTTAAATTAACTCGGAAAATGATTTTGTTATACATTTCCAATTTACTTGAATTGAATTGATTCTGAAAAAAAGACTGCAATGCAAAAGCATCACCCTTTTTCCAAGTACTTCTATTCTGTACTTTATAATAAAAATATATCCACTACTAATAATGAATCACCCATTGTCTATTACTTTTAATCCAAGTATTTATTACTTATTTATAATAATTCTCTTAATAATATAATAATAATTATAATAATTCTCATAAGTATTACTAAAGTATTTGTCCTGCATCACAAAATTTCATAAATTATTAATAGGTTTTAAATACTGAATGTCTTGTTATTCAGCGTATATCAAAAGCGACATAAGTAGTACTTGAAGGACCAAACTCCGAACACCAAGTTTACTTCAATTGAATGCAATTCATTTTTGATTTGATAAATTTGAATTACAAGTTACTTTTCTAATTCATTTGAATTAATTCCAAATCATTTCAATTCAAATGAATTAGAAATGAATTGCGATTCTTTTGAATTAAAAAATGAATTGCAATTCATTTTGCCTAATTCAAATGAATTGCAAACTCATTTTGCCTAATTCATTTGAATTGGAAATGAATTGCAATTCATGTTCGCTAAATTCAAATGAATTGATTCAAATTTAATTGAATTCTTTTTTTTGTTGAAAAGAATTAATTCAAAATTAAGCTAATTCAAATGAATTGAAATCAAAAAAGAATGATTCATTTACAACTCTGCTATTATTATTACAAACACAAATATATTAGGAACATTCTCAAATATGTTTATAAAATTATAAATCATTACAAAAACAAATATACATGTAGGGGAAAATGTATATAAAACTCACTAACACAAATACATGTTGTTTTAAAATGTATATGAAAATTATATAATTACAAAAACAAAACACATGTATATTTAAAATTATATAAAATTAAAAATGAAATTGTTGTTGTATAATTATATAAAAACTAATACATAAAACAATAGAAATTACTAGAATTATACATTAGAACTATAAATAGGGCTACATATTAAGGTTTTGAGTTAGTTGTATTTTAAACGTTATAGAGTGTAAATAAAGCTTTAAATCGAAAAGTAACGGTGTTTTAGTTTACAAATATCGAACCCTTGAATAACAAAACGAATTATAAAGGACAATTCGTAACACCTATTTATTTTTCCAACATTTGTGATCGTATATAAACAATAACACGAAGAATGTGTTCCTCCAAGTGGTCAATCGTTTGGTATTATCTCCGTATACTATCGACTCCACATATCCCCACAGAAATAGTACAAATGACATTGGATGCCAATTCATATAGCCAAAACATGAAACTATACGGTTCCCAAAAGTTTCCCTGATATATCAGTTGTGCCATGACATGTTACACCGTGTTCTTGAATTCACAGCTTCGCCTATTCATGAACGAAAAATTCAGTAATCATGGCTCTTAAGTCTGGACCATCCAATAAAGCACGCCAGTCAGGTTTTTTTTTTTTAAATTAAAGTCGATGCATATACATATTAGAAAAAATACAGTATTTATTAAAGCAAACTAAATAATATCTACATATTTGTTCAAATACAAAATATATTTGTTCAGGTACAAAAACAAACAACAAAAACTTAAAATATTATTTTGGTATAAAATGTGCGTCACTATAAAGTGTAACACCCATTTTTTTAATAACTTTTTTCACCTTTAATCAAAATTATTTTTCTTAATCACAATGTCTTTGAAAAATGTGTCAGATTTTAAAATGTATCAGTTTGTGAAATTTGACTTGTTAGTTAGTTCACAATGTATAATCAAAGACAAGTGCATACAAAAATTATTCAAATAATTAAAAAAAAAAACATAGTGGAGTTATACAAAAGTTGCTAGGGAAGTCCACGTGACCAGGCAATGTGTTTCCAGAGTGGACAAAAAGTTCAACAAAGACCTAAAAATTGAAAGAAAGCCTGGAACAGGTAAAGCAAAACTGGTAACGAACGACGCGAAAGCCAAAAAGGTTGAGAAGCTTTTGCTGGCTCTTCCAAACAATACTGGTTGCGAAGTGGCCCGGTGCGTGCAATGTTCGGATAGTTTTGTGCGCCGAGTTAAAGCTAATTTTTAAATAAAATAATACAGAATATAAATCTGTAATAATAATGTAAAATAAAACTGTTTTATTTTTAACTCTAGCTTACTCCAGTCAGTTTTTAATTGACTTTTGATGTGTTACAGTTTACAGTGACGCTCATCTTATATATAAACATAAAAAATTATTTGTTTTAAACATTACAAACAATTTTATTTTGTTAGTTTAAATACTTAGTCGTATATTAAAATAGTATTATTATTATAATTATATAAATATATAAAATAGTAACTCAGTCTTCTTTTTATATTTACAGTCTATTTTATAATGAGATAGAACGTGTTTATAAGAGCCTTATAAGCAAAATCTCTTAAACGCTCTCTTAAACCATTTATAAATAAGAAATTTTTATTGTAGGTTTCTAGGTACCTTAACCGTACAATAACACGACATTTAGATTGGATATTGTATAAATAAAAGTGGAATAATATAGTATTACACTTAATAAAACTTATATAGAGATACTTATGTAAAAAAAATTTAAATAAAAATTTTCCTATAATGGCAAATGTCTCTGTACAATATTAAATTTCTAAATGGCTATACAATTGTTTTTATTTTGTATTACATATTCCATCTCTTTCCTTTACAGGCTCTGTCATCAGTGCCTGTAATAATTAATCTTTCTCTTTCTCTTCAGTATACAATTCCATTTTACCAAATTTTGATATAAAAAAATGTAAACAGAATAGTGATGCACAAACCAAAAAGAGAATGGTAGTATTCGATTACTTTATACATGAATTAAAAAATTATACATATCATTATACATATTACTTTTGATGACCTTTATCAATGTTTACCAACTTTTTATTCTCATCTAAATGAATGTTTTTCAGCATCTATACCTTTGAAATATCTAAATTATGTATTTGGCTCACCTTGGAATTCAAGATATCTTTCTCGCTTAAAAAATAAAAAAATAACTTATTTAAAAAGTACAAACAATTCCCTACATCTATTAACTACTTAAATTACTCAATAGCTAGATCATCGCACAACATCGTGAATCAAAATGCATATAAAAATTACTTATTACAAGTATATATACAACAGCATAAAACATGACCCTAAATAATTTTTCAAATTCGTAATTTCCCAGTTATTTAATTCTAATAAGTACCCCTAATACCTGAATCACCAGGTATTAACATACCATTTATTGACGGACAAGTTGTACTTATCTTTCTAAATAGGCTTAATTGCTGCTGGTCCTTGTGGTGATGGTGTTGTATTCTAAAACAGGGCTCACACTTGCTTTATATTCCTTTGACATATATTTTTAACAAATCTCTTCAATTGGGTTATTTTACATATTTCTGGTGGGAATCATTTATTATTCCGCAATTTAAATCTGGTTCTAGACTGAATGTTACCAACTATAGAGGAATAGCGAAATTAAGTACCATACCGAAATTATTTATGATCATCTATCACATCGGCAATTTAAATCTGGTTCTAGACTGAATGTTGCCAACTATAGAGGAATAGCGAAATTAAGTACCATACCGAAATTATTTTGGAAAATTATTTATGATCATCTACCACATCAAGGAAGATTCCAATCAACATGGCTTCCGAAATTCCTGCTCAACTAATCCATTAGAACTTACTACATATGTTAATGAGGCCTTTGTATATAAAAAACAAACTGACGTAATTTATACTGATTTTAGCAAAGCGTTTGACCAGGTTAATAACAAACTTTTGTTTTTCAGTTTTGTCTTTCTTTCTTCAGATTGGAACATATCTACACAATAGAGGCAGTTGTTAAATTCATTCAAAAATACCTTTTCCAAATATATTGATGTTATATCTGGTGTAGCATTCTGGTGTAGCACACCTCTATTATTCAATTTGTTTATAAATGATCTTCTTTCCGTAATTTGACTCTCGTATTTTAATGTATGCGGACGATGTGAAATGAAAAAAAAAAAATCTATTTACTTGCTGGTGCAACATAAACTAAATGAATCTTAATACAAAAAAATGCAAATATATGATATTTTCCAGACTACTTCCTATTAATGGTCGCTATGTCATGAATGATATAACATTAGAGTTAGTAGATTCATTTAATGACCTTGGCATTCATTTGGATAGAAAGTTGGATTTTAGATCACATATCCATTTAACAATTAATAAAGCTACTGGTGTGCTGGAATTCATCAAACAGTGGAGTAAAGAGTTTTCGGATCCATTATACAAGCAAACAATTATTTTATCACTGGTTAGACCGAATCTTGAATATGACTCTGTAGTTTGGAAACCTCAATATCTATTTCATTCAGATTCTATTGAATCCGTCCTAAAACATTTTTGTTATTTTTTCTTCGTGGAGTGGGCTGGAGTTCAGATGTTAATCTACCTTCTGATCAACATAGCCTTCCACTTATTATGTTACCTACATTAAAGAGCCGTAGGTAAATGCTAAATGTGTCGTTTCTGTTTAAATTATTGAATGGAAGTTTATATTCTACATCTCTTAGTAAAGTTTATATATTTTAATATACCAATTCGTCGTTCAAGAAACTAAATTCTAAGCATTAAATATCTAACTTTGCAAACTTTGATCCATTTTATAGAATATGAAATATATGAATATATTGATTTTAATAAATGTCTAGAATTATAAAGAGAGATATTATCTTGTTAATCATTTTTATAATTGTTGTATATATTTTTTGTATTTTGTTATTGTCTGCAAGAATTTATTCCATAGACATAAATAAATAAAAATAAATAAATAAAACTGAGGTCGCACCGCTTAAAGTTCAAACTATACAAAAATTCGAATTATGTGCTGCTTTTCTTGCGGCAGAATTAGGAAATAAAGTTAAACAAAATATTGGTCTTAAAATTAATAAGATACTTTACTGAAATGTACTTAGATGAACCAAACATCAATCGTCAACATATACAAATAGCCCACGTCATATGCATGAATATGGAGAGGACGAAATTACTTATGCACGTCATTACGGTCCGCCAGATTTATTCATATCTTTTACGTGAAACCCAAAATGGAATAATGTTAGGGCTAATTTATTTCCTGGTCAAAGTTTAACCAATCCGCTCGATGTCACTTCACGAGATTTTAGGTTAAAGTTAACAGTCTCATACGTAAAATCAAAAGTGTTTGGTGAAACCAAATGCTGACTGTATTCGAATGCCCCATGTGCCCCATTTTAAATAAAAAATTTTTAAAAGTACTGTAGTAGCTCAAAAATATTTAAAATTTGAATTATACTGTCGATGGTTAAAAAAAACTGATTTTATACCTAGTGAAACTATTTAAATGACCCAAAATTTGCATATGTTTTCACAGCACGTTCAACAAAAGCGTAAAGTAAAAGTAACAAATTTTTATTTATTTTTTAATAGGGATCACCGAATTTTAGAATTGCTGTACGAAGAAGCTAAGAATAATGTGCTATCTGGGAAATATATTATGGAGTCTGTGCATTCACTAATGCTGGGAGGCATACAAGCTCGTATAGAACTGGGGCCGTTTAATTCTCATACACATACTATTAGTTTTTTTAGGTAAGTAGTAGTTCGTTTGCTTGGTTCGTTTGTTTAGGTATAACTGAAATATTAATAAATAATTATTTCAGAGAAAATCAATTGAGATTTTTACCTCAACATGTTGCCAAAAACTCCAATTGGTATTGGCTTCCAGTAAGCCGCAAAAATTCTCCAGAAGTTAGATTATTAGAGCAGTTTAAACGAGTTCCACAAACAGCAACGACACGTAAATTAATGCGCAAATATTTGGAATTTTGCTGGGCTCTACCATTTTATGGGTATAAAAATATTTACTTTGTGTTCTATTAAGTTTTGACAAATGCATTTATGTATGTACTCTCTCTAATACCAGAGCCGCCTTTTTTTATGGGCAAGTTGAACAACCTGTTCGTGGTCTTATGAGTTTTGTCAATCATAAAGATGTTGAAGTTTTAATTGCCGTTAATGAACGTGGTGTTTTTATAATAGATCCTATCGAATGTGTACGTACATGGTATTAGCAGAGAAAATAATTTAATTATTATATTAAAAAAACATTTTGTTCTCAGACTTTGCTGCTTGGGTTACGCTATGAAGAAGTGTCATGGGATTTTGCTAAACCGAGTGCTACAGATGACCCAGACTGTCAAACTTGTATATTTCTTCAGGTATTATATATTATTATATATTTATTACTACTCAAATTTTTTTTTGGTTTTAAATCTACATATTTATATATATTTTTTTAATTTTAGTTTGATGTCGTTGATAACGGAGTACAAATATCAAAACTAATGCAAATATTTTCAAAGCAAGCGTCAATGATAGACGCCTTAATATCTCATTTTGCAAATCATATGAGAAAACGAAAATTGGAAGGAAATTCATCAGATCAATTTCATGATGGTAATCCTCAATTAAGAAGCTTTATTTTTATTTACATACGAGTACATACATGTATATTTATGTATACTTATGTATACATTTATTAAAGTTGTAAAAGAATGATTGACGATTGACATTTAGTTGCTCAGGGTTTATAGCATTTTGAATTCTTTAATTTCTTTCAAAATAATACATATTTTTAGGAATTGTCATTTAGAATTGTCTTCGCTACTTCTCACTCAAGACAGTAATGAGAAACTCTATTTATAGTTGACATAGTTTTTCTAGTACTTTCCTAATTATTTTTATAATAATTCTACAACAACAATTTTTTTTACAGTTTTATTTTAAATAATTTTAAATATACTTGATTTTTCGGGCAAGTATACTTTCATCTACTGTCCGGAATATTGGATCGCCCGGACGACAGTTAAAATAAAGTTGTTATTAATTTAATACATACAATTTTGAAACAAATTTCTTCTCTCGAAATAAGACAATTTTCCAAGATTTATATAGTAAATATAGAATTTCCTTGTCCATCTTTTGCTTTAATCCCCGAATTTCTACGACCTTTGGAAAGCAAGATATAAAAAACTTTTTTTTTTTATTTTGAGATCAATACTCAGGGGTAAACCCCTACTAAATGCATTGCATTTTATTGGAATTTTTTGGAAAGGAGAGTACATTTATGACAGAACATACATTTTTTCTTATATTACTATTAAGCGCCTTAGGAATTTTTTTTTTTTTTTTGGTGAGAGGGGAAATGCATTTACGCACTTAGGTGGTTTTTGCAACCCGTCGTGCCGGACTCCACGCAGTTATTGCGTGCCTACCGGCTAAAACCCCTCTCTATATCACCGGGCTCCATCCCGGGACCGTCAATTTATGACATTACTTCAGGATGGAGCCGTATAGTCCGGTCCATTTGGACCCTACGGTGCCACCGACCTTGCAAGGTCTCTCTCCTTCCGACGAAGGATCCCCCTTGCAAAAAAGGCGATCCTTCTCCATGCAGCAAGGCTTCCTAACATGACTCCCGTGATGGTGTTGGGAGTCAAGATGCCAAGAACCCTCTCCAGTGCACGCCTCTCCAACATCCACTTCTCACATTCAAAAAAAGTGTGGAAAGCGGAGTCGGATTGTTCTCCACAGTAGACGCATGTGGGACTCACAGCCTTTCCTCTCCTTTCCTTTCCTTTAAACAGGAAACACCGAAAGTGCCCATGGCCCGTCAGCAACTGCGTGAGGTAGTAATCTACCTCACCGTCCAAGCGTCCACTCGAGGGACAAGGGCGTAAGTCCACCTTGTGCTCTTCTACCCCGCACAGGAAACACATATTGCCTCGGTCAGGTCCGCTGCAGTTTCCACTAAGGTGACCGTATCCCAAGCTCTTAAAGCACCTGGAGACGTCCACTCTACCGCGTATCCGGCAGTTGACCCAGCCGAGTTTCACTGTTCTCCTTTGTAGGAGAACCTTGGCAGCTTTCGCCTCCATCTTAACAATGGCCATGTGTTGCCCCCTTATGTTGGGCTCGGCCAGAAACACCTCCAGAACACCCTTGTATTTTACAAGAATGTCTTGGAGAGTAACTTCCACCTCCTCCACAGAGGTGCACTCGTCGAGATCTCTGATCTCTACTTTAGTCATAGGGACCAGTTCTCTGACTAAACTCGTCTGGCCCGCTGCCTTTTCTAACGCCTGTTTAAAAGCGTTTCTTTCGTCAGTGGAGGACTTTTTCAGCTCCACAAGATGCTCTCCCGCCTTGGTCTTCCGTATTGACCTAACAGCCACTCCATAGACTTCCGGTTTGACTTGCGATCGGACGGCACTAAGCACTTCCGCATAGGTCTTACCAGCTGCCGGTTTTAGAAGAATCGCTTCTGGCTTTTCGCCACCACGCTTCCTCTTCTGCGTATTGCCCCTCTTACCACCTGGTCCATCCTCAGTAGATGGAGGGGTACCCTGAGGAGCACCTTTCGCCTGAGCGCGGTTGCGCTTTTTCCCGACAGGAGTTTGGGCTACCTTTGAAGAGGCAGCATTTTGAAATGCTGTCCTTGTCGTGGGTGCACCGTTGTCAGTCTCCGGTTTGGAGACGACCCCGCTGGCTTTCGCCTTTTTCGCGCTCATCTTCGCCTCCACCAATGGTGGACTACCTGCCTCCCTCTTCCCACCTTCCTTGGTGAGACATCTAGGAGCAGCTGCGTAATTCGGATTTGTGGTTTGAAATAGCTCATTGTGAGCCACTGCAATTTTTCGACATTCTCCTCCAGTTTTGGAAGATAGTCTTTAATGGACCTGCTTACATTTGGCTGCTTTTTAACAGCTGCCCCCATCTCCTTAATAATGGACCTCAATCCTGACAGTCCCTTCTTTAGCTGGGCTAAGGCTTCCGCAAACCACCTCTCGGTGTTTCCCAAAGACCCAACTCCATCACTACGCCCTTCGAAGGTAGGCTCCATCGTCAAAGGGGCGCCACTTAAAGTGGGAACCGACCCTGACTTCTCCATCCGGGTGTAATAAGTTTCAGTGCTATCCACTTTCCACTTATTACAATTCACAAAACTAATATATGTAGAAAAGAAACAAAAATTCGTAATAGGTGAGACATCTAGGAGCAGCTACGTAATCCGGACGTTGTGGTTTGGAATAGCTCATTGTGAGCCACTGCAATTTTTCGACATTCTCCTCCAGTTTTGGAAGAGAGTCTTTAATGGACCTGTTTAAATTGGGCTGCTTTTTAACAGCTGCCCCCATCTCCTTAATAATGGACCTCATTCCTGACAGTCCCTCCTTTAGCTAGGCTAAGGCTTCCGCAAACCACCTCTCGTTGTTTCCGAAAGACCCAACTCCATCACTACGGCCTTCGATGGTAGGCTCCATCGTCAAAGGGGCGCCACTTAAAGTGGGCACCGACCCTGACTTCTCTATCCGGAGGTAATAAGTTTCAGTGCTATCCACTTTCCACTTATTACAATTCACAAAACTAATATATGTAGAAAAGAAACAAAAATTCGTAATAGGTACCTATTACAAATATTCAAATATCAACCTATTTACTATTCACACTAATTATCATGCGGTCACAAAAAAACACGTCTGTACTCGTTAAGAGATCACCACAGAAAATAAAGCGCCTTAGGAATGAGACAAATTGCAGTGAATTGATCATTCAGCCTTGAATGATCAACTGCAATTGCCTCTTGGTTGCATGTTTATTGTGTGGTGATGAGTGTCTTCGCTAAGTAGGTTTAGATGTTATCTGCTATTTCAATATAGGTGGTGCTTTTCTTCTGATCATTCGCTTTTTGTTGACATTAGTTAAGGTAGAATAGAGTGGAATGTCGGGGAACGGATTCTTTGAAGATGGTCTTCTTGGAGGGTGGTGGGGGGGACCTCTTATTTTTAAATTATAATTTTGAATAAACCGCAATCTAACTTTTTCAGTTTTCACATTTGCTGGGATTTGAACCTGGGTCGTTGGAGTTTTTGTGCAAGCGCTCATGTGTATGTGATTATTACGAGTATTTTGTACGGTCTATTTCTGAATTCCACAGTTTCCTCCTCAATCGACCCGCAGCCACGACAGAAGTCGTTTGCAGGCAAGCCCCGTCTCTCTGCATGCCTGCCCATCAAGCAGTGACCCGTGAGGACAGATACAACGGAAGAGATGTCCTGCGGTTCAGTTTAAAGATTTGATTGGTACGCCTCAAGTCCAGCTTGGGCCAGGTGAGTCTAGAAATTTGACAAGACTCCGCCCGCGACCAGTACAGGTCCGCGTCCAATAAATGTTTCCTTCTAATAAGGAGTCTAACGGAGGTATACCCACTTTCACATGAGGATGAACGTTCGGCACAGACGTTGCCGCCATAGCCAATTTATCCGCTGTACAATGACCCAGACTGTTATTGTGACCAGGAACCCAGATTAAATTAACCTCGCATTGTCCCGAGTGGGGCGTAAGGGCATCGCGACAGTCGTGGACAATCCTAGGGTTTGTAGTCATACTCGACACTGATCTGACCGCCACTTGTCTGGCAGATAATGCCACATGTCTGTCTCCTATCCTAGAACCATCAGTGAAGACTTCCACCGATCCCCTGGGGACGATCTCGCCATAAGCCCAGTCCTCCCTACTTGGAATCCATGTGTAGAAGTCTCTGTGAAATTCTAGTCTCGTTGAGGTGTAATCAATATTGTCCTGTAACCGAGATTCCTCTAAAAGGATAGAGGAGTGCACGGAGGGGACAATATTCCACCGTGTTAGTGCATTAAGTCTTACCGCCACCAGTTTGGCATGCTGCCTGGCAATAAGCTCGATAAATTCCACCAGATCAGATCTCCGAATGCTTCCGAGAGATCCCTTGGAGGAGCTTAAAACCTTGCGAAGACGGCTGACCTCCGCTGAAGATACAACGCTATCACAGAAGTCTCTCCACGAAGTTTAATTTAATTTTATGAACATACATTTTTCATTTGGTATGTATAATTCGTCTGTGAAACCCATAAAACGTTGAAGATCTGTTAATTAAACATGAGACTTGTGAATTGAAAACAATTATATGTACATACAAATTTAAATATCATAATAAATATCTAAAGACTTTAAAAATTAAAAAAGTACACATAAAAAAGAACATGATTTGCATATAAGCATGAAAGTACAAAAAACGGCATTTGCGCCTCATTGCCATTTAACATACAATAGTCCCATCACTAATATACAAATGTCACGTAGAAACGTTGAGAAATTCAATTTTTTACAGGTTGTTCCGTTCCGTCAACGTGACATTTATATTGGGTAAACATTTGCATTGTTTTCACATGCTAGAAATCAACGTACGTTGCGTTACGTTACATGAACGTTTGGCTAATTCTACCTTGAGTATGGTATTGTTTAACAGTGTATATCTTCTAAAGTGTATTAAGTGTAAATAAAGTAAATTAGTTTTTATATAATTAAATCTAGTTTTTGTTATTACAATTAAGAATCCTCAATAATTATTTCTATAGAAAAGTTTTAAAATATGTATATTTTATGTGGAGTCTGTAGTTGGAGTTGGAGGGTGGTGGGGGGGACCTCTTATTTTTAAATTATAATTTTGAATAAACCGCAATCTAACTTTTTCAGTTTTCACATTTGCTGGGATTTGAACCTGGGTCGTTGGAGTTTTTGTGCAAGCGCTCATGTGTATGTGATTATTACGAGTATTTTGTACGGTCTATTTCTGAATTCCACAGTTTCCTCCTCAATCGACCCGCAGCCACGACAGAAGTCGTTTGCAGGCAAGCCCCGTCTCTCTGCATGCCTGCCCATCAAGCAGTGACCCGTGAGGACAGATACAACGGAAGAGATGTCCTGCGGTTCAGTTTAAAGATTTGATTGGTACGCCTCAAGTCCAGCTTGGGCCAGGTGAGTCTAGAAATTTGACAAGACTCCGCCCGCGACCAGTACAGGTCCGCGTCCAATAAATGTTTCCTTCTAATAAGGAGTCTAACGGAGGTATACCCACTTTCACATGAGGATGAACGTTCGGCACAGACGTTGCCGCCATAGCCAATTTATCCGCTGTACAATGACCCAGACTGTTATTGTGACCAGGAACCCAGATTAAATTAACCTCGCATTGTCCCGAGTGGGGCGTAAGGGCATCGCGACAGTCGTGGACAATCCTAGGGTTTGTAGTCATACTCGACACTGATCTGACCGCCACTTGTCTGGCAGATAATGCCACATGTCTGTCTCCTATCCTAGAACCATCAGTGAAGACTTCCACCGATCCCCTGGGGACGATCTCGCCATAAGCCCAGTCCTCCCTACTTGGAATCCATGTGTAGAAGTCTCTGTGAAATTCTAGTCTCGTTGAGGTGTAATCAATATTGTCCTGTAACCGAGATTCCTCTAAAAGGATAGAGGAGTGCACGGAGGGGACAATATTCCACCGTGTTAGTGCATTAAGTCTTACCGCCACCAGTTTGGCATGCTGCCTGGCAATAAGCTCGATAAATTCCACCAGATCAGATCTCCGAATGCTTCCGAGAGATCCCTTGGAGGAGCTTAAAACCTTGCGAAGACGGCTGACCTCCGCTGAAGATACAACGCTATCACAGAAGTCTCTCCACGAAGTTTAATTTAATTTTATGAACATACATTTTTCATTTGGTATGTATAATTCGTCTGTGAAACCCATAAAACGTTGAAGATCTGTTAATTAAACATGAGACTTGTGAATTGAAAACAATTATATGTACATACAAATTTAAATATCATAATAAATATCTAAAGACTTTAAAAATTAAAAAAGTACACATAAAAAAGAACATGATTTGCATATAAGCATGAAAGTACAAAAAACGGCATTTGCGCCTCATTGCCATTTAACATACAATAGTCCCATCACTAATATACAAATGTCACGTAGAAACGTTGAGAAATTCAATTTTTTACAGGTTGTTCCGTTCCGTCAACGTGACATTTATATTGGGTAAACATTTGCATTGTTTTCACATGCTAGAAATCAACGTACGTTGCGTTACGTTACATGAACGTTTGGCTAATTCTACCTTGAGTATGGTATTGTTTAACAGTGTATATCTTCTAAAGTGTATTAAGTGTAAATAAAGTAAATTAGTTTTTATATAATTAAATCTAGTTTTTGTTATTACAATTAAGAATCCTCAATAATTATTTCTATAGAAAAGTTTTAAAATATGTATATTTTATGTGGAGTCTGTAGTTGGAGTTGGAGGGTGGTGGGGGGGACCTCTTATTTTTAAATTATAATTTTGAATAAACCGCAATCTAACTTTTTCAGTTTTCACATTTGCTGGGATTTGAACCTGGGTCGTTGGAGTTTTTGTGCAAGCGCTCATGTGTATGTGATTATTACGAGTATTTTGTACGGTCTATTTCTGAATTCCACAGTTTCCTCCTCAATCGACCCGCAGCCACGACAGAAGTCGTTTGCAGGCAAGCCCCGTCTCTCTGCATGCCTGCCCATCAAGCAGTGACCCGTGAGGACAGATACAACGGAAGAGATGTCCTGCGGTTCAGTTTAAAGATTTGATTGGTACGCCTCAAGTCCAGCTTGGGCCAGGTGAGTCTAGAAATTTGACAAGACTCCGCCCGCGACCAGTACAGGTCCGCGTCCAATAAATGTTTCCTTCTAATAAGGAGTCTAACGGAGGTATACCCACTTTCACATGAGGATGAACGTTCGGCACAGACGTTGCCGCCATAGCCAATTTATCCGCTGTACAATGACCCAGACTGTTATTGTGACCAGGAACCCAGATTAAATTAACCTCGCATTGTCCCGAGTGGGGCGTAAGGGCATCGCGACAGTCGTGGACAATCCTAGGGTTTGTAGTCATACTCGACACTGATCTGACCGCCACTTGTCTGGCAGATAATGCCACATGTCTGTCTCCTATCCTAGAACCATCAGTGAAGACTTCCACCGATCCCCTGGGGACGATCTCGCCATAAGCCCAGTCCTCCCTACTTGGAATCCATGTGTAGAAGTCTCTGTGAAATTCTAGTCTCGTTGAGGTGTAATCAATATTGTCCTGTAACCGAGATTCCTCTAAAAGGATAGAGGAGTGCACGGAGGGGACAATATTCCACCGTGTTAGTGCATTAAGTCTTACCGCCACCAGTTTGGCATGCTGCCTGGCAATAAGCTCGATAAATTCCACCAGATCAGATCTCCGAATGCTTCCGAGAGATCCCTTGGAGGAGCTTAAAACCTTGCGAAGACGGCTGACCTCCGCTGAAGATACAACGCTATCACAGAAGTCTCTCCACGAAGTTTAATTTAATTTTATGAACATACATTTTTCATTTGGTATGTATAATTCGTCTGTGAAACCCATAAAACGTTGAAGATCTGTTAATTAAACATGAGACTTGTGAATTGAAAACAATTATATGTACATACAAATTTAAATATCATAATAAATATCTAAAGACTTTAAAAATTAAAAAAGTACACATAAAAAAGAACATGATTTGCATATAAGCATGAAAGTACAAAAAACGGCATTTGCGCCTCATTGCCATTTAACATACAATAGTCCCATCACTAATATACAAATGTCACGTAGAAACGTTGAGAAATTCAATTTTTTACAGGTTGTTCCGTTCCGTCAACGTGACATTTATATTGGGTAAACATTTGCATTGTTTTCACATGCTAGAAATCAACGTACGTTGCGTTACGTTACATGAACGTTTGGCTAATTCTACCTTGAGTATGGTATTGTTTAACAGTGTATATCTTCTAAAGTGTATTAAGTGTAAATAAAGTAAATTAGTTTTTATATAATTAAATCTAGTTTTTGTTATTACAATTAAGAATCCTCAATAATTATTTCTATAGAAAAGTTTTAAAATATGTATATTTTATGTGGAGTCTGTAGTTGCATTCCTTAACGGCGGTTTTATGCAAAACATTTCTCTACAATGCACGGTTTCTGCTAAAACATACTTTGCATTGCATCATTTTCAAATTTTGCTTTGCAAATTGCAAAATTTTATTATTATTACTAAATATTTCAATATGTAATTTGAAAGCTTTTCGTACGATATTTTAAACACAATCCCAGGATTATCAATTATTATATTGTTTAGTTTTTAGGTATTTACTATTATTTATAAAAAATTTGTCAATAAATTAAAAATCTCTTTAATCTGAGTATGTATTTTAATTTTTTATTATTTGTTTTCAGAACCAAATCCAATACAAAATAATGGAAATGGAGTTTTATGTAATAAGTTATCACGTTTAACACTGGCTGCATTTGACGACGAAGGGCGATGTATTGGACAAATGGGATCATTATCAATAAGTTATTAACAATTGTTTTCTTTTTGATTTTATTTTCTTTTAAAATGTATACTCATGTATATTTATTTATGAAAAAAGTAATTTTCACGTAAATTTAAGAATAGGACTTATAGATTTAATTAAACTTTATTTCTCGCTAAAGTTTTAAATTTAATATCATGGAAAAGTGACATATACATACAGTATATGTATGGAAGTAGGTCAACACACACTATTTTTAGTGGTCCCTTAAAAACAAACTTTGACGATTTTTATTAGGACTTTCAAAATATTTGACGAATTCACAAGATTCTGTATCTTTATATATATTATTAAAACCAGGGGGCTAATTCTGTCATTCGATTACGATCGAATTCTTACTCGTATGTACGAGTTTTTTTACTTTTGGGATTCTGAGTCGTTATCGAATAACATGTATCGAAATTTCTAATGATGCCATTCGATAACGAATGTTTGTTCGAATGCAGTCTTGCGAGTTTTTACTCGCAAACAAAAAGCCATTCGAGTTAACGTTTTTCTATATACATACAATAAGTAAAGACAAAAAATAAACATGTAAGTTACATTTTTTTTTTAATTTCTTCAAATTATAAAATATATTTCAAGTCAAAAATAAGTTATGCACAAAGAAATTCTAGGAAATTTCATGGCATAGCTTACGGACTTGGCAAAGAACATATTGCCGAATACTTAGCAAGGAAAGGCAAGACTTTACCACTTTAGGAACAAATAGCGTTAAAATTGAATGCTTCTAGTCCACCAATACGAATTTAAATAAAAAATATGAATTTAAAGCAATTTTCAGTCCCTACATAAATTTATTTTAATATTTTCGCGGATTTTTTTTCCAATATTTGTTGTGTTGGTTTCAGTGTCATACTCTGTTTTATTTATTATTTCTAGTGGTGTTTGATATACTTATATTCTCGAAACATAATACACATTCAAAATGCTTATATCAAGATTTACGCATTGCTTGGCAGACTTAAGGGATCACTGGTACTCCGCATTTTTGCCGAACAAGATTCATATTTAAATTCGCATCAGTATCGGAAGATGATGAGTAGAAAAATCATGATGGATTCATTTTTTTAATTTTATTTAAATTTTTTTTTTCCATTTTTTAATTTTTTTACATATGTATGTATGTATGTATATATGTTTTTTGTTTACTATTTGTTGTATTTTTGTCAGTATTGTAAAATGACTTTTTTTGCATGTTTTACAACACTAAACAAAAATTCGATTCGTATCGTATCGAATAACAGAATTAGAAAATTGTTCGTTGTGGAAATTATTCTCTATTCGAATGTAATTTCGATCACGACTGCCAGAATTAGCCCCCAGTTTTTGTTTACTTGCTTGCGAACGCCTTCTGTATCATTATATTCATGTACGTTGTATTGAAAACGTCAAAAATCACATAAGAAGAAGAAAAGCACTATTCACAAATAAAATAATGTACATATCTTTAAATTATGTTTTTATCACTTTATCAACATTAATTACATTTCTATATTATATACATACTTCGTTACCAAAAGGAAAAATCTTTTAAATTAAATTGCTGCTGACAATGAAAACATTTTATTTTTATTTTTATTCTTCTCTTCAATAATAGGCATTCAATTTACATTAATAGCATTAAAACCAATACAAATTCTTAAAAACATATGAAAACAAATTGTATGAGTGTATAGAATTTTTCATGGAAATTACCAACAAGCATGCACTATTAAAGTCTAAGGCCCATTATTACAACTTGCCGTTAGTTAAAGGTAGGATTTTATCAGACCCATAAATTGATTTTCTTATTACAAGTTAACTTTAACCTAAAGGTAAGGCGATCTTCACCAATAAATTTATCGGTCACTTTAGGTTAAAATTTATTTGTTATAATAAAAAGCGATTAATCTCTCTGATAACATCCTGCCTTTAACTAATGGCAAATGGGTCTAAACTAGTAAACAACGATACAAGGCTTTTGTGAATTCGGCAATTTTATTTTTTACAACAATCATGAGCTGGAAGACATAAATATATATTTTTAAAATTCTTCCTTTACAAGAGCTGAATTTTTATTTCAATTTGCAAATATATAAAAGATTAATCGAATAATTTTATCGACCTCTTTTTATACATAATTTCACTTTAGGTGTTTTTTAATTTTAAATATTTATTTTCTATATTTCGCTACCCCTTCGTGTAGCGTGGTCAGGAGTTATTTTTATGAATTTTACATTTGCATCTATAGTCCAAACTCACACACTCTATATCTAACCAAAGGTTACGATCTCTTGGGGTATAATTGCGGTGACCATATGTTTTAAAACAAAATACCGAACAAGGAAGTATTTGACCAATAATAACTATAAAATGCAAACAAACAACCTTTCATACGCACATAGACATGTATATATTATATTAAATACAATACTTATATAAATTCAAAAAAATAAAAAGAAATTATTTATTTAGATTAACAAATAACTAAAATTTCTTAGAAGACTATAATAACATGTTAACTGGTTTCGGCCTGCCTTAACACTAGCCTTCAGTCGTCTCTTCTAAGAGCCAACTGATGACAGAGCTTCATCAACTTGGTAATTCCAACATAAACACGGTTTCCTTTATGCCGACTTCCATTAACCTTCGCATCAAAAACTTTTCTCGGTGGAACAGATTCTTTCATCCGAACATAATGGCCGAGCCAGCGTAACCGCTGGATATTAATGCGCTGAACAACGCCTACATCGCCGAGGAGCTCATGGTTGGTTCTAATGCGAAACTCATCGCCATTCCTTAGAGGACCAAAGATCTTACGAAGAACTTTTCTCTCGAACACTCCCTCCTGCATCGCACAGTGGAAAATTTTAGTTCTTATTGGTACAAAAATCTGTAACTTTTTTGTTCTTAGACATACGGTTCTGAAATTTTGCAAGAATAATCTTAAATATATTTGCTATTATTCTATAAAATATGAGCTGAATAAAACCAGAACTTATTTCAGAATAAAGGTAAGAAGTTTATTTTTTGCATGTAGAGATTATTGTATATGTATGTATTTTGTACAAATAGTAACTTTAACTTTAAATACATTTTTTTATTATATTACAATTTTTATTATGTAACATTTTTAATGTTTTTAATTTATGTGATGTCATTTTAACCTACGCCTAACTTAATATAATTTTATTAATTTGCATTTTTGCTTTGGGACCCAAGGAGGACGAACTGGGATCTGTTGAATAGAGTTTTCAGGGGAAAGGAATCTCACATTTCTTCCGTACGAGATTTGGACAGACACGTCAATATCCTTGAGGGTTGTATAAGTAGGCCTTCAGGTTGTCTTGTCCTCTCACTTTTTGTAAGAAGGCCTATCCTCCTCTTTCCGAATTGAGGAAGAGGGTCAGAGCGGTCTTCAATGCTTGCTGCTCGTCAAGGGACTTTCAAGCCTATAAGGAGTGCTTGGGAAACTATAAGAAGGCCATCAGAGATGCGAAGCGCGATTTTTGGAGGAAGTTTGTGAATTCATCGAATCCATTAAGAACACTACGAGACTCGGCAAGATCCAATCTAGGGACCACTCCTGCAGGACTCTAATTGCGAGGACAGGCGGAGTCGTCAATGGAGTCCTTGAAAATACTCGTTGACACTCACTTTCCGGAGAACTCCGGGGAGGTTGATGAGCCGGTGAAGCATTCGGAGACGTGTGTTATTGCCAGGAAACCGTTCTTTCGTCGGAAAGGATTTCCTCTCCTTTCAAGTCAACGGGTTTGGATGGTATAACGCCAATTATGTTGCAGAAGACGCAGGGAACTGTGATCCCTATTCTCCAAATGATTTTCTCGGCATATTTGGTCCTTAAATATGTACCTGATAGTTGGCGGAGGACCAATGTGGTCTTCATTCCCAAGGTGGGTTATGGCATGTTATGGCAAATGATTTCAGGCCAATTAGTCTTACCACCTTTGTTCTTAAGGAATTGGAAAGGGTGATAGACAGTCATCTCCGTCAGTACCAGAGCAAGCTCTCGGCTGCCCAGCATGCCTATGTGAAGGGGAAGACCACCGAGACGGCACTATATGAGTTGGTGGGTTCGATGGAAAAATCCTTGGAGTGTGAGCAGTTCACTCTTGCTGCCTTCATTGATATTGAAGGTGCCTTCAACAATGTAAACACTGGGTCTACTACTAAGGCTGTAAGGGACTTAGGGGGGAAAGATATATATCTTTGGGTCGCTTCTCTGCTTGGATGCAGGGAAATTAATGCGGTGCTAGCTGGGACCAAGATCACAAGATTTGTGAGCAGAGGAACACCCCAGGGTGGTGTTCTTTCAACCCTTTTATGGTTAGTCACCGTTATTGAAATCCTACCCGTAATTAATGGCGGTGGGGTCAAGGTAGTTGCTTATGCTAATGATCTGGTCCTGCTGGTTTTAGGACCATTCCCTTCAGTTATTAGTGAGATCTCGGAAGGTGCTTTAGGTAAGCTGGGTGATTGGGCCGCCAGGTGTGGTCCTCGGGTTAATCCTTCTAAAACTCAGCAATTGCTATTCACCAGAAGATACAAACCGCTGTTAGACTGCCCAGAATTGGTAGTCAGTCTCTGGAGCTCTCATCCAGGGTCAAGTATCTGGGTGTAATACTTGAACCCAAGCTCCATTGGAGGCTTCATGTAGAGAGGCAGGTGAAAAAGGCCTGTGTGGCCTTTACTCTTGTGAATCTATGTTTGGTCGAAAATGGGGATTCAGACTTCATATCGTGCTTTGGATGAACAACCAGGTGGCCTTGCCAATTTTCACCTATTGCTTTTTGTGGTGGGTGGCCCTTCGCAAGGGCTATATTGTCACTAAGCTGGAAAGAGTGCAGAGGACTGCGTATATAGGCATTCCTGGGGCCTGCAGGACTTGCCCTTGATGTTTTTTGGGGTGCCCTTTTTCGATGGCTTGGTACAATGTCCGAACTTGGAACCCTTACTTTACTTCACTTTATAGACAGCTCTGGTTGGCTGTAGTTATTTTCTCTTCTTTTTCTACTTTTAGCAGAGTAGGAAAATAAACAAAACTGAACGTTTGATCTCATTTTGTTGTATTCTTTACAATGACTAAAGCAAAAATAAAACAGAAGCAGTGAAAACGATTTTCCCATTTAATTTTGTATATTGGTTTGAGTACTACAAATATACTAACTCAAATGTGCGTAGGTACAACAAAGAATTAATGAGAAGAAAAGGAAAGAAGAAGAGAAAAAAGACCAAATTATACGAATGTGACGGAATAACAAAGCAAGCACAAGAGAGAAAAGCTTATTGCTTCATTTGCGCTCTTTCTCATTTAGAAAGTATTTGTTTTGGTTTTGCTCATATACAATACCATTAAAAAAATTTTGAAAAGTGTATGACTTTGTCGTAACTTTTGCGAAATACTTTGTTTGTTTGCCCAATTTGCTTTTAGGTAACTCCAGATTGGTCCTGCAATGGTATCAAAACGCCACCTTGTGCTAATTGTAATTGATCAGGGTTTCGGATTAACTGGCCATTTGACCTACCTACCTACACCTTTACCATTTCTTGAGGGGTTTTATTTTGTAAAATAAAACTTACATATTCGATGTACTGTTGACTTGTTGACAATAACTAAATAATACAATAAAAATAAACTTAGAAAACATTCTGTTAGGTATAGTGATTTGAATTTGAATTGATTGTTTGAATTGTTTTCGTTATTTCTTTGTATCTCTATATTATTTCATTTTTTTTTTTTATTTTGAGTATTTCTTTAACATCTGCCTACCCTAAAGACTTCTTCAAACTGCCGCCCCTAACATGCCGCTCGTTCCTTCACTTCTTAAATTAGAATGCTCATCTGTGCTTATTTTTGTTATTATTATTTTTTGACGGACGTTACACGAAAGTGTTCGAAATATCGAAAATAAATATTTAAAATTAAAAAAGACATTTAAATATATGTATATAAGAAATTTAAAAGGTGCGTAGGTTGCACAAAATTAGAGTGCCAAGCCTAATTAAACTACAGGTAAACCTACTACAACACGGTGAATAGGATCCTGAAAAACTCTACGTTATAGGAAATTGCGTTGTACGAGACTCTAACTCCATACCGAAATTAGTGTTTGGTTCCAAATAAAAACATTTCCAATAAAATACTGGACTTTGTATAGTCAAAATATGTGCTTAATATAATTTTGTGTATATATTTTTTGAGTCATAGGAAAATATATATTATGTGTGTATTTAAACAAAACAAAATAAAAAATAAAAAATTTCAATTCTACGTAATATATTCAAGTTGAAAGATTTAATAAATTAAAGCTAAAATAGAACGATAATATATATAACTAAAATAGAATGATTTATTTCGAACATTTTGTTCGTGCTAGTTCAAAATCTGAGCTTAATCCACTATCAGATTCGGGCATCTTTTGCAAAAATCGTGCATTGAAGTTTGTTTGCTCTTATTTCGCAAACTTTTATAAATTTCTTGAAATTGTTTTGAAAATTTCGTTTAAATATTTCTGCTCTGTCACTTACAACTTACTTAATAAATTAATAAATCATAAAATAATTTTATCAAAACTCTTCTACCAAAAAACAACAACAATTTTTTTTATAATTTAACTGGAATTAGACTAAGCACTTTTTTTCTTTTATTTGCAATACCGACAACAAACTCAAAAAATAAATGATTACATCAAATGAAAGTAGAATAAATCGAAGTATGGACAAAATGCAAAAAAAATTTATTTAGGCAAGAAAACCTTTTTCAAATAAAAATAGTAAATATTTGAAAAATTTTTCGTAAAAATCGCGTGGTAAGAGTAGCTTTGTAAGAAAATGTCCCCATTTTGGGAACCGCGTTGTAAGAGGTTTACCTGTACAAAAAATTCTCACATACATACAAAATATATAGAACCAATCAGTGTTGCCACGAATTATAATTTTTTGGAACCAATTTTCAACAAAAATGTAACCGAAATTTAATAAAAATAACCAAAATACGATATTGCAAATTAATTAACAAATAATGAAATTATTATTTTGAATTTAGTTCGTTGAAAAAAAGAGAGAATTTTCTTCTGCTTCAAAGTAAAAAGTAAGCAAAACGAAAAAAAAACTGTCCACATGTACACACTCCAGATTATAACGACCAATTTGGGTTAGAAATAATTAAAAGCGGCCACACTGTAAGCAACAAAGAAAACAAAATATATGTCTATTACATTCTATTCTCTTTCTACCGGCCACTCCAGTATACGTTATTTTATTTTCAAAAAATAAAAATGTAATTTAAAATAATAAAAAATGAATAGGGAAGCTGAAAACATTCAAAATTATCTTATTTATATCAAAACCAAAATGGATGTAAGTATAACCTTAAAAAACTAAAATTTTTTAAAGATATTTATTATGATAATTGATAGGAGACTTTAAACGAAAACAGTAAAAATAATGGAAATGAAATCAAGTCTAAAATATTGCCCGTTGAATACAAAATGTAATTAAAAATGTAATTTAAAATAATAAAAAATGAATAGGGAAGCTGAAAACATTCAAAATTATCTTATTTATATCAAAACCAAAATGGATGTAAGTATAACCTTAAAAAACTAAAATTTTTTAAAGATATTTATTATGATAATTGATAGGAGACTTTAAACGAAAACAGTAAAAATAATGGAAATGAAATCAAGTCTAAAATATTGCCCGTTGAATATAAAATTAGGTTAGAGGAAAGACGTAGCAATGTACAACATACTTTCGGGAATATTGAGACTGATAGCGGTGTAGAAGTACCTGGTTTTTTGATTTGATTTTGAATAATACCAAAGCTGTTTCTGATAATGCTACGAAACGAATTGTTGTTGACATATTTACGAAATGGATAGAATTGTAGACCGTTTAAAGTCGCCAGTGATACCGGATTAAACGAAATCACTGAGTTTTTTGTTTCCGTCGGGGCAAAATTTGGTCAGAATGTTGACTTTTATACATGATCCAACTACAATTTCGCGGAATGTCGAATCAATGTACAAAGTCATATTTGATGAAATTAAAAGCGAAATTTCCACATTAGTTGACACTGGTTATGGTTAACATAGGACTTGTAGGTCGATAATTTTTAAAGAAAATCGTATAAAGCATTAACAATACATTTCGTGAAAGATAATGTTTTTTACTACGTTGTAGGTTGCTGGGAATGAATATGAATAACGAAAAAATACATGTGAGTAAGAATTATTTAAATTAAAAAAAAAATTAATATATATTTTTCTACATTTATGTACATATGTATATCAATTTTAAATAATAATAATAAAGTGAATGCTAAAGTATCAAAAATATTAAAGAATTTTGACTGTACCTCAGAAAAAAAGTTTACAATTGTCACTGATAGAGGGTCGAATGTGTTTAGCGCTTTTCGATCTTACAGTCATCTTCTATGGACGATATTGCAAACATATGCAGTGGTAGCTCCAAAATAGTGATATTTTAAGAAATCTGGAAACAACAATTTAATAAGTTATTCACAAACACGCTAGAATACCTTTTATTATGTTTTTGTTTCTATAAGAAATAATTGGAATGAAGTTACACAAACATTACAAGAAAAGAAGGAGATTCATAGACAAATAAATAAATGAGATAAACTCAACAAAAATTCTGAACTATTTGGAGGATTTGTATCTCAGCAAAACTTAACAAACTCTTTAGACTAGGTCGACGATGAATGTATGAAAAATACAATATATCTATAATACACTTTTGCGGTATTATATCGATATTACTCTAGTCAAAAAAATATCGCAAAAGTGTATTAACATAATTATGTTTTTAATAACTAAATAAACAAAGTTTTATATATCCCTTTCAGACCGTGATGCATCGATTGTGCGGGTAGGTTTAGATCTCACTACTTTCGTTTATATTTGATCAACATCAAAAAAACTGACATGCGTCGATTGCTCTGATTGTCCTTTATATTTGTTTCTCACACTATTCTGCCATTCGATTTACCATTATTTAAATAATTTCGAAAATTTGGCGTCAGCTTTCAGTTTTATCAAAATGAGCGGAAGGAACAATTTGTGTTTACAACTACAAAAGTACTAATGGCTAATAAATAAAGAATTGGGGCATATTTTAACTAAAAAAATTAAAAATTTTAATGTTTCAAACCATTTGAAGTCATTTGATGCAATAAATATGCATTTCAGTTAAAAAGGATAACGAGTGAATCAATTGTGTGTGTGTCCTGAAAATCCTTGAAGGATATAAAAATGGTAAAATCTAAACATTGATTATATTTTCGTACGATATGGAGACCATATATTCCAAAAATCAGTAAAAAATTCCCATTAATTTAATGGCAGGTCTGAAAGGGATATATAAGTATCTACTTTATTTTTTACTTTTACAATTGTCTGTAACTTTACAATACTACAAATTATAATAATAAATGTTAACATAAATAAATATTTTTGTATATTATAATTTTTATATTTATTTATACTATTTCTCGAAATATTCTATTTCTTCTTTGAGAAAAAAGTTACCAATTTAGGTTAAAAATAACAAAACGACACTAGAACCAATCCAAATAAACGGGATCAACGCTTTGCAACTTGAAAATCCAATTTTGAGAGTAATCAAAAATGAGAGTAATCAATATGTTTTGTAATAAGTTTCTTTTTATTAATTCTCTGATCAGCATCTAACTTCAGTCAATAATTTTGAAAGATCTTTCCTTAAGAATTACATGGGGCAAATACTACCACATTTCATAATGTTTCTACCTTACTTGGATTTGAATTTAATTTTTGAAAATATTAATAGTATCACAAGCAAAATGTCTAAAAGCATTATGACATTCTGTTATAACTTATAAAATGGCATAGCATTAATTTTAAAAATGCATTTTTCCAGAATGTTTTGTTTTTCAGAAGTGATTTGTCCTTTGTCCAGTAAACATCCATTTTCGGTATTTCATTCATAGTGTACCCAAATTGACCGAATATTTTTTTGTTTTTTATTAAAATAAAAGATACTAAATTTATACATTAATGGCCTAGGTAAATGTTTTTAGGACCCAAAATTTCTATGGCGCCTTCGGTTAGGGAGAAAAAGGGAATTTCTATAAGAGAGAACCAAACAAACATAACATATTTTTAACAAATGTTAAATAGTTATATTTTTTTATTCTTTAATGTTTTAATAATATTACATTTTCATGTTCTATTTTAGAAGTTGGAGGACATCCACTCTTTTTTGGTTTTTCGCCTTAGTATTTGCAGTAATAAAATGTATTTGTCACTTGAAATCAATTGACCGAATATTTTTTTTTTTTGTTTTTTATTAAAATAAAAGATACTAGATTTATACATTAATGGCCTAGGTAAATATTTTTAGGACCCAAAATTTCTATAGCGCCTTCGATTAGGGAGAAATAGTGCATTTCTATAAGAGAAAATCAAACAAACATAGGTATTTTTTAACATAAGATGTGCGTCACTATAAACTGTAACACATCAAAAGTCAAATAAAAACTGGCTGGAGTAAGCTAGAGTTAAAAATAAAACAGTTTTATTTTGCATTTTTATTACAGATTTATATTCTGTATTATTTTATTTAAAAATTAATTTAATTTTATAAAATTTTTTATTTTATTCATTATGCCATCCATAAGCAATATTATAGTGTTTTCGGTGATTTTTTTGGTACCAGCTGTCCATTTATATCGAAAACTAGTAATGGTTTTGGGAACTCTTCTTTAGTTCTCTTTTGACCAGAACCCAATATCTTTCAATAGGCCGCAGCTCTGGGCAGTTTGGTAGGTTAGCCTTTTTTGGAACAAAATAACATTATTTTTATTATACCAGTCTATTGCGCTTTTACTGTAGTGACATGTTGCCAAATCTGGCCAGAAGAATGTTGATATGTTGTGCTGTCTTAGAAATGGGAGCAACCTCTTTTGAAGACACTCTTTGATATAAATATCTGAGTTTATTGATCCCAATGTAACAAACGATGCACTTCTGTTGCCGCAGCTACAAATTGCCTGCCAAACTTGGAACTTTTTGGGAAATTTTGATAGTTTTTTAGTTCGGAACTCTTCAGAAACATTGCCTCTACTATCCGCTACATAAAACTCTTGGACAGGAAGCTGCGCAAAGTCTGCAAAAACGTAAGTTTCATCATCCATTACACAACATTCGAACTTTTGAAAAAATTCTTTTTTGAGGAGTTTTGCTCTTTTTTTTGCTTCAATATTCTTCTTAGCATTTCTATCCGGAACTTTTTGGACTTTAAATGTTTTAAGGCCAGCTTTAGCTTTAACTCGACGCACAAAACTTTCCGAACATTGCACGCGCCGGGCCACTTCACGACCATAAATGTTTGGAAGAGCCAGCAAAAGCTTCTCAACCTTTTTGGCTTTAGCGTCGTTCGTTACCAGTTTTGCTTTACCTGTTCCAGGCTTTCTTTCAATTTTTAGGTCTTTGTTGAACTTTTTGACTACTCTGGAAACACATTGCTTGGTCACGTGGACTTCCCTAGCAACTTTTGTATAACTTCAATATGGTTTTTTTTGAATTATTTGAATAATTTTTGTATGCACTTGTCTTTGATTATCCATTATGAACTAACTAACAAGTCAAATTTGACAAACTGATACATTTTAAAATCTGACACAATTTTCAAAGATATTGTGATTAAGAAAAATAATTTTGATTAAAGGTGAAAAAAGTTATTAAGAAAAATGGGTGTTACACTTTATAGTGACGCAAATCTTATTTTTAACAAATGTTTTTTTTTTTTTTTTGGTTTTTCGCCATAGTATTTGCAGTATATTGTTGTATTTGTTAATTGAAATCAATTTGACTCATACCACCTTTTCCATTTCTATGAAGCAGCCAGGCATTTTGAACAGACACGTTAATCAACTAAGTAAAAATGCTGCTCCCTCATTTTTTCCTCTATATACAATGCGATAGAGGCTCACATTTTGATCTAAACGATCAACTCCAACCAAATGTTTATTATATTCGGTCACACAAATAGACTTTTAACATGATAACAGAAACCTCATTTTTTATTTTTTTTATTTTTATATTTATTTTATTTTATTTATTTTTATCAGAGACGGGGCAAACTTTTGGTACTCGGTTATCCCGAACACGTCCAGTTGTTGTATATCCGCGATTTTTTAAGTAGTGCAGCAAAGGAAAACTTGTAAATAAGTTGCCGAAATAAAATTAGAATGGTATTTACCTTGGTAAATTTCAAAATTAATTAACTAGCTACGATCTGTGCATAGCTATCAATCCTAATATCCAAATCTGAATGGTTTCCATTTTATATATTGCTTATGGTCATGCCTGCCAATATAAGATAATATACTTTCGTTGATTTTCTACCGCATGAAAATATTTAATCATATTTCACTTTTAAAAGTCGCTTAAAAATGGCAATGGAAAAAAATGTTTGTGCATTTTTTTACCACATTGTTATAATTTTTTAACACACATGATTTTTTTGACAAATCGTACGACTCAATAGGATAGTGTATCTTCGCCTTAAGTGGTATCACCTTCCACAATTACAAATCTCAACGAAACGATCTTATTGCATGCTGTTATAAACAGGATCAACGCTCAAATCACCTCCACATGTCTCCAAAAGCAAATTGTGAAAAATGTTAACAAAACAAAAAGAATTTAATGTGCTGGAGGCCCGAGGTTCGAGCCCCAGGAATATCAATATTTTTATAATTTTCTGGCGCTGCACTCTAACCACCACGGCTACAGTCGTACATGTCGTCGATGCCGACTAATGTGGATTAAATGGAATAAGAGGGCAAAAACAAAAATAAAATTGTAATTCTTTTTCATCCAAATAAGATGACAATTACAAGAACATCAATGATGGTAAGAAAAGGAGAATATGATAGAAACTGTTGTGTGACTTTACTTCGACTAACTCTACAAGTGTATGTACATACATATGAAATAATATAATTTCAGTATGCGATTTCCAGAAAAGTGTGAGTTAAATAGTTTATGTTTGGTCTTGAATATGCACAGGACACAAAGAACTCTGATGAGACTACCGTAACTGGAGTCGAAAACAATTGTTCAGTTTGGCTAGTGTACTATTACTTCACGGACATCATATCTTTTTTAATTACCAAAAATATTCATTGCCGTTAACTTTGATCTAATTAAAGCGTTTCGACGAAACAAAAAAAATTTATTTTTAACGTTCTTAAAAATTTGCAATTTTTGGAATTTTTCTGAATGAAATTATATATTTTATTGAAGAAATATATACAAAAACAATTAAATGACATGTTTGTTTCCCTTATTTCGCGAATTTTATGCAAAATAGACTTTAAAAAGGCATGTGATTTGATATCGATTTAATATCACACAATTTCAAACGATTTTTGTGTTAGAACACTTTTTTTGTGATTTGAAATATTTTTCACAGTGATTTTCAAAACATGCCTGATGCAAAATATGTAAAGTGTGCTATATTAATACTTATTAACTAGAAACTATTTTGTTTTTATCACATTTGAAATTTTTTAGCAAGTGGAGATTTCTATCAGAATACAGTAGAATCTCACTTTGTCCACAGTACAGTAGTCGAAAATGATATAGACAGTTATTTATTTGGAGTGCAGACGTTATCCTGGGAAATGCCGTAACAGTTCTTCGAGAAAGAAGAAAGGAAGAAGATCTAATATCTGATTTCAATTAGGAATTCAAGAAATAGTGGTTTATAAAATGCTGGTTACGGCACAAAAAAGACATACATATTCGTATAATTCGCAACATCTATATTTAACAGATTGTGAGTTAAATTGATAATGTAAAAATTATATATACAACACAATGAGGGGGGTCGAAGCTAGTCCATTAACGTATTCTTTATTCTTATAAAGGAACCAATTTTAACAAAATGAAGTTGAACCATCAGCGATAGCACCCTATATTTTACAAGATAATGGGAACACCTCAAGTAATTTAACATCTAATTCAACTGTTCGAGAATAACCTAGCTGTGTTCTAGTCAATAAGACCTATGTAAACTACATAAAGATCCTCCTGAAGCAACCAAATTGTGGTAAAGGTATAAAACTCCCAATCAAATTAAGATATAAATCTTTAGTGAAAGCAGTTGCCTCCTGTAACTACCAGTTACCTACTTACACTAGTAAACGTAACTACCTTCCCATGCCGGCATCGGTGCAATGAGCTTGAAACTTCAAAAAGAAATGAAATGAAATGAATATCATTAGTAATTAAAACTAATAAAATAATAATTTAATACCCACCCTAACACATAACATATATACACCTATCCCCCGATTTGCACGGAAGATCGGTTCCTGAAAAAACCGTGTAAATCGAAATCAAATTTTTTGTATGAAAAATCGTGTTAAACGAAAAAAGTCTAAAATAAGTAAAATCAAATTAGTTTTTTAATTAAATTAATTTTTGTTTTATTTATAAATTTTTTTCATTTATTTTTCTTTCATTTACGTTAAATAAAAATTCAATATACAGAAATAAACAGAATAAAGAAACAAAATATCCATTCAGTTTTGTAATAACAAATATGTACATGTAAAAAAGAATTATATATTTTTAAAAAAATTAGAAAATTACAAAAAATATATCAAAGATTTGAGCAAATTTAATCACTATCGATGACTCTTAACCTTTTTTTCTTAATTGGTGAAATGTCACTTTCATCACTTGATGTTATTTGAGGCGATTCTCTAGTTGATGGATTGGTACCAGTTTTTTTATGGGGTGTACTCAATGCCGTCGTTTTACAAATTTGGGATTTAGTGTTTGAAATAAAAAAAGGTGTAGCAAAATAACACAAATTTTTGTTTTAAACAGTTTTATTTTGTAAAATTCGTTCAGTTTAAAAATCGTAAAAAAGCGAAAAATAACTTTTAAATCGGGCGAGAGATCTTGAAAAAATCCGTGTAAAAGTGAAATCGTGTAAAAAAAGTACCGTGTAAATCGGTGGATAGGTGTATATATAGCATTTAAAAAAATTTCGTTAGTTTATAAAATAAAAAATGTTGTGTATTCCTATTTATTACCAATAATGTACAATCATTCAAACAATTGATCATGTGTTTAAATGTTCTGTGTTCAAATGCTAACAAGCAAAAACTACTTATCCAATCTTGTTCATGGAGTACGTATTTTCTTTGTTGTTGCTTCTTTTAAATGGGTGCATTAGGCGTACAGTATATGAAACCATAACCATACCAAGTCAATTTTTTGTGTTTTTTGAGTTTATTTAAAACATATGTATAAAACTTATTTAATTACATAAACTAATATTTTAAATAGCCAACGGTGGCAATTATTGCAGCTTAAATTTTTTTTGGTCGTTGTTGAGTATTTGGAGGAAAGAGACAGAAGAGATATTCTTTTCAATTATTTAATTGGGGAAAATATAATAAAAAGAATATTAGTGATTTGAAATAAAGTGCATTTAAATATATATGTATGTATGTATAAACATTAACGATTATTTTGCATTTAAATAAAACTTATAAACATGTACATTGAATTGAGCTTCAAATTATTCCAAAAAAATAATTGTTACGTTAAATTATATTTATTTACTTATTTTTTTAAAATAATAGTAAATTTTTTAATAAAATAATATTTTTATTGAAAAATCATAATTTTTTTTATTTTGAAGCTAAGGTGTGCGTCACTATAAACTGTAACACATCAAAAGTCAAATAAAAACTGACTGGAGTAAGCTAGAGTTAAAAATAAAACAGTTTTATTTTGCATTTTTATTACAGATTATATTCTGTATTATTTTATTTAAAAATTAATTTAATTTTATAAAATTTTTTATTTTATTCATTATGCCATCCATAAGCAATATTATAGAGTTTTCGGTGATTTTTTTGGTACCAGCTGTCCATTTATATCGAAAACTAGTAATGGTTTTGGAAACAGATGTACTCTTCTTTAGTTCTCTTTTGACCAGAACCCAATATCTTTCAATAGGCCGCACCTCTGGGCAGTTTAGTGGGTTAGCCTTTTTTGGAACAAAATAACATTATTTTTATTATACCAGTCTATTGCGCTTTTACTGTAGTGACATGTTGCCAAATCTGGCCAGAAGAATGTTGATATGTTGTGCTGTCTTAGAAATGGGAGCAACCTCTTTTGAAGACACTCTTTGATATAAATATCTGAGTTTATTGATCCCAATGTAACAAACGATGCACTTCTGTCTGCCGCAGCTACAAATAGCCTGCCAAACTAGGAACTTTTTGGGAAATTTTGATAGTTTTTTAGTTCGGAACTCTTCAGAAACATTGCCTCTACTATCCGCTACATAAAACTCTTGGCCAGGAAGCTGCGCAAAGTCTGCAAAAACGTAAGTTTCATCATCCATTACACAACATTCGAACTTTTGAAAAAATTCTTTTTTGAGGAGTTTTGCTCTTTTTTTTGCTTCAATATTCTTCTTAGCATTTCTATCCGGAACTTTATGGACTTTAAATGTTTTAAGGCCAGCTTTAGCTTTAACTCGGCGCACAAAACTTTCCGAACTTTGCACGCGCCGGGCCACTTCGCGACCAGAAATGTTTGGAAGAGCCAGCAAAAGCTTCTCAACCTTTTTGGCTTTCGCGTCGTTCGTTACCAGTTTTGCTTTACCTGTTCCAGGCTTTCTTTCAATTTTTAGGTCTTTGTTGAACTTTTTGACCACTCTGGAAACACATTGCCTGGTCACGTGGACTTCTCTAACAACTTTTGTATAACTCCAATATGGTTTTTTTGAATTATTTGAATAATTTTTGTATGCACTTGTCTTTGATTATCCATTGTGAACTAACTAACAAGTCAAATTTGACAAACTGATACATTTTAAAATCTGACACATTTTTCAAAGATATTGTGATTAAGAAAAATAATTTTGATTAAAGGTGAAAAAAGTTATTAAGAAAAATGGGTGTTACACTTTATAATGACGCACACCTTACTATAAAATTGAACTCAAAATCTTCAAAGGACTTAAAGAAAAGAGAAATATATAGGTACTAGGTGGCTATTAAGTACTAGGTGGCTATTAAGAACTTTAAGGCTGCTTTAAAAAAGACCGGTTTTTTAGACAACATGTAAAATGTATGTGTTTTCGGATTAAAGAGTGTACGAAAAATAGGATACTTGGGTTATAATGGTGTATTGTATATCACCAGTTAGGTCATTTTGTAACCTTTAGATTGATACCATGGACGCTTTGATCCGTTGTCCCGTTTGGTCATATTTTAAAACAGAATGGGAGAAGGTGGCGTTCTTCAGACAACATAGTAATTTTACACGCTGTCTTACCGTTTGGAATTCTAGGAAAATTCCAATTATGAATTTATAATTGAAAATTTCATATCACCAGTTAGCTTGGGATCCCAGCTTTCCATTGGTGGTATGGTCATTCGAATCGGGGTTGCCATGTAGTCAGGGTTCAAAAAAGAATTGAAAAAAGACGGGATTTTTAGACAACATTTATATATAACAAACATTCTCTAGCTAGCCTTTCTAATAATTCCATTTTTCTTTTTCTCTCTCTTCACTTTTTTCCAACTTTTCTTTAATCATTTGTTGTATTTGAGATAAAAATTTTTCTTACTGCTCATGTTTCTTCTCCATAGACTCCTTTTTTAAAAATTTTTTTTTTTCCAAATATTTTGCGATTACAGATTTACGTTTTTAGAGGAACAGAGAGGAGATTTTTTGGAAATTTCATATAAAAACATCAAAATATTACCCTCTTTTAATGCGCTTAATTCACTAAGTCCTAATTGAAGTGTGTGAGAGTTGCAAATGATGGCCAAATATCTCCTCCATTTGATCCATGAATAGCGCCAGACATGGAGACGCTCTAGTTTGTTTCGAATTGTCTTTGGGCGAATCCAAACGGCATTACAAAATGGCTTTTACAACTTTATATATTATGTGGAATAAGCGACCCTGTTTAACGCACTTGAGCTAACAACTACTGCAAAGTATTGCCAAAACAGCTTTTTATAGTAAATATCGGTATTGCCAGAATGGTTTTTAATATATACATACTATATTATGTAGAACTGAATTACTACTAAGCGTCCCTTTATAACCACAGTTGAAAAAAAAAAAAAAAAATATAATCATAATGACAACAATATTATCATGCAGTTCTATATAAAATATAATTTTTATCAATGAAAATATTAATTTTGAATTTTTAATTATTTTTCGTCATTAGTGTTAGAAATATTGAAAATATTTTTAGCCCTGAAAAGGACTTTTTATTTTCTAGACTATCGAAATTGTACACATTTTACGACCCAAAAGTGGTAAAGAAATAACGTTTATATCATAAAATCAAATAAAGAGGTGAAAACACTTACCTTTTTCCAAAGTAGCCTTGATTATATATTTTAATTTTTATATATTCAAAATACATTAATATATTTTGCTACAGAACTACATTTTGGTGTAAAATTTAATTTATCTATACTTACTCAGTTTCAGTTTGCTTGGCTTGTTCCTTTTTGGTGTTTTGAGCCTCACTCCAAAGCCATACCTCAGCATCAGATGAGCCGATTTCATTAATAGAATAAAACTATACTCATTGTATAAGAAGTTTAATAAAAATATAAAAAATGTTGTTAAATATACACTAATAGGAACCGAAAAATATTCAAAAAGAATTCAATATTGTTACAAAAACATAATTTTATAAAGCAAAGTCGTCATTACAGTCTTTTAAAGTAGGTTTTGCTGTTATTATTACAAACACAAATATATTAGGAACATTCTCAAATATTAACATTACAAAAACAAATATACATGTAGGGGATTTATATAAAACAGACAAACACAATTCGTAACAATTGGTGTCAGAAGTGAAATTGTAAACTGAAAATGGATAACGAAAGGATAAATCAAAACGGATACCGCAAACGATAACTGTAAAAAGGATAACGAAAAGGTTAACTGAATAGTAGAACAGAAAAATGAAATTCCAAGAGCTAAAAGTGGACCGACTCAAAAGAGAACAAGCTGAAGCTGCCGACAACTGGCAGTAAGGGGGAGCTACAAAGAAGACTATTGGAAGAATTTCATCATTGTGGTGTTGACATGAACGCCTATGAATTCGATGATGAAGATGAAGCTGAATTATGTACACAAGTCAAGACGAGCATTAATTCAATGCTGGCTGCAAAGATGGAGAAGTTTAATAAATTGGAAACTAGATTGGTTGAAGTACAAGAAACATGTAAAGCCCAAAATAAAACGCTACTGGCTGAAGGCAAGAAACATCACAATCTGAAGGTAAATCGTTATTGGCTGAAGTACGAGAAATATCTAGAGTCAACAACGATACCCTCATGTCTGAAATAAATGAGAAGTTGACTGAAATGTCCGAGTCAATAAGCAAGAGAGTCACAGTCAAAAAATATTTTATTTAAGTCCGCTAAACTCAGCGAATTTTCTGAAGAGGTTTGGAGTTTAAAAAACAATAAGCAAATTGAAAAAAGCAGCAAATTGAAGCAACTTAATGTGTTTCTGGACAATAATGATGTAATGCGGACTTGTGGTAGAGCGAGCATGTTGAGCTGTAATCAGGCAATTATTTTACCCCATAGCCAATATGTCACTTTTCTTGTGGCTCGATATTATCATGAAAGTTTTCACCATTGTATGCATGAAGCAGTGATTTGCAGAATAAAATCCTATTTATATCCCTAAATTGAGAGCTCTGTAAAAGTTTATTGGAAGAAAGGGCCAATATTGTATAAATAAAGCATGGGGGTTATTTTGTATTTCGATTCGAATCGAAGATGCTTTCGAAAGAAAATTTCATTCGGAAAAATAATGATAATTTATTTAAACTTTTTACGGTAAATTTTTTTGGAATACGTAAGTTTTTCGATTCGAATCGAAATACAAAATAACCCCCATGCTTTACATACATACATACATAACTGGCCTTTACAACCCTGTGTCAGGATTACGGCCTAGCTTCTCGCAGCACTCATGTTGTGTGTGTCAATTTTTATCCATGAGTACCGGGACCCTCAGTTTAATGTCGACTCCGAACGACAGACGTGAGAAGCTTGTTCATGGCAATCTCTCAGAGCTTTTTGCCAGAAGACTGCTGAGAGGTAGTCGCAGAAAGAAATATTTTTTTTCATATTTTTTTTTTTTTTTTTTTTGAAGATGTCAGAGCCTGGAGTCGAACCCAGGGCCCATGTCTTAGTAAGCCAACACACTAACCACTAGAATACGGCGACTACAACCCCCATGCTTTATTTTTACAATATTGGCCCTTTCTTTTAACTTATTGTTACATGAAAACATCCATTCTTTAATTTTTATTTCTTTTATTTTACTGTTGTCCTTTTAGATAAAAATATTTTATTGTGTACTTTGTACTGAATTTATTACTGTTCTGCTGAATAACGGTAGTGTCTTGTTATTTTTTACATCTAAACACAATTGAAAATATAAATCAAATATATTTTAAGTAGTTCTTATTCTAACGTGGTATTGTCGACACAAATTGTTTTAAAGCGGTCAATTTAATATTAACCTTCATCTGCTCCTCAAAATAAATTACATTATCTACCCTGGCGTCGTTTTCGACGCACAATATATTTCTTATGGTTTTTAATAGAAAAACGCGAAACACACATGATGAGAAAACTAAAAATTGCTAGTATTTATATTTGCTTAATATTAAAACATTGCTTTTAGTTTTATTATATATTAGAGTGAATTATTATCAATGCATTTAACACATACGTTTTGGTTATAAATATATGTTTTTACATGCACTTTTTGCACAAAAGAAACAAATAGTAGTATGCATGTTATTTTTTGAAGTAGAATTCCTTTCAAAACATATCGAACACCTTTGTATACCTTTAATTTGTGAAGGAACCCTTTTTTAATTCTTCGGTAAAAATGGCAATTCAATAAAATTTACAAATGAACTTGATCGTAGCTTTCCTGTTCCATTTTTCATACAAAGGATAACCCCGATTCCCCTAGAAAATTCCTTTTTATTGTAAGTTAATGTATTGGTTGGCAATTAGAATTAATTTTTTTAAAATAATTAAGGCATTCAATGCAGCCATGTCGAATATATTCGCAAATACAGCCATTGGCCTCTTGCAACTGTTGCAAGAAAGCATCTTATCGACCCTATCGATACAGTCTATATTGAAGTAACAAAACTATTTAAAATTGTGGTTTTGTTATAATAACTCATAATTGTTGGCAACTTTTTAATCCCCGGGTTCAACTTTTTTAGAGTTATGCAATTTATTTTGTAAAATTGTACACTAATTTTTTTTTACCAATATATCAAACAAGTATTGTATTGATTGTGAATGCAAATGTTGAATTGTGCAAAGGTAAAAGCTAATATCATCATCTAAAGGAATAACTTCATTGACATCTTCAAAAATGTTTTTCGACATAATTGCCCTCAACATAATACGACTATACTCTGAATCGAATAAATCAGCATTTGATTGACTTTTGATCTAAAAAATATACAATAATATACTTCCTTTTATTATTTGATATATTTTGTTTACAAAAATGACTTTATCACCTATAAAAAGCAAAATGGCTGGTAAAAAAACAAAGTTGCCCGCCAAAAAACATACGCTTTCTCATATGCGTCGAAAACGACGCATAAGGGTAGCCAACGTAACTTTTTAGATACAATAAAAAAAAAAAACAAAATTTATAATACGAAAGTAAGTCTAAATGTGCACATTATCGTCGTCTACAAAGTCAGGAAATTTCACGAACTTTTAGCTAGCCATATTAATAAAAATTAAAAAATCATATTGGGTATGCGTCGTTTTCGACGCAAAGAGCAGATAAAGGTTAAATAAAAAACTAAACGTACATATCTAGGCAAAAGTAAAGTGTTTTAATATTAACTTGTTGCTTCTAAAATTTGTTACGCGGCGATAACTCAACAATGTGTATTTTAATTTTGACAACTTGCTGCCTGCTGCTTAATGTTGTCTATGTGTTTAATGCTTTAAACAAAGTTATTGCTAAATTAAAATATTGAAACTGTTTTTATCTGGAAGTAAGTTGAACAGTGTACAATACAAAAATTAACTGAAAGTTTACACTTTTAACTATTAAAGATTAAAAAAAAACAAAAAGAAGCAACATCACCATTACAGTGTACGGCAAAAATCAACAGAAAGTTCACTATCCCTTTAAGTATGTAAATTATTTTAATATTTTATTATTATCATTAAATTTTAACTTTATAAAACAATTTTTGTAAGCACTGCTCACTGTGAAAATTGTATCAACGTACATTTTAAGTATGACGGTAGAGGAACTTAGATTAGAGTTGACTAGGCTAGAATTTAAAATATTCACCGGTATATAGGACAAAACCATAAGAACTTTAGAAATAATCACACACAGAGCAAAATAAAAACCATGGTCGAGACTTATAGAGAAACAAAGCACATTTCCCGTGGAGATAAAAATTATCCTGAAAGACGAAAACCCTGTCGCGCAAAGACCTCGTAGAATTACAAGTTCGAACCAACGTTACATAGACAACCAAGTCAGTTAATGGTTAGCAGTCCTAGTTACTCAGAATATTCTGCTTCAGTAGTGTTAGTACAGAAAAAAGACAGGTCCAAACGCTTATGTTATGATTATAGCAAATTTAACGAAAAAATCGTTCGGGATAATGTTTCAATTTCTCTAATAGCCGATGTAGTACAAAAGTTTTTACCACATTAGATCTGCGCAATGGTTTTTTTCATCTCCTGATAGAGAGGAGCTCACAGAAATACACCTCTTTCGTGACAAACAGAGGTCAATATGAATTTAGATATGTTATATTTGTTATTTCGAATTCTCCAGCTGTTTTTTTGCAGATACATCGCCGCCATTTTTCACGAACTGATAAATGATGACACTTTAGTCATATATATGGATGATAAGTTATACCATCAGAAAACGAAGTCGAATTTATCATAAACTGGGAAAGGCTCCTAACATCGCTAGAAAACGTGGTTTGAATATTAAATGGACAAAATGCCAATTTTAAAAGAGAAAAATCAATTTCTTAAGCTACCTCTTTAAGAATTCAACATTCACTCACTTCCTATTTACGACGCTTCATTCCAGACTACGAAGTAATCGCTAGACCTTTGTCAAATATATTACGAAATGGTACAAAATTCAGAATGAAAGATAAAGAAAATTTTGTTAAATAGTTAAAAAAATCTATGTTTTGAAAATCTTTGATCATAAAGCTGTAACAGAAATTTACACGGGTGCTAGTTTGTACGGCTATGGTGGAGTATTGTTGGAAAATGACGAGAAATCACAGTTTCACCCCGTTGAATATATGAGCTAGAAAACCACTGAGGCAGAGCAAAAAGTACAGAGCTCGAAGTACAGGTAAATTAGGTTCAGAGTTTGGTTCCAAGTAAAAAAAAATGTTCAATAAAATATTAATAATAATAATATATTATATTATATATTATAATAATAATATTAGTATAGTAAAAATATGTGCTTAATATAATTTTGTGTATATATTTTTTGAGTCATAAGAATATAATAACATAATAATATAATGGCAATATGGAAGAGTAGCTCAAGTCGAAAATTTAAGTTTTGTGTTATTTTTTGCGAATAATTTATGAGTTAATATATTGGTAACATGTTCATTAGAGAAGGATGAATATTTTAAAAAAATGTGGTTGATTTCAGAAAACTTTACGCCTTTTCTACTTAAGCGCTTCTGTTGAAATAAAAAGTAAGTTTTGTGTAAGTCACTTAACATAACTGTATTCAGAATCACATTTTATTAAAAAAAACTAATGTAAATATAAGTTATATTATAAATCAAAATCTGAATAAAAAATAGAATTTTACAAAACGGACTAAACACATTTAAGCGCCTTTGCTACTGTAATGCCCCAAACGCCTTAACTCAATTCTCTCTTACGCCGACTTAAGCTACTCTTCCATATTGCCACAGATATACATATATTTTGTGATTTAATAACACTTCATTTATTTAATCTAAAACAAGATATTCATTTAAAAGATTTAATAAATTAAAGCCAAAATAGAACGATAACTTAATACTCCTCCTCATCACTTAGAATGATTTATTTCGACAATTTTGTTCGTGCTAGTTCAAAATCTGAGCTTAATCCACAGAATTGACAGTACAAATGTATATGGGAATTTCCTGGGGTCACGAACGTACCTTCGTACGCTTTTGATGTACAAAGAACATGGAAAAAAAACTTTTTCTAGCATATTATATATGCGATTAGATATCATTTTGGAAGCTCTATGTGTAGTGCAAAAGATGGATTTCATCGAGTTTAAGTTTTCATAATAATATTTATAAACATATTTTTACACTAAAATATCTCTATTGGTTTTTACTGAACAATCAGTTTGTAAATCTAAATATTCCATCGACAGCCAAGAATGTATATCAGGACCTCTGTTACGTTCCGATAGATCATCAATTTAGATTTCGTTGTATTAATCGTATCTTTAAGCTCTGGAGTGCGTGTCGTCGATAAAATCGAATGCAACTGGGTCGGATAATTTGACCCCAAAGTTTCTGAAAGCGTTAACACCAAAATTATTGCCATATTATACATATTTATTAAACTCAGTTCTAACCAAATCCTCGTTCCCGAGTGAATGGAGAATGTCTAAGATTACTCCCATTCCTAAAAAAGATAATGAATTCAGGCCGATTGCAATACTGCCATTTTATATCTAAAGTTATGGAGAACATTATGGCTAAGCAAATAAACCAATACTTAAAGAAGAACAATTTCCTTTCCACTTGACAATCCGGATTTTAAGAGCTGTACTACGGCTCTGCTGGATGTAAGTGAGGATTTAAAATTAAAGTTAGATGAAAATTTTGCAGCTTTACTAGGTGTTTTTACTGTCTAGTAAAGCTTTTGACTCAGTTGAACATGAGGTTATATTAAGCAAGCTTAAACGACTTTTTTATTTCTCTGGCTCAGCCTGTCAACTTATTTCATCATATCTATTCAAAAGGTCTCAACGTGTTTATCTGAACGACAACATCTCAACCTCATAAGATCTTAGGAGAGGAGTTCCTCAAGGATCGGTACTAGTGCCTCTCTTGTTTTGCTTATATATAAATGATTTACCTGATGTATTGGTCAATTGTAGAGTGCATATGTATGCTGACGATGTGCAGCATTACATAGGTACTCGTGTCGAGGATGTCCGTCATTGTGTAGACCTTATTAATAATCACTTATACAGGGTTGACAGCTGGGCCACTGCGAATGGCCTTTGCATTAACCCCTTAAAGTCTAAGTATTTATTAATTACTAATTCAAAAAGAGTATTCGATATTCCTGAAGTGAATATTACAGGTAGAAAAATTGACTTTGTCTAAAAAGCATCTAACCTGGGCGTAGTTCTTAAGTCTCGTTTAACGTGGTAGGACCACATAAATATTGCTGTAGGCCGAGTGTACAGTATGCTTCGAAATTTATTGGCTGTTATTAATTCCACCCCTTTTACTATACGAATGCAGCTTGCGAAGGCTTATTTAATTCCTGCACTTTTATACGGGTGTGAAGTTTTCGCTAACTGTGATAGTCACGATAAGCGCAAACTTAACGTGGCTTATCCCTTTCAGACCTGCCATTAAATTAATGGGAATTTTTTACTGATTTTTGGAATATATGGTCTCCATATCGTACGAAAATATAATCAATGTTTAGATTTTACCATTTTTATATCCTTCAAGGATTTTCAGGACACACACACAATTGATTCACTCGTTATCCTTTTTAACTGAAATGAATATTTATTGCATCAAATGACTTCAAATGGTTTGAAACATTAAAATTTTTAATTTTTTTAGTTAAAATATGCCCCAATTCTTTATTTATTAGCCATTAGTACTTTTGTAGTTGTAAACACAAATTGTTCCTTCCGCTCATTTTGATAAAACTGAAAGCTGACGCCAAATTTTCGAAATTATTTAAATAATGGTAAATCGAATGGCAGAATAGTGTGAGAAACAAATATAAAGGACAATCAGAGCAATCGACGCAAGTCAGTTTTTTTGATGTTGATCAAATATAAACGAAAGTAGTAAGATCTAAACCTACCCGCACAATCGATGCATCACGGTCTGAAAGGGTTATAATATCATCGCACGATATGTATTATGTGCAAGACCATTTGAAAGTCAGACGACACTATTATGAAATTTAACGTATAACAAAATTTAGTTCAATCTCTTCATTAAAAAGAAAAGTTTTGTGGGTTTGTGTATTTAGAGTCAAGCTCTTGTAAAATTTGAAATTTTTTCAAGAGAATATTGTCTTTGTCGTTCAAAAGCATATTGACAATATGAAGAAAAGCAAAACTATACATTTAAGAGAAATTAGGCCAAACGATACCATGAATAATATATACAACATTCATTTTCTCTTATTCTCCTACTCACGTTATATTATTACAGGCCTATGCTAAAGAAAAAATGTAGTTGGGTTGGTGAGAAAATGAGCATTACACTGCTGAACGTGTAAGTAGCAGTACCAGCAACTATATGAATTTTTTTAATTAAAATTTGTATGTAACATTTTATCTAAAAATTTAATTACTTTAAGAACAATTTATAAATACTATACTGCTATAAAGGATAAAAAGAACTTTTAATTTCTTAACAAAAAAAAAAAAAAAAAAAATTTTAAGTTTTGTTTTTTGTACTCAATTTATTAAAAAAAAATTGTTAAAAAATATAATGAAAATATCACTGAAAAACTTTTAAATTATATTTTTAAATGTTTTATGATAAATAAGATATTGGTGATTACCAAACGCATTTATAATAATAAAATATTTGAGTGCATTGCTATTAATTTTCTTCTCACTGTAAACAATAAATCAGCGTACATCCTTTACGCATGCTAACTCATTGCTGTTTCAGTGGCGCCTGAAAGCAAGAGCGTTGGGTATGAAATTTTTATTTTTGCACAGGCCTCTATTATTATATTAGCAACAAAGAAAACAAAAACAATTTTCTGTTGTTCACAACGTATCGTCCCCTTAATAAAACAAAAGTGTATAATTTTTTGTCATTTCGAGATAATGAAGTTTAAAATTTTATTAATCTAAGAGATGTGGGAACACAATAATATTTCAGAAAATAATTGGTGTTTTTAAGCTGTGGCCATTTAAATATTCAGTGGAATAATCAGGCTACTAGTTGATGATAATTCATTAATTTACAAGTGCTTTAATTACAAAGAAATGCGATTCAAAGTACCATGATGTCACTTAGGCTATTTTATTTGTTTTACAATATGTATGAAAATTATTATCAATTTCTTATTTTGTACACTATTTTATTTGAATCATTTACACCATTTATGTATATTATAAAAAAATTGTGTATATCAATATATTTTATTTTGTTATGAAATAATACAAATAGTAAATAATAAAAAAAGGTGTGATTTTTATACACTATTTTTCTTTGAAATAATGTCCAGAGCAACAACTAATTAAAACACAATACCTGGGGGTCAATTCTTGTTCTGTGAAACGGTGAAATGTAAAGTTTTTTTACTGTTACACAGCGTTTTTGATTCTTGTTTTGTGCAAAACTTAAAAGATACCCATCATTTTTTCATGTAACAACAAGTCGAATGAAACAAAATATTTTCACAGTTTCACAAGAGTGCTGATTCGTGTTTTGTGTAACTATAAAATTTACTGTCAAAATTGTTTCATATGTGTAACAAGTTTACACAGAAAATGTTTATGTGAAAAAATAACATAGAGGTTTAAAACCATGAAAAAACCTACAAAATGAAAGCGTGCTAGCACAAATAAAAAAGAATATTTAATAAAATCGAATAAAATAATTGCACCCATCATATTTTTATTTTAATATAGTATTTACTAATCGTATATTTATATCAAAAACCAAAACAAATATGGCGTCACATTAGTGTTTTGTTTGTACTAGAACACAGAGCCAAATAAATATATTTGACGGCGGTAGTGGCGAAACAGGCAGCACAAAAAATCAATCGGCGATAGTTGCAATTATTTTTAATATAAATTTTGTATCCAGCAAAAATCTGATTAATTTTATTAACAAAAAAAACAGTACAAAACATATCTTATCAATTTATATATATGGTAACAATTAGATAAACAAATATACAAATGCTATGTATGCAATTGCGGTTGTTAAAATAAACATATGTACATATATGTACATACATACATACATATTGAAAAAGATTGGCATACATACAACTAAAAACTTTTCCAAAAAAAAAAAAGAAAAAAAAAATTGTTTCAAAACGAACTTAAGTATGTACATACATATGTAGAGGGTGTCCGCCAGTTCATATTTCTCCATAATAAATTTGCCACGTCTCTACTTCACGATTGCCAAAAATGAACTGTCAAGACTAATCTTTACCATAATGGCGGCAAAACAAAGTCGAATACCTTCCCGGCGGACGCTCTGTTGTATATGTTTATGCAACACAAAGTCATTTAAATTTTTGTTGTATATACATATACTTATACGTTTAGGTAAATACTTTGAGTACCACGAGCGAATAGCATCAATTATCGCAACTTTTTTATGAATATGTCCTTAGTGTGCGACTATACTTTTAGGTACATAAAAATAGTCCCTTAACCCTAGAATACTAACCTAAAAGGCCTATTAGACGGGCATACTTGTCTGCATACATGTACGATGTCATACTTGGGGTTTTGCTATTACACTATCGAACGCTGCCGTCGTACTTCAGTAGACAAAAATTATTGAAGGGAAAACATGTCAATGAAACGGAAGGTTGTAGTGGCCTAATACATTGTATGCATTAATTTTCAATTGTTTGTTGTGGTACAAATCTGATTTTATTTGCCACAATTGTAGGAAGCTTTTATATTTCTCAATAAACTCTTCCCAGAAAATAATATTAGTAAATAACATTTTTTTTTAAATTTCCGACGTACACACAGCAGCGACAACAAGCAAACTGATTTTTTGTTTTTTATATAAAGTACGACGGACACGTTATTAGACGAGTATGTTGGTATGCGACAGACTCAGAAAATCAAAAATTTTTGAAAACCAACGTACATGACTGACATACTCGAAATACATGTTATTAGACAGTGAGTTTTGGTATGCCATCGTACATGTATGCAGACAAGTATGCCCGTCTAATAGGCCTTTAAGTAAATTTTACGTGCACTTTTTTTTTTAATTTGTCAAAATTGAATGGAAAACGATAACTGAATAATGTAAATATAGTAATAATTATTTTCTTTTTATACAATATGAATTAAAAAAAATAAATTAATTTAATTAAAGTAAATAAATTAAAAATTTTCTAACTTGAAAAATTTCGTAAAAATTAGCGTTAGTGTTCTAGGGTTAATTTACCATCATTTCATGTACGCTGATAAATTAGTGCAGGCAAAAAAGTCCACATAACAAGTCGGTGTTGATTTAATTTATTTTTCGGTTTGAAAGTGATATACATAAACACATGTATTTGCGAATGTGTAACACTGAAAGTGGTGTCAATGAAATATATATTTATTTGTTACATTATTATCATTTTATTAATATCTAAAAACAGTATCAGTAAAATTTGAAGCAGTTAAAAAAAATATATGGCGGGTAAGCCGCTTCCTTAAATCGGTTGGCTTCGTACTCTTGCTTTGACATTTTGACATAAAATTTCAATAACATACAAGCAAAAGTTTCACGACTACGGTTGGAATGAAACAATTTTTTCATAACATGCACCAGAATCGCAAATAGTGTAATTGTGATATGATAATGCGAAAAGTGCTCATGAAAACGAAAATGATAAAAAACTTTTCGTTTCACTGTTTCACAGAACCAGAATTGACCCCCTGAACTTACACAATTATTAATGAACAATTTCAAACAGCCAATTATACGCTAATATTTCAATTGATTTTTTGGTCTAATTTGTAGAAGTAGAATTTCACCAAATTTTGACCACATTTAGAATCAATAAAGTAATAAGTAGATACTTCTTATAAAATAAGAAATTAATGGTATATGTGTATACATTATTGTTTGAGGGGTAGAGCTGCAAAACTATCGATAGTCGGCCCCATCGATAGTTTCGATAGTTTAAAAAAAACAATCGATATTATCGATACTATCGGTTTTCTATTTTCCTGAGAAAATTAGAATAGCAATACGAATTTTTGGGTATATGGGTTCTTCTAAAATCTAGTGGATAAGTAGAATTCAATTTGTATCGGAAGTTCAGTAAGTAAAACTCTATTAAAATATAGCAAGTACCATGTATGTATATGGGTTATTATTCGCTTTCAACTGTCTTTCATAATAAAAGACATACATATGTATACTATTGTAATATAAATTTCAGTTTATTATTATTATTATTCAGTTTATTATTCAGTTATTACAAAATAACAAAAAAACTCAAATTATTTGCCAAACAAAAAAAAAATTAATTAAAGCTGTTAATTTGAGATAATTTTTTTAAATTAACGTTAACCGTAAAAGGCTTTAACGTTTAAAACGTAAAACATACATTCTACATATCGACGATGGAATTAAAGAACGCTGTAACTGACAAAACCTTAAATGTTCACCAGAGCCAAAAAACTTTCATAAAAGTAGAACAAATACACTCGTATTTTTCATTTCGCAGACGGCTTAAGTGAACTTATTTTCATCGTAAAAATCTGGGACTTGGACCAATCGACGCGTATTTCTGCTGATAAAAATGATGAAAAAAACGCATTTTCGATTTTTTGTCAGTTACAGCGTTCTTTAATTCCATCGTCGATATGTAAATATCAAAATTCTAATTAAAAGGGTTTATAAAAAACAATTCATAAATAAAATTAGATACTGAAGCGTTAAATTTAGGTATTTATAAGTTATACCAGGTTTACCCAATAATTTTTGTTAATGAACAGGAGTTTTTTGACCGTTTTTGGTCTATGGTCGTAATTGGCTTTTCCGCTTCTCTGAAACTAGGGTGCGAACGTTTAAGGTGATCTAATAAATATGTAGTATTGCCGCTAGTTTTATAATATTTGCCACATAAACGGCATTTAGCACAATTTTTATCTTTGGCTATTTCAAAATAAGTCCAAACATCTGAATACGTCCTACGTATCTTTTTTTGAATACCCTCTTCATCATTGTTGTCTACCTCAATGTTTTCGTTGCCATATTCTATTAAACACAGACAGACATACACACTCCTATGGATGTGTCCATTGGACACATATGTACATACTGTAACGAAAATGCCAGCACCTAAAAAAAAATTTGCTCGACCATGCTCAGGGCATTAGGGTGGTTCTTGTCTGGCCGTTACACTAATTTTAAAATAAAAATAAAAAAAATTATAACTGGAAATGAAAATGGTTTCCTCCTTAGTTACCTGGTTCATGTTACGTTTCGTCAATAAAAATAATTAGTTTAGAACTTCATTATTATAATTATCATTATATTAAACAAATTAATTCATTAAATAGATTAAAAATTAAAAGTATATTAGTTATATAAGTAATATTGCAAATTATCAAAAGTATGTATGTTATTATATCAATTAAAATACAAACATATTTTTTTTTTTATGAATTATATAGTATAAAATTCTTTTAAGTACTCACATATATTCACAGCATTCAGTCTTCAAGCGTTTGATGATGAATATCTTGTGGTGTATTGAGGTGAGTTTCTTTTAAAAATAAATTTACGAGTTAAAAAAATTAAATGAACAATAAAATAATATGCAGTCAATACATTTACAGGCGGCAAAAAAACCTGCGATGAAAAAGTTTAGTTTTAAAATTTTCCGATAGTATCGCTACCGATAGTGAAACCATCGATAGTCGGCCAAAAATGAAACTATCGATAGTACTATCGATTGTTTTGCAGCTCTATTGAGGGGACGATATAATCCATAAGCAACAATCTAAACAAAAACAATTTTGTGTTGTTCACATCAGATATACACACATACGTATAATGTACGACATTACTCTCATTCTCCTACTTTTTAACTTTAATTTTAATTTTTTGTAACCATATTTCAACAAATATCTAACCGAAATGGAATAAAAATAACCAAAATTAAATACGATGTTACAAATTATTTAGCAAATAATGAAATTATTATTTTGAATTTAGGTCGTTGAAATAAGGAGTGATTTTTTTTTGCTTCAAAGGGAAAAGTAAGCAAAACAAAAAAAATGTCCACATGTACACACTGCAGAAAATAACAACCAATTTTAGCTAGAAATAACCATACATGTGAACTTTTCTCTTGTTTTGGTTCCTTTTTTCTCAAAGGAGAAATAAAATATTTCGAGAAATAGTATTAATAAATATAAATACCAATCTACAAAAATATTTATTCCTGTTAACATCTATTATTAGGATTTATAGTATCGTTAAGTTACAGATAATTGTAAAAGTAGAAAGTAAAGCAGATGTAAAACTATATATAAAATATATATATAAAAATATATTCTGACTAAAATGACCACTTGCTCAAAATTTTTATATGTGATTAAAAATAAATAGTTTCTAGTTAATATGTATAGAACAGGATTACAGAATTCACATGTGTATACTATACATACATGTATGAAATGGTTATTACCATTATTCATTATTTCATTTATCAACATTTCTCAACCAGACTATTTTCTTGGAAAGCGTTGCCATCAACAAATATTGTAGTTCTTGGTACATATTTTGCTATGGTTTGTTAATGTTACACTAAAGTGCAGCACAATTCTTAAAAATACTGATAAAATCCTAATGAAAATCTTACCCTACAATACGTATTTTAATTTAAATTCAAATATGGTAAAAGTGTAGCTTTATTTTTGTAAGTAATTTTTTACACGATCTAGAAAAACTAATTAATTAATTTTATTAAAGTTCAATGCAGACGTTAAACTGGAAACAACACAAATATTCCTCCAAGCAGTACCCCTGAACTATTTATAACAGTAGACTCTTTCATACCGTTTGTGCTGTACTAGTAATTATACTTGTAACTTTAAAAGAATTAACGTTTCCCCTGGCACAATGTAATTAATAGATATATATATAAAATATTTAAGTATTAAAAAGATATATGAACGCATAAGTATGGTCTTAAATAATAACATAAATATTATATCCTTTACATTTTAAATAATAAATTTATTTTGTGTAATTTATAAAATTGTGGATAATGTAAGCTTTGTATGTGTAAAATCCAACTTTAACTCTGGCAACACTGGTATACAGTTAACAAAAAAAAAAAAAAAAAAAACAAATAACAAAGAAATATATGCATGTCGCCACTCTTCAGCGTTGTCATCTTTGAAATTTCAAAAGCGGAAAAAAAATCCCATCATTTAAATTTTAATTCTGCATAAAAAAGTATAATAAGTATAATATATATAATAAGTATAATAGTACAAAAAGTATTACAATATTTTACAGTTCAGGGGTTTTAGAAAATAAAATATAAAGTAAAAAATTAAAAAACTAACCAAATTCGTTCTAGATATTTTTTATAATATCCAACTGATATGTTTTAAAACGATATGTATCAACCTTTAATAACAAGGTTTTGAAACCTTTAAATAGTTCAGTATTTATTCTTTTATTATAATATTTTAAAACACTTTTCTTTATTTTAGTTTAATATTTTTATATTAAATATTTAAAAATACCACAGCATTTTACAATATAATTAAGAAAAACATAACAGAGGAGAATATTTACAAAATGTGTACCTTATTTATTTAAAAAACGCACCGAAATGCGAATCGCACCAAGTCGGCAACGCTGATGTTATTGCATAGATCGGCATTTCATAGCTTAGTTGAGCTGAGAGAGTTCACATGCAGTGATGTAAGCTTTTTTGGAACAAAAAGCACATATAAATTAAAAAAAAGTGTAATTTCGAACTGACAAAGGCGTAAAAGAGCACAAGGTTTATTTTATTTGATCATTGTGAACAACATCAATACAAAAGCAACATTTTAAGCTATTTCTATTTTAGAAATAGTATCGACACTTTGAATTGTTTTACGAAACTAATAATATTATTTTTATTGTTATTATCAAATATATTAGCAATACTTAAAAGATCAACCATTTGCGAAATTTAAAAAAAAATTTTACAGTCTTGCACAATTTCTTGTAAGACTTTTTGTAAAGCGGACACAATTATTTTTTATCTCCTTTGCTTTTTCCTTCTTTAAATTCCTTTTCAAAATTCTGTCCCAAAAAATTTATTTCTTACAAAGGATTTACCAATACAAAAAAAAAAAATTAATTTTACAATGATAAAGTAAAAGAGCAGAAAAAAAAAACTCTTTATTAGACAATGTAAAAATATTAAAATTTATAAAAAACATAGATGGGCACTTTTCAGTACCAGTACTTTTTCAGTATTTTCTTTTTTTACTGATTATTGAAAAGAAAAATCAGTATTCAGTTAATTTTACTGTTTACTGAAAAGAAAAATCAGTATTCAGTAAAAAGTACTGTTTACTGAAAAAAGAAATCAGTATTCAGTAAATTTTACTGATTACTGAAAAGAGAAATCAGTATTCAGTAAAAAGTACTGTTTACTGAAAAGTGAAATTAGTATTCAGTAAAAAGTACTGATTTGTGTAAAAAAATTCAGTAAACATTAAATGACTGATGGTGGATACTGTGTATTTTAAAAATGATATGTACGCATTGCTCACTTACATGAATAGTGGCATAACTGAAAAACTGAAATTCGAGGAATATTTCTTTTTTGTATGTTTTTACTTTTGTTAATTATGAAATTTGTTATTGGGTAAATAAAAACTGATTTATATAGCTGAGACTTCAAGTTGAGAAAATGTAAAATAAAATAATTTTTTCAGTTCTTAATTTTTTTCGAAATGCAGTTTTTCACTTATGCCACTATTCATGTAAGTGAGCAATGCGTACATATCATTTTTAAAACACACAGTATCTACCAGCGGTGCCAATTTAGCGCATTTCGCGCTAGTTTTAGTGCATTTTAACCATAAAAAACGCGTTTTTCCGTTGTAGCGCGTTCACTCAAAACGCGCTAAGTTGGCGCGTTTTAAACAACATTTTCTTACTTTTTTTCGTAAGTTTTGTAGAACTTTTTTTACAACTATAAAAACAATTTTGTATAATTTCATTTAAGTATCAACAAATCATTTTTAACAATACTTTGGTGAAATTATTTTTAACTACACACATATATATGTATAGTTTGTATAGTGCTAATAACTAATGTTAATTATCATCTTGGATTGAGATCCACAATTTTAAGAATTCTCTTAATGTCAATCCTGTTATCAAGCTGTTTTCATTTGCTATATGTTTATTGAGCTTCCCATTTTCAAATGCAGAAGTTTAAAGAGCTTTTATTGTAATGAATTATTTTAAATCAAAAATAAGAAATAGATTGTTTTTTAACACAATCAATTACTTAATACCCATTAAGTATGGCCTAAGATTAAAACACTCTTGTTGTGATAATTTTGATATTCCATTAAATGTACATATATGCAAAAATTTATTCAAATAACACGTATTCGAAGTATTACCTACAATCGGTTTTGTGGCCAAAAGATGAGCCAGATGGTTTGAATGAAATTGGCGATGATCGATATTAACTTTACTTTTCTACCTTATTTTTATATCAAAATGTTCCTTATTATTGATTTCAATCAGTAAAATATTAACAGCCTTATGTATAATAAAAAATTGGCAGGTCGTTGTACACAGTGGGTAAGTTTGTCATTCCAATACGTGGAAATTCTTACTCAAAGGTACAAGATATTTAAATTTTTGGATTATCTGACTAGTAAACAAATAGAGGGTATGGAAAGTTTTAATAATATCAGTCTATAGCGGGTCATAAACCTGTAAGTTTTTTGTCCCATATAATAACGAGTGGCTAATTTTTCATTATACATACGGCCGTAAAAGTTTAATTTTCAACAAAAAAGAGGACTGAGTTACTATTTTAATGTTTGACTGATTATTAAAGTAACCAAGTACAATTTTATGAAATGTTTAACATATTTCAATTTTTATTGATATATGTACATACCAATAAAATATTTAAAATTTTTGTTTCGTCAGAAACGCTTTAATTAGATCAAAGTTAACGGCAATGAATATTTTTGGTAATTAAAGAAGAAATGATGTCCGTGAAGGAATAGTACACTAGCCAAACTGAACAATTGTTTTCGACTCCAGCTACGGTAGTCTCATCAGAGTTCTTTGTGTCCTGTGCATATTCAAGACCAAACATCAACTATTTAACTCACACTTTTCTGGAAATCGCATACTGAAATTATATTCTTTCACATGTATGTACATACACTTGTATGAGTTAGTCGAAGTAAAGTCACACAACAGTTTTTATCATATTCTCCTTTTCTTACCATCATTGCTGTTCTTGTAATTGTCATCTTATTTGGATGAAACAGAATTACAATTTTTATTTTGTTTTTGCCCTCTTATTCCATTTAATCCACATTAGTCGGCATTATAAAATTATTGATCAGAACCTTCCAGGGCTCGAACCTAGAGCCTCAAACACATTAATTTAAAATTTTTGTTGTTTGGTAGTTTGTAAGAATCTACTTTTTGCACCTGAATTAAATTCCAAAACAAATATGTTGATATTATTTATTTTGCTTCAATGAAGACTGTACTTTTTCTAATATATGGGTCGAATTTTATTCAAATTTTATTTAGCGCGTTTGGAAACGGCGCGTTTTGCTTATAAATATTTGTCAACGCTATGTTTTTGTGCGTTTTAGCGCTTTTTGGGAAGGAGGCCAGCGCGTTTTAGTTGCAAAAAGTTGGCACCACTGGTATCTACCTACTATCAGTCATTTAATTTTTACTGAATTTTTTTACACAAATCAGTACTTTTTACTGAATACAGATTTCACTTAATGTTTACTGAATTTTTTTACACAAATCAGTACTTTTTACTGAATACTGATTTCTCTTTTCAGTAATCAGTAAAATTTACTGAATACTGATTTCTTTTTTCAGTAAACAGTACTTTTTACTGAATACTGATTTCTCTTTTCAGTAAACAGTAAAATTTACTGAATACTGATTTTTCTTTCCAGTAATCAATAAAATTTACTGAATACTGGGGCCGAATTACCGCATACGTGAACGAGCAAAATCGTTCGTAATTTTTCTTTTTGAGATTACACCACTCGCTATCGAACAAGTACTATCGAAATTTGAGATGATAGCATACGTTAACGAGGGTATAATCGAGTGCCAGCTGTTTACATTTTACTCGTTTGCTCAAGACTGATCGAAAACATTTTGTGTGCAAAAAACGTATGTGCAAAAAAAAAAAAAAAATAAAATGTAAGTTTATTATAATATTTATAGTATTATTTAATAATATTATTATTAGATTTATATTTAATAATAGTATTATTATTTAATATTTAAATTTTAAAACAATCAAAGATAATTATAATTGTTTATAATACTAACATCAACAAAATAAATAAAAAACAAAAGAAGTTATGGCGCAGTACATGGTTGATCATCCTAATTTGGCCAAAAATATGTTGCCAAATTGTAGCCAAGAAAAAGCAACGGCCAAAAGCTTATGAGATGAACTTGCTCTTAAGCTGAATTCTTATGGAAGATTTAATTTACTTACGCATTAGACGGCAAGGACATTGGATCGCTTTTACACCTCATTTCTTTTCTGATACGTACTGTGTTATAATCATCTTCAGAATCCGAAGACGATGAGCACAGCGATAAGAGTGTAGTCATTTCTTTTATAATTTTTGGTTTTTAATATATTAAAAATTACTTATTTATTTAGATAACTTCAAAAAATTGGTTTTGTTTTTTTTATTTTGTATTAAACATATACACACTTTTTGTTATTTTTAGTGTCATTCACCTGAGAATGATACACATTGTGTAAAAATTTCGATACGTCTGCTATCGAATGCTATAATCCATCCATTCGATACGTGACGAAATTTCATTCGATACGACAGCTTACTCGTTCACGTATGCGGTAATTCGGCCCCTGATTTTTCTTTTCAATACTCAGTACTTTTTACTGAATACTGGTTTACGTATTGCAGTAAAAAAGTAATGCAGTATGCCCATGTATGATAAAAAACACTAAAGGCACCATTGAAAAATTTGAAGAGCACCAAGCTAGTGCTTTTTTTTTTTTTTTTTTTTTTGGCATCAGGGCTGAAAATTTGCTGTTTTGGAACATAAAAAAAGCATTCAAAATAGCGCGTAAAGCATTAAATTGGCATCACTCTTCACATGTAGTATCTTTCAAGCTCACCAACATAATTACAAATCAATTTTGCCGACCCAAGGCCCATTAATACAAGTCATTGCATTTCTCAGGCTGATTTTATGTAAACCTACCTATAAACGTCAAAGTTTGTTTACATTTCTATCTTTTTTGTTTTTATTTGAATGTTTATGTTTTTAATCAATGTTGCCATATTGACTATATCTAACCAGTTGGTGGCTACTTTTTTCTTACATATAAATTTTCTTTTTGTGTTTTTTCTTTCTTTAAGAAGAAAATGGTATTTTTTTTTAAATGAATAATAATAGTTTTAACTAAACATTGTAATATTTTAGGTTCAAGCAGGATAATATTGTTAATAATTGTCCTTTATAGTTCGTTTTGTATACTAGGACTCGTTACTGCAAACTAAAAATACAGACACTTTTGGATTTTATATACACTCTATAATCTTGTATATATAACTAAGCCTTATTTATAATACCTACAGTGTTTCTAGTAATTGTTATTGTCTCTATTGCTTAGTATTAACTAATTCCACAGCAATAATAAATCTTTTATAATTTAAAAATTTACTCTCACTTTATTTTACAGTTTATATCATAGAACGTATGTTGAAATTGAATTTTATATGTATAAAATTAGCCGACATTTAAATGTTTAGTTTTAATTTATTGAATTTTCTTATTCAAACTTGGTTACTAAATTGTACGGACTGTGGCCACACTGATTTTAGTTTCTACAAAAACTTTTTTTTTTTCTACAAAAACTTTTTATAATTTTGACAGATATGGGTAGATCACGCGACACAAAATACGTGTGGTTTTTTCTATAGTTGTATTGTTGTAGAGATGCAATGACCTGTATTAATGGGCCTTGTGCTGATTAATGTTTTATTGATTGTGTTTGAATTATGTTTCATTTCCTTATATAGCAATTTTGTCTTATTTCATTTTTCTCTTAAATCCTTTGTATTATTTTCTATAAGAGTTTTGATGTTTTTGATTTTGTTTGAAGTTTAAAATATTTTCTCTTTAAAACAATTTTATAATAAAGAAAAAGTACTTGACTTGAAATATTTAAAAAATCGATGATTGCTTGTAAGACATTTAAGCTATGCTTGCGCAGCCCTCTAGTTTATATTGCTTTGAATAAAAAATACCCGATAAAAGAATACATAGAAAGGGAGCAAACTCACAAAAGAGAAATATATGCTCTTTTTGGATTGGTGAAATAATCCCATTTAGTATATAAAGACCAAACAAAAGTATTTACAAAGCAATACATTTCTGTTTTTCAAAAAATTTAAATTCTTTTCTCTGTTCCACCACAGAAAGCCAACCTGCGGTTGTGCATAATGTCTGTAGCAAATGAATAGAAAAACAAAAAGTTTTTTTTATTAAAAAACAAAAAATATTTTTCGCCTTATTGGCAAAATACATTCAATATAATTTGAAATGTATGCTTTTGGGGATAAGCATGTCTCTATGGCCATTTCGTCTCTGCTTAAGAGATGCCATACACATCAACGTTTTCTCGTCAACAAAGCACCGTATGTTCCGGAAGGTACATCAGAGTACCATGCCTGCGTTGCTACGTGAGCTATGCTGTTGACGAGACATTGACGAGCGAATTCTATATAACCGATTAGATTCTTCGGAGTATGTCTAAACCGTGGACCAAGTAGTCTTGAGTTTATATGCGACTTCATAAGATGAAAAGAGGTATTGTCGAACTCGTTCACTTTATATTTTTTTGTACTGTTCAGTGATTAGTCCCAGTAAACAGTCAACCCAGTAATTAAATTTTTATTAACATCTCAAATTTATTGCGCTTGTATATTTCGATTCTGTTTTTATAGAATATTGAAAATATTAGAGATTCGAATTAATTGACAACATTTCGCTTATAATTAAATTTATAATGGTTTTATGTTAAATGTTATTATTGTCGAATACGATTCCAGAATTGTTCTTTGTAACTGCCAGTCTTCGTCTAAAGATTCACATCAACCTATAAAATCGAAAAAAAAAAATTATTAGAATAATATAAATTACTGTAAGATAAATACAGAGATTATATAAATACATATATAAAATATTCATTCATTATTATATTTCTTGTTCACCTAAAAACGTACAATCTCTACTACAGAGAAAAATTTGTTACTGAATTCTTATACATATTTGTCATATTATAATACTTATACATTCTATTATTTATATCTGATTAATATATATCGTTTGGCTTTTCATTATTTATATTAGTTACGTATATTTTTTGTTGTTTTTTGTTTCATTTTTTTTTTTTTTTGCATATAGTGAAAAGTAACGACAAAGCGGATAAACAACCCTTATTGTGTGTTAAAGTATTGAAAAAAAAGTTTGCGTCTTGAGTCTTTTCTTTTGGTTTCTTTTGTTTGTTTGCTTGATTTGGTCCGAGGGGTTCTGTAGTGAATTTAGTTATCAAGAGTTAGTTAGAACTAGGGAAAATTTTGGTTGCATTGAGAGGGATTTTAATTTGTGAGAGTCTTGAAACTATTGTTCGAAAATGGAGGAGGGATTAAGCTTAGGACCAGGGAGTACATATCAGGGAGGCATAAGTCCACAGCTGTCAGAACAACAGAAACAGCAACAAATACTACTACAACAGTACCATCCTTAATGTCGCTAGCAATTTCTAGAGTACCCACTCCTATACCATCAATAAGCCAACAACAAGTAGCAACGCGGCAAAGCATTTCAACACCAGAAGCAGCTACAACAATAACTTCCCCGCAGCACACGAGTGCGGCAACACAGGAGGTTAGTAATCTATTCAAATCACTAAGACTGGATCAGACAGACGGTTAACGATGGAAACGATATTGGGATCAATAATGATGGTCTTACTTTGAGAGTATACGTGAGTGCTTCAGTCAGAGCGTCCCAAGCCGCAGTGCTAACTCAGGTGAGAGAGGCATTGCACCAAATAGTACCACAAAATGTATGTGAAGCAATTCGAGAACGACAAAAACCTTCTTTCACCACAAATGACGCTACACCTAACCAACTACATCCAAGAACAGCTGAAAAAAAGCAACGAGGAAATAACGAATTCGAAGGATATGCATATCAACAACCAAGACATTTCACATCATCAGCATCACACATGCAGCAAAAACACCACATGCCTAGTGATTTGGAAAAATGGGGTATCAAATTTGACGGCAGCCGAAAATCGTTTACGGTAGAGGACTTTGTCTTCCGAGTTGAGTCGTTGTAAGCAGACTATAACTGTCCAATGATGATATTGATGAATTTCTTCCATCATCTTTTGTCCGGCTATGCATATGAGTGGTTTTGGACTTTTCGCCGTGAGAACCCATATTGTGAATGGCCTCAATTAAAATTTTATTTAATCCGCAAGTTCAGACGATTTGAAAGTGATACAGAAATACAAATATGTATCATGGGGAGAAGGCAAAATCCATCAGAGACTTCTGAATCATTCATAGGAGACATAATAACTTTAAAAAACCAACTAAGTGGGAATGTAAGGGAGGAAGAATTGGTAAAGATTGTCAAAGACAACCTTACAGATGGCTTATACCAGTTGATTTATCCTATCAACATTAGAAGTTTTGATCACCTTTTAGATGAGTGCAGACGAGCAGAACGCAACACTTCAAAAAGAAACACCCACCTACAAATCTCATTTAGAAGAGTGCATGAGATTGATTATAATAGCAGTGAAGAAGATAAAGGATTTGAGTTGGAGGCTATAAGCAGAACAACGACCGATAGACAACTAGTGGGTTGGAATTGCAAAAAACAAGGACATTCATTTATCGAATGCTGCTCGGAGAAAAGAAATCTATTTTGCTACAAATGTGGGTTCGAAAATGTTATCTCACCTAAATGCCCAAAATGTTCGGGAAACAAGTAGACGAACATGGTGTTCATAAATAAACCAGCAATAATTAAACAGGGCTACGAGGAAAAAAATCTTGGATCAAATAATGAGCAAAAAGAGGTAAAAGAAAATAAAAATGACAACAGATATACTATCTTGAACAATAGTCTCCAAAATAAACAAAACACATCGATTGAAAACCAGATTTCAGAAATTTGATAAAATAAAATACCAGACATATCAAAAATGTTAAAGGGGTCAACGATGAACCATCAAATAAAATTATTAAAACTAGAAAGAGGTATAAAGACCGAAAAATGGAGAGAAAAGATATTGCTGCCACACTATTTAAAGCCGATACAGACATAAGACCTTATATGAAAGTAAATATTAACGGAGTTACGCTAAAAGGTTTAATGGACAGTGGAGCATCGGTAAGTTGTCTGGGTAAAAATTGCATGCAGAATATAAGAAAAATGAATTGTGCTATGTTAAAATGGCATACGTGACCCTGACTTGAAGCTCGCGGTATGCAGCATTAAAGGAACACCATCGCTGAAACAGTAGCATTTGCATTGGGGCAGGAAACCGCTCGAGCTATATCTATGCCACAGGTACACAAAGTGCGCGCTTTGGATGTCGATCCAGAAACAAACGATGTGCTCAACGACCTTAAAGCGATGATAAATCAAATTTGTAACGACATGCAGAAGAAGACGAACAGAAAGTGCTTCAATTGTGGTAAGAGTGGCCATTTGCAAAGATACTGTAAAGTGCCACGAAAAAGAGCAATGTCTATTTCGCCATCCAGAAGTAACAAACGGGTGAACCACCAGCAACCATCACAAGAGTCCCCGTTAAACTAAAACGAGCTAGCACTAAGGGGCAAGAGCTAGCTCCCACAAGCGAGTGCCCCACGATCTCCATATCAGTGATGCAGCAAAAGAACAGCAACTTAACAGTAAGTGGGTATCTAAATGGCAGAAGACACATCTTCACTATAGACACTGGGGCAACGCAGTCGATCATCAGACCCGATATAGTCAACGGAAGATGTGAGACACTACAAAACGTTAGACTACGAACAGCTACGGGAGAATCTGCCACTGTCCACGGGAAGATAGAGGCTAAGGTGACTATGGCCAACATTAGCGTGAGACATGTTTTTATTGTTGCCGATATTGTTGATGAGGTTATCATTGGTGCCGATTTTATGATAACCCATGGCATCAACCTGAATATGGGTTATGCGTTAGCATAATGTCGAGATACCGCTTGATGTGGGTTATGACGACAATACTCACGCTAGAAAACTAGTTGCTGTAGGACGACAAAAATTACCACCACAAGCAGAAACATTGATATGGGCGCGTGCGGAGGGGGACTGTGTGGACAACCGTTTGTGGGTAATAGAACCAGAAGAAATAAAGGCCGAAATAATAACAGCAAAAGCCCTTATTAAAACCAATAAAGAAGGCATGGTTCCAGTGAGAGTACTCAACCTATCAGACCAAGAAAAAATCATAACAGAAAGATCAGTGGTAGGCCGATGTGCTCCAGTAGAAGCGGTAATAAAGCATGAGAGCACGGGGGATCCTGAAAATATACCTGCCAAGGACCAAGCTCTATTTAAGGACTATGTGGAGAAATGGGTGAAAGAACTAGAGGCTTCAGATAAAAATAAAACGAAACAGCTAATTAAGAAGCTTGCCAGCGTCTTCGCCGTGCAAGATCATTGTCAAGGTAGAACGGCGATTGTTAAGCATTTAATCAATACCGGCGAAGCGAGACCTATTAAACAGGCACCCAGAAGCATACCTTTGGCCAAGAGAAATGAGGTAAAGGACCTGGTCAAAGAAATGGAAAAGAACGGTGTAATAGAGCCATCATTCAGTCCGTGGAGCTCACCTGTAGTCCTAGTGAAGAAGAAAGATGGTGGTACAAGATTCTGTGTGGACTACAGAAAACTTAATGATGTCACCGTTAAAGATAATTACCCGCTACCAAGATTGACGATACTCTGGACACGCTAGCAGGAACATAAATTGTTCTCCACATTAGACTTGCAAAGTGGCTATTGGCAGGTGGAGATTGCAGAGAAAGATAAAGAGAAAACCGCTTTTAGTGCGAACGGTGGTTTATGGCAATTCAAGGTAATGCCGTTTGGGCTCTGCAATGCGCCGGCCACATTTGAGCGTCTTATGGAGCGAGTACTGAAAGGACTGCACTGGAAAACTTGCTTGGTGTATCTCGATGATATAATAGTGATGAGTAGAACTTTCGACGAACATCTCAGAAACTTGGGAGAAGTTCTACAGCGAATATCTACGGCCGGTCTAAAGTTAAGTGCATTGTTCCAAAAAGAGGTAAAATATCTTGGACACCTTGTCACGGCAGATTGCATTACTACAGATGAAGATAAAACACAAGCAGTAAAGAACTGGCCTCGACCACAGAATCTTCACGATTTACGTAGCTTTTTAGGACTCTGCACATATTACAGACGTTTTGTGCCGAGTTTCGCGAGCGTAGCAGCAAGTCTACATGAGCTGACCAAGAAATTAAGGCCGTACCACTGGGGCGAACCACAAGAGAAGGCATTTCAAACATTGAAAAATCTATTATGTGCAGCACCCGTTTTATCCTATCCTGTGCCGGGTGAAAAATTTGTCTTAGACAGTGATGCTAGTGGACATGCTATAGGTGGTGCACTCTCACAGGTAGTCAATGGAATAGAAAAGGTTGTGGGCTATTACAGTCGAACACGCTCAAAGCCTGAAAAGAACTATTGTGTAACACGACGTGAATTATTAGCCGTATTAGAGTGCATACAACATTATCACAAGTACTTATATGGCCAACATTTTCTCCTTAGGACTGACCACTCTGCACTCAGATGGCTGTTGCAGTTTAAGAACCCTGAAGGACAGCTGGCTCGCAGGATCGAACGACTCCAAAGCTACGATTTTAGCATAGAGCACAGAAGAGGCGCCAAGCATGGCAATGCAGATGCTCTATCACGGCGACCATTTAGCATAGACTGTAAACATTGACATTCGGCTAACTCACATAGAAGCGGACAAGGACTGGGTAACAGCGCAAAAGAATGATCCAGTGTTATCAAAAATTATAACAGCTAAAGAAAATGATCAACGACCAACCCGAAACGATATATCAGCCAAAGGCCCTCTTGTAAAGGCTTATTGGGCTCAGTGGAATAGTTTAAAGCTGATTAATGGTTGCTTATATCGTACCTGGGAGAGTGCAGATGGCAAAACAACAATCGACTTAATAGTAGTGCCATCCTCCAAGATATGTGAAATCCTAAATGAATTTCATAATGGTCCTAGTGGAGGTCATCTTGGAGTAACTAAAACTTTAGAAAAACTTAAGCAAAGGTTTTACAGGATTGGTTGTCAACAAGCTGTCGCCGATTGAATAGCAAACTGTGCGCAATGTATGGCAGCAAAAGGACCAGTGAGAAGAAGCCGAGGGCAGCTACAGCAGTATACTTCAGGCGCACCATTCGAGCGGATAGCGATGGATGTAGCAGGTCCTTTTCCTATCAGTAACAAGGGTAATCGATACGTTCTCGTAGTGATGGATTATTTCAGCAAGTGGCCAGAGGTGTACACCATACCCAATCAAGAAGCAACCACAATTGTAGACGCGTTTGTGAACAACTGGGTTTGTCGCTATGGTGTACCAATTGAACTGCACTCCGATCAAGGCAGAAATTTTGAGTCCATGGTGTTTAAAGAAATGTGCGTAATCTACTTAATAAAGAACTACACCCCCAATCTGATGAAATGGTAGAGCGATTTAATAGAACACTTGAGGAATACCTACGTAAAGTGGTGAGTGAGCATCAAACAGATTGGGACGAGCGCATACCAAAATTTCTGTCAGCATACCGATCAGCTGTTCATGATTCGACATCAAAAACACCTGCCAAGATTATTTATGGCACTGAGTTGAGAATACCTGGTGACTTGGAATTTGGCGCCAAACCAACAGCGGACGTAGATGAGAGTTATGCCGTAAAACAAGAAAACCTCAACGAATTACATGATTTTGTACGCACTCGAATAAAGATGGTCAGTGACAAAATGAAAGCGAGATACCATAAGGCAGCAAATAGTGAGGGTTACCATGAAGGACAACTGGTTCTACTTTACAACAGACAGCGGAAGAAAGGATTGTCTCCCAAATTGCAGACTAACTGGGAAGGACCTTATAAGGTAATCAAAAGGCTTAATGATGTTGTCTACAGAATTCAAAAGTTCAACAGTCCGATGTCCAAGATGAAAGTCGTACACTTAGAGCGACTGGCAAATTATGGGAAAGTAGTTAAGGAGCCTATTCAGGACGAACAGGCTTAAGCGGGAGGTAGTGTTACGAAAAATAAATTAAGTAAAAAAACGCTAAAGATTACAGCTAAAATAAAAGAAAAACGCGTATTTTGGTAACATTTTAGAGTAAAAAAAGTAACAACAACAAACACGTAATTTTGTCTTGTGCTGTTACCAGTAAAAACAAAAACACACACGCACACATATATCTTTATATTATGAAATCATTTCAACAACAACAATATAAGAAATGTTCTGTCTACAAACTTCTACATGTGCTTGAGATATACACCCACATATACATGCAAAAGTAAATTAACATGTTGACATACAAATATTTTGCGAAACTGAATGAAAAATCTAGACACATTGAAATTTAAATAAAAGGAATTAAGTTAATTGTGTGGTATAGTTCGACTGTGTTTATCTAGTAAAGTGTATTAAGTGTAAATAAAGTAAATTTGTAAATACACAATCAAATCAAGTGTTTTTTATTTGTAATTAAGAACCCCACATAAATAAAAATATTTCTATAGAAAAGGTTTATAGAAATAAAACGTTTTTAAAAGGTAAAAACGTAACAATAATTTAAAACTTTAAGTAATTAAAAATATGTAATTAACCGTGGTCTAGTGGTTAGTGTGTTGGCTTACTAAGACATGGGCCCTGGGTTCGACTCCAGGCTCTGACATCTTCAAAAAAAGAAATATGAAAAAAATATTTCTTTCGGCGACTACCTCTCAGCAGTCTTCTTGCAAAAGCTCTGGGAGTAACTAATTGCCATGAACAAGCTTCTCAAGTCTGTCGTTCGGAGTCGACATTAAACTGTAGGTCCCGGTACTCATGAATAAAAATTGACACACACAACATGAGTGCTGCGAGAAGCTAGGCCGTAATCCTGACACAGGGTTGTAAAGACCAGTTATGTATGTATGTAATTAACCATGAAAAATTTTTCGATAAAAAATTTAATATCACTAGCATAAAAAACAAAAAATAAAAAATATGTATTCGTAAAATTGTTGTTTTTTAATGTGTATGTGTCTGTTTTATTTTTGTATATATATTTTTTGTGTACAAATATATATAATATACATATGTATATAAGTATATGTGGTCGCCGTGGTCTAGTGGTTAGTATGACTAGAGCTCCGGTTGAAGCCCCCGGTCTGGCATCTTGAAGCAATGAAATTTAAAAAAAAATATATATATATATTTCTTTCGGCTACTACCTCCTAGCAGACTTCTGGCAAAAGCTCTGAGACTAATTGATCCTCAGGTCTGCCATTCGGAGTCGACACACAACATTGAGTACTGCGAAAATCTAAGCCGTAATCCTGACAAAGGTTTGTTAAGGTCAGTTATGTTATGTATTATTTTTAAAAGAAGTATTATTTTTAAAGTATTATTTTTAAAAGAAATAAATTACATCAAATGTTTTTTTGTGCAGTAACTTCCAAGTACCAAATGTTTTAACTGCGGAAAGAGAGGCCATTTTCAACGTAACTGCAAAGCACCAAGGAAGAGAACAAGGTCCGTCTCACCACCAAGAAGCAGCAAACGGGCCAATCAACAGCAATCATCTCAAGAGTCCCCGTTCAACTAAAACGAGCTAGCGCTAAGGGGCAAGAGCTAGCTCCCACAAGTGAGTGCCCCACAATCTCTATATCAGTGATGCAGCAAAGAAATAGCAACCTCACAGCTTCTGGTTACATAAACGGTAAAAAGCACTGGAGCAACGAAATCCATTATCAGGCCCGATATAGTGAAAGAGAAATGTAAATCAATAGCCAATATAAGACTGCGAACAGCCACTGGTGAGTTTGTACTGTCTACGGTCAAATAGCAGCAAAGGTGACAATGGTCAACATAAGTGTGAATCATGTATTTATTGTTGCCGATATTGTCGATGAAGTTATCATTGGAGCAGACTTTATGATAGTCCATGGCATCAACTTAGACATGGGGCAACAAGTAATGAGTTGGCGTAATATCGATATACCTCTTGATGTGGGTTATGATGTCGAAACTAATGTCAGAAAATTACTTCCTGTTGCAAGACAAAAACTGCCACCACAGTCTGAAACTTTAATATGGGCACGTATAGAGGGAGATTGTGAGGATAACCGCTTGTGGGTAACAGAACCGGCAAAAATCAAAAATTAAACATTAACAGCAAAAGCCCTTGTGAAGAACAGTAAAGAAGGAGTAGTACCTGTAAGAGTAATAAACTTGTCGAGCCATGAAAAAGTCATCAATGAAAACTCCGATGTGGGTCAATGTGCTCCAGTAGAGGTGATAATAAATAGTGAAAGCAAGACGGAGCCTGTCACTATGTCAACAAAAGACCAGGCGGTATTCAAACAACATGTGGAGGAATGGGTAGCCAAATTAACTGCTGCAGAAAGAAATAAAGCCAAGCAGATGTTACAGAAGCATTCCTGAGTATTTGCTGTACAAAGTTAAAGTCAAGGAAGAACTGCCATAGTGAAGATTGACACTGGCGAAGCAAAACCAATAAAGCAAGCACCAAGAAGCATACCACTTGCGAAGAGAAATGAGGTTAAAGAACTAGTTGGTGAAATGGAGAAGAATGGCGTAATTGAGCCATTATCCAGCCCTTGAAGCTCGCCTATAGTTTTTGTGAAAAAGAAAGATGGAAGCACGAGATTCTGCGTGGACTATAGAAAGCTGAATGATGTCACTAAGAAGGACAGCTACCCACTTCCAAGGATTGATGACACGCTGGATACGCTAGCCGGAACGAAGTGGTTCTACACACTAGACTTACAAAAAGGCTACTGGCAAGTGGAGTTAGCAGAAAAAGACAAAGAGAAGATAGCTTTCAGCGCTAATGGTGGTTTATGGCAGTTTAAAGTTATGCCGTTTGGACTATGCAATGCGCCGGCTACTTTTGAGCGTCTCATGGAACGAGTGTTGAATGGTCTACATTGGAAAACATGTTTGGTATACCTCGATGATATAATCGTTATGGGTAGCAGTTTTGATGAACACCTCAAAAACTTGGCAGAAGTTCTTCAACGAAGCTTAGCGCAAAGAAGTGTGCGCTGTTCCAAAAAGAGGTGAAATATTTGGGTCACCTTGTTACTGCAGATGGCATATCTACGGATGAAGATAAGATACGAGCAGTAAAGGCCTGCTCGTACATAAGCCATCGAAGCAGTAACTTTACTTGCAGGTAAAAATGATTTAGTTTTTGTTATTGGTGACTTTAATCTATCTGCGATTACGTGGAAGCAACCACCATACACATCATATTTAGTTCCAGTGAAGAATAGACCTTGCTTGAACAGCATTTTGTATATATCTTTATATCAGATGAATTCGGTATATAATAGCTTTGACAAATTACTGGATTTAGTGTTAACTAATGATTTAAATAATTGCAGTATTAGGCGAACTGATCCTGTAACTTTGCCTGAAGATCGATTTCATCCTACTATTGAAATAAGCTCTTCAATTCTATCTGGAGATAAGTTAATACCGTCTAGACCTGAAAAAGTATTTTGTTTTAAAAGGACCAATTATACTTTATATAATGAATTAATGGAAAATATGTTTGGAACGATATTCTATCAATTCCTGGTAACAATAATTTAGATATTGATTCGATGACTGCTTCTTTTTATTTTATAGGTTTTTGAGAAAATACACAATAAGGGTACTCACGAATGGCCTTGCAAACTGTGCAAACGATGCAAAGTGTGTAAAAATACATAAAATTTTTTCTCTGCAACAACAAAATATACGCAATTGAAATTTGCATTAATTGCACTGAAAAAACCTTAAGTAAATTGGCTGTGTATTTTTGCTCAAAAACTTTTAACATTTTTACAGCCATGTATTTACGAATGTGAAGATAACAACTGAAAACAAAAAATGATATTACTTCATACATACAAAACACGTGCTTTCTTTTTTAGTTATTGCGTTGTTTTTGGCATATTTAGAGGAAGATGCCAGATGTTTTTGAGTCTATAAATCCGGCAGCACTAAGTCGAACAAATACTTCAAAAAATACAATTAATTATAAAAGGACGCTCACGATCTATAGCCATTTGCACAGCAAATTTGCTTAGTTTAGTTTGCACAGATTCAATCGTGAGTACCCTTAATATTTTTAGTTTTTGCACTCTCGGCATAAATGTATGTACAAAAGGGTTGCTCTGATCCATATGAGAAAACTGGGAACCAACGATTTTATCTTGAATTTTAAAGTTTATGTGATCCACATCCTTGTTCTTTGCAGCTAAAATTGCTTTTTCACTCAACCAATCGTAGTTCTTATGGTTAGCAATTATATTAGGAAACACTTTTTTGATGAGCTCCTCTTTCGTTTAGACGAAATTACAAAAATTCGGAGGAAAGGATATCATCCATTCGATGCGTCGACAGGAATACGACCATTACCAATAGTTAGCACTTGATTGGAGAACACTTCGGAAAATGGATCGTTTTGCAATGCAACTCGCATGTTTGTCGTCAGCTGAAGTTTCTTCACATAACTCCACAATGTCGATGATTTGAGGCAAGCATTGATCTCATCGGCTGCGGTCGATCGTGGTTAACTGGTAGTGTTTGCCGGAAATCACCTGAGAGTAAAATCAACGCACCGCCAAAATATCTTGCGTCATTACGCAGATCTTGCATGGTGTGATTCAGAGCTTCTAACGCACGTTTATGCGACATTGTGCATTCGTCCCAGATAATTATTTTGCTTGCTACCAAAACTTAAGCCATTGCTGAATGTTTCGCTATGTTACATGTTCCTGGTTCTTTAACCGCTTGAAGGTTTAATGGCAATTTCAATGCCGAATGAGCGGATCAACAACCTTCCAGCAGCGTAGCCGCTATTCCAGAAGAAACAGCTGCTATGGCAATTTCTGACCTTACACGAACTGTAGCCAGAATCAGTGATATGAGGAATGTCTTGCCAGTGCCACCAGGCGCATCAAGGAAAAACATGCCAGCATTTCCACCATCAATTGTGTTCATCACCGTATCGTACACTTCTTTTTGTTGGGGATTTAGTAAAGGTACATTAGTTCGAACCAAATCGCTTAATGCATTTGTGTCGTATTCATATTCAAGGCAAAATAACCATTTTTCCGAGGTCGTTTACATTACCATCGTTATTAATTGCATCACGCAAATGGATATTCTCTTCTGAACGTAATTTCTTTTGATTAAAACGTATGAAATTTAGTCGTTCAGTTTCAATGTTTGCGTACATATCAACAGCGAACAGATGAAAAAGTCGGCGAAAATACAAAATGTGGACACCAACTGAAAGCTCTATACACTGGCATTGTATGAACCCCGGATTTTAAAAGTACACACTTATGTTATTTCATTTTTCTGGAATATTTTAGACATTTTTTTTTTGCTATTCTTCTTATTTGGCCAGAGACCATTCCGAATTGGTACGAAACAACAAAATCGGTTTTAGTGTGAACACCATTGAAACATAGTGTGAACAGTCATGCAACTCTAATGTGAACAGTCATGAAAGGCATTGTGTAAACCCGGTACTTTAAAAGTACACACGTATTTTTTTTTTTTTTTCTGGAATATTTTAGAAATTTTTTTTGCTATTCTTCTTATTTGCCAGAAACCATTCCGAATTGGTACGAAACATCAAAATCAGTTTTAGTGTGAACACCACTGAAACATAGTGTGACCAGTCATGCAACTCTAATGTGAACAGTCATAAAAGGCATTGTGTAAACCCGGTATTTTAAAAGTACACACGTAATTTTTTTTTTCTGGGATATTTTAGCCCTTTGCACTCGAGGGCTCCTGAGCGGAGCCATTTAAAATTTATCTTCAAACTCGAGGGCTCCGCTATGGAGACAATGCAAATAATTTTCAGTTCATAACATAAGGACAAAAACAAATCGTAATAACTTCATTTATTTATTTATATTATTTATTTGTTTATTATTATATTTATTTATTATATATTATAACATTTGTATCTAAAATTAATTAAAAAAGATTTAAAATACAACTATGACTTTTCTTTTTATGCGCATATCATTTACTTATATGTGAATATGGTTTTTCTATTGAAATTGATTCGAGTTGCTGGTATTATGAGTGAAAAAAAGCTTCGAGTGCAAAAGGTTAGAAATTTTTTGCTATTCTTCTTATTTGGCCAGAGACCATTCCGAATTGGTACGCAACATCGAAATCGGTCCAGGCGTTCTTGAGTTATAAGCGTAGTAACTAACGCCACTTTCTTTTATATATATAGATTAAATTAATTTTTTGAAATTTGCTTTCCTAAGCAGAGTGTTAACAAATTATCTGGTCCGCCATGAAATTCTAAGCAGCTGTCTCGGCTGAAAAACTTGAAAAATAAATATTATAGAAAACACAAAAGATCTGCTTGTTCTATTGATTATGGAAAGTATTCAGTTGTCCGTTCCAAATATATTATACTTAACAAATCTTTGTACAAAAACTATTTAAATAAAGTTAAGGGAAATTTTATTCATGATCCATAGTCCTTCTACAAGTTCGTAAATTCTAAAAGCAAATCAAACGGATTTCCTTCAGTTATGAAATTAAATAACCAAGAATTTGGCAATATTGAGGATATATGTGACATGTTTGCCGACTTTTTTTTATTCTGATGCTGTCTACCATGACAACAAGAAGTATCCATATACCATTGCATCGAACCAGTTTATAACCTTACCAATTTTTAGCAGTAGTGATATATTACTTAACTTAAAAAAGCTTAAAATCTCATTTATTCCTGGTCCTGATGGGGTTTCAAGCAGTATCTTACGTCATTGTGCTGAATCTTTTGTTACACCACTGACTCTTTTATTTAGTAAGTTAAGTTTGTTTTGTTTGTTTGTTAAGTCTGGATTTTTTCCTATTATTTGGAAAGACTCATTTATTATACCGCTGTTTAAATCTGGGAGTAGGACTGATATTAAAAATTATAGAGGCATTGCAAAATTAAGTGTTATTCCGAAAATGTTTGAAAAATTGGTTGCTGATTTTCTCTGTCATCACACTGCATCATTAATATCACCTTCACAACATGGATTTAGAAAAGGCTGCTCTACGACAACTAATATTCTTCATTTTACTTCCTTAGCCAATGCTGCGTTTGTTCGAGGGAAGCAAACCGATGTCATATATACTGATTTCAGTAAGGCGTTTGACAAGGTAATCATAAGCTCTTATTGATTAAACTTGATTTGTTGGGTGTATCGCGAATTAGTTTGAATTGGCTGGAGTCATACCTAACAGGAAGGAAACAGACAGTACGAGTTAACGACTGTGTATCTAAACACATATCTGTTCCCTCTGGTGTTCCCCAGGCAGTCATCTTGGACCAATTTTATTTTCCTTGCTAATCAACGATCTTCAAATGTTTTTAAATCCGCTGATATATTGATATACGCTGATGACGTTAAAATTTTCCTTTCTTTTGCTAATCTTGATGATCATGCCTTTCTCCAAAACGACCTGAATGACTTCTTCATATGGTGCGAACACAACATGCTTGAGTTAAATATAGGAAAATGTAAATGTATGCAATTTGGTAGAAACAACATAAACATAGTTAATTACTCTCTCGGAAAGTAGTGGGGGATAGTTACGGTGACCATCCGTTCTGTATTATACAGAACAGTTCTGTATTTGAAACCCATGTTCTGTATAAATTATTCTTTAGGGAAAAACATAAAAATGTTCTGTATTTCATTTAATGTTCAGTATTTGTTCTGTATTTTCATGCCTCAGAGTAGTATTTGTAGTTTTGATTAACACCTTTGGGTTAAGAGAAGTCTCTTAAGCAGAGACATTCTTCTTCTCATAAGCAGTACATTTCATATATGTACATATGTATGTACATTTTAGAGAAAGAAACATACATTTTAAAAATATTTTGGCGTTTGTCAAACTCAGTTTGTGTTTAGCTGATTTAAATGCTCCAACAGAAATATATGGACCAATGAAAAAACTCAAAAGAAAATGGAAACCATCGAAGCCATTTTGGTCACTAAATTAAACTATAATATGAATTGCATAGAGTTTAAAAAAATATTTTAAAAATTATGTACATACATAGTATGTATGCAAGCTATGTACTTATTTAATGATCTCACGAAACTTTAGTTATTTTTGAATTTTTGGTTAACCCTTTTGTTAGGTCTAGAAAAACTTACGAATCTTAGGTATAGGACCATTTAGGTCCATATATATGTGCTGCACCCAGTTTAACTTTGAAGTATTTTAATAAGTTACCTTTATTTCTGGGGTTCCTCTTTGTAAATTTACATATCATTTGCGGTAGTTAACTTCAGTGTCTGATTTGTTGGCTTTGCTAAAACAATGGAAAATGGAAATTGATATGAGATGTAAAACTTTAATAATTTCCTTTTCAAGAGGTGTTGATACCGTCGATCAAATGATTGGATACTACAGTATCAAACGGAAAACAAATCGATGGCCAAATATTGTGTTTTCCAATATGATTGACATCTTGTTTTCTGAAATTGATGGTTCCTGGGCGCCAATGGACAAAAATCGTAAGAGGGCAGAATTTTTGCGGCAGTTAGCTTTATCTTTAACTCAAGACTACATGACAAAAAGATCTAAGCTCCCTACAAATAAATTTTTAACTGAACTTTTTACCGAAATAAGAACATTAGCTTTTGATTGTACAGTATCTACAAGCGGTTTACCAAAATTACAACAACTATAATCCGTGAAATCTGCAGCTGTTGTAAAATTAACCCTTTCAGACCCACCACAAAAATATACATTTTCACGAAAGTAAAGATTTAAAATTTTGTTTTTATAGACGTTTAAAATTTGATTTTTAAAATGTTGGCACAATCATGAATTTTTGAAAAAGGACCTGATACGTTTGTGTATTTTGGCTATTTACATGTAAAATAATTATTATTTTTCGAAAAAGACCAACCAAGACCAATGCACAATTGTGTATGCTGGATCCGAAAGGGACTAGTAAATTGCAACGGAAGATCATTTGCTCATCATATAGTGAGAAGATTTAATAAAAAAAAAAAAACAATAACGGACCATACCCCAATACCAAACGTTTTATGTTGGTATGTTGCACCATTTCTTAGTCAAGGCAAAAACAAAACAAAAATTGACCAAAATGGTCCAAACCTAACAGCAAGATTAATTTAATTTATTTTGTTTTTTTTTTTTAATTTTGTATACAAATAAATACAATAAATACATGCCTATGTAGGTTGCTTGTTTGCATTTTATAGTTGTTATTGGCCAAATATTTCCTTGTTCTGTATTTTGGTTTAAAAAATATGGTCACCGTAGGGATAGTGGACCTAATGGACTATAACCTGTCATATTCAATTTATTCGGAAATAGTTTTTGGTCCAAACAATCCATTCAAAAGAAAATTATTAAGGCATTTCACTCATTTATATTTTGACTATTTTAGCCCACTGTGTGAGTTGTGCCAAAAATCGGAAAGTGGTGAGGGATAGTGGACCTAATGGACTATAACCTTTCATATTCAATTTATTCGGAAAAAGTTTTTGGTCCATACAATCCATTCAAAAGAAAATTTTTAAGGCATTTCACTCAAACACATTTTGTCTATTTTAGCCCACTGTGTGAGTTGTGCAAAAAATCGGAAAATAGTGAAGGATAGCGGACCCAATGGACTGTAACTTGTCAAATTCAGTTTATTCGGAAATAGTTTTTCGTCCATACAATCCATTCAAAAGAAGATTACTAAGGCATTTCACTCATATACATTTTGACTATTTTAGCCCACTGTGTGAGCTGTGCCAAAAATCGGACAGTAGTGGGGGATAGCGGACCTAATGGACTATAACCTGTCATACTCAATTTATTCGGAAATAGTTTTTGGTCCAAACAATCCATTCAAAAGAAAATTTTTAAGGCATTTCACTCATATATATTTTGACTATTTTAGCCCACTGTGTGAGTTGTGCCAAAAATCGGAAAGTGGTGAGGGATAGTGGACCTAATGGACTATAACCTGTCATATTCAATTTATTCGGAAATAGTTTTTGGTCCATACAATCCATTCAAAAGAAAATTTTTAAGGCATTTTACTCAAACACATTTTGACTATTTTAGCCCACTGTGTGAGTTGTGCCAAAAATCGGAAAGTGGTGAGGGATAGTGGACCTAATGGACTATAACCTGTCATATTCAGTTTATTCGGAAATAGTTTTTGGTCCATACAATCCGTTCAAAAGGAAATTTTTAAGGCATTTCACTCAAACACATTTTGACTATATTAGCCCTCTGTTTAATAGTGGGGGATAGTTACGGTGACCATATTTTTTAAACCAAAATACAGAACAAGGAAATATCTGACCAATAACAAGTATAAAATGCAAACAAACAATCTTTCATACGTACAAAGGCATGTATGTATTTATAATATTTATTATTTAAATGCAAAATTAACAAAATTAAAAAGAAAAAATAAAATAAATTATCAAAAAATTCAGAAATAACTAAAATTTCCTGAGATCATTAAATAAGTACATAAGATACATACATATTTACATAATTTTTAAATACCATAAAATAAAAATGAGTTTCTACTTAGATATCAAACTAACAGCCTGTTTCTAGAACACGAATGGTATTTGACCATTCGTATTCTAGAAACAGGCCGTAAATGTTAAAGTGAACTTAAAAAAGTATATGTATTTTGTTTTTATGATTAAGTAAACATTCAAAGTAGATTCACAGGAAAGGGCATTGAAAGGGTAAAATAAATTACAACTAATGTAGGTATTTTTCAGATGAATAATATTTTTCATTGGTCCATATATTATTTAATACAGAAAATACCCTTTCTGTGGAAGCATTTGAACCCGGTCAACACAAACTGAACCCGACAACCGTCAAAATAATTTTAAAATGTATCTTTCTTTCTCTAAAATATACATACATATTAAAGGTCTGCATGAATGTTTTGCTTTTCTGTCAGTTTAGAATGATTCGAGAAGTGTACTCTAATTGAGAGTAAATTCAAGCATCGAAACAAATATTCATTCAATTCGTTTTGCAGCCAACGAAACGAAACGAACAGCCTCAATAAACGAATAGAATTGAATAGAATAAATCTAAATTTACTCTCATAATTCTAAATTATTATAGAGACATTCGAATGTCTTGGAATGTCTTGAATGTCTTGAATTTCCTTTGTGAATGAAAGCATGTATTGAAGTAAATGCAATAGTTTGTAGTATAAACAAGCGAATGAAAACAAACAAATTGAAATCTAGCAAGAAGAATAGTGTGTGTATATTAAAGCATTTAAAGGCAAAAAAAAATTATCACTTTTTGAATATGTAATTTATTTATAATTTTTTTTTAAGTTTTTGTAAATATGTATGTACTTATGTATTTTTAAAAATTAAGCCAAAAGTATAAAAAAATAAAGAAAAATAACATGAAAAATTATTCAGTTCATTACTTTTATTATTCAGTTCTTTAGTACTTATAATACCAGTACAAGAAATTCTTTTCTATCATATTACAAACAAGACATTCTCAGCCAGGCCCACGATATCGAAAGAAAACTTAAGCGAAAGAAACTTAGTCACTCACTGTGAATCTAAACTGCGGCCCACTAATTGTCACTTTATCGTTCGCTTTGCTTTACGTTACCAACGTAATGCAAATAAACAACAAAGCTGCCATATCAACATATCAAAAAATAATCGCGAATATACACGAAAAAAGCGCTGAAATGCTTAAATTGTACAGTAAAAAATGCAACCGTGTGCTAGTTTAACTTGACAGAAATGTAGTAAACAAACTTATTCCGATTTTGTTTATTTATGTATATGTGTGTAAAAAAATTTTGTGTTACCAATCGCATTTATTTTTGGCGACACAAAAAGTAGTGTGCCGCAAATCAGCTGTTTGTCGCTTAAAACTACACGATTCGATATCGTGGGCCTGGCTGTCTATTCACTCTATTCATTCCATTCTAACTCTTATGTTTCATGTCTCTCATGTCTCGATACTCTCTTGTCTCTATTCTCTCATTATTAACATTCTAACTGCAACAACCAGTTTTTATGTTTGTTTTATTCGTTTCGCTTTTACGAATTAGAGTTGGAAGTGTGTTTGAAATTTTTAGAATGTCTTGAATATCGTTTCAAACATACCCGTGCAGACCTTTAATACATATGTATATGAAATGTATTGCTTACGGAGATCACGCGTTTAGTCTCTGCTTATGATGCTCCTCAGGAGACTTTTTCTTAAAGATGTTAATCAAAAGTGCAAATACTACTTTGAGATATGAAAATACAGAACGAATACTGAACATTAAATAAAATACAGAACATTTTTATGTTTTTCCCTAATGAATAATTTAAACAGAACACGGATTTCAAATACAGAACTGTTCTGTATAATACAGAACGGATGGTCACCGTAGGGATAGTGGACCTGATGGACTATAACCTGTCATATTCAATTTATTCGGAAATAGTTTTTGGTCCAAACAATCCATTCAAAAGGAAATTTTCAAGGCATTTCACACAAACACATTTTGACTATTTTAGCCCACTGTTTGAGTTGTGCCAATAATCGGAAAGTAGTGAGGGGTAGCGGACCTAATGGTCTATAACCTGTCAAATTCAGTTTATTCGGAAATAGTTTTTGGTCCATACAATCCATTCAAAAGAAAATTACTAAGGCATTTCACTCATATACATTTTGACTATTTTAGCCCACTGTGTGAGCTGCGCCAAAAATCGGAAAGTAGAGAGGGATTGTGGACCTAATGGACTATAACCTGTCATATTCAATTTATTCGGAAATAGTTTTTGGTCCAAACAATCTTTTCAAAATAAAACTTTTAAGGCATTTCACTCAAACACATTTTGACTATTTTAGGTTACTGTGTGAGTTGTGCCAAAAATCGGAGAGTAGTGGGGGATAGTGGACCTAATGGACTATAACCTGTCATATTCAATTTATTCGGAAATAGTTTTTGGTCCAAACAATTCATTCAAAAGAAAATTTTTAAGTCATTTCACACAAACACATTTTGACTATTTTAGCCCACTGTTTGATTTGTGCCAATAATCGGAAAGTAGTGAGGGGTGGCGGACCTAATGGTCTATAACCTGTCAAATTCAGTTTATTCGGAAATAGTTTGTGGTCCATACAATCCATTCAAAAGAAAATTACTAAGGCATTTCACTCATATACATTTTGACTATTTTAGCCCACTGTGTGAGCTGCGCCAAAAATCGGAAAGTAGAGGGAGATTGTGGACCTAATGGACTATAACTTGTCATATTCAATTTATTCGGAAATAGTTTTTGGTCCAAACAATCCATTCAAAAGAAAATTTTTAAGGCATTTCACTCAAACACATTTTGACTATTTTAGGTTACTGTGTGAATTGTGCCAAAAATCGGAAAGTAGAGGGAGATTGTGGACCTAATGGACTATAATCTGTCATATTCAGTTTATTCGGAAATAGTTTTTGGTCCATACAATCCGTTCAAAAGAAAATTTTTAAGGCATTTCACTCAAACACATTTTGACTATATTAGCTCACTGTTTAATAGTGGGTTATAGTGGACCTGATGGACTATAACCTGTCATATTCAATTTATTCGGAAATAGTTTTTGGTCCAAAAAATCCATTCAAAAGAAAATTTTCAAGGCATTTCACTCAAACACATTTTGACTATGTTAGCCCACTGTGTGAGTTGTGTCAAAAATCGGAAAGTGGTGGGGGATAGTGGACCTAATGGACTATAACCTGTCATATTCAATTTATTCGGAGATAGTTTTTGGTCCAAACAATACATTCAAAAGAAAATTTTTAAGGCATTTCACACAAACACATTTTGACTATTTTAGCCCACTGTGTGCGTTGTGCCAAAAATCGGAAAGTGGTGGAGGATAGTGGACCTAATGGACTACCACGTGTCATACTCAGTTTATTCAGATTTGGTTTTTGGTCCATACAATCCATTCAAAAGAGAATTTTTAAGGCATTTCACTCAAACACATTTTGACTATTTTAGCCCACTGTGTGAGTTGTGCCAATAATCGGAAAGTGGTGAGGGATAGTGGACCTAATGGACTATAACCTGTCATATTCAATTTATTCGGAAATAGTTTTTGGTCCAAACAATCCATTCAAAGGAAAATTTTTAAGGCATTAAACTCAAACACATTTTGACTATTGTAGCCCACTGTGTGAGTTGTGCCAATAATCGGAAAGTGGTGGGGGATAGTGGACCTAATGGACTACCACGTGTCATACTCAGTTTATTCAGATTTGGTTTTTGGTCCATACAATCCATTCAAAAGAGGATTTTTAAGGCATTTCACTCAAACACATTTTGACTATTTTAGCCCACTGTGTGAGTTGTGCCAATAATCGGAAAGTGGTGAGGGATAGTGGACCTAATGGACTATAACCTGTCATATTCAATTTATTCGGAAATAGTTTTTGGTCCGAACAATCCATTCAAAAGAAAATTTTTAAGGCATTTCACACAAACACATTTTGACTATTTTAGCCCACTGTGTGCGTTGTGCCAAAAATCGGAAAGTGGTGGAGGATAGTGGACCTAATGGACTACCACGTGTCATACTCAGTTTATTCAGATTTGGTTTTTGGTCCATACAATCCATTCAAAAGAGAATTTTTAAGGCATTTCACTCAAACACATTTTGACTATTTTAGCCCACTGTGTGAGCTGTGCCAATAATCGGAAAGTGGTGAGGGATAGTGGACCTAATGGACTATAACCTGTCATATTCAATTTATTCGGAAATAGTTTTTGGTCCATACAATCCATTCAAAAGTAAATTTTTAAGGCATTTCACTCAAACACATTTTGACTATTTTAGCCCACTGTGTTCGTTGTACCAAAAATCGGAAAGTAGTGGGGGATAGCGGACCTAATGGACTATAACCTGTCATATACAATTTATTCGGAAATAGTTTAGCCCACTGTGTGAGTTGTGCCAATAATCGGAAAGTAGTGAGGGGTAGCGGACCTAATGGACTAAAACCTGTCATATTCAGTTTATTCAGAAATAGTTTTTGGTCCATACAATCCATTCAAAAGAAGATTACTAAGGCATTTCACTCAAACACATTTTGACTATTTTAGCCCACTGTGTGAGTTGTGCCAATAATCGGAAAGTGGTGGGGGATAGTGGACCTAATGGACTATAACCTGTCATATTCAATTTATTCGGAAATAGTTTTTGGTCCATACAATCCATTCAAAAGAAAATTTTTAAGGCATTTCACTCAAACACATTTTGACTATTTTAGCCCACTGTGTGAGTTGTGCCAATAATCGGAAAGTGGTGAGGGATAGTGGACCTAATGGACTATAACCTGTCATATTCAGTTTATTAAGAAATAGTTTTTGGTCCATACAATCCATTCAAAAGAAAATTTTTAAGGCATTTCACTCAAACACATTTGGACTATTTTAGCCCACTGTGTGAGTTGTGCCAATAATCGGAAAGTAGTGGGGGATAGCGGACCTAATGGACTATAACCTGTCATATACAATTTATTCGGAAATAGTTTTTGGTCCAAACAATCCATTCAAAAGAAAATTTTTAAGGCATTTCACTCAAACACATTTTGACTATTTTAGCCCACTGTGTTCGTTGTACCAAAAATCGGAAAGTAGTGGGGGATAGCGGACCTAATGGACTATATGTCATATACAATTTATTCGGAAATAGTTTTTGGTCCAAACAATCCATTCAAAAGAAAATTTTTAAGGCATTTCACTCAAACACATTTGGACTATTTTAGCCCACTGTGTGAGTTGTGCCAATAATCGGAAAGTAGTGAGGGGTAGCGGACCTAATGGACTATAACCTGTCATATTCAGTTTATTCAGAAATAGTTTTTGGTCCATACAATCCATTCAAAAGAAGATTACTAAGGCATTTCACTCAAACACATTTTGACTATTTTAGCCCACTGTGTGAGTTGTGCCAATAATCGGAAAGTGGTGGGGGATAGTGGACCTAATGGACTATAACCTGTCATATTCAATTTATTCGGAAATAGTTTTTGGTCCATACAATCCATTCAAAAGAAAATTTTTAAGGCATTTCACTCAAACACATTTTGACTATTTTAGCCCACTGTGTGAGTTGTGCCAATAATCGGAAAGTGGCGAGGGATAGTGGACCTAATGGACTATAACCTGTCATATTCAGTTTATTCAGAAATAGTTTTTGGTCCATACAATCCATTCAAAAGAAGATTACTAAGGCATTTCACTCAAACACATTTTCACTATTTTAGCCCACTGTGTGAGTTGTGCCAAAAATTGGAAAGTGGTGAGGGATAGCGGACCTAATATACTATAACCTGTTGTATTCAGTTTATTCAGAAATAGTTTTTGGTCCAAACAATCCATTCAAAAGAAGATTACTAAGGCATTTCACTCAAACACATTTGGACTATTTTAGCCCACTGTGTGAGTTGTACCAAAAATCGGAAAGTAGTGGGGGATAGCGGACCTAATGGACTATAACCTGTCATATACAATTTATTCGGAAATAGTTTTTGGTCCAAACAATCCATTCAAAAGAAGATTACTAAGGCATTTCACTCATATATATATTGACTATTTTTGCCCACTGTGTGAGTTGTGCCAATAATCGGAAAGTGGTGGGGGATAGTGGACCTAATGGACTATAACCTGTCATATTCAATTTATTCGGAAATAGTTTTTGGTCCAAACAATCCATTCAAAAGAAAAATTTAAGGCATTTCACTCAAACACATTTTGACTATTTTAGCCCACTGTGTGAGTTGTGCCAATAATCGGAAAGTGGTGGGGGATAGTGGACCTAATGGACTACCACGTGTCATACTCAGTTTATTCAGATTTGGTTTTTGGTCCATAAAATCCATTCAAAAGGGAATTTTTAAGGCATTTCACTCAAACACATTTTGATTATTTTAGCCCACTGTGTGAGTTGTGCCAATAATCGGAAAGTGGTGAGGGATAGTGGACCTAATGGACTATAATCTGTCATATTCAATTTATTGGGAAATAGTTTTTGGTCCAAACAATCCATTCAAAAGAAAATTTTTAAGGCATTTCACACAAACACATTTTGACTATTTTAGCCCACTGTGTGCGTTGTGCCAAAAATCGGAAAGTGGTGGAGGATAGTGGACCTAATGTACTACCACGTGTCATACTCAGTTTAATCAGATTTGGTTTTTGGTCCATACAATCCATTCAAAAGAGAATTTTTAAGGCATTTCACTCAAACACATTTTGACTATTTTAGCCCACTGTGTGAGTTGTGCCAATAATCGGAAAGTGGTGAGGGATAGTGGACCTAATGGACTATAACCTGTCATATTCAATTTATTCGGAAATAGTTTTTGGTCCATACAATCCATTCAAAAGTAAATTTTTAAGGCATTTCACTCAAACACATTTTGACTATTTTAGCCCACTGTGTTCGTTGTACCAAAAATCGGAAAGTAGTGGGGGATAGCGGACCTAATGGACTATAACCTGTCATATACAATTTATTCGGAAATAGTTTTTGGTCCAAACAATCCATTCAAAAAAAATTTTTAAGGCATTTCACTCAAACACATTTTGACTATTTTAGCCCACTGTGTTCGTTGTACCAAAAATCGGAAAGTAATGGGGGATAGCGGACCTAATGGACTATAACCTGTCATATTCAATTTGTTTAGATTTAGTTTTTGGTCCATAAAATCCATTTAAAAGAACATTTTTAAGGCATTTCACTCAAACACATTTGGACTATTTTAGCCCACTGTGTGAGTTGTGCCAATAATCGGAAAGTAGTGAGGGTAGCGGACCTAATGGACTATAACCTGTCATATTCAATTTATTCAGAAATAGTTTTTGGTCCATACAATCCATTCAAAAGAAAATTTTTAAGGCATTTCACTCAAACACATTTGGACTATTTTAGCCCACTGTGTGAGTTGTGCCAATAATCGGAAAGTGGTGAGGGGTAGCGGACCTAATGGACTATAACCTGTCATATTCAATTTATTCAGGATAAGTTTTTGGTCCATACAATCCATTCAAAAGAAGATTACTAACGCATTTCACTCAAATACATTTTGACTATATTAGCCCACTGTTTGAGTTGTGCCAAAAATCGGAAAGTAGATGGGATAGTAGGCCTAATGGACTATAACCTGTCATATTCAATTTATTCGGAAATAGTTTTTGGTCCATACAATCCATTCAAAAGAAAATTTTTAAGGCATTTCACTCAAACACATATTGACTATTTTAGCCCACTGTGTGAGTTGTGCCAATAATCGGAAAGTGGTGGGGGATAGTGGACCTAATGGACTATAACCTGTCATATTCAATTTATTCGGAAATAGTTTTTGGTCCAAACAATCCATTCAAAAGAAAAATTTAAGGCATTTCACTCAAACACATTTTGACTATTTTAGCCCACTGTGTGAGTTGTGCCAATAATCGGAAAGTGGTGGGGGATAGTGGACCTAATGGACTATAACCTGTCATATTCAATTTATTCGGAAATAGTTTTTGGTCCATACAATCCATTCAAAAGAAAATTTTTAAGGCATTTCACTCAAACACATTTTGACTATTTTAGCCCACTGTGTGAGTTGTGTCAATAATCGGAAAGTGGTGAGGGATAGTGGACCTAATGGACTATAAACTGTCATACTCAGTTTATTCAGAAATAGTTTTTGGTCCATACAATCCATTCAAAAGAAGATTACTAAGGCATTTCACTCAAACACATTTTGACTATTTTAGCCCACTGTGTGAGTTGTGCCAAAAATTGGAAAATGGTGAGGGATAGCGGACCTAATATACTATAACCTGTTGTATTCAGTTTATTCAGATATAGTTTTTGGTCCTAACAATCCATTCAAAAGAAAATTTTTAAGGCATTTCACTCAAACACATTTTGACTATTTTTGCCCACTGTGTTCGTTGTACCAAAAAGCGGAAAGAAGTGGGAGATAGCGGACCTAATGGACTATAACCTGTCATATACAATTTATTCGGATATAGTTTTTGGTCCAAACAATCCATTCAAAAGAAGATTACTAAGGCATTTCACTCATATATATTTTGACTATTTTTGCCCACTGTGTGAGTTGTGCCAAAAATCGGAAAGTAGGGGGGATAGTGGACCCAATGGACTATGACCTGTCATATTCAATATATTCGGAAATAGTTTTTGGTCCATACAATCCATTCAAAAGAAGATTACTAAGGCATTTCACTCAAACACATTTTGACTATTTTAGCCCACTGTGTGAGTTGTGCCAAAAATCGGAAAGTGGTGAGGGATAGCAGACCTAATATACTATAACCTGTTGTATTCAGTTTATTCAGAAATAATTTTTGGTCCATACAATCCATTCAAAAGAAGATTACTAAGGCATTTCACTCAAACACATTTTGACTATTTTAGGCCACTGTGTGAGTTCTGCCAAAAATCGGAAAGTGGTGAGGGATAGCGGACCTAATATACTATAACCTGTTGTATTCAGTTTATTCAGAAATAATTTTTGGTCCATACAATCCATTCAAAAGAAGATTACTAAGGCATTTCACTCAAACACATTTTGACTATTTTAGCCCACTGTGTGAGTTGTGCCAAAAATCGGAAAGTGGTGAGGGATAGCGGACCTAATATACTATAACCTGTTGTATTCAGTTTATTCAGAAATAATTTTTGGTCCATACAATCCATTTAAAAGAATATTACTAAGGCATTTCACTCAAACACATTTTGACTATTTTAGCCCACTGTGTGAATTGTGCCAATAATCCGAAAGTGGTGAGGGATAGTGGACCTAATGGACTATAACCTGTCATATTCAATTTATTCGGAAATAGTTTTTGGTCCATACAATCCATTAAAAAGAAAATTTTTAAGGCATTTCACTCAAACACATTTTGACTATTTTAGCCCACTGTGTGAGTTGTGCCAATAATCGGAAAGTGGTGAGGGATAGTGGACCTAATGGACTATAACCTGTCATATTCAGTTTATTAAGAAATAGTTTTTGGTCCATACAATCCATTCAAAAGAAAATTTTTAAGGCATTTCACTCAAACACATTTGGACTATTTTAGCCCACTGTGTGAGTTGTGCCAATAATCGGAAAGTAGTGGGGGATAGCGGACCTAATGGACTATAACCTGTCATATACAATTTATTCGGAAATAGTTTTTGGTCCAAACAATCCATTCAAAAGAAAATTTTTAAGGCATTTCACTCAAACACATTTTGACTATTTTAGCCCACTGTGTGCGTTGTGCCAAAGCGGACCTAATGGACTATAATCGGAAAGTGGTGAGGGATAGTGGACCTAATGGACTATAACCTGTCATATTCAGTTTATTAAGAAATAGTTTTTGGTCCATACAATCCATTCAAAAGAAAATTTTTAAGGCATTTCACTCAAACACATTTTGACTATTTTAGCCCACTGTGTGAGTTGTGTCAATAATCGGAAAGTGGTGAGGGATAGTGGACCTAATGGACTATAAACTGTCATACTCAGTTTATTCAGAAATAGTTTTTGGTCCATACAATCCATTCAAAAGAAGATTACTAAGGCATTTCACTCAAACACATTTTGACTATTTTAGCCCACTGTGTGAGTTGTGCCAAAAATTGGAAAATGGTGAGGGGTAGCGGACCTAATATACTATAACCTGTTGTATTCAGTTTATTCAGATATAGTTTTTGGTCCTAACAATCCATTCAAAAGAAAATTTTTAAGGCATTTCACTCAAACACATTTTGACTATTTTTGCCCACTGTGTTCGTTGTACCAAAAAGCGGAAAGAAGTGGGAGATAGCGGACCTAATGGACTATAACCTGTCATATACAATTTATTCGGATATAGTTTTTGGTCCAAACAATCCATTCAAAAGAAGATTACTAAGGCATTTCACTCATATATATTTTGACTATTTTTGCCCACTGTGTGAGTTGTGCCAAAAATCGGAAAGTAGGGGGGATAGTGGACCCAATGGACTATGACCTGTCATATTCAATATATTCGGAAATAGTTTTTGGTCCATACAATCCATTCAAAAGAAGATTACTAAGGCATTTCACTCAAACACATTTTTACTATTTTAGCCCACTGTGTGAGTTGTGCCAAAAATCGGAAAGTGGTGAGGGATAGCAGACCTAATATACTATAACCTGTTGTATTCAGTTTATTCAGAAATAATTTTTGGTCCATACAATCCATTCAAAAGAAGATTACTAAGGCATTTCACTCAAACACATTTTGACTATTTTAGCCCACTGTGTGAGTTGTGCCAAAAATCGGAAAGTGGTGAGGGATAGCGGACCTAATATACTATAACCTGTTGTATTCAGTTTATTCAGAAATAATTTTTGGTCCATACAATCCATTTAAAAGAAGATTACTAAGGCATTTCACTCAAACACATTTTGACTATTTTAGCCCACTGTGTGAATTGTGCCAATAATCCGAAAGTGGTGAGGGATAGTGGACCTAATGGACTATAACCTGTCATATTCAATTTATTCGGAAATAGTTTTTGGTCCATACAATCCATTAAAAAGAAGATTACTAAGGCATTTCACTCAAACACATTTTGACTATTTTAGCCCACTGTGTGAGTTGTGCCAAAAATCGGAAAGTGGTGAGGGATAGTGGACGTAATGGACTACCACGCGTCATACTCAGTTTATTCAGATTTGGTTTTTGGTCCATACAATCCATTCAAAAGAGAATTTTTAAGGCATTTCACTCAAACACATTTTGACTATTTTAGCCCACTGTGTTCGTTGTACCAAAAATCGGAAAGTAGTGGGGGATACCGGACCTAATGGACTACAACCTGTCATATACAATTTATTCGGAAATAGTTTTTGGTCCAAACAATCCATTCAAAAGAAAATTTTTAAGGCATTTCACTCAAACACATTTTGACTATTTTAGCCCACTGTGTTCGTTGTACCAAAAATCGGAAAGTAATGGGGGATAGCGGACCTAATGGACTATAACCTGTCATATTCAATTTGTTCAGATTTAGTTTTTGGTCCATAAAATCCATTTAAAAGAACATTTTTAAGGCATTTCACTCAAACACATTTGGACTATTTTAGCCCACTGTGTGAGTTGTGCCAATAATCGGAAAGTAGTGAGGGGTAGCGGACCTAATGGACTATAACCTGTCATATTCAATTTATTCAGAAATAGTTTTTGGTCCATACAATCCATTCAAAAGGAAATTTTTAAGGCATTTCACTCAAACACATTTGGACTATTTTAGCCCACTGTGTGAGTTGTGCCAATAATCGGAAAGTAGTGAGGGGTAGCGGACCTAATGGACTATAACCTGTCATATTCAATTTATTCAGGATAAGTTTTTGGTCCATACAATCCATTCAAAAGGAGATTACTAACGCATTTCACTCAAATACATTTTGACTATATTAGCCAACTGTTTGAGTTGTGCCAAAAATCGGAAAGTAGATGGGATAGTAGACCTAATGGACTATAACCTGTCATATTCAATTTATTCGGAAATAGTTTTTGGTCCATACAATCCATTCAAAAGAAAATTTTTAAGGCATTTCACTCAAACACATATTGACTATTTTAGCCCACTGTGTGAGTTGTGCCAATAATCGGAAAGTGGTGGGGGATAGTGGACCTAATGGACTATAACCTGTCATATTCAATTTATTCGGAAATAGTTTTTGGTCCAAACAATCCATTCAAATGGAAAATTTAAGGCATTTCACTCAAACACATTTTGACTATTTTAGCCCACTGTGTGAGTTGTGCCAATAATCGGAAAGTGGTGAGGGATAGTGGACCTAATGGACTATAACCTGTCATATTCAATTTGTTCAGATTTAGTTTTTGGTCCATAAAATCCATTTAAAAGAACATTTTTAAGGCATTTCACACAAACACATTTGGACTATTTTAGCCCACTGTGTGAGTTGTGCCAATAATCGGAAAGTAGTGAGGGGTAGCGGACCTAATGGACTATAACCTGTCATATTCAATTTATTCAGAAATAGTTTTTGGTCCATACAATCCATTCAAAAGGAAATTTTTAAGGCATTTCACTCAAACACATTTGGACTATTTTAGCCCACTGTGTGAGTTGTGCCAATAATCGGAAAGTAGTGAGGGGTAGCGGACCTAATGGACTATAACCTGTCATATTCAATTTATTCAGGATAAGTTTTTGGTCCATACAATCCATTCAAAAGGAGATTACTAACGCATTTCACTCAAATACATTTTGACTATATTAGCCAACTGTTTGAGTTGTGCCAAAAATCGGAAAGTAGATGGGATAGTAGACCTAATGGACTATAACCTGTCATATTCAATTTATTCGGAAATAGTTTTTGGTCCATACAATCCATTCAAAAGAAAATTTTTAAGGCATTTCACTCAAACACATATTGACTATTTTAGCCCACTGTGTGAGTTGTGCCAATAATCGGAAAGTGGTGGAGGATAGTGGACCTAATGGACTACCACGTGTCATATTCAACTTATTCGGAAATAGTTTTTGGTCCAAACAATCCATTCAAAAGAAAATTTTTAAGGCATTTCACACAAACACATTTTGACTATTTTAGCCCACTGTGTGCGTTGTGCCAAAAATCGGAAATTGGTGGAGGATAGTGGACCTAATGGACTACCACGTGTCATACTCAGTTTATTCAGATTGGGTTTTTGGTCCATACAATCCATTCAAAAGAGAATTTTTAAGGCATTTCACTCAAACACATTTTGACTATTTTAGCCCACTGTGTGAGTTGTGCCAATAATCGGAAAGTAGTGAGGGATAGTGGACCTAATGGACTATAACCTGTCATATTCAATTTATTCGGAAATAGTTTTTGGTCCATACAATCCATTCAAAAGTAAATTTTTAAGGCATTTCACTCAAACACATTTTGACTATTTTAGCCCACTGTGTTCGTTGTACCAAAAATCGGAAAGTAGTGGGGGATAGCGGACCTAATGGACTATAACCTGTCATATACAATTTATTCGGAAATAGTTTTTGGTCCAAACAATCCATTCTAAAGAAAATTGTTAAGGCATTTCACTCAAACACATTTTGACTATTTTAGCCCACTGTGTTCGTTGTACCAAAAATCGGAAAGTAATGGGGGATAGCGGACCTAATGGACTATAACCTGTCATATTCAATTTGTTCAGATTTAGTTTTTGGTCCATAAAATCCATTTAAAAGAACATTTTTAAGGCATTTCACTCAAACACATTTGGACTATTTTAGCCCACTGTGTGAGTTGTGCCAATAATCGGAAAGTAGTGAGGGGTAGCGGACCTAATGGACTATAACCTGTCATATTCAATTTATTCAGGATAAGTTTTTGGTCCATACAATCCATTCAAAAGAAGATTACTAACGCATTTCACTCAAATACATTTTGACTATATTAGCCCACTGTTTGAGTTGTGCCAAAAATCGGAAAGTAGATGGGATAGTAGACCTAATGGACTATAACCTATCATATTCAATTTATTCGGAAATAGTTTTTGGTCCATACAATCCATTCAAAAGAAAATTTTTAAGGCATTTCACTCAAACACATATTGACTATTTTAGCCCACTGTGTGAGTTGTGCCAATAATCGGAAAGTGGTGGGGGATAGTGGACCTAATGGACTATAACCTGTCATATTCAATTTATTCGGAAATAGTTTTTGGTTCAAACAATCCATTCAAAAGAAAAATTTAAGGCATTTCACTCAAACACATTTTGACTATTTTAGCCCACTGTGTGAGCTGTGCCAATAATCGGAAAGTGGTGGGTGATAGTGGACCTAATGGACTATAACCTGTCATATTCTATTTATTCGGAAATAGTTTTTGGTCCATACAATCCATTCAAAAGAAAATTTTTAAGGCATTTCACTCAAACACATTTTGACTATTTTAGCCCACTGTGTGAGTTGTGCCAATAATCGGAAAGTGGTGGGGGATAGTGGACCTATTGGACTATAACCTGTCATATTCAATTTATTCGGAAATAGTTTTTGGTCCATACAATCCATTCAAAACAAAATTTTTAAGGCATTTCACTCAAACACATTTTGACTATTTTAGCCCACTGTGTGAGTTGTGCCAATAATCGGAAAGTGGTGAGGGATAGTGGACCTAATGGACTATAACCTGTCATATTCAGTTTATTCAGAAAGAGTTTTTGGTCCATACAATCCATTCAAAAGAAGATTACTAAGGCATTTCACTCAAACACATTTTGACTATTTTAGCCCACTGTGTGAGTTGTGCCAAAAATTGGAAAGTGGTGAGGGATAGCGGACCTAATATACTATAACCTGTTGTATTCAGTTTATTCAGAAATAGTTTTTGGTCCAAACAATCCATTCAAAAGAAAATTTTTAAGGCATTTCACTCAAACACATTTTGACTATTTTTGCCCACTGTGTTCGTTGTACCAAAAAGCGGAAAGTAGTGGGAGATAGCGGACCTAATGGACTATAACCTGTCATATACAATTTATTCGGATATAGTTTTTGGTCCAAACAATCCATTCAAAAGAAGATTACTAAGGCATTTCACTCATATATATTTTGACTATTTTTGCCCACTGTGTGAGTTGTGCCAAAAATCGGAAAGTAGTGGGAGATAGCGGACCCAATGGACTATGACCTGTCATATTCAATATATTCGGAAATAGTTTTTGGTCCATACAATCCATTCAAAAGAAGATTACTAAGGCATTTCACTCAAACACATTTTGACTATTTCAGCCCACTGTGTGAGTTGTGCCAAAAATCGGAAAGTGGTGAGAAATAGCAGACCTAATATACTATAACCTGTTGTATTCAGTTTATTCAGAAATAATTTTTGGTCCATACAATCCATTCAAAAGAAGATTACTAAGGCATTTCACTCAAACACATTTTGACTATTTTAGGCCACTGTGTGAGTTCTGCCAAAAATCGGAAAGTGGTGAGGGATAGCGGACCTAATATACTATAACCTGCTATATTCAGTTTATTCAGAAATAATTTTTGGTCCATACAATCCATTCAAAAGAAGATTACTAAGGCATTTCACTCAAACACATTTTGACTATTTTAGCCCACTGTGTGAGTTGTGCCAAAAATCGGAAAGTGGTGAGGGATAGCGGACCTAATATACTATAACCTGTTGTATTCAGTTTATTCAGAAATAATTTTTGGTCCATACAATCCATTCAAAAGAAAATTACTAAGGCATTTCACTCAAACACATTTTGACTATTTTAGCCCACTGTGTGAGTTGTGCCAATAATCCGAAAGTGGTGAGGGATAGTGGACCTAATGGACTATAACCTGTCATATTCAATTTATTCGGAAATAGTTTTTGGTCCATACAATAAATTCAAAAGAAGATTACTAAGGCATTTCACTCAAACACATTTTGACTATTTTAGCCCACTGTGTGAGTTGTGCCAAAAATCGGAAAGTGGTGAGGGATAGCGGACCTAATATACTATAACCTGTTGTATTCAGTTTATTCAGAAATAATTTTTGGTCCATACAATCCATTCAAAAGAAGATTACTAAGGCATTTCACTCAAACACATTTTGACTATTTTAGGCCACTGTGTGAGTTCTGCCAAAAATCGGAAAGTGGTGAGGGATAGCGGACCTAATATACTATAACCCGTTGTATTCAGTTTATTCAGAAATAATTTTTGGTCCATACAATCCATTCAAAAGAAGATTACTAAGGCATTTCACTCAAACACATTTGGACTATTTTAGCCCACTGTGTGAGTTGTACCAAAAATCGGAAAGTGGTGGGGGATAGCGGACCTAATGGACTAAATAGTTTTTGGTCCAAACAATCCATTCAAAAGAAAATTTTTAAGGCATTTCACTCAAACACATTTTACTATTTTAGCCCACTGTTTGAGTTGTGCCAATAATCGGAAAGTGGTGAGGGATAGCGGACCTAATGGACTATAACCGGTCATATTCAGTTTATTCAGAAATAGTTTTTGGTCCATACAATCCATTCAAAAGAAGATTACTAACGCATTTCACTCAAATACATTTTGACTATTTTAGCCCACTGTTTGAGTTGTGCATAAAATCGGAAAGTAGTGGGGGATAGTGGACCTAATGGACTATAACCTGTCATATTCAATTTATTCGGAAATAGTTTTTGGTCCAAACAATCCATTCAAAAGAAAAATTTTAAGTCATTTCACTCAAACACATTTGGACTATTTTAGCCCACTGTGTGAGTTGTACCAAAAATCGGAAAGTAGTGGGGGATAGCGGACCTAATGGACTAAATAGTTTTTGGTCCATACAATCCATTCAAAAGAAGATTACTAAGGCATTTCACACATATAAATTTTGACTACTTTAGCCCACTGTGTGAGTTGTACTAAAAATCAGAAAATAGTGGGGGATAGCAGACCTAATGGACTATAACCTGTCATATTCAATTTATTCAGAAATTGTTTTTGGTCAATACAATCCATTCAAAAGAAAACTACTAAGGCATTTCACTCAAACACATTTTGACTATTTTAGCCCACTGTGTGAGTTGTGCCAAAAATCGGAAAGTGGTGAGGGATAGCGGATCTAATATACTATAACCTGTTGTTTTCAGTTTATTCAGAAATAATTTTTGGTCCATACAATCCATTCAAAAGAAGATTACTAAGGCATTTCACTCAAACACATTTTGACTATTTTAGCCCACTGTGTTCGTTGTACCAAAAATCGGAAAGTAATGGGGGATAGCGGACCTAATGGACTATAACCTGTCATATTCAATTTGTTCAGATTTAGTTTTTGGTCCATAAAATGCATTTAAAAGAACATTTTTAAGGCATTTCACTCAAACACATTTGGACTATTTTAGCCCACTGTTTGAGTTGTGCCAATAATCGGAAAGTAGTGAGGGTAGCGGACCTAATGGACTATAACCTGTCATATTCAATTTATTCAGAAATAGTTTTTGTTCCATACAATCCATTCAAAAGAAAATTTTTAAGGCATTTCACTCAAACACATTTGGACTATTTTAGCCCACTGTGTGAGTTGTGCCAATAATCGGAAAGTGGTGAGGGGTAGCGGACCTAATGGACTATAACCTGTCATATTCAATTTATTCAGGATAAGTTTTTGGTCCATACAATCCATTCAAAAGAAGATTACTAACGCATTTCACTCAAATACATTTTGACTATATTAGCCCACTGTTTGAGTTGTGCCAATAATCGGAAAGTGGTGGGGGATAGTGGACCTAATGGACTATAACCTGTCATATTCAATTTATTCGGAAATAGTTTTTAGTCCAAACAATCCATTCAAAAGAAAAATTTAAGGCATTTCACTCAAACACATTTTGACTATTTTAGCCCACTGTGTGAGCTGTGCCAATAATCGGAAAGTGGTGGGTGATAGTGGACCTAATGGACTATAACCTGTCATATTCTATTTATTCGGAAATAGTTTTTGGTCCATACAATCCATTCAAAAGAAAATTTTTAAGGCATTTCACTCAAACACATTTTGACTATTTTAACCCACTGTGTGAGTTGTGTCAATAATCGGAAAGTGGTGAGGGATAGTGGACCTAATGGACTATAACCTGTCATATTCAATTTATTCAGGATAAGTTTTTGGTCCATACAATCCATTCAAAAGGAGATTACTAACGCATTTCACTCAAATACATTTTGACTATATTAGCCAACTGTTTGAGTTGTGCCAAAAATCGGAAAGTAGATGGGATAGTAGACCTAATGGACTATAACCTGTCATATTCAATTTATTCGGAAATAGTTTTTGGTCCATACAATCCATTCAAAAGAAAATTTTTAAGGCATTTCACTCAAACACATATTGACTATTTTAGCCCACTGTGTGAGTTGTGCCAATAATCGGAAAGTGGTGGGGGATAGTGGACCTAATGGACTATAACCTGTCATATTCAATTTATTCGGAAATAGTTTTTGGTCCAAACAATCCATTCAAAAGGAAAATTTAAGGCATTTCACTCAAACACATTTTGACTATTTTAGCCCACTGTGTGAGTTGTGCCAATAATCGGAAAGTGGTGAGGGATAGTGGACCTAATGGACTATAACCTGTCATATTCAATTTGTTCAGATTTAGTTTTTGGTCCATAAAATCCATTTAAAAGAACATTTTTAAGGCATTTCACACAAACACATTTGGACTATTTTAGCCCACTGTGTGAGTTGTGCCAATAATCGGAAAGTAGTGAGGGGTAGCGGACCTAATGGACTATAACCTGTCATATTCAATTTATTCAGAAATAGTTTTTGGTCCATACAATCCATTCAAAAGGAAATTTTTAAGGCATTTCACTCAAACACATTTGGACTATTTTAGCCCACTGTGTGAGTTGTGCCAATAATCGGAAAGTAGTGAGGGGTAGCGGACCTAATGGACTATAACCTGTCATATTCAATTTATTCAGGATAAGTTTTTGGTCCATACAATCCATTCAAAAGGAGATTACTAACGCATTTCACTCAAATACATTTTGACTATATTAGCCAACTGTTTGAGTTGTGCCAAAAATCGGAAAGTAGATGGGATAGTAGACCTAATGGACTATAACCTGTCATATTCAATTTATTCGGAAATAGTTTTTGGTCCATACAATCCATTCAAAAGAAAATTTTTAAGGCATTTCACTCAAACACATATTGACTATTTTAGCCCACTGTGTGAGTTGTGCCAATAATCGGAAAGTGGTGGAGGATAGTGGACCTAATGGACTACCACGTGTCATATTCAATTTATTCGGAAATAGTTTTTGGTCCAAACAATCCATTCAAAAGAAAATTTTTAAGGCATTTCACACAAACACATTTTGACTATTTTAGCCCACTGTGTGCGTTGTGCCAAAAATCGGAAATTGGTGGAGGATAGTGGACCTAATGGACTACCACGTGTCATACTCAGTTTATTCAGATTGGGTTTTTGGTCCATACAATCCATTCAAAAGAGAATTTTTAGGGCATTTCACTCAAACACATTTTGACTATTTTAGCCCACTGTGTGAGTTGTGCCAATAATCGGAAAGTAGTGAGGGATAGTGGACCTAATGGACTATAACCTGTCATATTCAATTTATTCGGAAATAGTTTTTGGTCCATACAATCCATTCAAAAGTAAATTTTTAAGGCATTTCACTCAAACACATTTTGACTATTTTAGCCCACTGTGTTCGTTGTACCAAAAATCGGAAAGTAGTGGGGGATAGCGGACCTAATGGACTATAACCTGTCATATACAATTTATTCGGAAATAGTTTTTGGTCCAAACAATCCATTCTAAAGAAAATTGTTAAGGCATTTCACTCAAACACATTTTGACTATTTTAGCCCACTGTGTTCGTTGTACCAAAAATCGGAAAGTAATAGGGGATAGCGGACCTAATGGACTATAACCTGTCATATTCAATTTGTTCAGATTTAGTTTTTGGTCCATAAAATCCATTTAAAAGAACATTTTTAAGGCATTTCACTCAAACACATTTGGACTATTTTAGCCCACTGTGTGAGTTGTGCCAATAATCGGAAAGTAGTGAGGGGTAGCGGACCTAATGGACTATAACCTGTCATATTCAATTTATTCAGGATAAGTTTTTGGTCCATACAATCCATTCAAAAGAAGATTACTAACGCATTTCACTCAAATACATTTTGACTATATTAGCCCACTGTTTGAGTTGTGCCAAAAATCGGAAAGTAGATGGGATAGTAGACCTAATGGACTATAACCTATCATATTCAATTTATTCGGAAATAGTTTTTGGTCCATACAATCCATTCAAAAGAAAATTTTTAAGGCATTTCACTCAAACACATATTGACTATTTTAGCCCACTGTGTGAGTTGTGCCAATAATCGGAAAGTGGTGGGGGATAGTGGACCTAATGGACTATAACCTGTCATATTCAATTTATTCGGAAATAGTTTTTGGTTCAAACAATCCATTCAAAAGAAAAATTTAAGGCATTTCACTCAAACACATTTTGACTATTTTAGCCCACTGTGTGAGCTGTGCCAATAATCGGAAAGTGGTGGGTGATAGTGGACCTAATGGACTATAACCTGTCATATTCTATTTATTCGGAAATAGTTTTTGGTCCATAGAATCCATTCAAAAGAATATTTTTAAGGCATTTCACTCAAACACATTTTGACTATTTTAGCCCACTGTGTGAGTTGTGCCAATAATCGGAAAGTGGTGGGGGATAGTGGACCTATTGGACTATAACCTGTCATATTCAATTTATTCGGAAATAGTTTTTGGTCCATACAATCCATTCAAAACAAAATTTTTAAGGCATTTCACTCAAACACATTTTGACTATTTTAGCCCACTGTGTGAGTTGTGCCAATAATCGGAAAGTGGTGAGGGATAGTGGACCTAATGGACTATAACCTGTCATATTCAGTTTATTCAGAAAGAGTTTTTGGTCCATACAATCCATTCAAAAGAAGATTACTAAGGCATTTCACTCAAACACATTTTGACTATTTTAGCCCACTGTGTGAGTTGTGCCAAAAATTGGAAAGTGGTGAGGGATAGCGGACCTAATATACTATAACCTGTTGTATTCAGTTTATTCAGAAATAGTTTTTGGTCCAAACAATCCATTCAAAAGAAAATTTTTAAGGCATTTCACTCAAACACATTTTGACTATTTTTGCCCACTGTGTTCGTTGTACCAAAAAGCGGAAAGTAGTGGGAGATAGCGGACCTAATGGACTATAACCTGTCATATACAATTTATTCGGATATAGTTTTTGGTCCAAACAATCCATTCAAAAGAAGATTACTAAGGCATTTCACTCATATATATTTTGACTATTTTTGCCCACTGTGTGAGTTGTGCCAAAAATCGGAAAGTAGTGGGAGATAGCGGATCCAATGGACTATGACCTGTCATATTCAATATATTCGGAAATAGTTTTTGGTCCATACAATCCATTCAAAAGAAGATTACTAAGGCATTTCACTCAAACACATTTTGACTATTTCAGCCCACTGTGTGAGTTGTGCCAAAAATCGGAAAGTGGTGAGAAATAGCAGACCTAATATACTATAACCTGTTGTATTCAGTTTATTCAGAAATAATTTTTGGTCCATACAATCCATTCAAAAGAAGATTACTAAGGCATTTCACTCAAACACATTTTGACTATTTTAGGCCACTGTGTGAGTTCTGCCAAAAATCGGAAAGTGGTGAGGGATAGCGGACCTAATATACTATAACCTGCTATATTCAGTTTATTCAGAAATAATTTTTGGTCCATACAATCCATTCAAAAGAAGATTACTAAGGCATTTCACTCAAACACATTTTGACTATTTTAGCCCAATGTGTGAGTTGTGCCAAAAATCGGAAAGTGGTGAGGGATAGCGGACCTAATATACTATAACCTGTTGTATTCAGTTTATTCAGAAATAATTTTTGGTCCATACAATCCATTCAAAAGAAAATTACTAAGGCATTTCACTCAAACACATTTTGACTATTTTAGCCCACTGTGTGAGTTGTGCCAATAATCCGAAAGTGGTGAGGGATAGTGGACCTAATGGACTATAACCTGTCATATTCAATTTATTCGGAAATAGTTTTTGGTCCATACAATAAATTCAAAAGAAGATTACTAAGGCATTTCACTCAAACACATTTTGACTATTTTAGCCCACTGTGTGAGTTGTGCCAAAAATCGGAAAGTGGTGAGGGATAGCGGACCTAATATACTATAACCTGTTGTATTCAGTTTATTCAGAAATAATTTTTGGTCCATACAATCCATTCAAAAGAAGATTACTAAGGCATTTCACTCAAACACATTTTGACTATTTTAGGCCACTGTGTGAGTTCTGCCAAAAATCGGAAAGTGGTGAGGGATAGCGGACCTAATATACTATAACCCGTTGTATTCAGTTTATTCAGAAATAATTTTTGGTCCATACAATCCATTCAAAAGAAGATTACTAAGGCATTTCACTCAAACACATTTGGACTATTTTAGCCCACTGTGTGAGTTGTACCAAAAATCGGAAAGTGGTGGGGGATAGCGGACCTAATGGACTAAATAGTTTTTGGTCCAAACAATCCATTCAAAAGAAAATTTTTAAGGCATTTCACTCAAACACATTTTACTATTTTAGCCCACTGTTTGAGTTGTGCCAATAATCGGAAAGTGGTGAGGGATAGCGGACCTAATGGACTATAACCGGTCATATTCAGTTTATTCAGAAATAGTTTTTGGTCCATACAATCCATTCAAAAGAAGATTACTAACGCATTTCACTCAAATACATTTTGACTATTTTAGCCCACTGTTTGAGTTGTGCATAAAATCGGAAAGTAGTGGGGGATAGTGGACCTAATGGACTATAACCTGTCATATTCAATTTATTCGGAAATAGTTTTTGGTCCAAACAATCCATTCAAAAGAAAAATTTTAAGTCATTTCACTCAAACACATTTGGACTATTTTAGCCCACTGTGTGAGTTGTACCAAAAATCGGAAAGTAGTGGGGGATAGCGGACCTAATGGACTAAATAGTTTTTGGTCCATACAATCCATTCAAAAGAAGATTACTAAGGCATTTCACACATATAAATTTTGACTACTTTAGCCCACTGTGTGAGTTGTACTAAAAATCAGAAAATAGTGGGGGATAGCAGACCTAATGGACTATAACCTGTCATATTCAATTTATTCAGAAATTGTTTTTGGTCAATACAATCCATTCAAAAGAAAACTACTAAGGCATTTCACTCAAACACATTTTGACTATTTTAGCCCACTGTGTGAGTTGTGCCAAAAATCGGAAAGTGGTGAGGGATAGCGGATCTAATATACTATAACCTGTTGTTTTCAGTTTATTCAGAAATAATTTTTGGTCCATACAATCCATTCAAAAGAAGATTACTAAGGCATTTCACTCAAACACATTTTGACTATTTTAGCCCACTGTGTTCGTTGTACCAAAAATCGGAAAGTAATGGGGGATAGCGGACCTAATGGACTATAACCTGTCATATTCAATTTGTTCAGATTTAGTTTTTGGTCCATAAAATGCATTTAAAAGAACATTTTTAAGGCATTTCACTCAAACACATTTGGACTATTTTAGCCCACTGTTTGAGTTGTGCCAATAATCGGAAAGTAGTGAGGGTAGCGGACCTAATGGACTATAACCTGTCATATTCAATTTATTCAGAAATAGTTTTTGTTCCATACAATCCATTCAAAAGAAAATTTTTAAGGCATTTCACTCAAACACATTTGGACTATTTTAGCCCACTGTGTGAGTTGTGCCAATAATCGGAAAGTGGTGAGGGGTAGCGGACCTAATGGACTATAACCTGTCATATTCAATTTATTCAGGATAAGTTTTTGGTCCATACAATCCATTCAAAAGAAGATTACTAACGCATTTCACTCAAATACATTTTGACTATATTAGCCCACTGTTTGAGTTGTGCCAATAATCGGAAAGTGGTGGGGGATAGTGGACCTAATGGACTATAACCTGTCATATTCAATTTATTCGGAAATAGTTTTTAGTCCAAACAATCCATTCAAAAGAAAAATTTAAGGCATTTCACTCAAACACATTTTGACTATTTTAGCCCACTGTGTGAGCTGTGCCAATAATCGGAAAGTGGTGGGTGATAGTGGACCTAATGGACTATAACCTGTCATATTCTATTTATTCGGAAATAGTTTTTGGTCCATACAATCCATTCAAAAGAAAATTTTTAAGGCATTTCACTCAAACACATTTTGACTATTTTAGCCCACTGTGTGAGTTGTGTCAATAATCGGAAAGTGGTGAGGGATAGTGGACCTAATGGACTATAAACTGTCATACTCAGTTTATTCAGGAATAGTTTTTGGTCCATACAATCCATTCAAAAGAAGATTACTAAGGCATTTCACTCAAACACATTTTGACTATTTTAGCCCACTGTGTGAGTTGTGCCAAAAATTGGAAAGTGGTGAGGGATAGCAGACCTAATATACTATAACCTGTTGTATTCAGTTTATTCAGATATAGTTTTTGGTCCAAACAATCCATTCAAAAGAAAATTTTTAAGGCATTTCACTCAAACACATTTTGACTATTTTTGCCCACTGTGTTCGTTGTACCAAAAAGCGGAAAGAAGTGGGAGATAGCGGACCTAATGGACTATAACCTGTCATATACAATTTATTCGGATATAGTTTTTGGTCCAAACAATCCATTCAAAAGAAGATTACTAAGGCATTTCACTCATATATATTTTGACTATTTTTGCCCACTGTGTGAGTTGTGCCAAAAATCGGAAAGTAGGGGGGATAGTGGATCCAATGGACTATGACCTGTCATATTCAATATATTCGGAAATAGTTTTTGGTCCATACAATCCATTCAAAAGAAAATTACTAAGGCATTTCACTCAAACACATTTTGACTATTTTAGCCCACTGTGTGAGTTGTGCCAAAAATCGGAAAGTGGTGAGGGATAGCAGACCTAATATACTATAACCTGTTGTATTCAGTTTATTCAGAAATAATTTTTGGTCCATACAATCCATTCAAAAGAAGATTACTAAGGCATTTCACTCAAACACATTTTTACTATTTTAGCCCACTGTGTGAGTTGTGCCAAAAATCGGAAAGTGGTCAGGGATAGCGGACCTAATATACTATAACCTGTTGTATTCAGTTTATTCAGAAATAATTTTTGGTCCATACAATCCATTCAAAAGAAGATTACTAAGGCATTTCACTCAAACACATTTTTACTATTTTAGCCCACTGTGTGAGTTGTGCCAAAAATCGGAAAGTGGTCAGGGATAGCGGACCTAATATACTATAACCTGTTGTATTCAGTTTATTCAGAAATAATTTTTGGTCCATACAATCCATTCAAAAGAAGATTACTAAGGCATTTCACTCAAACACATTTTGACTATTTTAGCCAACTGTGTGAGTTGTGCCAAAAATCGGAAAGTGGTGAGGGATAGCGGACCTAATATACTATAACCTGTTGTATTCAGTTTATTCAGAAATAATTTTTGGTCCATACAATCCATTCAAAAGAAGATTACTAAGGAATTTCACTCAAACACATTTTGACTATTTTAGCCCACTGTGTGCATTGTGCCAATAATCCGAAAGTGGTGAGGGATAGTGGACCTAATGGACTATAACCTGTCATATTCAATTTATTCAGGATAAGTTTTTGGTCCATACAATCCATTCAAAAGAAGATTACTAAGGCATTTCACTCAAACACATTTTGACTATTTTAGCCCACTGTGTGAGTTGTGCCAAAAATCGGAAAGTGGTAAGGGATAGTGGACGTAATGGACTACCACGCGTCATACTCAGTTTATTCAGATTTGGTTTTTGGTCCATACAATCCATTCAAAAGAGAATTTTTAAGGCATTTCACTCAAACACATTTTGACTATTTTAGCCCACTGTGTTCGTTGTACCAAAAATCGGAAAGTAGTGGGGGATAGCGGACCTAATGGACTATAACCTGTCATATACAATTTATTCGGAAATAGTTTTTGGTCCAAACAATCCATTCAAAAGAAAATTTTTAAGGCATTTCACTCAAACACATTTTGACTATTTTAGCCCACTGTGTTCGTTGTACCAAAAATCGGAAAGTAATGGGGGATAGCGGACCTAATGGACTATAACCTGTCATATTCAATTTGTTCAGATTTAGTTTTTGGTCCATAAAATCCATTTAAAAGAACATTTTTAAGGCATTTCACTCAAACACATTTGGACTATTTTAGCCCACTGTGTGAGTTGTGCCAATAATCGGAAAGTAGTGAGGGGTAGCGGACCTAATGGACTATAACCTGTCATATTCAATTTATTCAGAAATAGTTTTTGGTCCATACAATCCATTCAAAAGGAAATTTTTAAGGCATTTCACTCAAACACATTTGGACTATTTTAGCCCACTGTGTGAGTTGTGCCAATAATCGGAAAGTAGTGAGGGGTAGCGGACCTAATGGACTATAACCTGTCATATTCAATTTATTCAGGATAAGTTTTTGGTCCATACAATCCATTCAAAAGAAGATTACTAACGCATTTCACTCAAATACATTTTGACTATATTAGCCAACTGTTTGAGTTGTGCCAAAAATCGGAAAGTAGATGGGATAGTAGACCTAATGGACTATAACCTGTCATATTCAATTTATTCGGAAATAGTTTTTGGTCCATACAATCCATTCAAAAGAAAATTTTTAAGGCATTTCACTCAAACACATATTGACTATTTTAGCCCACTGTGTGAGTTGTGCCAATAATCGGAAAGTGGTGGGGGATAGTGGACCTAATGGACTATAACCTGTCATTTTCAATTTATTCGGAAATAGTTTTTGGTCCAAACAATCCATTCAAAAGAAAAATTTAAGGCATTTCACTCAAACACATTTTGATTATTTTAGCCCACTGTGTGAGTTGTGCCAATAATCGGAAAGTGGTGGGGGATAGTGGACCTAATGGACTACCACGTGTCATACTCAGTTTATTCAGATTTGGTTTTTGGTCCATACAATCTATTCAAAAGAGAATTTTTAAGGCATTTCACTCAAACACATTTTGACTATTTTAGCCCACTGTGTGAGTTGTGCCAATAATCGGAAAGTGGTGAGGGATAGTGGACCTAATGGACTATAACCTGTCATATTCAATTTATTCGGAAATAGTTTTTGGTCCAAACAATCCATTCAAAAGAAAATTTTTAAGGCATTTCACACAAACACATTTTGACTATTTTAGCCCACTGTGTGCGTTGTGCCAAAAATCGGAAATTGGTGGAGGATAGTGGACCTAATGGACTACCACGGGTCATACTCAGTTTATTCAGATTTGGTTTTTGGTCCATACAATCCATTCAACAGAGAATTTTTAAGGCATTTCACTCAAACACATTTTGACTATTTTAGCCCACTGTGTGAGTTGTGCCAATAATCGGAAAGTGGTGAGGGATAGTGGACCTAATGACCTATAACCTGTTATATTCAATTTATTCGGAAATAGTTTTTGGTCCATACAATCCATTCAAAAGTAAATTTTTAAGGCATTTCACTCAAACACATTTTGACTATTTTAGCCCACTGTGTTCGTTGTACCAAAAATCGGAAAGTAGTGGGGGATAGCGGACCTAATGGACTATAACCTGTCATATACAATTTATTCGGAAATAGTTTTTGGTCCAAACAATCCATTCTAAAGAAAATTTTTAAGGCATTTCACTCAAACACATTTTGACTATTTTAGCCCACTGTGTTCGTTGTACCAAAAATCGGAAAGTAATGGGGATAGCGGACCTAATGGACTATAACCTGTCATATTCAATTTGTTCAGATTTAGTTTTTGGTCCATAAAATCCATTTAAAAGAACATTTTTAAGGCATTTCACTCAAACACATTTGGACTATTTTAGCCCACTGTGTGAGTTGTGCCAATAATCGGAAAGTAGTGAGGGGTAGCGGACCTAATGGACTATAACCTGTCATATTCAATTTATTCAGAATAAGTTTTTGGTCCATACAATCCATTCAAAAGAAAATTTTTAAGGCATTTCACTCAAACACATTTGGACTATATTAGCCCACTGTGTGAGTTGTGCCAATAATCGGAAAGTAGTGAGGGGTAGCGGACCTAATGGACTATAACCTGTCATATTCAATTTATTCAGGATAAGTTTTTGGTCCATACAATCCATTCAAAAGAAGATTACTAACGCATTTCACTCAAATACATTTTGACTATATTAGCCCACTGTTTGAGTTGTGCCAAAAATCGGAAAGTGGTGGGGGATAGTGGACCTAATGGACTATAACCTGATATATTCAATTTATTCGGAGATAGTTTTTGGTCCAAACAATCCATTCAAAAGAATAGTTTTAAGGCATTTCACTTAAACACATTTTGACTATTTTACCCCACTGTGTGAGTTGTGCCAATAATCAGAAAGTGGTGAGAGATAGTGGACCTAATTTACTATAACCTGTCATATTCAGTTTATTCAGAAATAGTTTTTGGTCCATACAATCCATTCAAAAGAAGATTACTAAGGCATTTCACTCAAACACATTTTGACTATTTTAGCCCACTGTGTGAGTTGTGCCAAAAATCGGAAAGTGGTGGGGGATAGTGGACCTAATGGACTATAACCTGATATATTCAATTTATTCGGAAATAGTTTTTGGTCCAAACAATCCATTCAAAAGAAAATTTTTAAGGCATTTCACTCAAACACTGTGTTCGTTGTACCAAAAAGCGGAAAGTAGTGGGAGATAGCGGACCTAATGGACTATAACCTGTCATATACAATTTATTCGGATATAGTTTTTGGTCCAAACAATCCATTCAAAAGAAGATTACTAAGAAGATTACATATATATTTTGACTATTTTTGCCCACTGTGTGAGTTGTGCCAAAAATCGGAAAGTGGTGAGGGATAGCGGACCTAATATACTATAACCTGTTGTATTCAGTTTATTCAGAAATAATTTTTGGTCCATACAATCCATTCAAAAGAAGATTACTAAGGCATTTCACTCAAACACATTTTGACTATTTTAGCCCACTGTGTGAGTTGTGCCAAAAATCGGAAAGCGGTGAGGGACCTAATACACTATAACCTGTTATATTCATTTTATTCGGAAATAGTTTTTGGTCCATACAATCCATTCAAAAGGAAATTTTTAAGGCATTTCACTCACATACATTTTGACTATTTTAGCCCACTGTTTGAGTTGTGCCAAAAATCGGAAAAAAGGGGGGATAGTGGACCTAATGGACTATAACCTGTCATATTCAATTTATTCGGAAATAGTTTTTGGTCCATACAATCCATTCAAAAGAAAATTTTTAAGGCATTTCACTCAAACACATTTTGACTATTTTAGGTTACTGTGGGAGTTTTGCCAAAAATCGGAAAGTGGTGAGGGATAGCGGACCTAATATACTATAACCTGTTGTATTCAGTTTATTCAGAAATAATTTTTGGTCCATACAATCCATTCAAAAGAAGATTACTAAGGCATTTCACTCAAACACATTTTGACTATTTTAGCCCACTGTGTGAGTTGTGCCAAAAATCGGAAAGCGGTGAGAGATAGTGGACCTAATTTACTATAACCTGTCATATTCAATTTATTCGGAAATAATTTTTGGTCCAAAAAATCCATTCAAAAGAAGATTACTAAGGCATTTCACTCATATACATTTTGACTATTTTAGCCCACTGTGTGAGTTGTGCCAAAAATCGGAAAAAAGTGGGGGATAGCGGACCTAATGGACTATAACCTTTCATATTCAGTTTATTCGGAAATAGTTTTTGGTCCAAACAATCCATTCAAAAGAAAATTTTTAAGGCATTTCACTCAAACACATTTTGACTATTTTAGGTTACTGTGGGAGTTTTGCCAAAAATCGGAAAGTAGTGGGGGATAGTGGACCTAATGGACTATAACCTGTCATATTCAATTTATTCGGAAATAGTTTTTGGTCCAAACAATCCATTCAAAAGTAAATTTTTAAGGCATTTCACTCAAACACATTTTGACTATTTTAGCCCACTGTGTGAGTTGTGCCAATAATCGGAAAGTGGTGAGGGATAGTGGACCTAATGGACTATAACCTGTCATATTCCGTTTATTCAGAAATAGTTTTTGGTCCATACAATCCATTCAAAAGAAGATTACAAAGGCATTTCACTCAAACACATTTTGACTATTTTAGCCCACTGTGTGAGTTGTGCCAAAAATTGGAAAGTGCTGAGGGATAGTGGACCTAATGGACTATAACCTGTCATATTCAGTTTATTCAGAAATAGTTTTTGGTCCATACAATCCATTCAAAAGAAAATTTTTAAGGCATTTCACTCAAACACTGTGTTCGTTGTACCAAAAAGCGGAAAGTAGTGGGAGATAGCGGACCTAATGGACTATAACCTGTCATATACAATTTATTCGGATATAGTTTTTGGTCCAAACAATCCATTCAAAAGAAGATTACTAAGAAGATTACATATATATTTTGACTATTTTTGCCCACTGTGTGAGTTGTGCCAAAAATCGGAAAGTGGTGAGGGATAGCGGACCTAATATACTATAACCTGTTGTATTCAGTTTATTCAGAAATAATTTTTGGTCCATACAATCCATTCAAAAGAAGATTACTAAGGCATTTCACTCAAACACATTTTGACTATTTTAGCCCACTGTGTGAGTTGTGCCAAAAATCGGAAAGCGGTGAGGGATAGCGGACCTAATACACTATAACCTGTTATATTCATTTTATTCGGAAATAGTTTTTGGTCCATACAATCCATTCAAAAGGAAATTTTTAAGGCATTTCACTCACATACATTTTGACTATTTTAGCCCACTGTTTGAGTTGTGCCAAAAATCGGAAAAAAGGGGGGATAGTGGACCTAATGGACTATAACCTGTCATATTCAATTTATTCGGAAATAGTTTTTGGTCCATACAATCCATTCAAAAGAAAATTTTTAAGGCATTTCACTCAAACACATTTTGACTATTTTAGCCCACTGTGTGAGTTGCGCCAATAATCGGAAAGTGGTGGGGGATAGTGGACCTAATGGACTATAACCTGTCATATTCAGTTTATTCAGAAATAGTTTTTGGTACATACAACCCATTCAAAAGAAGATTACTAAGGCATTTCACTCAAACACATTTTGACTATTTTAGCCCACTGTGTGAGTTGTGCCAATAATCGGAAAATGGTGAGGGATAGTGGACCTAATGGACTATAACCTGTCATATTCAGTTTATTCAGAAATAGTTTTTGGTCCATACAATCCATTCAAAAGAAGATTACTAAGGCATTTCACTCAAACACATTTTGACTATTTTAGCCCACTGTGTGAGTTGTGCCAAAAATCGGAAAGTGGTGGGGGATAGTGGACCTAATGGACTATAACCTGTCATATTCAATTTATTCGGAGATAGTTTTTGGTCCAAAAAATCCATTCAAAAGAATAGTTTTAAGGCATTTCACTTAAACACATTTTGACTATTTTACCCCACTGTGTGAGTTGTGCCAATAATCAGAAAGTGGTGAGAGATAGTGGACCTAATTTACTATAACCTGTCATATTCAATTTATTCGGAAATAATTTTTGGTCCAAAAAATCCATTCAAAAGAAGATTACTAAGGCATTTCACTCATATACATTTTGACTATTTTAGCCCACTGTGTGAGTTGTGCCAAAAATCGGAAAAAAGTGGGGGATAGCGGACCTAATGGACTATAACCTTTCATATTCAGTTTATTCGGAAATAGTTTTTGGTCCAAACAATCCATTCAAAAGAAAATTTTTAAGGCATTTCACTCAAACACATTTTGACTATTTTAGGTTACTGTGGGAGTTTTGCCAAAAATCGGAAAGTAGTGGGGGATAGTGGACCTAATGGACTATAACCTGTCATATTCAATTTATTCGGAAATAGTTTTTGGTCCAAACAATCCATTCAAAAGAAAATTTTTAAGGCATTTCACTCAAACACATTTTGACTATTTTAGCCCACTGTGTGAGTTGTGCCAATAATCGGAAAGTGGTGAGGGATAGTGGACCTAATGGACTATAACCTGTCATATTCCGTTTATTCAGAAATAGTTTTTGGTCCATACAATCCATTCAAAAGAAGATTACAAAGGCATTTCACTCAAACACATTTTGACTATTTTAGCCCACTGTGTGAGTTGTGCCAAAAATTGGAAAGTGCTGAGGGATAGCGGACCTAATATACTATAACCTGTTGTATTCAGTTTATTCAGAAATAGTTTTTGGTCCAAACAATCCATTCAAAAGAAAATTTTTAAGGCATTTCACTCAAACACATTTTGACTATTTTTGCCCACTGTGTTCGTTGTACCAAAAAGCGGAAAGTAGTGGGAGATAGCGGACCTAATGGACTATAACCTGTCATATACAATTTATTCGGATATAGTTTTTGGTCCATACAATCCATTCAAGAGAAGATTACTAAGGCATTTCACTCAAACACATTTTGACTATTTTAGCCCACTGTGTGAGTTGTACCAAAAATCGGAAAGTGGTGAGGGATAGCAGACTTAATATACTATAACCTGTTGTATTCAGTTTATTCAGAAATAATTTTTGGTCCATACAATCCATTCAAAAGAAGATTACTAAGGCATTTCACTCATACACATTTTGACTATTTTAGGCCACTGTGTGAGTTCTGCCAAAAATCGGAAAGTGGTGAGGGATAGCGGACCTAATATACTATAACCTGTTGTATTCAGTTTATTCAGAAATAATTTTTGGTCCATACAATCCATTCAAAAGAAGATTACTAAGGCATTTCACTCAAACACATTTTGACTATTTTAGGCCACTGTGTGAGTTCTGCCAAAAATCGGAAAGTGGTGAGGGATAGCGGACCTAATATACTATAACCTGTTGTATTCAGTTTTTTCAGAAATAATTTTTGGTCCATACAATCCATTCAAAAGAAGATTACTAAGGCATTTCACTCAAACACATTTTGACTATTTTAGGCCACTGTGTGAGTTCTGCCAAAAATCGGAAAGTGGTGGGGGATAGCGGACCTAATATACTATAACCTGTTGTATTCAGTTTATTCAGAAATAATTTTTGGTCCAAACAATCCATTCAAAAGAAGATTACTAAGGCATTTCACTCATACACATTTTGACTATTTTAGGCCACTGTGTGAGTTGTGCCAATAATCGGAAAGTGGTGAGGGATAGTGGACCTAATGGACTATAACCTGTCATATTCAGTTTATTCAGAAATAGTTTTTGGTCCATACAATCCATTCAAGAGAAGATTACTAAGGCATTTCACTCATATATATTTTGACTATTTTTGCCCACTGTGTGAGTTGTGCCAAAAATCGGAAAGTAGGGGGGATAGTGGACCCAATGGACTATGACCTGTCATATTCAATATATTCGGAAATAGTTTTTGGTCCATACAATCCATTCAAGAGAAGATTACTAAGGCATTTCACTCAAACACATTTTGACTATTTTAGCCCACTGTGTGAGTTGTACCAAAAATCGGAAAGTGGTGAGGGATAGCGGACCTAATATACTATAACCTGTTGTATTCAGTTTTTTCAGAAATAATTTTTGGTCCATACAATCCATTCAAAAGAAGATTACTAAGGCATTTCACTCAAACACATTTTGACTATTTTAGGCCACTGTGTGAGTTCTGCCAAAAATCGGAAAGTGGTGAGGGATAGCGGACCTAATATACTATAACCTGTTGTATTCAGTTTATTCAGAAATAATTTTTGGTCCAAACAATCCATTCAAAAGAAGATTACTAAGGCATTTCACTCATACACATTTTGACTATTTTAGGCCACTGTGTGAGTTGTGCCAATAATCGGAAAGTGGTGAGGGATAGTGGACCTAATGGACTATAACCTGTCATATACAATTTATTCGGATATAGTTTTTGGTCCATACAATCCATTCAAGAGAAGATTACTAAGGCATTTCACTCATATATATTTTGACTATTTTTGCCCACTGTGTGAGTTGTGCCAAAAATCGGAAAGTAGGGGGGATAGTGGACCCAATGGACTATGACCTGTCATATTCAATATATTCGGAAATAGTTTTTGGTCCATACAATCCATTCAAGAGAAGATTACTAAGGCATTTCACTCAAACACATTTTGACTATTTTAGCCCACTGTGTGAGTTGTACCAAAAATCGGAAAGTGGTGAGGGATAGCAGACCTAATATACTATAACCTGTTGTATTCAGTTTATTCAGAAATAATTTTTGGTCCATACAATCCATTCAAAAGAAGATTACTAAGGCATTTCACTCATACACATTTTGACTATTTTAGGCCACTGTGTGAGTTCTGCCAAAAATCGGAAAGTGGTGAGGGATAGCGGACCTAATATACTATAACCTGTTGTATTCAGTTTATTCAGAAATAATTTTTGGTCCATACAATCCATTCAAAAGAAGATTACTAAGGCATTTCACTCAAACACATTTTGACTATTTTAGGCCACTGTGTGAGTTCTGCCAAAAATCGGAAAGTGGTGAGGGATAGCGGACCTAATATACTATAACCTGTTGTATTCAGTTTTTTCAGAAATAATTTTTGGTCCATACAATCCATTCAAAAGAAGATTACTAAGGCATTTCACTCAAACACATTTTGACTATTTTAGGCCACTGTGTGAGTTCTGCCAAAAATCGGAAAGTGGTGAGGGATAGCGGACCTAATATACTATAACCTGTTGTATTCAGTTTATTCAGAAATAATTTTTGGTCCAAACAATCCATTCAAAAGAAGATTACTAAGGCATTTCACTCATACACATTTTGACTATTTTAGGCCACTGTGTGAGTTGTGCCAATAATCGGAAAGTGGTGAGGGATAGTGGACCTAATGGACTATAACCTGTCATATTCAGTTTATTCAGAAATAGTTTTTGGTCCATACAATCCATTCAAAAGAAGATTACTAAGGCATTTCACTCAAACACATTTTGACTATTTTAGGCCACTGTGTGAGTTCTGCCAAAAATCGGAAAGTGGTGAGGGATAGCGGACCTAATATACTATAACCTGTTGTATTCAGTTTATTCAGAAATAATTTTTGGTCCATACAATCCATTCAAAAGAAGATTACTAAGGCATTTCACTCATATATATTTTGACTATTTTTGCCCACTGTGTGAGTTGTGCCAAAAATCGGAAAGTAGGGGGGATAGTGGACCCAATGGACTATGACCTGTCATATTCAATATATTCGGAAATAGTTTTTGGTCCATACAATCCATTCAAAAGAAGATTACTAAGGCATTTCACTCAAACACATTTTGACTATTTTAGCCCACTGTGTGAGTTGTATCAAAAATCGGAAAGTGGTGAGGGATAGCAGACATAATATACTATAACCTGTTGTATTCAGTTTATTCAGAAATAATTTTTGGTCCATACAATCCATTCAAAAGAAGATTACTAAGGCATTTCACTCAAACACATTTTGACTATTTTAGGCCACTGTGTGAGTTCTGCCAAAAATCGGAAAGTGGTGAGGGATAGCGGACCTAATATACTATAACCTGTTGTATTCAGTTTATTCAGAAATAATTTTTGGTCCATACAATCCATTCAAAAGAAGATTACTAAGGCATTTCACTCAAACACATTTTGACTATTTTAGCCCACTGTGTGAGTTGTGCCAAAAATCGGAAAGTGGTGAGGGATAGCGGACCTAATATACTATAACCTGTTGTATTCAGTTTATTCAGAAATAATTTTTGGTCCATACAATCCATTCAAAAGAAGATTACTAAGGCATTTCACTCAAACACATTTTGACTATTTTAGGCCACTGTGTGAGTTCTGCCAAAAATCGGAAAGTGGTGAGGGATAGCGGACCTAATATACTATAACCTGTTGTATTCAGTTTATTCAGAAATAGTTTTTGGTCCAAACAATCCATTCAAAAGAAAATTTTTAAGGCATTTCACTCAAACACATTTTGACTATTTTAGCCCACTGTGTGAGTTGTGCCAATAATCGGAAAGTGGTGAGGGATAGTGGACCTAATGGACTATAACCTGTCATATTCAGTTTATTCAGAAATAGTTTTTGGTCCATACAATCCATTCAAAAGAAGATTACTAAGGCATTTCACTCAAACACATTTTGACTATTTTAGCCCACTGTGTGAGTTGTGCCAAAAATCGGAAAGTGGTGAGGGATAGCGGACCTAATATACCATAACCTGTTGTATTCAGTTTATTCAGAAATAGTTTTTGGTCCAAACAATCCATTCAAAAGAAAATTTTTAGGGCATTTCACTCAAACACATTTTGACTATTTTAGCCCACTGTGTTCGTTGTACCAAAAATCGGAAATAAGTGGGGGATAGCGGACTTAATGGCCTATAACCTGTCATATACAATTTATTCGGAAATAGTTTTTGGTCCAAACAATCCATTCAAAAGAAGATTACTAAGGCATTTCACTCATATATATTTTGACTATTTTTGCCCACTGTGTGAGTTGTGCCAAAAATCGGAAAGTAGGGGGGATAGTGGACCTAATGGACTATAACCTGTCATATTCAATTTATTCGGAAATAGTTTTTGGTCCATACAATCCATTCAAAAGAAGATTACTAAGGCATTTCACTCAAACACATTTTGACTATTTTAGCCCACTGTGTGAGTTGTGTCAAAAATCGGAAAGTGGTGAGGGATAGCGGACCTAATATACCATAACCTGTTGTATTCAGTTTATTCAGAAATAGTTTTTGGTCCAAACAATCCATTCAAAAGAAAATTTTTAGGGCATTTCACTCAAACACATTTTGACTATTTTAGCCCACTGTGTTCGTTGTACCAAAAATCGGAAAGTAGTGGGGGATAGCGGACTTAATGGCCTATAACCTGTCATATACAATTTATTCGGAAATAGTTTTTGGTCCAAACAATCCATTCAAAAGAAGATTACTAAGGCATTTCACTCATATATATTTTGACTATTTTTGCCCACTGTGTGAGTTGTGCCAAAAATCGGAAAGTAGGGGGGATAGTGGACCTAATGGACTATAACCTGTCATATTCAATTTATTCGGAAATAGTTTTTGGTCCATACAATCCATTCAAAAGAAGATTACTAAGGCATTTCACTCAAACACATTTTGACTATTTTAGCCCACTGTGTGAGTTGTGCCAAAAATCGGAAAGTGGTGAAGGATAGCGGATCTAATATACTATAACCTGTTGTATTCAGTTTATTCAGAAATAATTTTTGGTCCATACAATCCATTCAAAAGAAGATTACTAAGGCATTTCACTCAAACACATTTTGACTATTTTAGCCCACTGTGTGAGTTGTGCCAAAAATCGGAAAGTAGGGGGGATAGTGGACCTAATGGACTATAACCTGTCATATTCAATTTATTCGGAAATAGTTTTTGGTCCATACAATCCATTCAAAAGAAGATTACTAAGGCATTTCACTCAAACACATTTTGACTATTTTTGCCCACTGTGTGAGTTGTGCCAAAAATCGGAAAGTAGGGGGGATAGTGGACCCAATGGACTATGACCTGTCATATTCAATATATTCGGAAATAGTTTTTGGTCCATACAATCCATTCAAAAGAAGATTACTAAGGCATTTCACTCAAACACATTTTGACTATTTTAGCCCACTGTGTGAGTTGTGCCAAAAATTGGAAAGTGGTGAGGGATACCGGACCTAATATACTATAACCTGTTGTATTCAGTTTATTCAGAAATAGTTTTTGGTCCAAACAATCCATTCAAAAGAAAATTTTTAAGGCATTTCACTCAAACACATTTTGACTATTTGAGCCCACTGTGTGAGTTGTGCCAATAATCGGAAAGTGGTGAGGGATAGTGGACCTAATGGACTATAACCTGTCATATTCAGTTTATTCAGAAATAGTTTTTGGTCCATACAATCCATTCAAAAGAAGATTACTAAGGCATTTCACTCAAACACATTTTGACTATTTTAGCCCACTGTGTGAGTTGTGTCAAAAATCGGAAAGTGGTGAGGGATAGCGGACCTAATATACCATAACCTGTTGTATTCCGTTTATTCAGAAATAGTTTTTGGTCCAAACAATCCATTCAAAAGAAAATTTTTAGGGCATTTCACTCAAACACATTTTGACTATTTTAGCCCACTGTGTTCGTTGTACCAAAAATCGGAAAGTAGTGGGGGATAGCGGACTTAATGGCCTATAACCTGTCATATACAATTTATTCGGAAATAGTTTTTGGTCCAAACAATCCATTCAAAAGAAGATTACTAAGGCATTTCACTCATATATATTTTGACTATTTTTGCCCACTGTGTGAGTTGTGCCAAAAATCGGAAAGTAGGGGGGATAGTGGACCTAATGGACTATAACCTGTCATATTCAATTTATTCGGAAATAGTTTTTGGTCCATACAATCCATTCAAAAGAAGATTACTAAGGCATTTCACTCAAACACATTTTGACTATTTTAGCCCACTGTGTGAGTTGTGCCAAAAATCGGAAAGTAGGGGGGATAGTGGACCTAATGGACTATAACCTGTCATATTCAATTTATTCGGAAATAGTTTTTGGTCCATACAATCCATTCAAAAGAAGATTACTAAGGCATTTCACTCAAACACATTTTGACTATTTTAGCCCACTGTGTGAGTTGTGCCAAAAATTGGAAAGTGGTGAGGGATAGCGGACCTAATATACTATAACCTGTTGTATTCAGTTTATTCAGAAATAGTTTTTGGTCCAAACAATCCATTCAAAAGAAAATTTTTAAGGCATTTCACTCAAACACATTTTGACTATTTTAGCCCACTGTGTGAGTTGTGCCAATAATCGGAAAGTGGTGAGGGATAGTGGACCTAATGGACTATAACCTGTCATATTCAGTTTATTCAGAAATAGTTTTTGGTCCATACAATCCATTCAAAAGAAGATTACTAAGGCATTTCACTCAAACACATTTTGACTATTTTAGCCCACTGTGTGAGTTGTGCCAAAAATCGGAAAGTGGTGAGGGATAGCGGACCTAATATACCATAACCTGTTGTATTCAGTTTATTCAGAAATAGTTTTTGGTCCAAACAATCCATTCAAAAGAAAATTTTTAGGGCATTTCACTCAAACACATTTTGACTATTTTAGCCCACTGTGTTCGTTGTACCAAAAATCGGAAATAAGTGGGGGATAGCGGACTTAATGGCCTATAACCTGTCATATACAATTTATTCGGAAATAGTTTTTGGTCCAAACAATCCATTCAAAAGAAGATTACTAAGGCATTTCACTCATATATATTTTGACTATTTTTGCCCACTGTGTGAGTTGTGCCAAAAATCGGAAAGTAGGGGGGATAGTGGACCTAATGGACTATAACCTGTCATATTCAATTTATTCGGAAATAGTTTTTGGTCCATACAATCCATTCAAAAGAAGATTACTAAGGCATTTCACTCAAACACATTTTGACTATTTTAGCCCACTGTGTGAGTTGTGTCAAAAATCGGAAAGTGGTGAGGGATAGCGGACCTAATATACCATAACCTGTTGTATTCAGTTTATTCAGAAATAGTTTTTGGTCCAAACAATCCATTCAAAAGAAAATTTTTAGGGCATTTCACTCAAACACATTTTGACTATTTTAGCCCACTGTGTTCGTTGTACCAAAAATCGGAAAGTAGTGGGGGATAGCGGACTTAATGGCCTATAACCTGTCATATACAATTTATTCGGAAATAGTTTTTGGTCCAAACAATCCATTCAAAAGAAGATTACTAAGGCATTTCACTCATATATATTTTGACTATTTTTGCCCACTGTGTGAGTTGTGCCAAAAATCGGAAAGTAGGGGGGATAGTGGACCTAATGGACTATAACCTGTCATATTCAATTTATTCGGAAATAGTTTTTGGTCCATACAATCCATTCAAAAGAAGATTACTAAGGCATTTCACTCAAACACATTTTGACTATTTTAGCCCACTGTGTGAGTTGTGCCAAAAATCGGAAAGTGGTGAAGGATAGCGGATCTAATATACTATAACCTGTTGTATTCAGTTTATTCAGAAATAATTTTTGGTCCATACAATCCATTCAAAAGAAGATTACTAAGGCATTTCACTCAAACACATTTTGACTATTTTAGCCCACTGTGTGAGTTGTGCCAAAAATCGGAAAGTAGGGGGGATAGTGGACCTAATGGACTATAACCTGTCATATTCAATTTATTCGGAAATAGTTTTTGGTCCATACAATCCATTCAAAAGAAGATTACTAAGGCATTTCACTCAAACACATTTTGACTATTTTTGCCCACTGTGTGAGTTGTGCCAAAAATCGGAAAGTAGGGGGGATAGTGGACCCAATGGACTATGACCTGTCATATTCAATATATTCGGAAATAGTTTTTGGTCCATACAATCCATTCAAAAGAAGATTACTAAGGCATTTCACTCAAACACATTTTGACTATTTTAGCCCACTGTGTGAGTTGTGCCAAAAATTGGAAAGTGGTGAGGGATACCGGACCTAATATACTATAACCTGTTGTATTCAGTTTATTCAGAAATAGTTTTTGGTCCAAACAATCCATTCAAAAGAAAATTTTTAAGGCATTTCACTCAAACACATTTTGACTATTTTAGCCCACTGTGTGAGTTGTGCCAATAATCGGAAAGTGGTGAGGGATAGTGGACCTAATGGACTATAACCTGTCATATTCAGTTTATTCAGAAATAGTTTTTGGTCCATACAATCCATTCAAAAGAAGATTACTAAGGCATTTCACTCAAACACATTTTGACTATTTTAGCCCACTGTGTGAGTTGTGTCAAAAATCGGAAAGTGGTGAGGGATAGCGGACCTAATATACCATAACCTGTTGTATTCAGTTTATTCAGAAATAGTTTTTGGTCCAAACAATCCATTCAAAAGAAAATTTTTAGGGCATTTCACTCAAACACATTTTGACTATTTTAGCCCACTGTGTTCGTTGTACCAAAAATCGGAAAGTAGTGGGGGATAGCGGACTTAATGGCCTATAACCTGTCATATACAATTTATTCGGAAATAGTTTTTGGTCCAAACAATCCATTCAAAAGAAGATTACTAAGGCATTTCACTCATATATATTTTGACTATTTTTGCCCACTGTGTGAGTTGTGCCAAAAATCGGAAAGTAGGGGGGATAGTGGACCTAATGGACTATAACCTGTCATATTCAATTTATTCGGAAATAGTTTTTGGTCCATACAATCCATTCAAAAGAAGATTACTAAGGCATTTCACTCAAACACATTTTGACTATTTTAGCCCACTGTGTGAGTTGTGCCAAAAATCGGAAAGTGGTGAAGGATAGCGGATCTAATATACTATAACCTGTTGTATTCAGTTTATTCAGAAATAATTTTTGGTCCATACAATCCATTCAAAAGAAGATTACTAAGGCATTTCACTCAAACACATTTTGACTATTTTAGCCCACTGTGTGAGTTGTGCCAGAAATCGGAAAGTAGGGGGGATAGTGGACCCAATGGACTATAACCTGTCATATTCAATTTATTCGGAAATAGTTTTTGGTCCATACAATCCATTCAAAAGAAGATTACTAAGGCATTTCACTCAAACACATTTTGACTATTTTAGCCCACTGTGTGAGTTGTGCCAAAAATCGGAAAGTGGTGAAGGATAGCGGATCTAATATACTATAACCTGTTGTATTCAGTTTATTCAGAAATAATTTTTGGTCCATACAATCCATTCAAAAGAAGATTACTAAGGCATTTCACTCAAACACATTTTGACTATTTTAGCCCACTGTGTGAGTTGTGTCAAAAATCGGAAAGTGGTGAGGGATAGCGGACCTAATATACTATAACCTGTTGTATTCAGTTTATTCAGAAATAATTTTTGGTCCAAACAATCCATTCAAAAGAAGATTACTAAGGCATTTCACTCATATATATTTTGACTATTTTTGCCCACTGTGTGAGTTGTGCCAAAAATCGGAAAGTAGGGGGGATAGTGGACCTAATGGACTATAACCTGTCATATTCAATTTATTCGGAAATAGTTTTTGGTCCATACAATCCATTCAAAAGAAGACTACTAAGGCATTTCACTCAAACACATTTTGACTATTTTAGCCCACTGTGTGAGTTGTGCCAAAAATCGGAAAGTGGTGAAGGATAGCGGATCTAATATACTATAACCTGTTGTATTCAGTTTATTCAGAAATAATTTTTGGTCCATACAATCCATTCAAAAGAAGATTACTAAGGCATTTCACTCACATACATTTTGACTATTTTAGCCCACTGTGTGAGTTGTGCCAAAAATCGGAAAGTAGGGGGGATAGTGGACCTAATGGACTATAACCTGTCATATTCAGTTTTTTCAGAAATAATTTTTGGTCCAAACAATCCATTCAAAAGAAGATTACTAAGGCATTTCACTCATATATATTTTGACTATTTTAGCCCACTGTGTGAGTTGTGCCAAAAATCGGAAAGTGGTGAAGGATAGCGGATCTAATATACTATAACCTGTTGTATTCAGTTTATTCAGAAATAATTTTTGGTCCATACAATCCATTCAAAAGAAGATTACTAAGGCATTTCACTCACATACATTTTGACTATTTTAGCCCACTGTGTGAGTTGTGCCAAAAATCGGAAAGTAGGGGGGATAGTGGACCTAATGGACTATAACCTGTCATATTCAATTTATTCGGAAATAGTTTTTGGTCCATACAATCCATTCAAAAGAAGATTACTAAGGCATTTCACTCAAACACATTTTGACTATTTTTGCCCACTGTGTGAGTTGTGCCAAAAATCGGAAAGTAGGGGGGATAGTGGACCCAATGGACTATAACCTGTCATATTCAATTTATTCGGAAATAGTTATTGGTCCATACAATCCATTCAAAAGAATATTTTTAAGGCATTTCACTCAAACACATTTTGACTATTTTAGCCCACTGTGTGAGTTGTGCCAATAATCGGAAAGTGGTGGGGGATAGTGGACCTAATGGACTATAACCTGTCATATTCAGTTTATTCGGAAATAGTTTTTGGTCCATACAATCCATTCAAAAGGAAATTTTTAAGGCATTTCACTCAAACACATTTTGACTATTTTAGCCCACTGTGTGAGTTGTGCCAATAATCGGAAAGTGGTGGGGGATAGTGGACCTAATGGACTACCACGTGTCATACTCAGTTTATTCAGATTTGGTTTTTGGTCCATACAATCCATTCAAAAGGGAATTTTTAAGGCATTTCACTCAAACACATTTTGACTATTTTAGCCCACTGTGTGAGTTGTGCCAATAATCGGAAAGTGGTGAGGGATAGTGGACCTAATGGTCCACTGTCATATTCAATTTATTCGGAAATAGTTTTTGGTCCATACAATCCATTCAAAAGTAAATTTTTAAGGCATTTCACTCAAACACATTTTGACTATTTTAGCCCACTGTGTTCGTTGTACCAAAAATCGGAAAGTGGTGAGGGATAGCGGACCTAATATACTATAACCTGCTGTATTCAGTTTATTCAGAAATAATTTTTGGTCCATACAATCCATTCAAAAGAAGATTACTAAGGCATTTCACTCAAACACATTTTGACTATTTTAGGCCACTGTGTGAGTTCTGCCAAAAATCGGAAAGTAGTGAGGGGTAGCGGACCTAATGGACTATAACCTGTCGTATTCAGTTTGTTCAGATTTAGTTTTTGGTCCATAAAATCCATATAAAAGAACATTTTTAAGGCATTTCACTCAAACACATTTGGACTATTTTAGCCCACTGTGTGAGTTGTGCCAATAATCGGAAAGTAGTGAGGGGTAGCGGACCTAATGGACTATAACCTGTCATATTCAATTTATTCAGAAATAGTTTTTGGTCCATACAATCCATTCAAAAGAAAATTTTTAAGGCATTTCACTCAAACACATTTGGACTATTTTAGCCCACTGTGTGAGTTGTGCCAATAATCGGAAAGTAGTGAGGGGTAGCGGACCTAATGGACTATAACCTGTCATATTCAATTTATTCAGGATAAGTTTTTGGTCCATGCAATCCATTCAAAAGAAGATTACTAACGCATTTCACTCAAATACATTTTGACTATATTAGCCCACTGTTTGAGTTGTGCCAAAAATCGGAAAGTAGATGGGATAGTAGACCTAATGGACTATAACCTATCATATTCAATTTATTCGGAAATAGTTTTTGGTCCATACAATCCATTCAAAAGAAAATTTTTAAGGCATTTCACTCAAACACATATTGACTCTTTTAGCCCACTGTGTGAGTTGTGCCAATAATCGGAAAGTGGTGGGGGATAGTGGACCTAATGGACTATAACCTGTCATATTCAATTTATTCGGAAATAGTTTTTGGTCCAAACAATCCATTCAAAAGAAAAATTTAAGGCATTTCACTCAAACACATTTTGACTATTTTAGCCCACTGTGTGAGCTGTGCCAATAATCGGAAAGTGGTGGGTGATAGTGGACCTAATGGACTATAACCTGTCATATTCTATTTATTCGGAAATAGTTTTTGGTCCATACAATCCATTCAAAAGAATATTTTTAAGGCATTTCACTCAAACACATTTTGACTATTTTAGCCCACTGTGTGAGTTGTGCCAATAATCGGAAAGTGGTGGGGGATAGTGGACCTATTGGACTATAACCTGTCATATTCAATTTATTCGGAAATAGTTTTTGGTCCATACAATCCATTCAAAACAAAATTTTTAAGGCATTTCACTCAAACACATTTTGACTATTTTAGCCCACTGTGTGAGTTGTGTCAATAATCGGAAAGTGGTGAGGGATAGTGGACCTAATGGACTATAACCTGTCATATTCAGGTTATTCAGAAAGAGTTTTTGGTCCATACAATCCATTCAAAAGAAGATTACTAAGGCATTTCACTCATATATATTTTGACTATTTTTGCCCACTGTGTGAGTTGTGCCAAAAATCGGAAAGTAGGGGGGATAGTGGACCCAATGGACTATGACCTGTCATATTCAATATATTCGGAAATAGTTTTTGGTCCATACAATCCATTCAAAAGAAGATTACTAAGGCATTTCACTCAAACACATTTTGACTATTTTAGTCCACTGTGTGAGTTGTACCAAAAATCGGAAAGTGGTGAGGGATAGCAGACCTAATATACTATAACCTGTTGTATTCAGTTTATTCAGAAATAATTTTTGGTCCATACAATCCATTCAAAAGAAGATTACTAAGGCATTTCACTCAAACACATTTTGACTATTTTAGGCCACTGTGTGAGTTCTGCCAAAAATCGGAAAGTGGTGAGGGATAGCGGACCTAATATACTATAACCTGCTGTATTCAGTTTATTCAGAAATAATTTTTGGTCCATACAATCCATTCAAAAGAAGATTACTAAGGCATTTCACTCAAACACATTTTGACTATTTTAGCCCACTGTGTGAGCTGTGCCAAAAATCGGAAAGTGGTGAGGGATAGCGGACCTAATATACTATAACCTGTTGTATTCAGTTTATTCAGACATAATTTTTGGTCCATACAATCCATTCAAAAGAAAATTACTAAGGCATTTCACTCAAACACATTTTGACTATTTTAGCCCACTGTGTGAGTTGTGCCAAAAATCGGAAAGTGGTGAGGGATAGCGGACCTAATATACTATAACCTGTTGTATTCAGTTTATTCAGAAATAATTTTTGGTCCATACAATCCATTCAAAAGAAGATTACTAAGGCATTTCACTCAAACACATTTTGACTATTTTAGGCCACTGTGTGAGTTCTGCCAAAAATCGGAAAGTAGTGAGGGGTAGCGGACCTAATGGACTATAACCTGTCATATTCAATTTATTCAGAAATAGTTTTTGGTCCATACAATCCATTCAAAAGAAAATTTTTAAGGCATTTCACTTAAACACATTTTGACTATTTTACCCCACTGTGTGAGTTGTGCCAATAAACAGAAAGTGGTGAGAGATAGTGGACCTAATGGACTATAACCTGTCATATTCAGTTTATTCAGAAATAGTTTTTGGTCCATACAATCCATTAAAAAGAAGATTACTAAGGCATTTCACTCAAACACATTTTGACTATTTTAGCCCACTGTGTGAGCTGTGCCAATAATCGGAAAGGGGTGGGTGATAGTGGACCTAATGGACTATAACCTGTCATATTCTATTTATTCGGAAATAGTTTTTGGTCCATACAATCCATTCAAAAGAATATTTTTAAGGCATTTCACTCAAACACATTTTGACTATTTTAGCCCACTGTGTGAGTTGTGCCAATAATCGGAAAATGGTGGGGGATAGTGGACCTATTGGACTATAACCTGTCATATTCAGTTTATTCGGAAATAGTTTTTGGTCCATACAATCCATTCAAAACAAAATTTTTAAGGCATTTCACTCAAACACATTTTGACTATTTTAGCCCACTGTGTGAGTTGTGTCAATAATCGGAAAGTGGTGAGGGATAGTGGACCTAATGGACTATAACCTGTCATATTCAGTTTATTCAGAAATAGTTTTTGGTCCATACAATCCATTCAAAAGAAGATTACTAAGGCATTTCACTCATATATATTTTGACTATTTTTGCCCACTGTGTGAGTTGTGCCAAAAATCGGAAAGTAGGGGGGATAGTGGACCTATTGGACTATGACCTGTCATATTCAATATATTCGGAAATAGTTTTTGGTCCATACAATCCATTCAAAAGAAAATTACTAAGGCATTTCACTCAAACACATTTTGACTATTTTACCCCACTGTGTGAGTTGTGCCAATAAACAGAGAGTGGTGAGAGAAAGTGGACCTAATGGACTATAACCTGTCATATTCAGTTTATTCAGAAATAGTTTTTGGTCCATACAATCCATTCAAAAGTAGATTACTAAGGCATTTCACTCAAACACATTTTGACTATTTTAGCCCACTGTGTGAGTTGTGCCAAAAATCGGAAAGTGGTGAGGGATAGCGGATCTAATATACTATAACCTGTTGTATTCAGTTTATTCAGAAATAATTTTTGGTCCATACAATCCATTCAAAAGAAGATTACTAAGGCATTTCACTCAAACACATTTTGACTATTTTAGCCCACTGTGTGAGTTGTGCCAAAAATCGGAAAGTAGGGGGGATAGTGGACCTAATGGACTATAACCTGTCATATTCAATTTATTCGGAAATAGTTATTGGTCCATACAATCCATTCAAAAGAATATTTTTAAGGCATTTCACTCAAACACATTTTGACTATTTTAGCCCACTGTGTGAGTTGTGCCAATAATCGGAAAGTGGTGGGGGATAGTGGACCTAATGGACTATAACCTGTCATATTCAGTTTATTCGGAAATAGTTTTTGGTCCATACAATCCATTCAAAAGGAAATTTTTAAGGCATTTCACTCAAACACATTTTGACTATTTTAGCCCACTGTGTGAGTTGTGCCAATAATCGGAAAGTGGTGGGGGATAGTGGACCTAATGGACTACCACGTGTCATACTCAGTTTATTCAGATTTGGTTTTTGGTCCATACAATCCATTCAAAAGGGAATTTTTAAGGCATTTCACTCAAACACATTTTGACTATTTTAGCCCACTGTGTGAGTTGTGCCAATAATCGGAAAGTGGTGAGGGATAGTGGACCTAATGGTCCACTGTCATATTCAATTTATTCGGAAATAGTTTTTGGTCCATACAATCCATTCAAAAGTAAATTTTTAAGGCATTTCACTCAAACACATTTTGACTATTTTAGCCCACTGTGTTCGTTGTACCAAAAATCGGAAAGTGGTGAGGGATAGCGGACCTAATATACTATAACCTGCTGTATTCAGTTTATTCAGAAATAATTTTTGGTCCATACAATCCATTCAAAAGAAGATTACTAAGGCATTTCACTCAAACACATTTTGACTATTTTAGGCCACTGTGTGAGTTCTGCCAAAAATCGGAAAGTAGTGAGGGGTAGCGGACCTAATGGACTATAACCTGTCGTATTCAGTTTGTTCAGATTTAGTTTTTGGTCCATAAAATCCATATAAAAGAACATTTTTAAGGCATTTCACTCAAACACATTTGGACTATTTTAGCCCACTGTGTGAGTTGTGCCAATAATCGGAAAGTAGTGAGGGGTAGCGGACCTAATGGACTATAACCTGTCATATTCAATTTATTCAGAAATAGTTTTTGGTCCATACAATCCATTCAAAAGAAAATTTTTAAGGCATTTCACTCAAACACATTTGGACTATTTTAGCCCACTGTGTGAGTTGTGCCAATAATCGGAAAGTAGTGAGGGGTAGCGGACCTAATGGACTATAACCTGTCATATTCAATTTATTCAGGATAAGTTTTTGGTCCATGCAATCCATTCAAAAGAAGATTACTAACGCATTTCACTCAAATACATTTTGACTATATTAGCCCACTGTTTGAGTTGTGCCAAAAATCGGAAAGTAGATGGGATAGTAGACCTAATGGACTATAACCTATCATATTCAATTTATTCGGAAATAGTTTTTGGTCCATACAATCCATTCAAAAGAAAATTTTTAAGGCATTTCACTCAAACACATATTGACTCTTTTAGCCCACTGTGTGAGTTGTGCCAATAATCGGAAAGTGGTGGGGGATAGTGGACCTAATGGACTATAACCTGTCATATTCAATTTATTCGGAAATAGTTTTTGGTCCAAACAATCCATTCAAAAGAAAAATTTAAGGCATTTCACTCAAACACATTTTGACTATTTTAGCCCACTGTGTGAGCTGTGCCAATAATCGGAAAGTGGTGGGTGATAGTGGACCTAATGGACTATAACCTGTCATATTCTATTTATTCGGAAATAGTTTTTGGTCCATACAATCCATTCAAAAGAATATTTTTAAGGCATTTCACTCAAACACATTTTGACTATTTTAGCCCACTGTGTGAGTTGTGCCAATAATCGGAAAGTGGTGGGGGATAGTGGACCTATTGGACTATAACCTGTCATATTCAATTTATTCGGAAATAGTTTTTGGTCCATACAATCCATTCAAAACAAAATTTTTAAGGCATTTCACTCAAACACATTTTGACTATTTTAGCCCACTGTGTGAGTTGTGTCAATAATCGGAAAGTGGTGAGGGATAGTGGACCTAATGGACTATAACCTGTCATATTCAGGTTATTCAGAAAGAGTTTTTGGTCCATACAATCCATTCAAAAGAAGATTACTAAGGCATTTCACTCATATATATTTTGACTATTTTTGCCCACTGTGTGAGTTGTGCCAAAAATCGGAAAGTAGGGGGGATAGTGGACCCAATGGACTATGACCTGTCATATTCAATATATTCGGAAATAGTTTTTGGTCCATACAATCCATTCAAAAGAAGATTACTAAGGCATTTCACTCAAACACATTTTGACTATTTTAGTCCACTGTGTGAGTTGTACCAAAAATCGGAAAGTGGTGAGGGATAGCAGACCTAATATACTATAACCTGTTGTATTCAGTTTATTCAGAAATAATTTTTGGTCCATACAATCCATTCAAAAGAAGATTACTAAGGCATTTCACTCAAACACATTTTGACTATTTTAGGCCACTGTGTGAGTTCTGCCAAAAATCGGAAAGTGGTGAGGGATAGCGGACCTAATATACTATAACCTGCTGTATTCAGTTTATTCAGAAATAATTTTTGGTCCATACAATCCATTCAAAAGAAGATTACTAAGGCATTTCACTCAAACACATTTTGACTATTTTAGCCCACTGTGTGAGCTGTGCCAAAAATCGGAAAGTGGTGAGGGATAGCGGACCTAATATACTATAACCTGTTGTATTCAGTTTATTCAGACATAATTTTTGGTCCATACAATCCATTCAAAAGAAAATTACTAAGGCATTTCACTCAAACACATTTTGACTATTTTAGCCCACTGTGTGAGTTGTGCCAAAAATCGGAAAGTGGTGAGGGATAGCGGACCTAATATACTATAACCTGTTGTATTCAGTTTATTCAGAAATAATTTTTGGTCCATACAATCCATTCAAAAGAAGATTACTAAGGCATTTCACTCAAACACATTTTGACTATTTTAGGCCACTGTGTGAGTTCTGCCAAAAATCGGAAAGTAGTGAGGGGTAGCGGACCTAATGGACTATAACCTGTCATATTCAATTTATTCAGAAATAGTTTTTGGTCCATACAATCCATTCAAAAGAAAATTTTTAAGGCATTTCACTTAAACACATTTTGACTATTTTACCCCACTGTGTGAGTTGTGCCAATAAACAGAAAGTGGTGAGAGATAGTGGACCTAATGGACTATAACCTGTCATATTCAGTTTATTCAGAAATAGTTTTTGGTCCATACAATCCATTCAAAAGAAGATTACTAAGGCATTTCACTCAAACACATTTTGACTATTTTAGCCCACTGTGTGAGCTGTGCCAATAATCGGAAAGGGGTGGGTGATAGTGGACCTAATGGACTATAACCTGTCATATTCTATTTATTCGGAAATAGTTTTTGGTCCATACAATCCATTCAAAAGAATATTTTTAAGGCATTTCACTCAAACACATTTTGACTATTTTAGCCCACTGTGTGAGTTGTGCCAATAATCGGAAAATGGTGGGGGATAGTGGACCTATTGGACTATAACCTGTCATATTCAGTTTATTCGGAAATAGTTTTTGGTCCATACAATCCATTCAAAACAAAATTTTTAAGGCATTTCACTCAAACACATTTTGACTATTTTAGCCCACTGTGTGAGTTGTGTCAATAATCGGAAAGTGGTGAGGGATAGTGGACCTAATGGACTATAACCTGTCATATTCAGTTTATTCAGAAATAGTTTTTGGTCCATACAATCCATTCAAAAGAAGATTACTAAGGCATTTCACTCATATATATTTTGACTATTTTTGCCCACTGTGTGAGTTGTGCCAAAAATCGGAAAGTAGGGGGGATAGTGGACCTATTGGACTATGACCTGTCATATTCAATATATTCGGAAATAGTTTTTGGTCCATACAATCCATTCAAAAGAAAATTACTAAGGCATTTCACTCAAACACATTTTGACTATTTTACCCCACTGTGTGAGTTGTGCCAATAAACAGAGAGTGGTGAGAGAAAGTGGACCTAATGGACTATAACCTGTCATATTCAGTTTATTCAGAAATAGTTTTTGGTCCATACAATCCATTCAAAAGTAGATTACTAAGGCATTTCACTCAAACACATTTTGACTATTTTAGCCCACTGTGTGAGTTGTGCCAAAAATCGGAAAGTGGTGAGGGATAGCAGACCTAATATACTATAACCTGTTGTATTCAGTTTATTCAGAAATAATTTTTGGTCCATACAATCCATTCAAAAGAAGATTAATAAGGCATTTCACTCAAACACATTTTGACTATTTTAGGCCACTGTGTGAGTTCTGCCAAAAATCGGAAAGTGGTGAGGGATAGCGGACCTAATATACTATAACCTGCTGTATTCAGTTTATTCAGAAATAATTTTTGGTCCATACAATCCATTCAAAAGAAGATTACTAAGGCATTTCACTCAAACACATTTTGACTATTTTAGCCCACTGTGTGAGCTGTGCCAAAAATCGGAAAGTGGTGAGGGATAGCGGACCTAATATACTATAACCTGTTGTATTCAGTTTATTCAGACATAATTTTTGGTCCATACAATCCATTCAAAAGAAAATTACTAAGGCATTTCACTCAAACACATTTTGACTATTTTAGCCCACTGTGTGAGTTGTGCCAAAAATCGGAAAGTGGTGAGGGATAGCGGACCTAATATACTATAACCTGTTGTATTCAGTTTATTCAGAAATAATTTTTGGTCCATACAATCCATTCAAAAGAAGATTACTAAGGCATTTCACTCAAACACATTTTGACTATTTTAGGCCACTGTGTGAGTTCTGCCAAAAATCGGAAAGTAGTGAGGGGTAGCGGACCTAATGGACTATAACCTGTCATATTCAGTTTATTCAGAAATAGTTTTTGGTCCATACAATCCATTCAAAAGAATATTTTTAAGGCATTTCACTCAAACACATTTTGACTATTTTAGCCCACTGTGTGAGTTGTGCCAATAATCGGAAAGTGGTGGGGGATAGTGGACCTATTGGACTATGACCTGTCATATTCAATATATTCGGAAATAGTTTTTGGTCCATACAATCCATTCAAAAGAAAATTACTAAGGCATTTCACTCAAACACATTTTGACTATTTTACCCCACTGTGTGAGTTGTGCCAATAAACAGAGAGTGGTGAGAGATAGTGGACCTAATGGACTATAACCTGTCATATTCAGTTTATTCAGAAATAGTTTTTGGTCCATACAATCCATTCAAAAGTAGATTACTAAGGCATTTCACTCAAACACATTTTGACTATTTTAGCCCACTGTGTGAGTTGTGCCAAAAATCGGAAAGTGGTGAGGGATAGCAGACCTAATATACTATAACCTGTTGTATTCAGTTTATTCAGAAATAATTTTTGGTCCATACAATCCATTCAAAAGAAGATTACTAAGGCATTTCACTCAAACACATTTTGACTATTTTAGCCCACTGTGTGAGTTGTGCCAAAAATCGGAAAGTGGTGAGGGATAGCAGACCTAATATACTATAACCTGTTGTATTCAGTTTATTCAGAAATAATTTTTGGTCCATACAATCCATTCAAAAGAAGATTACTAAGGCATTTCACTCAAACACATTTTGACTATTTTAGGCCACTGTGTGAGTTCTGCCAAAAATCGGAAAGTGGTGAGGGATAGCGGACCTAATATACTATAACCTGTTGTATTCAGTTTATTCAGAAATAATTTTTGGTCCATACAATCCATTCAAAAGAAAATTTTTAAGGCATTTCACTTAAACACATTTTGACTATTTTACCCCACTGTGTGAGTTGTGCCAATAAACAGAAAGTGGTGAGAGATAGTGGACCTAATGGACTATAACCTGTCATATTCTGTTTATTCGGAAATAGTTTTTGGTCCATACAATCCATTCAAAAGAATATTTTTAAGGCATTTCACTCAAACACATTTTGACTATTTTAGCCCACTGTGTGAGTTGTGCCAATAAACAGAAAGTGGTGAGAGATAGTGGACCTAATGGACTATAACCTGTCATATTCAGTTTATTCAGAAATAGTTTTTGGTCCATACAATCCATTCAAAAGGAGATTACTAAGGCATTTCACTCAAACACATTTTGACTATTTTAGCCCACTGTGTGAGCTGTGCCAATAATCGGAAAGTGGTGGGTGATAGTGGACCTAATGGACTATAACCTGTCATATTCTATTTATTCGGAAATAGTTTTTGGTCCATACAATCCATTCAAAAGAATATTTTTAAGGCATTTCACTCAAACACATTTTGACTATTTTAGCCCACTGTGTGAGTTGTGCCAATAATCGGAAAGTGGTGGGGGATAGTGGACCTATTGGACTATAACCTGTCATATTCAATTTATTCGGAAATAGTTTTTGGTCCATACAATCCATTCAAAACAAAATTTTTAAGGCATTTCACTCAAACACATTTTGACTATTTTAGCCCACTGTGTGAGTTGTGTCAATAATCGGAAAGTGGTGAGGGATAGTGGACCTAATGGACTATAACCTGTCATATTCAGTTTATTCAGAAATAGTTTTTGGTCCATACAATCCATTCAAAAGAAGATTACTAAGGCATTTCACTCATATATATTTTGACTATTTTTGCCCACTGTGTGAGTTGTGCCAAAAATCGGAAAGTAGGGGGAATAGTGGACCTATTGGACTATGACCTGTCATATTCAATATATTCGGAAATAGTTTTGGTCCATACAATCCATTCAAAAGAAAATTACTAAGGCATTTCACTCAAACACATTTTGACTATTTTACCCCACTGTGTGAGTTGTGCCAATAAACAGAGAGTGGTGAGAGATAGTGGACCTAATGGACTATAACCTGTCATATTCAGTTTATTCAGAAATAGTTTTTGGTCCATACAATCCATTCAAAAGAATATTTTTAAGGCATTTCACTCAAACACATTTTGACTATTTTAGCCCACTGTGTGAGTTGTGCCAATAATCGGAAAGTGGTGGGGGATAGTGGACCTATTGGACTATGACCTGTCATATTCAATATATTCGGAAATAGTTTTTGGTCCATACAATCCATTCAAAAGAAAATTACTAAGGCATTTCACTCAAACACATTTTGACTATTTTACCCCACTGTGTGAGTTGTGCCAATAAACAGAGAGTGGTGAGAGATAGTGGACCTAATGGACTATAACCTGTCATATTCAGTTTATTCAGAAATAGTTTTTGGTCCATACAATCCATTCAAAAGTAGATTACTAAGGCATTTCACTCAAACACATTTTGACTATTTTAGCCCACTGTGTGAGTTGTGCCAAAAATCGGAAAGTGGTGAGGGATAGCAGACCTAATATAATATAACCTGTTGTATTCAGTTTATTCAGAAATAATTTTTGGTCCATACAATCCATTCAAAAGAAGATTACTAAGGCATTTCACTCAAACACATTTTGACTATTTTAGGCCACTGTGTGAGTTCTGCCAAAAATCGGAAAGTGGTGAGGGATAGCGGACCTAATATACTATAACCTGTCATATTCAGTTTATTCAGAAATAGTTTTTGGTCCATACAATCCATTCAAAAGAAGTTTACTAAGGCATTTCACTCAAACACATTTTGACTATTTTAGCCCACTGTGTGAGTTGTGCCAAAAATCGGAAAGTGGTGAGGGATAGCAGACCTAATATACTATAACCTGTTGTATTCAGTTTATTCAGAAATAATTTTTGGTCCATACAATCCATTCAAAAGAAGATTACTAAGGCATTTCACTCAAACACATTTTGACTATTTTAGGCCACTGTGTGAGTTCTGCCAAAAATCGGAAAGTAGTGAGGGGTAGCGGACCTAATGGACTATAACCTGTCATATTCAATTTATTCAGAAATAGTTTTTGGTCCATACAATCCATTCAAAAGAAAATTTTTAAGGCATTTCACTTAAACACATTTTGACTATTTTACCCCACTGTGTGAGTTGTGCCAATAAACAGAAAGTGGTGAGAGATAGTGGACCTAATGGACTATAACCTGTCATATTCAGTTTATTCAGAAATAGTTTTTGGTCCATACAATCCATTCAAAAGAAGATTACTAAGGCATTTCACTCAAACACATTTTGACTATTTTAGCCCACTGTGTGAGTTGTGCCAAAAATCGGAAAGTGGTGAGGGATAGCAGACCTAATATACTATAACCTGTTGTATTCAGCTTATTCAGAAATAATTTTTGGTCCATACAATCCATTCAAAAGAAGATTACTAAGGCATTTCACTCAAACACATTTTGACTATTTTAGGCCACTGTGTGAGTTCTGCCAAAAATCGGAAAGTGGAGAGGGATAGCGGACCTAATATACTATAACCTGTTGTATTCAGTTTATTCAGAAATAATTTTTGGTCCATACAATCCATTCAAAAGAAGATTACTAAGGCATTTCACTCAAACACATTTTGACTATTTTAGCCCACTGTGTGAGTTGTGCCAAAAATCGGAAAGTGGTGAGGGATAGCGGACCTAATAAACTATAACCTGTTGTATTCAGTTTATTCAGAAATAATTTTTGGTCCATACAATCCATTCAAAAGAAAATTACTAAGGCATTTCACTCAAACACATTTTGACTATTTTAGCCCACTGTGTGAGTTGTGCCAATAATCCGAAAGTGGTGAGGGATAGTGGACCTAATGGACTATAACCTGTCATATTCAATTTATTCGGAAATAGTTTTTGGTCCATACAATCCATTCAAAAGAAGATTACTAAGGCATTTCACTCCAAACACATTTTGACTATTTTAGCCCACTGTGTGAGTTGTGCCAAAAATCGGAAAGTGGTGAGGGATAGCGGACCTAATATACTATAACCTGTTGTATTCAGTTTATTCAGAAATAATTTTTGGTCCATACAATCCATTCAAAAGAAGATTACTAAGGCATTTCACTCAAACACATTTTGACTATTTTAGCCCACTGTGTGAGTTGTGCCAAAAATCGGAAAGCAGTGAGGCATAGCGGACCTAATACACTATAACCTGTTATATTCATTTTATTCGGAAATAGTTTTTGGTCCATACAATCCATTCAAAAGGAAATTTTTAAGGCATTTCACTCACATACATTTTGACTATTTTAGCCCACTGTTTGAGTTGTGCCAGAAATCGGAAAAAAGGGGGGATAGTAGACCTAATGGACTATAACCTGTCATATTCAATTTATTCGGAAATAGTTTTTGGTCCATACAATCCATTCAAAAGAAAATTTTTAAGGCATTTCACTCAAACACATTTTGACTATTTTAGCCCACTGTGTGAGTTGTGCCAATAATCGGAAAGTGGTGGGGGATAGTGGACCTAATGGACTATAACCTGTCATATTCAGTTTATTCAGAAATAGTTTTTGGTCCATACAACCCATTCAAAAGAATATTACTAAGGCATTTCACTCAAACACATTTTGACTATTTTAGGTTACTGTGTGAGTTGTGCCAATAATCGGAAAGTGGTGAGGGATAGTGGACCTAATGGACTATAACCTGTCATATTCAGTTTATTCAGAAATAGTTTTTGGTCCATACAATCCATTCAAAAGAAAATTTTTAAGGCATTTCACTCAAACACATTTTGACTATTTTTGCCCACTGCGTTCGTTGTACCAAAAAGCGGAAAGTAGTGGGAGATAGCGGACCTAATGGACTATAACCTGTCATATACAATTTATTCGGATATAGTTTTTGGTCCAAACAATCCATTCAAAAGAAGATTACTAAGGCATTTCACTCATATATATTTTGACTATTTTTGCCCACTGTGTGAGTTGTGCCAAAAATCGGAAAGTAGGGGGGATAGTGGACCCAATGGACTATGACCTGTCATATTCAATATATTCGGAAATAGTTTTTGGTCCATACAATCCATTCAAAAGAAGATTACTAAGGCATTTCACTCAAACACATTTTGACTATTTTAGCCCACTGTGTGAGTTGTGCCAAAAATCGGAAAGTGGTGAGGGATAGCAGACCTAATATACTATAACCTGTTGTATTCAGTTTATTCAGAAATAATTTTTGGTCCATACAATCCATTCAATAGAAGATTACTAAGGCATTTCACTCATACACATTTTGACTATTTTAGGCCACTGTGTGAGTTCTGCCAAAAATCGGAAAGTGGTGAGGGATAGCGGACCTAATATACTATAACCTGCTGTATTCAGTTTATTCAGAAATAATTTTTGGTCCAAACAATCCATTCAAAAGAAGATTACTAAGGCATTTCACTCAAACACATTTTGACTATTTTAGCCCACTGTGTGAGTTGTGCCAATAATCGGAAAGTGGTGGGGGATAGTGGACCTAATGGACTACCACGTGTCATACTCAGTTTATTCAGATTTGGTTTTTGGTCCATACAATCCATTCAAAAGGGAATTTTTAAGGCATTTCACTCAAACACATTTTGACTATTTTAGCCCACTGTGTGAGTTGTGCCAATAATCGGAAAGTGGTGAGGGATAGTGGACCTAATGGACTATAACCTGTCATATTCAATTTATTCGGAAATAGTTTTTGGTCCATACAATCCATTCAAAAGTAAATTTTTAAGGCATTTCACTCAAACACATTTTGACTATTTTAGCCCACTGTATGAGTTGTGCCAATAATCGGAAAGTGGTGGGGGATAGTGGACCTAATGGACTATAACCTGTCATATACAATTTATTCGGAAATAGTTTTTGGTCCAAACAATCCATTCTAAAGAAAATTTTTAAGGCATTTCACTCAAACACATTTTGACTATTTGAGCCCACTGTGTTCGTTGTACCAAAAATCGGAAAGTAATGGGGGATAGTGGACCCAATGGACTATAACCTGTCATATTCAATTTATTCGGAAATAGTTATTGGTCCATACAATCCATTCAAAAGAATATTTTTAAGGCATTTCACTCAAACACATTTTGACTATTTTAGCCCACTGTGTGAGTTGTGCCAATAATCGGAAAGTGGTGGGGGATAGTGGACCTAACGGACTATAACCTGTCATATTCAGTTTATTCGGAAATAGTTTTTGGTCCATACAATCCATTCAAAAGAATATTTTTAAGGCATTTCACTCAAACACATTTTGACTATTTTAGCCCACTGTGTGAGTTGTGCCAATAATCGGAAAGTGGTGGGGGATAGTGGACCTAATGGACTATAACCTGTCATATTCTATTTATTCGGAAATAGTTTTTGGTCCATACAATCCATTCAAAAGAATATTTTTAAGGCATTTCACTCAAACACATTTTGACTATTTTAGCCCACTGTGTGAGTTGTGCCAATAATCGGAAAGTGGTGGGGGATAGTGGACCTAATGGACTATAACCTGTCATATTCAGTTTATTCGGAAATAGTTTTTGGTCCATACAATCCATTCAAAAGAAAATTTTTAAGGCATTTCACTCAAACACATTTTGACTATTTTAGCCCACTGTGTGAGTTGTGCCAATAATCGGAAAGTGGTGGGGGATAGTGGACCTAATGGACTATAACCTGTCATATTCAGTTTATTCGGAAATAGTTTTTGGTCCATACAATCCATTCAAAAGGAAATTTTTAAGGCATTTCACTCAAACACATTTTGACTATTTTAGCCCACTGTGTGAGTTGTGCCAATAATCGGAAAGTGGTGGGGGATAGTGGACCTAATGGACTATAACCTGTCATATTCAGTTTATTCGCAAATAGTTTTTGGTCCATACAATCCATTCAAAAGAAAATTTTTAAGGCATTTCACTCAAACACATTTTGACTATTTTAGCCCACTGTGTGAGTTGTGCCAATAATCGGAAAGTGGTGGGGGATAGTGGACCTAACGGACTATAACCTGTCATATTCAGTTTATTCGGAAATAGTTTTTGGTCCATACAATCCATTCAAAAGAATATTTTTAAGGCATTTCACTCAAACACATTTTGACTATTTTAGCCCACTGTGTGAGTTGTGCCAATAATCGGAAAGTGGTGGGGGATAGTGGACCTAATGGACTATAACCTGTCATATTCTATTTATTCGGAAATAGTTTTTGGTCCATACAATCCATTCAAAAGAATATTTTTAAGGCATTTCACTCAAACACATTTTGACTATTTTAGCCCACTGTGTGAGTTGTGCCAATAATCGGAAAGTGGTGGGGGATAGTGGACCTAATGGACTATAACCTGTCATATTCAGTTTATTCGGAAATAGTTTTTGGTCCATACAATCCATTCAAAAGGAAATTTTTAAGGCATTTCACTCAAACACATTTTGACTATTTTAGCCCACTGTGTGAGTTGTGCCAATAATCGGAAAGTGGTGGGGGATAGTGGACCTAATGGACTATAACCTGTCATATTCAGTTTATTCGGAAATAGTTTTTGGTCCATACAATCCATTCAAAAGAAAATTTTTAAGGCATTTCACTCAAACACATTTTGACTATTTTAGCCCACTGTGTGAGTTGTGCCAATAATCGGAAAGTGGTGGGGGATAGTGGACCTAATGGACTACCACGTGTCATACTCAGTTTATTCAGATTTGGTTTTTGGTCCATACAATCCATTCAAAAGGGAATTTTTAAGGCATTTCACTCAAATATATTTTGACTATTTTAGCCCACTGTGTGAGTTGTGCCAATAATCGGAAAGTGGTGAGGGATAGTGGACCTAATGGACTATAACCTGTCATATTCAATTTATTCGGAAATAGTTTTTGGTCCATACAATCCATTCAAAAGTAAATTTTTAAGGCATTTCACTCAAACACATTTTGACTATTTTAGCCCACTGTGTTCGTTGTACCAAAAATCGGAAAGTAGTGGGGGATAGCGGACCTAATGGACTATAACCTGTCATATACAATTTATTCGGAAATAGTTTTTGGTCCAAACAATCCATTCTAAAGAAAATTTTTAAGGCATTTCACTCAAACACATTTTGACTATTTTAGCCCACTGTGTTCGTTGTACCAAAAATCGGAAAGTAATGGGGGATAGCGGACCTAATGGACTATAACCTGTCGTATTCAATTTGTTCAGATTTAGTTTTTGGTCCATAAAATCCATATAAAAGAACATTTTTAAGGCATTTCACTCAAACACATTTGGACTATTTTAGCCCACTGTGTGAGTTGTGCCAATAATCGGAAAGTAGTGAGGGGTAGCGGACCTAATGGACTATAACCTGTCATATTCAATTTATTCAGAAATAGTTTTTGGTCCATACAATCCATTCAAAAGAAAATTTTTAAGGCATTTCACTCAAACACATTTGGACTATTTTAGCCCACTGTGTGAGTTGTGCCAATAATCGGAAAGTAGTGAGGGGTAGCGGACCTAATGGACTATAACCTGTCATATTCAATTTATGCAGGATAAGTTTTTGGTCCATACAATCCATTCAAAAGAAAATTACTAACGCATTTCACTCAAATACATTTTGACTATATTAGCCCACTGTTTGAGTTGTGCCAAAAATCGGAAAGTAGATGGGATAGTAGACCTAATGGACTATAACCTATCATATTCAATTTATTCGGAAATAGTTTTTGGTCCATACAATCCATTCAAAAGAAAATTTTTAAGGCATTTCACTCAAACACATATTGACTATTTTAGCCCACTGTGTGAGTTGTGCCAATAATCGGAAAGTGGTGGGGGATAGTGGACCTAATGGACTATAACCTGTCATATTCAATTTATTCGGAAATAGTTTTTGGTCCAAACAATCCATTCAAAAGAAAAATTTAAGGCATTTCACTCAAACACATTTTGACTATTTTAGCCCACTGTGTGAGCTGTGCCAATAATCGGAAAGTGGTGGGTGATAGTGGACCTAATGGACTATAACCTGTCATATTCTATTTATTCGGAAATAGTTTTTGGTCCATACAATCCATTCAAAAGAATATTTTTAAGGCATTTCACTCAAACACATTTTGACTATTTTAGCCCACTGTGTGAGTTGTGCCAATAATCGGAAAGTGGTGGGGGATAGTGGACCTAATGGACTATAACCTGTCATATTCAATTTATTCGGAAATAGTTTTTGGTCCATACAATCCATTCAAAAGAAGATTACTAAGGCATTTCACTCCAAACACATTTTGACTATTTTAGCCCACTGTGTGAGTTGTGCCAAAAATCGGAAAGTGGTGAGGGATAGCGGACCTAATATACTATAACCTGTTGTATTCAGTTTATTCAGAAATAATTTTTGGTCCATACAATCCATTCAAAAGAAGATTACTAAGGCATTTCACTCAAACACATTTTGACTATTTTAGCCCACTGTGTGAGTTGTGCCAAAAATCGGAAAGCAGTGAGGGATAGCGGACCTAATACACTATAACCTGTTATATTCATTTTATTCGGAAATAGTTTTTGGTCCATACAATCCATTCAAAAGGAAATTTTTAAGGCATTTCACTCACATACATTTTGACTATTTTAGCCCACTGTTTGAGTTGTGCCAGAAATCGGAAAAAAGGGGGGATAGTAGACCTAATGGACTATAACCTGTCATATTCAATTTATTCGGAAATAGTTTTTGGTCCATACAATCCATTCAAAAGAAAATTTTTAAGGCATTTCACTCAAACACATTTTGACTATTTTAGCCCACTGTGTGAGTTGTGCCAATAACCGGAAAGTGGTGGGGGATAGTGGACCTAATGGACTATAACCTGTCATATTCAGTTTATTCAGAAATAGTTTTTGGTCCATACAACCCATTCAAAAGAATATTACTAAGGCATTTCACTCAAACACATTTTGACTATTTTAGGTTACTGTGTGAGTTGTGCCAATAATCGGAAAGTGGTGAGGGATAGTGGACCTAATGGACTATAACCTGTCATATTCAGTTTATTCAGAAATAGTTTTTGGTCCATACAATCCATTCAAAAGAAAATTTTTAAGGCATTTCACTCAAACACATTTTGACTATTTTTGCCCACTGCGTTCGTTGTACCAAAAAGCGGAAAGTAGTGGGAGATAGCGGACCTAATGGACTATAACCTGTCATATACAATTTATTCGGATATAGTTTTTGGTCCAAACAATCCATTCAAAAGAAGATTACTAAGGCATTTCACTCATATATATTTTGACTATTTTTGCCCACTGTGTGAGTTGTGCCAAAAATCGGAAAGTAGGGGGGATAGTGGACCCAATGGACTATGACCTGTCATATTCAATATATTCGGAAATAGTTTTTGGTCCATACAATCCATTCAAAAGAAGATTACTAAGGCATTTCACTCAAACACATTTTGACTATTTTAGCCCACTGTGTGAGTTGTGCCAAAAATCGGAAAGTGGTGAGGGATAGCAGACCTAATATACTATAACCTGTTGTATTCAGTTTATTCAGAAATAATTTTTGGTCCATACAATCCATTCAATAGAAGATTACTAAGGCATTTCACTCATACACATTTTGACTATTTTAGGCCACTGTGTGAGTTCTGCCAAAAATCGGAAAGTGGTGAGGGATAGCGGACCTAATATACTATAACCTGCTGTATTCAGTTTATTCAGAAATAATTTTTGGTCCAAACAATCCATTCAAAAGAAGATTACTAAGGCATTTCACTCAAACACATTTTGACTATTTTAGCCCACTGTGTGAGTTGTGCCAATAATCGGAAAGTGGTGGGGGATAGTGGACCTAATGGACTATAACCTGTCATATTCAATTTATTCGGAAATAGTTTTTGGTCCATACAATCCATTCAAAAGTAAATTTTTAAGGCATTTCACTCAAACACATTTTGACTATTTTAGCCCACTGTATGAGTTGTGCCAATAATCGGAAAGTGGTGGGGGATAGTGGACCTAATGGACTATAACCTGTCATATACAATTTATTCGGAAATAGTTTTTGGTCCAAACAATCCATTCTAAAGAAAATTTTTAAGGCATTTCACTCAAACACATTTTGACTATTTGAGCCCACTGTGTTCGTTGTACCAAAAATCGGAAAGTAATGGGGGATAGTGGACCCAATGGACTATAACCTGTCATATTCAATTTATTCGGAAATAGTTATTGGTCCATACAATCCATTCAAAAGAATATTTTTAAGGCATTTCACTCAAACACATTTTGACTATTTTAGCCCACTGTGTGAGTTGTGCCAATAATCGGAAAGTGGTGGGGGATAGTGGACCTAACGGACTATAACCTGTCATATTCAGTTTATTCGGAAATAGTTTTTGGTCCATACAATCCATTCAAAAGAATATTTTTAAGGCATTTCACTCAAACACATTTTGACTATTTTAGCCCACTGTGTGAGTTGTGCCAATAATCGGAAAGTGGTGGGGGATAGTGGACCTAATGGACTATAACCTGTCATATTCTATTTATTCGGAAATAGTTTTTGGTCCATACAATCCATTCAAAAGAATATTTTTAAGGCATTTCACTCAAACACATTTTGACTATTTTAGCCCACTGTGTGAGTTGTGCCAATAATCGGAAAGTGGTGGGGGATAGTGGACCTAATGGACTATAACCTGTCATATTCAGTTTATTCGGAAATAGTTTTTGGTCCATACAATCCATTCAAAAGAAAATTTTTAAGGCATTTCACTCAAACACATTTTGACTATTTTAGCCCACTGTGTGAGTTGTGCCAATAATCGGAAAGTGGTGGGGGATAGTGGACCTAATGGACTATAACCTGTCATATTCAGTTTATTCGGAAATAGTTTTTGGTCCATACAATCCATTCAAAAGGAAATTTTTAAGGCATTTCACTCAAACACATTTTGACTATTTTAGCCCACTGTGTGAGTTGTGCCAATAATCGGAAAGTGGTGGGGGATAGTGGACCTAATGGACTATAACCTGTCATATTCAGTTTATTTGGAAATAGTTTTTGGTCCATACAATCCATTCAAAAGAAAATTTTTAAGGCATTTCACTCAAACACATTTTGACTATTTTAGCCCACTGTGTGAGTTGTGCCAATAATCGGAAAGTGGTGGGGGATAGTGGACCTAATGGACTACCACGTGTCATACTCAGTTTATTCAGATTTGGTTTTTGGTCCATACAATCCATTCAAAAGGGAATTTTTAAGGCATTTCACTCAAATATATTTTGACTATTTTAGCCCACTGTGTGAGTTGTGCCAATAATCGGAAAGTGGTGAGGGATAGTGGACCTAATGGACTATAACCTGTCATATTCAATTTATTCGGAAATAGTTTTTGGTCCATACAATCCATTCAAAAGTAAATTTTTAAGGCATTTCACTCAAACACATTTTGACTATTTTAGCCCACTGTGTTCGTTGTACCAAAAATCGGAAAGTAGTGGGGGATAGCGGACCTAATGGACTATAACCTGTCATATACAATTTATTCGGAAATAGTTTTTGGTCCAAACAATCCATTCTAAAGAAAATTTTTAAGGCATTTCACTCAAACACATTTTGACTATTTTAGCCCACTGTGTTCGTTGTACCAAAAATCGGAAAGTAATGGGGGATAGCGGACCTAATGGACTATAACCTGTCGTATTCAATTTGTTCAGATTTAGTTTTTGGTCCATAAAATCCATATAAAAGAACATTTTTAAGGCATTTCACTCAAACACATTTGGACTATTTTAGCCCACTGTGTGAGTTGTGCCAATAATCGGAAAGTAGTGAGGGGTAGCGGACCTAATGGACTATAACCTGTCATATTCAATTTATTCAGAAATAGTTTTTGGTCCATACAATCCATTCAAAAGAAAATTTTTAAGGCATTTCACTCAAACACATTTGGACTATTTTAGCCCACTGTGTGAGTTGTGCCAATAATCGGAAAGTAGTGAGGGGTAGCGGACCTAATGGACTATAACCTGTCATATTCAATTTATGCAGGATAAGTTTTTGGTCCATACAATCCATTCAAAAGAAAATTACTAACGCATTTCACTCAAACACATTTTGACTATATTAGCCCACTGTTTGAGTTGTGCCAAAAATCGGAAAGTAGATGGGATAGTAGACCTAATGGACTATAACCTATCATATTCAATTTATTCGGAAATAGTTTTTGGTCCATACAATCCATTCAAAAGAAAATTTTTAAGGCATTTCACTCAAACACATATTGACTATTTTAGCCCACTGTGTGAGTTGTGCCAATAATCGGAAAGTGGTGGGGGATAGTGGACCTAATGGACTATAACCTGTCATATTCAATTTATTCGGAAATAGTTTTTGGTCCAAACAATCCATTCAAAAGAAAAATTTAAGGCATTTCACTCAAACACATTTTGACTATTTTAGCCCACTGTGTGAGCTGTGCCAATAATCGGAAAGTGGTGGGTGATAGTGGACCTAATGGACTATAACCTGTCATATTCTATTTATTCGGAAATAGTTTTTGGTCCATACAATCCATTCAAAAGAATATTTTTAAGGCATTTCACTCAAACACATTTTGACTATTTTAGCCCACTGTGTGAGTTGTGCCAATAATCGGAAAGTGGTGGGGGATAGTGGACCTATTGGACTATAACCTGTCATATTCAATTTATTCGGAAATAGTTTTTGGTCCATACAATCCATTCAAAACAAAATTTTTAAGTCATTTCACTCAAACACATTTTGACTATATTAGCCCACTGTTTGAGTTGTGCCAAAAATCGGAAAGTAGATGGGATAGTAGACCTAATGGACTATAACCTATCATATTCAATTTATTCGGAAATAGTTTTTGGTCCATACAATCCATTCAAAAGAAAATTTTTAAGGCATTTCACTCAAACACATATTGACTATTTTAGCCCACTGTGTGAGTTGTGCCAATAATCGGAAAGTGGTGGGGGATAGTGGACCTAATGGACTATAACCTGTCATATTCAATTTATTCGGAAATAGTTTTTGGTCCAAACAATCCATTCAAAAGAAAAATTTAAGGCATTTCACTCAAACACATTTTGACTATTTTAGCCCACTGTGTGAGCTGTGCCAATAATCGGAAAGTGGTGGGTGATAGTGGACCTAATGGACTATAACCTGTCATATTCTATTTATTCGGAAATAGTTTTTGGTCCATACAATCCATTCAAAAGAATATTTTTAAGGCATTTCACTCAAACACATTTTGACTATTTTAGCCCACTGTGTGAGTTGTGCCAATAATCGGAAAGTGGTGGGGGATAGTGGACCTAATGGACTATAACCTGTCATATTCAATTTATTCGGAAATAGTTTTTGGTCCATACAATCCATTCAAAAGAAGATTACTAAGGCATTTCACTCCAAACACATTTTGACTATTTTAGCCCACTGTGTGAGTTGTGCCAAAAATCGGAAAGTGGTGAGGGATAGCGGACCTAATATACTATAACCTGTTGTATTCAGTTTATTCAGAAATAATTTTTGGTCCATACAATCCATTCAAAAGAAGATTACTAAGGCATTTCACTCAAACACATTTTGACTATTTTAGCCCACTGTGTGAGTTGTGCCAAAAATCGGAAAGCAGTGAGGGATAGCGGACCTAATACACTATAACCTGTTATATTCATTTTATTCGGAAATAGTTTTTGGTCCATACAATCCATTCAAAAGGAAATTTTTAAGGCATTTCACTCACATACATTTTGACTATTTTAGCCCACTGTTTGAGTTGTGCCAGAAATCGGAAAAAAGGGGGGATAGTAGACCTAATGGACTATAACCTGTCATATTCAATTTATTCGGAAATAGTTTATGGTCCATACAATCCATTCAAAAGAAAATTTTTAAGGCATTTCACTCAAACACATTTTGACTATTTTAGCCCACTGTGTGAGTTGTGCCAATAACCGGAAAGTGGTGGGGGATAGTGGACCTAATGGACTATAACCTGTCATATTCAGTTTATTCAGAAATAGTTTTTGGTCCATACAACCCATTCAAAAGAATATTACTAAGGCATTTCACTCAAACACATTTTGACTATTTTAGGTTACTGTGTGAGTTGTGCCAATAATCGGAAAGTGGTGAGGGATAGTGGACCTAATGGACTATAACCTGTCATATTCAGTTTATTCAGAAATAGTTTTTGGTCCATACAATCCATTCAAAAGAAAATTTTTAAGGCATTTCACTCAAACACATTTTGACTATTTTTGCCCACTGCGTTCGTTGTACCAAAAAGCGGAAAGTAGTGGGAGATAGCGGACCTAATGGACTATAACCTGTCATATACAATTTATTCGGATATAGTTTTTGGTCCAAACAATCCATTCAAAAGAAGATTACTAAGGCATTTCACTCATATATATTTTGACTATTTTTGCCCACTGTGTGAGTTGTGCCAAAAATCGGAAAGTAGGGGGGATAGTGGACCCAATGGACTATGACCTGTCATATTCAATATATTCGGAAATAGTTTTTGGTCCATACAATCCATTCAAAAGAAGATTACTAAGGCATTTCACTCAAACACATTTTGACTATTTTAGCCCACTGTGTGAGTTGTGCCAAAAATCGGAAAGTGGTGAGGGATAGCAGACCTAATATACTATAACCTGTTGTATTCAGTTTATTCAGAAATAATTTTTGGTCCATACAATCCATTCAATAGAAGATTACTAAGGCATTTCACTCATACACATTTTGACTATTTTAGGCCACTGTGTGAGTTCTGCCAAAAATCGGAAAGTGGTGAGGGATAGCGGACCTAATATACTATAACCTGCTGTATTCAGTTTATTCAGAAATAATTTTTGGTCCAAACAATCCATTCAAAAGAAGATTACTAAGGCATTTCACTCAAACACATTTTGACTATTTTAGCCCACTGTGTGAGTTGTGCCAATAATCGGAAAGTGGTGGGGGATAGTGGACCTAATGGACTACCACGTGTCATACTCAGTTTATTCAGATTTGGTTTTTGGTCCATACAATCCATTCAAAAGGGAATTTTTAAGGCATTTCACTCAAACACATTTTGACTATTTTAGCCCACTGTGTGAGTTGTGCCAATAATCGGAAAGTGGTGAGGGATAGTGGACCTAATGGACTATAACCTGTCATATTCAATTTATTCGGAAATAGTTTTTGGTCCATACAATCCATTCAAAAGTAAATTTTTAAGGCATTTCACTCAAACACATTTTGACTATTTTAGCCCACTGTATGAGTTGTGCCAATAATCGGAAAGTGGTGGGGGATAGTGGACCTAATGGACTATAACCTGTCATATACAATTTATTCGGAAATAGTTTTTGGTCCAAACAATCCATTCTAAAGAAAATTTTTAAGGCATTTCACTCAAACACATTTTGACTATTTGAGCCCACTGTGTTCGTTGTACCAAAAATCGGAAAGTAATGGGGGATAGTGGACCCAATGGACTATAACCTGTCATATTCAATTTATTCGGAAATAGTTATTGGTCCATACAATCCATTCAAAAGAATATTTTTAAGGCATTTCACTCAAACACATTTTGACTATTTTAGCCCACTGTGTGAGTTGTGCCAATAATCGGAAAGTGGTGGGGGATAGTGGACCTAACGGACTATAACCTGTCATATTCAGTTTATTCGGAAATAGTTTTTGGTCCATACAATCCATTCAAAAGAATATTTTTAAGGCATTTCACTCAAACACATTTTGACTATTTTAGCCCACTGTGTGAGTTGTGCCAATAATCGGAAAGTGGTGGGGGATAGTGGACCTAATGGACTATAACCTGTCATATTCTATTTATTCGGAAATAGTTTTTGGTCCATACAATCCATTCAAAAGAATATTTTTAAGGCATTTCACTCAAACACATTTTGACTATTTTAGCCCACTGTGTGAGTTGTGCCAATAATCGGAAAGTGGTGGGGGATAGTGGACCTAATGGACTATAACCTGTCATATTCAGTTTATTCGGAAATAGTTTTTGGTCCATACAATCCATTCAAAAGAAAATTTTTAAGGCATTTCACTCAAACACATTTTGACTATTTTAGCCCACTGTGTGAGTTGTGCCAATAATCGGAAAGTGGTGGGGGATAGTGGACCTAATGGACTATAACCTGTCATATTCAGTTTATTCGGAAATAGTTTTTGGTCCATACAATCCATTCAAAAGGAAATTTTTAAGGCATTTCACTCAAACACATTTTGACTATTTTAGCCCACTGTGTGAGTTGTGCCAATAATCGGAAAGTGGTGGGGGATAGTGGACCTAATGGACTATAACCTGTCATATTCAGTTTATTCGGAAATAGTTTTTGGTCCATACAATCCATTCAAAAGAAAATTTTTAAGGCATTTCACTCAAACACATTTTGACTATTTTAGCCCACTGTGTGAGTTGTGCCAATAATCGGAAAGTGGTGGGGGATAGTGGACCTAATGGACTACCACGTGTCATACTCAGTTTATTCAGATTTGGTTTTTGGTCCATACAATCCATTCAAAAGGGAATTTTTAAGGCATTTCACTCAAATATATTTTGACTATTTTAGCCCACTGTGTGAGTTGTGCCAATAATCGGAAAGTGGTGAGGGATAGTGGACCTAATGGACTATAACCTGTCATATTCAATTTATTCGGAAATAGTTTTTGGTCCATACAATCCATTCAAAAGTAAATTTTTAAGGCATTTCACTCAAACACATTTTGACTATTTTAGCCCACTGTGTTCGTTGTACCAAAAATCGGAAAGTAGTGGGGGATAGCGGACCTAATGGACTATAACCTGTCATATACAATTTATTCGGAAATAGTTTTTGGTCCAAACAATCCATTCTAAAGAAAATTTTTAAGGCATTTCACTCAAACACATTTTGACTATTTTAGCCCACTGTGTTCGTTGTACCAAAAATCGGAAAGTAATGGGGGATAGCGGACCTAATGGACTATAACCTGTCGTATTCAATTTGTTCAGATTTAGTTTTTGGTCCATAAAATCCATATAAAAGAACATTTTTAAGGCATTTCACTCAAACACATTTGGACTATTTTAGCCCACTGTGTGAGTTGTGCCAATAATCGGAAAGTAGTGAGGGGTAGCGGACCTAATGGACTATAACCTGTCATATTCAATTTATTCAGAAATAGTTTTTGGTCCATACAATCCATTCAAAAGAAAATTTTTAAGGCATTTCACTCAAACACATTTGGACTATTTTAGCCCACTGTGTGAGTTGTGCCAATAATCGGAAAGTAGTGAGGGGTAGCGGACCTAATGGACTATAACCTGTCATATTCAATTTATGCAGGATAAGTTTTTGGTCCATACAATCCATTCAAAAGAAAATTACTAACGCATTTCACTCAAACACATTTTGACTATATTAGCCCACTGTTTGAGTTGTGCCAAAAATCGGAAAGTAGATGGGATAGTAGACCTAATGGACTATAACCTATCATATTCAATTTATTCGGAAATAGTTTTTGGTCCATACAATCCATTCAAAAGAAAATTTTTAAGGCATTTCACTCAAACACATATTGACTATTTTAGCCCACTGTGTGAGTTGTGCCAATAATCGGAAAGTGGTGGGGGATAGTGGACCTAATGGACTATAACCTGTCATATTCAATTTATTCGGAAATAGTTTTTGGTCCAAACAATCCATTCAAAAGAAAAATTTAAGGCATTTCACTCAAACACATTTTGACTATTTTAGCCCACTGTGTGAGCTGTGCCAATAATCGGAAAGTGGTGGGTGATAGTGGACCTAATGGACTATAACCTGTCATATTCTATTTATTCGGAAATAGTTTTTGGTCCATACAATCCATTCAAAAGAATATTTTTAAGGCATTTCACTCAAACACATTTTGACTATTTTAGCCCACTGTGTGAGTTGTGCCAATAATCGGAAAGTGGTGGGGGATAGTGGACCTATTGGACTATAACCTGTCATATTCAATTTATTCGGAAATAGTTTTTGGTCCATACAATCCATTCAAAACAAAATTTTTAAGGCATTTCACTCAAACACATTTTGACTATTTTAGCCCACTGTGTGAGTTGTGTCAATAATCGGAAAGTGGTGAGGGATAGTGGACCTAATGGACTATAACCTGTCATATTCAGTTTATTCAGAAAGAGTTTTTGGTCCATACAATCCATTCAAAAGAAGATTACTAAGGCATTTCACTCATATATATTTTGACTATTTTTGCCCACTGTGTGAGTTGTGCCAAAAATCGGAAAGTAGGGGGGATAGTGGACCCAATGGACTATGACCTGTCATATTCAATATATTCGGAAATAGTTTTTGGTCCATACAATCCATTCAAAAGAAGATTACTAAGGCATTTCACTCAAACACATTTTGACTATTTTAGCCCACTGTGTGAGTTGTGCCAAAAATCGGAAAGTGGTGAGGGATAGCAGACCTAATATACTATAACCTGTTGTATTCAGTTTATTCAGAAATAATTTTTGGTCCATACAATCCATTCAAAAGAAGATTACTAAGGCATTTCACTCAAACACATTTTGACTATTTTAGGCCACTGTGTGAGTTCTGCCAAAAATCGGAAAGTGGTGAGGGATAGCGGACCTAATATACTATAACCTGCTGTATTCAGTTTATTCAGAAATAATTTTTGGTCCATACAATCCATTCAAAAGAAGATTGCTAAGGCATTTCACTCAAACACATTTTGACTATTTTAGCCCACTGTGTGAGCTGTGCCAAAAATCGGAAAGTGGTGAGGGATAGCGGACCTAATATACTATAACCTGTTGTATTCAGTTTATTCAGAAATAATTTTTGGTCCATACAATCCATTCAAAAGAAAATTACTAAGGCATTTCACTCAAACACATTTTGACTATTTTAGCCCACTGTGTGAGTTGTGCCAATAATCCGAAAGTGGTGAGGGATAGTGGACCTAATGGACTATAACCTGTCATATTCAATTTATTCGGAAATAGTTTTTGGTCCATACAATCCATTCAAAAGAAGATTACTAAGGCATTTCACTCAAACACATTTTGACTATTTTAGCCCACTGTGTGAGTTGTGCCAAAAATCGGAAAGTGGTGAGGGATAGCGGACCTAATATACTATAACCTGTTGTATTCAGTTTATTCAGAAATAATTTTTGGTCCATACAATCCATTCAAAAGAAGATTACTAAGGCATTTCACTCAAACACATTTTGACTATTTTAGCCCACTGTGTGAGTTGTGCCAAAAATCGGAAAGCGGTGGGGGATAGCGGACCTAATACACTATAACCTGTTATATTCATTTTATTCGGAAATAGTTTTTGGTCCATACAATCCATTCAAAAGGAAATTTTTAAGGCATTTCACTCACATACATTTTGACTATTTTAGCCCACTGTTTGAGTTGTGCCACAAATCGGAAAAAAGGGGGATAGTGGACCTAATGGACTATAACCTGTCATATTCAATTTATTCGGAAATAGTTTTTGGTCCATACAATCCATTCAAAAGAAAATTTTTAAGGCATTTCACTCAAACACATTTTGACTATTTTAGCCCACTGTGTGAGTTGTGCCAATAATCGGAAAATGGTGAGGGATAGTGGACCTAATGGACTATAACCTGTCATATTCAGTTTATTCAGAAATAGTTTTTGGTCCATACAATCCATTCAAAAGAAGATTACTAAGGCATTTCACTCAAACACATTTTGACTATTTTAGCCCACTGTGTGAGTTGTGCCAAAAATCGGAAAGTGGTGAGGGATAGCGGACCTAATATACTATAACCTGTTGTATTCAGTTTATTCAGAAATAATTTTTGGTCCATACAATCCATTCAAAAGAAGATTACTAAGGCATTTCACTCAAACACATTTTGACTATTTTAGCCCACTGTGTGAGTTGTGCCAAAAATCGGAAAGCGGTGGGGGATAGCGGACCTAATACACTATAACCTGTTATATTCATTTTATTCGGAAATAGTTTTTGGTCCATACAATCCATTCAAAAGGAAATTTTTAAGGCATTTCACTCACATACATTTTGACTATTTTAGCCCACTGTTTGAGTTGTGCCACAAATCGGAAAAAAGGGGGATAGTGGACCTAATGGACTATAACCTGTCATATTCAATTTATTCGGAAATAGTTTTTGGTCCATACAATCCATTCAAAAGAAAATTTTTAAGGCATTTCACTCAAACACATTTTGACTATTTTAGCCCACTGTGTGAGTTGTGCCAATAATCGGAAAATGGTGAGGGATAGTGGACCTAATGGACTATAACCTGTCATATTCAGTTTATTCAGAAATAGTTTTTGGTCCATACAATCCATTCAAAAGAAGATTACTAAGGCAAACACATTTTGACTATTTTAGCCCACTGTGTGAGTTGTGCCAAAAATCGGAAAGTGGTGGGGGATAGTGGACCTAATGGACTATAACCTGTCATATTCAATTTATTCGGAGATAGTTTTTGGTCCAAACAATCCATTCAAAAGAAAAGTTTTAAGGCATTTCACTTAAACACATTTTTACTATTTTACCCCACTGTGTGAGTTGTGCCAATAAACAGAAAGTGGTGAGAGATAGTGGACCTAATGGACTATAACCTGTCATATTCAGTTTATTCAGAAATAGTTTTTGGTCCATACAATCCATTCAAAAGAAGATTACTAAGGCATTTCACTCAAACACATTTTGACTATTTTAGCCCACTGTGTGAGTTGTGCCAAAAATTGGAAAGTGGTGAGGGATAGCGGACCTAATATACTATAACCTGTTGTATTCAGTTTATTCAGAAATAATTTTTGGTCCATACAATCCATTCAAAAGAAGATTACTAAGGCATTTCACTCAAACACATTTTGACTATTTTAGCCCACTGTGTGAGTTGTGCCAATAATCCGAAAGTGGTGAGGGATAGTGGACCTAATGGACTATAACCTGTCATATTCAGTTTATTCAGAAATAGTTTTTGGTCCATACAATCCATTCAAAAGGAGATTACTAAGGCATTTCACTCATATATATTTTGACTATTTTTGCCCACTGTGTGAGTTGTGCCAAAAATCGGAAAGTAGGGGGGATAGTGGACCCAATGGACTATGACCTGTCATATTCAATATATTCGGAAATAGTTTTTGGTCCTTACAATCCATTCAAAAGAAAATTACTAAGGCATTTCACTCAAACACATTTTGACTATTTTACCCCACTGTGTGAGTTGTGCCAATAAGCAGAGAGTGGTGAGAGATAGTGGACCTAATGGACTATAACCTGTCGTATTCAGTTTATTCAGAAATAGTTTTTGGTCCATACAATCCATTCAAAAGTAGATTACTAAGGCATTTCACTCAAACACATTTTGACTATTTTAGCCCACTGTGTGAGTTGTGCCAAAAATCGGAAAGTGGTGAGGGATAGCAGACCTAATATACTATAACCTGTTGTATTCAGTTTATTCAGAAATAATTTTTGGTCCATACAATCCATTCAAAAGAAGATTACTAAGGCATTTCACTCACACACATTTTGACTATTTTAGGCCACTGTGTGAGTTCTGCCAAAAATCGGAAAGTGGTGAGGGATAGCGGACCTAATATACTATAACTTGTTGTATTCAGTTTATTCAGAAATAATTTTTGGTCCATACAATCCATTCAAAAGAAAATTTTTAAGGCATTTCACTTAAACACATTTTGACTATTTTACCCCACTGTGTGAGTTGTGCCAATAAACAGAAAGCGGTGAGAGATAGTGGACCTAATGGACTATAACCTGTCATATTCAGTTTATTCAGAAATAGTTTTTGGTCCATACAATCCATTCAAAAGAACTTTACTAAGGCATTTCACTCAAACACATTTTGACTATTTTAGCCCACTGTGTGAGTTGTGCCAAAAATCGGAAAGTGGTGAGGGATAGCAGACCTAATATACTATAACCTGTTGTATTCAGTTTATTCAGAAATAATTTTTGGTCCATACAATCCATTCAAAAGAAGATTACTAAGGCATTTCACTCAAACACATTTTGACTATTTTAGCCCACTGTGTGAGTTGTGCCAAAAATCGGAAAGCGGTGGGGGATAGCGGACCTAATACACTATAACCTGTTATATTCATTTTATTCGGAAATAGTTTTTGGTCCATACAATCCATTCAAAAGGAAATTTTTAAGGCATTTCACTCACATACATTTTGACTATTTTAGCCCACTGTTTGAGTTGTGCCACAAATCGGAAAAAAGGGGGATAGTGGACCTAATGGACTATAACCTGTCATATTCAATTTATTCGGAAATAGTTTTTGGTCCATACAATCCATTCAAAAGAAAATTTTTAAGGCATTTCACTCAAACACATTTTGACTATTTTAGCCCACTGTGTGAGTTGTGCCAATAATCGGAAAATGGTGAGGGATAGTGGACCTAATGGACTATAACCTGTCATATTCAGTTTATTCAGAAATAGTTTTTGGTCCATACAATCCATTCAAAAGAAGATTACTAAGGCAAACACATTTTGACTATTTTAGCCCACTGTGTGAGTTGTGCCAAAAATCGGAAAGTGGTGGGGGATAGTGGACCTAATGGACTATAACCTGTCATATTCAATTTATTCGGAGATAGTTTTTGGTCCAAACAATCCATTCAAAAGAAAAGTTTTAAGGCATTTCACTTAAACACATTTTTACTATTTTACCCCACTGTGTGAGTTGTGCCAATAAACAGAAAGTGGTGAGAGATAGTGGACCTAATGGACTATAACCTGTCATATTCAGTTTATTCAGAAATAGTTTTTGGTCCATACAATCCATTCAAAAGAAGATTACTAAGGCATTTCACTCAAACACATTTTGACTATTTTAGCCCACTGTGTGAGTTGTGCCAAAAATTGGAAAGTGGTGAGGGATAGCGGACCTAATATACTATAACCTGTTGTATTCAGTTTATTCAGAAATAATTTTTGGTCCATACAATCCATTCAAAAGAAGATTACTAAGGCATTTCACTCAAACACATTTTGACTATTTTAGCCCACTGTGTGAGCTGTGCCAAAAATCGGAAAGTGGTGAGGGATAGCAGACCTAATATACTATAACCTGTTGTATTCAGTTTATTCAGAAATAATTTTTGGTCCATACAATCCATTCAAAAGAAGATTACTAAGGCATTTCACTCAAACACATTTTGACTATTTTAGGCCACTGTGTGAGTTCTGCCAAAAATCGGAAAGTGGTGAGGGATAGCGGACCTAATATACTATAACCCGTTGTATTCAGTTTATTCAGAAATAATTTTTGGTCCATACAATCCATTCAAAAGAAGATTACTAAGGCATTTCACTCAAACACATTTTGACTATTTTAGCCCACTGTGTGAGTTGTGCCAAAAATCGGAAAGTGGTGAGGGATAGCGGACCTAATATACTATAACCTGTTGTATTCAGTTTATTCAGAAATAATTTTTGGTCCATACAATCCATTCAAAAGAAGATTACTAAGGCATTTCACTCAAACACATTTTGACTATTTTAGCCCACTGTGTGAGTTGTGCCAAAAATCGGAAAGCGGTGGGGGATAGCGGACCTAATACACTATAACCTGTTATATTCATTTTATTCGGAAATAGTTTTTGGTCCATACAATCCATTCAAAAGAAAATTTTTAAGGCATTTCACTCACATACATTTTGACTATTTTAGCCCACTGTTTGAGTTGTGCCACAAATCGGAAAAAAGGGGGATAGTGGACCTAATGGACTATAACCTGTCATATTCAATTTATTCGGAAATAGTTTTTGGTCCATACAATCCATTCAAAAGAAAATTTTTAAGGCATTTCACTCAAACACATTTTGACTATTTTAGCCCACTGTGTGAGTTGTGCCAATAATCGGAAAATGGTGAGGGATAGTGGACCTAATGGACTATAACCTGTCATATTCAGTTTATTCAGAAATAGTTTTTGGTCCATACAATCCATTCAAAAGAAGATTACTAAGGCAAACACATTTTGACTATTTTAGCCCACTGTGTGAGTTGTGCCAAAAATCGGAAAGTGGTGGGGGATAGTGGACCTAATGGACTATAACCTGTCATATTCAATTTATTCGGAGATAGTTTTTGGTCCAAACAATCCATTCAAAAGAAAAGTTTTAAGGCATTTCACTTAAACACATTTTTACTATTTTACCCCACTGTGTGAGTTGTGCCAATAAACAGAAAGTGGTGAGAGATAGTGGACCTAATGGACTATAACCTGTCATATTCAGTTTATTCAGAAATAGTTTTTGGTCCATACAATCCATTCAAAAGAAGTTTACTAAGGCATTTCACTCAAACACATTTTGACTATTTTAGCCCACTGTGTGAGTTGTGCCAAAAATTGGAAAGTGGTGAGGGATAGCGGACCTAATATACTATAACCTGTTGTATTCAGTTTATTCAGAAATAATTTTTGGTCCATACAATCCATTCAAAAGAAGATTACTAAGGCATTTCACTCAAACACATTTTGACTATTTTAGCCCACTGTGTGAGTTGTGCCAATAATCCGAAAGTGGTGAGGGATAGTGGACCTAATGGACTATAACCTGTCATATTCAGTTTATTCAGAAATAGTTTTTGGTCCATACAATCCATTCAAAAGGAGATTACTAAGGCATTTCACTCATATATATTTTGACTATTTTTGCCCACTGTGTGAGTTGTGCCAAAAATCGGAAAGTAGGGGGGATAGTGGACCCAATGGACTATGACCTGTCATATTCAATATATTCGGAAATAGTTTTTGGTCCATACAATCCATTCAAAAGAAAATTACTAAGGCATTTCACTCAAACACATTTTGACTATTTTACCCCACTGTGTGAGTTGTGCCAATAAGCAGAGAGTGGTGAGAGATAGTGGACCTAATGGACTATAACCTGTCGTATTCAGTTTATTCAGAAATAGTTTTTGGTCCATACAATCCATTCAAAAGTAGATTACTAAGGCATTTCACTCAAACACATTTTGACTATTTTAGCCCACTGTGTGAGTTGTGCCAAAAATCGGAAAGTGGTGAGGGATAGCAGACCTAATATACTATAACCTGTTGTATTCAGTTTATTCAGAAATAATTTTTGGTCCATACAATCCATTCAAAAGAAGATTACTAAGGCATTTCACTCAAACACATTTTGACTATTTTAGGCCACTGTGTGAGTTCTGCCAAAAATCGGAAAGTGGTGAGGGATAGCGGACCTAATATACTATAACCTGTTGTATTCAGTTTATTCAGAAATAATTTTTGGTCCATACAATCCATTCAAAAGAAAATTTTTAAGGCATTTCACTTAAACACATTTTGACTATTTTACCCCACTGTGTGAGTTGTGCCAATAAACAGAAAGCGGTGAGAGATAGTGGACCTAATGGACTATAACCTGTCATATTCAGTTTATTCAGAAATAGTTTTTGGTCCATACAATCCATTCAAAAGAACTTTACTAAGGCATTTCACTCAAACACATTTTGACTATTTTAGCCCACTGTGTGAGTTGTGCCAAAAATCGGAAAGTGGTGAGGGATAGCAGACCTAATATACTATAACCTGTTGTATTCAGTTTATTCAGAAATAATTTTTGGTCCATACAATCCATTCAAAAGAAGATTACTAAGGCATTTCACTCAAACACATTTTGACTATTTTAGGCCACTGTGTGAGTTCTGCCAAAAATCGGAAAGAAGTGAGGGGTAGCGGACCTAATGGACTATAACCTGTCATATTCAATTTATTCAGAAATAGTTTTTGGTCCATACAATCCATTCAAAAGAAAATTTTTAAGGCATTTCACTTAGACACATTTTGACTATTTTACCCCACTGTGTGAGTTGTGCCAATAAACAGAAAGTGGTGAGAGATAGTGGACCTAATGGACTATAACCTGTCATATTCAGTTTATTCAGAAATAGTTTTTGGTCCATACAATCCATTCAAAAGAAGATTACTAAGGCATTTCACTCAAACACATTTTGACTATTTTAGCCCACTGTGTGAGTTGTGCCAAAAATCGGAAAGTGGTGAGGGATAGCAGACCTAATATACTATAACCTGTTGTATTCAGTTTATTCAGAAATAATTTTTGGTCCATACAATCCATTCAAAAGGAGATTACTAAGGCATTTCACTCTAACACATTTTGACTATTTTAGGCCACTGTGTGATTTCTGCCAAAAATCGGAAAGTGGAGAGGGATAGCGGACCTAATATACTATAACCTGTTGTATTCAATTTATTCGGAAATAGTTTTTGGTCCATACAATCCATTCAAAAGAAGATTACTAAGGCATTTCACTTAAACACATTTTGACTATTTTAGCCCACTGTGTGAGTTGTGCCAAAAATCGGAAAGTGGTGAGGGATAGCAGACCTAATATACTATAACCTGTTGTATTCAGTTTATTCAGAAATAATTTTTGGTCCATACAATCCATTCAAAAGAAGATTACTAAGGCATTTCACTCAAACACATTTTGACTATTTTAGCCCACTGTGTGGGTTGTGCCAATAATCCGAAAGTGGTGAGGGATAGTGGACCTAATGGACTATAACCTGTCATATTCAATTTATTCGGAAATAGTTTTTGGTCCATACAATCCATTCAAAAGAAGATTACTAAGGCATTTCACTCCAAACACATTTTGACTATTTTAGCCCACTGTGTGAGTTGTGCCAAAAATCGGAAAGTGGTGAGGGATAGCGGACCTAATATACTATAACCTGTTGTATTCAGTTTATTCAGAAATAATTTTTGGTCCATACAATCCATTCAAAAGAAGATTACTAAGGCATTTCACTCAAACACATTTTGACTATTTTAGCCCACTGTGTGAGTTGTGCCAAAAATCGGAAAGCAGTGAGGGATAGCGGACCTCATACACTATAACCTGTTATATTCATTTTATTCGGAAATAGTTTTTGGTCCATACAATCCATTCAAAAGGAAATTTTTAAGGCATTTCACTCACATACATTTTGACTATTTTAGCCCACTGTTTGAGTTGTGCCAGAAATCGGAAAAAAGGGGGGATAGTGGACCTAATGGACTATAACCTGTCATATTCAATTTATTCGGAAATAGTTTTTGGTCCATACAATCCATTCAAAAGAAAATTTTTAAGGCATTTCACTCAAACACATTTTGACTATTTTAGCCCACTGTGTGAGTTGTGCCAATAATCGGAAAGTGGTGGGGGATAGTGGACCTAATGGACTATAACCTGTTGTATTCAGTTTATTCAGAAATAGTTTTTGGTCCATACAATCCATTCAAAAGAAGATTACTAAGGCATTTCACTCAAACACATTTTGACTATTTTAGGCCACTGTGTGAGCTCTGCCAAAAATCGGAAAGTGGAGAGGGATAGCGGACCTAATATACTATAACCTGTTGTATTCAGTTTATTCAGAAATAATTTTTGGTCCATACAATCCATTCAAAAGAAGATTACTAAGGCATTTCACTCAAACACATTTTGACTATTTTAGCCCACTGTTTGAGTTGTGCCAGAAATCGGAAAAAAGGGGGGATAGTGGACCTAATGGACTATAACCTGTCATATTCAATTTATTCGGAAATAGTTTTTGGTCCATACAATCCATTCAAAAGAAAAATTTTAAGGCATTTCACTCAAACACATTTTGACTATTTTAGCCCACTGTGTGAGTTGTGCCAATAATCGGAAAGTGGTGGGGGATAGTGGACCTAATGGACTATAACCTGTCATATTCAGTTTATTCAGAAATAGTTTTTGGTCCATACAACCCATTCAAAAGAATATTACTAAGGCATTTCACTCAAACACATTTTGACTATTTTAGGTTACTGTGTGAGTTGTGCCAATAATCGGAAAGTGGTGAGGGATAGTGGACCTAATGGACTATAACCTGTCATATTCAGTTTATTCAGAAATAGTTTTTGGTCCATACAACCCATTCAAAAGAATATTACTAAGGCATTTCACTCAAACACATTTTTACTATTTTAGGTTACTGTGTGAGTTGTGCCAATAATCGGAAAGTGGTGAGGGATAGTGGACCTAATGGACTATAACCTGTCATATACAATTTATTCGGATATAGTTTTTGGTCCAAACAATCCATTCAAAAGAAGATTACTAAGGCATTTCACTCATATATATTTTGACTATTTTTGCCCACTGTGTGAGTTGTGCCAAAAATCGGAAAGTAGGGGGGATAGTGGACCCAATGGACTATGACCTGTCATATTCAATATATTCGGAAATAGTTTTTGGTCCATACAATCCATTCAAAAGAAGATTACTAAGGCATTTCACTCAAACACATTTTGACTATTTTAGCCCACTGTGTGAGTTGTGCCAAAAATCGGAAAGTGGTGAGGGATAGCAGACCTAATATACTATAACCTGTTGTATTCAGTTTATTCAGAAATAATTTTTGGTCCATACAATCCATTCAATAGAAGATTACTAAGGCATTTCACTCATACACATTTTGACTATTTTAGGCCACTGTGTGAGTTCTGCCAAAAATCGGAAAGTGGTGAGGGATAGCGGACCTAATATACTATAACCTGTTGTATTCAGTTTATTCAGAAATAATTTTTGGTCCATACAATCCATTCAAAAGAAGATTACTAAAGCATTTCACTCAAACACATTTTGACTATTTTAGCCCACTGTGTGAGTTGTGCCAAAAATCGGAAAGTGGTGAGGGATAGCAGACCTAATATACTATAACCAGTTGTATTCAGTTTATTCAGAAATAATTTTTGGTCCATACAATCCATTCAAAAGAAGATTACTAAGGCATTTCACTCAAACACATTTTGACTATTTTAGGCCACTGTGTGAGTTCTGCCAAAAAACGGAAAGTGGTGAGGGATAGCGGACCTAATATACTATAACCTGTTGTATTCAGTTTAATCAGAAATAATTTTTGGTCCATACAATCCATTCAAAAGAAGATTACTAAGGCATTTCACTCAAACACATTTTGACTATTTTAGCCCACTGTGTGAGTTGTGCCAAAAATCGGAAAGTGGTGAGGGATAGCGGACCTAATATGCTATAACCTGTTGTATTCAGTTTATTCAGAAATAATTTTTGGTCCATACAATCCATTCAAAAGAAGATTACTAAGGCATTTCACTCAAACACATTTTGACTATTTTAGCCCACTGTGTGAGTTGTGCCAAAAATTGGAAAGTGGTGAGGGATAGCGGACCTAATATACTATAACCTGTTGTATTCAGTTTATTCAGAAATAGTTTTTGGTCCAAACAATCCATTCAAAAGAAAATTTTTAAGGCATTTCACTCAAACACATTTTGACTATTTTTGCCCACTGTGTTCGTTGTACCAAAAAGCGGAAAGTAGTGGGAGATAGCGGACCTAATGGACTATAACCTGTCATATACAATTTATTCGGATATAGTTTTTGGTCCAAACAATCCATTCAAAAGAAGATTACTAAGGCATTTCACTCATATATATTTTGACTATTTTTGCCCACTGTGTGAGTTCTGCCAAAAATCGGAAAGTGGTGAGGGATAGCGGACCTAATATACTATAACCTGTTGTATTCAGTTTATTCAGAAATAATTTTTGGTCCATACAATCCATTCAAAAGAAGATTACTAAGGCATTTCACTCAAACACATTTTGACTATTTTAGCCCACTGTGTGAGTTGTGCCAAAAATCGGAAAGTGGTGAGGGATAGCAGACCTAATATACTATAACCTCTTGTATTCAGTTTATTCAGAAATAATTTTTGGTCCATACAATCCATTCAATAGAAGATTACTAAGGCATTTCACTCATACACATTTTGACTATTTTAGGCCACTGTGTGAGTTCTGCCAAAAATCGGAAAGTGGTGAGGGATAGCGGACCTAATATACTATAACCTGTTGTATTCAGTTTATTCAGAAATAATTTTTGGTCCATACAATCCATTCAAAAGAAGATTACTAAGGCATTTCACTCAAACACATTTTGACTATTTTAGCCCACTGTGTGAGTTGTGCCAAAAATCGGAAAGTGGTGAGGGATAGCAGACCTAATATACTGTAACCTGTTGTATTCAGTTTATTCAGAAATAATTTTTGGTCCATACAATCCATTCAAAAGAAGATTACTAAGGCATTTCACTCAAACACATTTTGACTATTTTAGGCCACTGTGTGAGTTCTGCCAAAAAACGGAAAGTGGTGAGGGATAGCGGACCTAATATACTATAACCTGTTGTATTCAGTTTATTCAGAAATAATTTTTGGTCCATACAATCCATTCAAAAGAAGATTACTAAGGCATTTCACTCAAACACATTTTGACTATTTTAGCCCACTGTGTGAGTTGTGCCAAAAATTGGAAAGTGGTGAGGGATAGCGGACCTAATATACTATAACCTGTTGTATTCAGTTTATTCAGAAATAGTTTTTGGTCCAAACAATCCATTCAAAAGAAAATTTTTAAGGCATTTCACTCAAACACATTTTGACTATTTTTGCCCACTGTGTTCGTTGTACCAAAAGCGGAAAGTAGTGGGAGATAGCGGACCTAATGGACTATAACCTGTCATATACAATTTATTCGGATATAGTTTTTGGTCCAAACAATCCATTCAAAAGGAGATTACTAAGGCATTTCACTCATATATATTTTGACTATTTTTGCCCACTGTGTGAGTTGTGCCAAAAATCGGAAAGTAGGGGGGATAGTGGACCCAATGGACTATGACCTGTCATATTCAATATATTCGGAAATAGTTTTTGGTTCATACAATCCATTCAAAAGAAGATTACTAAGGCATTTCACTCAAACACATTTTGACTATTTTAGCCCACTGTGTGAGTTGTGCCAAAAATCGGAAAGTGGTGAGGGATAGCAGACCTAATATACTATAACCAGTTGTATTCAGTTTATTCAGAAATAATTTTTGGTCCATACAATCCATTCAAAAGAAGATTACTAAGGCATTTCACTCAAACACATTTTGACTATTTTAGGCCACTGTGTGAGTTCTGCCAAAAATCGGAAAGTGGTGAGGGATAGCGGACCTAATATACTATAACCTGTTGTATTCAGTTTATTCAGAAATAATTTTTGGTCCATACAATCCATTCAAAAGAAAATTACTAAGGCATTTGACTCAAACACATTTTGACTATTTTAGCCCACTGTGTGAGTTGTGCCAAAAATCGGAAAGTGGTGAGGGATAGCGGACCTAATATACTATAACCTGTTGTATTCAGTTTATTCAGAAATAATTTTTGGTCCATACAATCCATTCAAAAGAAGATTACTAAGGCATTTCAATCAAACACATTTTGACTATTTTAGCCCACTGTGTGAGTTGTGCCAAAAATCGGAAAGTGGTGAGGGATAGCAGACCTAATATACTATAACCTCTTGTATTCAGTTTATTCAGAAATAATTTTTGGTCCATACAATCCATTCAATAGAAGATTACTAAGGCATTTCACTCATACACATTTTGACTATTTTAGGCCACTGTGTGAGTTCTGCCAAAAAACGGAAAGTGGTGAGGGATAGCGGACCTAATATACTATAACCTGTTGTATTCAGTTTATTCAGAAATAATTTTTGGTCCATACAATCCATTCAAAAGAAGATTACTAAGGCATTTCACTCAAACACATTTTGACTATTTTAGCCCACTGTGTGAGTTGTGCCAAAAATCGGAAAGTGGTGAGGGATAGCGGACCTAATATGCTATAACCTGTTGTATTCAGTTTATTCAGAAATAATTTTTGGTCCATACAATCCATTCAAAAGAAGATTACTAAGGCATTTCACTCAAACACATTTTGACTATTTTAGCCCACTGTGTGAGTTGTGCCAAAAATTGGAAAGTGGTGAGGGATAGCGGACCTAATATACTATAACCTGTTGTATTCAGTTTATTCAGAAATACTTTTTGGTCCAAACAATCCATTCAAAAGAAAATTTTTAAGGCATTTCACTCAAACACATTTTGACTATTTTTGCCCACTGTGTTCGTTGTACCAAAAAGCGGAAAGTAGTGGGAGATAGCGGACCTAATGGACTATAACCTGTCATATACAATTTATTCGGATATAGTTTTTGGTCCAAACAATCCATTCAAAAGAAGATTACTAAGGCATTTCACTCATATATATTTTGACTATTTTTGCCCACTGTGTGAGTTCTGCCAAAAATCGGAAAGTGGTGAGGGATAGCGGACCTAATATACTATAACCTGTTGTATTCAGTTTATTCAGAAATAATTTTTGGTCCATACAATCCATTCAAAAGAAGATTACTAAGGCATTTCACTCAAACACATTTTGACTATTTTAGCCCACTGTGTGAGTTGTGCCAAAAATCGGAAAGTGGTGAGGGATAGCAGACCTAATATACTATAACCTCTTGTATTCAGTTTATTCAGAAATAATTTTTGGTCCATACAATCCATTCAATAGAAGATTACTAAGGCATTTCACTCATACACATTTTGACTATTTTAGGCCACTGTGTGAGTTCTGCCAAAAATCGGAAAGTGGTGAGGGATAGCGGACCTAATATACTATAACCTGTTGTATTCAGTTTATTCAGAAATAATTTTTGGTCCATACAATCCATTCAAAAGAAGATTACTAAGGCATTTCACTCAAACACATTTTGACTATTTTAGGCCACTGTGTGAGTTCTGCCAAAAAACGGAAAGCGGTGAGGGATAGCGGACCTAATATACTATAACCTGTTGTATTCAGTTTATTCAGAAATAATTTTTGGTCCATACAATCCATTCAAAAGAAGATTACTAAGGCATTTCACTCAAACACATTTTGACTATTTTAGCCCACTGTGTGAGTTGTGCCAAAAATTGGAAAGTGGTGCGGGATAGCGGACCTAATATACTATAACCTGTTGTATTCAGTTTATTCAGAAATAGTTTTTGGTCCAAACAATCCATTCAAAAGAAAATTTTTAAGGCATTTCACTCAAACACATTTTGACTATTTTTGCCCACTGTGTTCGTTGTACCAAAAAGCGGAAAGTAGTGGGAGATAGCGGACCTAATGGACTATAACCTGTCATATACAATTTATTCGGATATAGTTTTTGGTCCAAACAATCCATTCAAAAGAAGATTACTAAGGCATTTCACTCATATATATTTTGACTATTTTTGCCCACTGTGTGAGTTCTGCCAAAAATCGGAAAGTGGTGAGGGATAGCGGACCTAATATACTATAACCTGTTGTATTCAGTTTATTCAGAAATAATTTTTGGTCCATACAATCCATTCAAAAGAAGATTACTAAGGCATTTCACTCAAACACATTTTGACTATTTTAGGCCACTGTGTGAGTTCTGCCAAAAAACGGAAAGTGGTGAGGGATAGCGGACCTAATATACTATAACCTGTTGTATTCAGTTTATTCAGAAATAATTTTTGGTCCATACAATCCATTCAAAAGAAGATTACTAAGGCATTTCACTCAAACACATTTTGACTATTTTAGCCCACTGTGTGAGTTGTGCCAAAAATTGGAAAGTGGTGCGGGATAGCGGACCTAATATACTATAACCTGTTGTATTCAGTTTATTCAGAAATAGTTTTTGGTCCAAACAATCCATTCAAAAGAAAATTTTTAAGGCATTTCACTCAAACACATTTTGACTATTTTTGCCCACTGTGTTCGTTGTACCAAAAAGCGGAAAGTAGTGGGAGATAGCGGACCTAATGGACTATAACCTGTCATATACAATTTATTCGGATATAGTTTTTGGTCCAAACAATCCATTCAAAAGAAGATTACTAAGGCATTTCACTCATATATATTTTGACTATTTTTGCCCACTGTGTGAGTTGTGCCAAAAATCGGAAAGTAGGGGGGATAGTGGACCCAATGGACTATGACCTGTCATATTCAATATATTCGGAAATAGTTTTTGGTTCATACAATCCATTCAAAAGAAGATTACTAAGGCATTTCACTCAAACACATTTTGACTATTTTAGCCCACTGTGTGAGTTGTGCCAAAAATCGGAAAGTGGTGAGGGATAGCAGACCTAATATACTATAACCAGTTGTATTCAGTTTATTCAGAAATAATTTTTGGTCCATACAATCCATTCAAAAGAAGATTACTAAGGCATTTCACTCAAACACATTTTGACTATTTTAGGCCACTGTGTGAGTTCTGCCAAAAATCGGAAAGTGGTGAGGGATAGCGGACCTAATATACTATAACCTGTTGTATTCAGTTTATTCAGAAATAATTTTTGGTCCATACAATCCATTCAAAAGAAAATTACTAAGGCATTTCACTCAAACACATTTTGACTATTTTAGCCCACTGTGTGAGTTGTGCCAAAAATCGGAAAAAGGTGAGGGATAGCGGAGCTAATATACTATAACCTGTTGTATTCAGTTTATTCAGAAATAATTTTTGGTCCATACAATCCATTCAAAAGAAGATTACTAAGGCATTTCAATCAAACACATTTTGACTATTTTAGCCCACTGTGTGAGTTGTGCCAATAATCCGAAAGTGGTGAGGGATAGTGGACCTAATGGACTATAACCTGTCATATTCAATTTATTCGGAAATAGTTTTTGGTCCATACAATCCATTCAAAAGAAGATTACTAAGGCATTTCACTCAAACACATTTTGACTATTTTAGCCCACTGTGTGAGTTGTGCCAAAAATCGGAAAGTGGTGAGGGATAGCGGACCTAATATACTATAACCTGTTGTATTCAGTTTATTCAGAAATAATTTTTGGTCCATACAATCCATTCAAAAGAAGATTACTAAGGCATTTCACTCAAACACATTTTGACTATTTTAGCCCACTGTGTGAGTTGTGCCAAAAATCGGAAAGCGGTGAGGGATAGCGGACCTAATACACTATAACCTGTTATATTCATTTTATTCGGAAATAGTTTTTGGTCCATACAATCCATTCAAAAGGAAATTTTTAAGGCATTTCACTCACATACATTTTGACTATTTTAGCCCACTGTTTGAGTTGTGCCAAAAATCGGAAAAAAGGGGGGATAGTGGACCTAATGGACTATAACCTGTCATATTCAGTTTATTCAGAAATGGTTTTTGGTACATACAACCCATTCAAAAGAAGATTACTAAGGCATTTCACTCAAACACATTTTGACTATTTTAGCCCACTGTGTGAGTTGTGCCAATAATCGGAAAATGGTGAGGGATAGTGGACCTAATGGACTATAACCTGTCGTATTCAGTTTATTCAGAAATAGTTTTTGGTCCATACAATCCATTCAAAAGAAGATTACTAAGGCATTTCACTCAAACACATTTTGACTATTTTAGCCCACTGTGTGAGTTGTGCCAAAAATCGGAAAGTGGTGGGGGATAGTGGACCTAATGGACTATAACCTGTCATATTCAATTTATTCGGAGATAGTTTTTGGTCCAAACAATCCAATCAAAAGAATAGTTTTAAGGCATTTCACTTAAACACATTTTGACTATTTTACCCCACTGTGTGAGTTGTGCCAATAATCAGAAAGTGGTGAGAGATAGTGGACCTAATGGACTATAACCTGTCATATTCAATTTATTCGGAAATAATTTTTGGTCCAAAAAATCCATTCAAAAGAAGATTACTAAGGCATTTCACTCATATACATTTTGACTATTTTAGCCCACTGTGTGAGTTGTGCCAAAAATCGGAAAAAAGTGGGGGATAGCGGACCTAATGGACTATAACTTTTCATATTCAGTTTATTCGGAAATAGTTTTTGGTCCAAACAATCCATTCAAAAGACAATTTTTAAGGCATTTCACTCAAACACATTTTGACTATTTTAGGTTACTGTGGGAGTTTTGCCAAAAATTGGAAAGTAGTGGGGGATAGCGGACCTAATGGACTATAACCTGTCATATTCAATTTATTCGGAAATAGTTTTTGGTCCAAACAATCCATTCAAAAGAAAATTTTTAAGGCATTTCACTTAAACACATTTTGACTATTTTAGCCCACTGTGTGAGTTGTGCCAATAATCGGAAAGTGGTGAGGGATAGTGGACCTAATGGACTATAACCTGTCATATTCCGTTTATTCAGAAATAGTTTTTGGTCCATACAATCCATTCAAAAGAAGATTACAAAGGCATTTCACTCAAACACATTTTGACTATTTTAGCCCACTGTGTGAGTTGTGCCAAAAATTGGAAAGTGGTGAGGGATAGCGGACCTAATATACTAGAACCTGTTGTATTCAGTTTATTCAGAAATAGTTTTTGGTCCAAACAATCCATTCAAAAGAAAATTTTTAAGGCATTTCACTCAAACACATTTTGACTATTTTTGCCCACTGTGTTCGTTGTACCAAAAAGCGGAAAGTAGTGGGAGATAGCGGACCTAATGGACTATAACCTGTCATATACAATTTATTCGGATATAGTTTTTGGTCCAAACAATCCATTCAAAAGAAGATTACTAAGGCATTTCACTCATATATATTTTGACTATTTTTGCCCACTGTGTGAGTTGTGCCAAAAATCGGAAAGTAGGGGGGATAGTAGACCCAATGGACTATGACCTGTCATATTCAATATATTCGGAAATAGTTTTTGGTCCATACAATCCATTCAAAAGAAGATTACTAAGGCATTTCACTCAAACACATTTTGACTATTTTAGCCCACTGTGTGAGTTGTACCAAAAATCGGAAAGTGGTGAGGGATAGCAGACCTAATATACTATAACCTGTTGTATTCAGTTTATTCAGAAATAATTTTTGGTCCATACAATCCATTCAAAAGAAGATTACTAAGGCATTTCACTCATACACATTTTGACTATTTTAGGCCACTGTGTGAGTTCTGCCAAAAATCGGAAAGTGGTGAGGGATAGCGGACCTAATATACTATAACCTGTTGTATTCAGTTTATTCAGAAATAATTTTTGGTCCATACAATCCATTCAAAAGAAGATTACTAAGGCATTTCACTCAAACACATTTTGACTATTTTAGGCCACTGTGTGAGTTCTGCCAAAAATCGGAAAGTGGTGAGGGATAGCGGACCTAATATACTATAACCTGTTGTATTCAGTTTATTCAGAAATAATTTTTGGTCCATACAATCCATTCAAAAGAAGATTACTAAGGCATTTCACTCAAACACATTTTGACTATTTTAGGCCACTGTGTGAGTTCTGCCAAAAATCGGAAAGTGGTGAGGGATAGCGGACCTAATATACTATAACCTGTTGTATTCAGTTTATTCAGAAATAATTTTTGGTCCATACAATCCATTCAAAAGAAGATTACTAAGGCATTTCACTCATACACATTTTGACTATTTTAGGCCACTGTGTGAGTTCTGCCAAAAATCGGAAAGTGGTGAGGGATAGCGGACCTAATATACTATAACCTGTTGTATGCAATTTATTCAGAAATAATTTTTGGTCCATACAATCCATTCAAAAGAAGATTACTAAGGCATTTCACTCAAACACATTTTGACTATTTTAGGCCACTGTGTGAGTTCTGCCAAAAATCGGAAAGTGGTGAGGGATAGCGGACCTAATATACTATAACCTGTTGTATTCAGTTTATTCAGAAATAATTTTTGGTCCATACAATCCATTCAAAAGAAGATTACTAAGCCATTTCACTCATATATATTTTGACTATTTTTGCCCACTGTGTGAGTTGTGCCAAAAATCGGAAAGTAGGGGGGATAGTGGACCCAATGGACTATGACCTGTCATATTCAATATATTCGGAAATAGTTTTTGGTCCATACAATCCATTCAAAAGAAGATTACTAAGGCATTTCACTCAAACACATTTTGACTATTTTAGCCCACTGTGTGAGTTGTACCAAAAATCGGAAAGTGGTGAGGGATAGCAGACCTAATATACTATAACCTGTTGTATTCAGTTTATTCAGAAATAATTTTTGGTCCATACAATCCATTCAAAAGAAGATTACTAAAGCATTTCACTCAAACACATTTTGACTATTTTAGGCCACTGTGTGAGTTCTGCCAAAAATCGGAAAGTAGTGAGGGATAGCGGACCTAATATACTATAACCTGTTGTATTCAGTTTATTCAGAAATAATTTTTGGTCCATACAATCCATTCAAAAGAAGATTACTAAGGCATTTCACTCAAACACATTTTGACTATTTTAGCCCACTGTGTGAGTTGTGCCAAAAATCGGAAAGTGGTGAGGGATAGCGGACCTAATATACTATAACCTGTTGTATTCAGTTTATTCAGAAATAATTTTTGGTCCATACAATCCATTCAAAAGAAGATTACTAAGGCATTTCACTCAAACACATTTTGACTATTTTAGCCCACTGTGTGAGTTGTGCCAAAAATTGGAAAGTGGTGAGGGATAGCGGACCTAATATACTATACCCTGTTGTATTCAGTTTATTCAGAAATAGTTTTTGGTCCAAACAATCCATTCAAAAGAAAATTTTTAAGGCATTTCACTCAAACACATTTTGACTATTTTAGCCCACTGTGTGAGTTGTGCCAATAATCGGAAAGTGGTGAGGGATAGTGGACCTAATGGACTATAACCTGTCATATTCAGTTTATTCAGAAATAGTTTTTGGTCCATACAATCCATTCAAAAGAAGATTACTAAGGCACTTCACTCACATACATTTTGACTATTTTAGCCCACTGTGTGAGTTGTGCCAAAAATCGGAAATTGGTGGGGGATAGCGGACCTAATATACCATAACCTGTTGTATTCAGTTTATTCAGAAATAGTTTTTGGTCCAAACAATCCATTCAAAAGAAAATTTTTAGGGCATTTCACTCAAACACATTTTGACTATTTTAGCCCACTGTTTGAGTTGTACCAAAAATCGGAAAGTAGTGGGGGATAGCGGACTTAATGGCCTATAACCTGTCATATACAATTTATTCGGAAATAGTTTTTGGTCCAAACAATCCATTCAAAAGGAGATTACGAAGGCATTTCACTCATATATATTTTGACTATTTTTGCCCACTGTGTGAGTTGTGCCAAAAATCGGAAAGTAGGGGGGATAGTGGACCTAATGGACTATAACCTGTCATATTCAATTTATTCGGAAATAGTTTTTGGTCCATACAATCCATTCAAAAGAAGATTACTAAGGCATTTCACTCAAACACATTTTGACTATTTTAGCCCACTGTGTGAGTTGTGCCAAAAATCGGAAAGTGGTGAAGGATAGCGGATCTAATATACTATAACCTGTTGTATTCAGTTTATTCAGAAATAATTTTTGGTCCATACAATCCATTCAAAAGAAGATTACTAAGGCATTTCACTCATATATATTTTGACTATTTTTGCCCACTGTGTGAGTTGTGCCAAAAATCGGAAAGTAGGGGGGATAGTGGACCCAATGGATTATAACCTGTCATATACATATTGTAGTCGACGTGGTCTAGTGGTTAGTGTGTTGGCTTACTATGACATAGGTCCTGGGTTCGATTCCAGGCCCCGACATCTTCAAAAAAAGAAATATGAAAAAAATATTTCTTTCGGCGACTACCTCTCAGCAGTCTTCTGGCAGAAGCTCTGAGAGTAATTAATTGCCATGAACAAGTTTCTCAAGTCTGTCGTTCGGAGCCGACTTTAAACTGTAGGTCCCGGTACACATGGATAAAAATTGACACACACAACATGAGTGCTGCGAGAAGCTAGGCCGTAATCCTGACACAGGGTTGTAAAGGCCAGTTATGTATGTATGTATGTATGTATGTATGTATTTCACTCAAACACATTTTGACTATTTTTGCCCACTGTGTTCGTTGTACCAAAAAGCGGAAAGTAGTGGGAGATAGCGGACCTAATGGATTATAACCTGTCATATACAATTTATTCGGATATAGTTTTTGGTCCAAACAATCCATTCAAAAGAAGATTACTAAGGCATTTCACTCATATATATTTTGACTATTTTTGCCCACTGTGTGAGTTGTGCCAAAAATCGGAAAGTAGGGGGGATAGTGGACCCAATGGACTATGACCTGTCATATTCAATATATTCGGAAATAGTTTTTGGTTCATACAATCCATTCAAAAGAAGATTACTAAGGCATTTCACTCAAACACATTTTGACTATTTTAGCCCACTGTGTGAGTTGTGCCAAAAATCGGAAAGTGGTGAGGGATAGTGGACCTAATATACTATAACCAGTTGTATTCAGTTTATTCAGAAATAATTTTTGGTCCATACAATCCATTCAAAAGAAAATTACTAAGGCATTTCACTCAAACACATTTTGACTATTTTAGGCCACTGTGTGAGTTCTGCCAAAAATCGGAAAGTGGTGAGGGATAGCGGACCTAATATACTATAACCTGTTGTATTCAGTTTATTCAGAAATAATTTTTGGTCCATACAATCCATTCAAAAGAAAATTACTAAGGCATTTCACTCAAACACATTTTGACTATTTTAGCCCACTGTGTGAGTTGTGCCAAAAATCGGAAAGTGGTGAGGGATAGCGGACCTAATATACTATAACCTGTCATATTCAATTTATTCGGAAATAGTTTTTGGTCCATACAATCCATTCAAAAGAAGATTACTAAGGCATTTCACTCAAACACATTTTGACTATTTTAGCCCACTGTGTGAGTTGTGCCAAAAATCGGAAAGTGGTGAGGGATAGCGGACCTAATATACTATAACCTGTTGTATTCATTTTATTCGGAAATAGTTTTTGGTCCATACAATCCATTCAAAAGGAAATTTTTAAGGCATTTCACTCACATACATTTTGACTATTTAGCCCACTGTTTGAGTTGTGCCAAAAATCGGAAAAAAGGGGGGATAGTGGACCTAATGGACTATAACCTGTCATATTCAATTTATTCGGAAATAGTTTTTGGTCCATACAATCCATTCAAAAGAAAATTTTTAAGGCATTTCACTCAAACACATTTTGACTATTTTAGCCCACTGTGTGAGTTGCGCCAATAATCGGAAAGTGGTGGGGGATAGTGGACCTAATGGACTATAACCTGTCATATTCAGTTTATTCAGAAATAGTTTTTGGTACATACAACCCATTCAAAAGAAGATTACTAAGGCATTTCACTCAAACACATTTTGACTATTTTAGCCCACTGTGTGAGTTGTGCCAAAAATTGGAAAGTGGTGAGGGATAGCGGACCTAATATACTATAACCTGTTGTATTCAGTTTATTCAGAAATAGTTTTTGGTCCAAACAATCCATTCAAAAGAAAATTTTTAAGGCATTTCACTCAAACACATTTTGACTATTTTAGCCCACTGTGTGAGTTGTGCCAATAATCGGAAAGTGGTGAGGGATAGTGGACCTAATGGACTATAACCTGTCATATTCAGTTTATTCAGAAATAGTTTTTGGTCCATACAATCCATTCAAAAGAAGATTACTAAGGCATTTCACTCAAACACATTTTGACTATTTTAGCCCACTGTGTGAGTTGTGCCAAAAATCGGAAATTGGTGAGGGATAGCGGACCTAATATACCATAACCTGTTGTATTCAGTTTATTCAGAAATAGTTTTTGGTCCAAACAATCCATTCAAAAGAAAATTTTTAGGGCATTTCACTCAAACACATTTTGACTATTTTAGCCCACTGTTTGAGTTGTACCAAAAATCGGAAAGTAGTGGGGGATAGCGGACTTAATGGCCTATAACCTGTCATATACAATTTATTCGGAAATAGTTTTTGGTCCAAACAATCCATTCAAAAGAAGATTACGAAGGCATTTCACTCATATATATTTTGACTATTTTTGCCCACTGTGTGAGTTGTGCCAAAAATCGGAAAGTAGGGGGGATAGTGGACCTAATGGACTATAACCTGTCATATTCAATTTATTCGGAAATAGTTTTTGGTCCATACAATCCATTCAAAAGAAGATTACTAAGGCATTTCACTCAAACACATTTTGACTATTTTAGCCCACTGTGTGAGTTGTGCCAAAAATCGGAAAGTGGTGAAGGATAGCGGACCTAATATACTATAACCTGTTGTATTCAGTTTATTCAGAAATAATTTTTGGTCCATACAATCCATTCAAAAGAAGATTACTAAGGCATTTCACTCAAACACATTTTGACTATTTTAGCCCACTGTGTGAGTTGTGCCAAAAATCGGAAAGTGGTGAGGGATAGCGGACCTAATATACTATAATATGTTATATTCATTTTATTCGGAAATAGTTTTTGGTCCATACAATCCATTCAAAAGGAAATTTTTAAGGCATTTCACTCACATACATTTTGACTATTTTAGCCCACTGTGTGAGTTGTGCCAAAAATCGGAAAGTAGGGGGGATAGTGGACCTAATGGACTATAACCTGTCATATTCAATTTATTCGGAAATAGTTTTTGGTCCATACAATCCATTCAAAAGAAGATTACTAAGGCATTTCACTCAAACACATTTTGACTATTTTTGCCCACTGTGTGAGTTGTGCCAAAAATCGGAAAGTAGGGGGGATAGTGGACCCAATGGACTATAACCTGTCATATTCAATTTATTCGGAAATAGTTATTGGTCCATACAATCCATTCAAAAAAATATTTTTAAGGCATTTCACTCAAACACATTTTGACTATTTTAGCCCACTGTGTGAGTTGTGCCAATAATCGGAAAGTGGTGGGGGATAGTGGACCTAATGGACTATAACCTGTCATATTCAGTTTATTCGGAAATAGTTTTTGGTCCATACAATCCATTCAAAAGAAAATTTTTAAGGCATTTCACTCAAACACATTTTGACTATTTTAGCCCACTGTGTGAGTTGTGCCAATAATCGGAAAGTGGTGAGGGATAGTGGACCTAATGGACTATAACCTGTCATATTCAATTTATTCGGAAATAGTTTTTGGTCCAAGCAATCCATTCAAAAGGAAATTTTTAAGGCCTTTCACACAAACACATTTTGACTATTTTAGCCCACTGTGTCAGTTGTGCCAAAAATCGGAAAGTAGGGGGGATAGTGGACCCAATGGACTATAACCTGTCATATTCAATTTATTCGGAAATAGTTATTGGTCCATACAATCCATTCAAAAGAATATTTTTAAGGCATTTCACTCAAACACATTTTGACTATTTTAGCCCACTGTGTGAGTTGTGCCAATAATCGGAAAGTGGTGGGGGATAGTGGACCTAATGGACTATAACCTGTCATATTCAGTTTATTCGGAAATAGTTTTTGGTCCATACAATCCATTCAAAAGAAAATTTTTAAGGCATTTCACTCAAACACATTTTGACTATTTTAGCCCACTGTGTCAGTTGTGCCAAAAATCGGAAAGTAGGGGGGATAGTGGACCCAATGGACTATAACCTGTCATATTCAATTTATTCGGAAATAGTTATTGGTCCATACAATCCATTCAAAAGAATATTTTTAAGGCATTTCACTCAAACACATTTTGACTATTTTAGCCCACTGTGTGAGTTGTGCCAATAATCGGAAAGTGGTGGGGGATAGTGGACCTAATGGACTATAACCTGTCATATTCAGTTTATTCGGAAATAGTTTTTGGTCCATACAATCCATTCAAAAGAAGATTACTAAGGCATTTCACTCATATATATTTTGACTATTTTTGCCCACTGTGTGAGTTGTGCCAAAAATCGGAAAAAAGGGGGGATAGTGGACCTAATATACCATAACCTGTTGTATTCAGTTTATTCGGAAATAGTTTTTGGTCCATACAATCCATTCAAAAGAAAAATTTTAAGGCATTTCACTCAAACACATTTTGACTATTTTAGCCCACTGTGTCAGTTGTGCCAAAAATCGGAAAGTAGGGGGGATAGTGGACCCAATGGACTATAACCTGTCATATTCAATTTATTCGGAAATAGTTATTGGTCCATACAATCCATTCAAAAGAATATTTTGAAGGCATTTCACTCAAACACATTTTGACTATTTTAGCCCACTGTGTGAGTTGTGCCAATAATCGGAAAGTGGTGGGGGATAGTGGACCTAATGGACTATAACCTGTCATATTCAGTTTATTCGGAAATAGTTTTTGGTCCATACAATCCATTCAAAAGAAGATTACTAAGGCATTTCACTCATATATATTTTGACTATTTTTGCCCACTGTGTGAGTTGTGCCAAAAATCGGAAAAAAGGGGGGATAGTGGACCTAATGGACTATAACCTGTCATATTCAATTTATTCGGAAATAGTTTTTGGTCCATACAATCCATTCAAAAGAAAATTTTTAAGGCATTTCACTCAAACACATTTTGACTATTTTAGCCCACTGTGTGAGCTGTGCCAATAATTGGAAAGTGGTGAGGGATAGTGGACCTAATGGACTATAACCTGTCATATTCAGTTTATTCAGAAATAGTTTTTGGTCCATACAACCCATTCAAAAGAAGATTACTAAGGCATTTCACTCAAACACATTTTTACTATTTTAGCCCACTGTGTGAGTTGTGCCAATAATCGGAAAATGGTGAGGGATAGTGGACCCAATGGACTATAACCTGTCATATTCAGTTTATTCAGAAATAGTTTTTGTTCCATACAATCCATTCAAAAGAAGATTACTAAGGCATTTCACTCAAACACATTTTGACTATTTTAGCCCACTGTGTGAGTTGTGCCAAAAATCGGAAAGTGGTGGGGGATAGCGGACCTAATATACCATAACCTGTTGTATTCAGTTTATTCGGAAATAGTTTTTGGTCCAAACAATCCATTCAAAAGAAAATTTTTAGGGCATTTCACTCAAACACATTTTGACTATTTTAGCCCACTGTGTTCGTTGTACCAAAAATCGGAAGGTAGTGGGGAATAGCGGACCTAATGGCCTATAACCTGTCATATACAATTTATTCGGAAATAGTTTTTGGTCCAAACAATCCATTCAAAAGAAGATTACTAAGGCATTTCACTCATATATATTTTTACTATTTTTGCCCACTGTGTAAGTTGTGCCAAAAATCGGAAAGTAGGAGGGATAGTGGACCTAATGGACTATAATCTGTCATATTCAATTTATTCGGAAATAGTTTTTGGTCCATACAATCCATTCAAAAGAATATTTTTGAGGCATTTCACTCAAACACATTTTGACTATTTTAGCCCACTGTGTGAGTTGTGCCAATAATCGGAAAGTGGTGAGGAATAGTGGACCTAATGGACTATAACCTGTCATATTCAATTTATTCGGAAATAGTTTTTGGTCCAAACAATCCATTCAAAAGGAAATTTTTAAGGCATTTCACACAAACATATTTTGACTATTTGAGCCCACTGTGTGAGTTGTGCCAAAAATCGGAAAGTGACACAGGATAGTGGACCTAATGGACTACTACGTTTCATACTCAGTTTATTCAGATTTAGTTTTTGGTCCATACAATCCATTCAAAAGAAAAGTTTTAAGGCATTTCACTTAAACACATTTTGACTATATTAGCCCACTGTTTGAGTTGTGCCAATAATCGGAAAGTGGTGAGGGATAGCGGACCTAATGGACTATAACATGTCATATTCAGTTTATTCAGAATAAGTTTTTGGTCCATACAATCAATTCAAAAGAAGATTACTAACGCATTTCACTCAAATACATTTTGACTATTTTAGCCCACTGTTTGAGTTGTGCCAAAAATCGGAAAGTGGTGGGGGATAGTGGACCTAATGGATTATAACCTGTCATATTCAATTTATTCGGAAATAGTTTTTGGTCCAAACAATCCATTCAAAAGAAAATTTTTAAGGCATTTCACTCAAACACATTTTGACTATTTTAGCCCACTGTGTGAGTTGTGCCAAAAATCGGAAAGTGGTTGAGGATAGTGGACCTAATGGACTACCACGTGTCGTACTCAGTTTATTCAGATTTAGTTTTTGGTCCATACAATCCATTCAAAAGAAAAGTTTTAAGGCATTTCACTTAAACACATTTTGACTATTTTAGCCCACTGTGTGAGTTGTGCCATTAATCGGAAAGTGGTGAGGGATAGTGGACCTAATGGACTATAACCTGTCATATTCAATTTATTCGGAAATAGTTTTTGGTCCAAGCAATCCATTCAAAAGGAAATTTTTAAGGCATTTCACACAAACACATTTTGACTATTTTAGCCCACTGTGTCAGTTGTGCCAAAAATCGGAAAGTGGTGAGGGATAGTGGACCTAATGGACTATACCCTGTCATATTCAATTTATTCGGAAATAGTTTTTGGTCCAAACAATCCATTCAAAAGAAAATTTTTAAGGCATTTCACACAAACACATTTTGACTATTTGAGCCCACTGTGTGAGTTGTGCCAAAAATCGGAAAGTGGTGCAGGATAGTGGACCTAATGGACTATAACCTGTCATATTCAATTTATTCGGAAATAGTTTTTGGTCCAAGCAATCCATTCAAAAGGAAATTTTTAAGGCCTTTCACACAAACACATTTTGACTATTTTAGCCCACTGTGTCAGTTGTGCCAAAAATCGGAAAGTAGGGGGGATAGTGGACCCAATGGACTATAACCTGTCATATTCAATTTATTCGGAAATAGTTATTGGTCCATACAATCCATTCAAAAGAATATTTTTAAGGCATTTCACTCAAACACATTTTGACTATTTTAGCCCACTGTGTGAGTTGTGCCAATAATCGGAAAGTGGTGGGGGATAGTGGACCTAATGGACTATAACCTGTCATATTCAGTTTATTCGGAAATAGTTTTTGGTCCATACAATCCATTCAAAAGAAGATTACTAAGGCATTTCACTCATATATATTTTGACTATTTTTGCCCACTGTGTGAGTTGTGCCAAAAATCGGAAAAAAGGGGGGATAGTGGACCTAATATACCATAACCTGTTGTATTCAGTTTATTCGGAAATAGTTTTTGGTCCATACAATCCATTCAAAAGAAAATTTTTAAGGCATTTCACTCAAACACATTTTGACTATTTTAGCCCACTGTGTCAGTTGTGCCAAAAATCGGAAAGTAGGGGGGATAGTGGACCCAATGGACTATAACCTGTCATATTCAATTTATTCGGAAATAGTTATTGGTCCATACAATCCATTCAAAAGAATATTTTGAAGGCATTTCACTCAAACACATTTTGACTATTTTAGCCCACTGTGTGAGTTGTGCCAATAATCGGAAAGTGGTGGGGGATAGTGGACCTAATGGACTATAACCTGTCATATTCAGTTTATTCGGAAATAGTTTTTGGTCCATACAATCCATTCAAAAGAAGATTACTAAGGCATTTCACTCATATATATTTTGACTATTTTTGCCCACTGTGTGAGTTGTGCCAAAAATCGGAAAAAAGGGGGGATAGTGGACCTAATGGACTATAACCTGTCATATTCAATTTATTCGGAAATAGTTTTTGGTCCATACAATCCATTCAAAAGAAAATTTTTAAGGCATTTCACTCAAACACATTTTGACTATTTTAGCCCACTGTGTGAGCTGTGCCAATAATTGGAAAGTGGTGAGGGATAGTGGACCTAATGGACTATAACCTGTCATATTCAGTTTATTCAGAAATAGTTTTTGGTCCATACAACCCATTCAAAAGAAGATTACTAAGGCATTTCACTCAAACACATTTTTACTATTTTAGCCCACTGTGTGAGTTGTGCCAATAATCGGAAAATGGTGAGGGATAGTGGACCCAATGGACTATAACCTGTCATATTCAGTTTATTCAGAAATAGTTTTTGTTCCATACAATCCATTCAAAAGAAGATTACTAAGGCATTTCACTCAAACACATTTTGACTATTTTAGCCCACTGTGTGAGTTGTGCCAAAAATCGGAAAGTGGTGGGGGATAGCGGACCTAATATACCATAACCTGTTGTATTCAGTTTATTCGGAAATAGTTTTTGGTCCAAACAATCCATTCAAAAGAAAATTTTTAGGGCATTTCACTCAAACACATTTTGACTATTTTAGCCCACTGTGTTCGTTGTACCAAAAATCGGAAGGTAGTGGGGAATAGCGGACCTAATGGCCTATAACCTGTCATATACAATTTATTCGGAAATAGTTTTTGGTCCAAACAATCCATTCAAAAGAAGATTACTAAGGCATTTCACTCATATATATTTTGACTATTTTTGCCCACTGTGTAAGTTGTGCCAAAAATCGGAAACTAGGAGGGATAGTGGACCTAATGGACTATAATCTGTCATATTCAATTTATTCGGAAATAGTTTTTGGTCCATACAATCCATTCAAAAGAATATTTTTGAGGCATTTCACTCAAACACATTTTGACTATTTTAGCCCACTGTGTGAGTTGTGCCAATAATCGGAAAGTGGTGAGGAATAGTGGACCTAATGGACTATAACCTGTCATATTCAATTTATTCGGAAATAGTTTTTGGTCCAAACAATCCATTCAAAAGGAAATTTTTAAGGCATTTCACACAAACACATTTTGACTATTTGAGCCCACTGTGTGAGTTGTGCCAAAAATCGGAAAGTGACACAGGATAGTGGACCTAATGGACTACTACGTTTCATACTCAGTTTATTCAGATTTAGTTTTTGGTCCATACAATCCATTCAAAAGAAAAGTTTTAAGGCATTTCACTTAAACACATTTTGACTATATTAGCCCACTGTTTGAGTTGTGCCAATAATCGGAAAGTGGTGAGGGATAGCGGACCTAATGGACTATAACATGTCATATTCAGTTTATTCAGAATAAGTTTTTGGTCCATACAATCAATTCAAAAGAAGATTACTAACGCATTTCACTCAAATACATTTTGACTATTTTAGCCCACTGTTTGAGTTGTGCCAAAAATCGGAAAGTGGTGGGGGATAGTGGACCTAATGGATTATAACCTGTCATATTCAATTTATTCGGAAATAGTTTTTGGTCCAAACAATCCATTCAAAAGAAAATTTTTAAGGCATTTCACTCAAACACATTTTGACTATTTTAGCCCACTGTGTGAGTTGTGCCAAAAATCGGAAAGTGGTTGAGGATAGTGGACCTAATGGACTACCACGTGTCGTACTCAGTTTATTCAGATTTAGTTTTTGGTCCATACAATCCATTCAAAAGAAAAGTTTTAAGGCATTTCACTTAAACACATTTTGACTATTTTAGCCCACTGTGTGAGTTGTGCCATTAATCGGAAAGTGGTGAGGGATAGTGGACCTAATGGACTATAACCTGTCATATTCAATTTATTCGGAAATAGTTTTTGGTCCAAGCAATCCATTCAAAAGGAAATTTTTAAGGCATTTCACACAAACACATTTTGACTATTTTAGCCCACTGTGTCAGTTGTGCCAAAAATCGGAAAGTGGTGAGGGATAGTGGACCTAATGGACTATACCCTGTCATATTCAATTTATTCGGAAATAGTTTTTGGTCCAAACAATCCATTCAAAAGAAAATTTTTAAGGCATTTCACACAAACACATTTTGACTATTTGAGCCCACTGTGTGAGTTGTGCCAAAAATCGGAAAGTGGTGCAGGATAGTGGACCTAATGGACTACCACGTGTCATACTCAGTTTATTCAGATTTAGTTTTTGGTCCATACAATCCATTCAAAAGAAAATTTTTAAATCATTTCACTTAAACACATTTTGACTATATTAGCCCACTGTTTGAGTTGTGCCAATAATCGGAAAGTGGTGAGGGATAGCGGACCTAATGTACTATAACATGTCATATTCAGTTTATTCAGAATAAGTTTTTGGTCCATACAATCAATTCAAAAGAAGATTACTAACGCATTTCACTCATATATATTTTGACTATTTTTGCCCACTGTGTGAGTTGTGCCAAAAATCGGAAAGTAGGGGGCATAGTAGACCTAATGGACTATAACCTGTCATATTCAATTTATTCGGAAATAGTTTTTGGTCCATACAATCCATTCAAAAGAAGATTACTAAGGCATTTCACTCAAACACATTTTGACTATTTTAGCCCACTGTGTGAGTTGTGCCAAAAATCGGAAAGTGGTGAAGGATAGCGGACCTAATATACTATAACCTGTTGTATTCAGTTTATTCAGAAATAATTTTTGGTCCATACAATCCATTCAAAAGAAGATTACTAAGGCATTTCACTCAAACACATTTTGACTATTTTAGCCCACTTTTTGAGTTGTGCCAAAAATCGGAAAGTGCTGAGGGATAGCGGACCTAATATACTATAATCTGTTATATTCATTTTATTCGGAAATAGTTTTTGGTCCATACAATCCATTCAAAAGGAAATTTTTAAGGCATTTCACTCACATACATTTTGACTATTTTAGCCCACTGTTTGAGTTGTGCCAAAAATCGGACAAAAGGGGGGATAGTGGACCTAATGGACTATAACCTGTCATATTCAATTTATTCGGAAATAGTTTTTGGTCCAAACAATCCATTCAAAAGAAAATTATTAAGGCATTTCACTCATTTATATTTTGACTATTTTAGCCCACTGTGTGAGTTGTGCCAATAATCGGAAAGTGGTGGGGGATAGTGGACCTAATGGACTATAACCTGTCATATTCAGTTTATTCAGAAATAGTTTTTGGTCCATACAATCCATTCAAAAGAAGATTACTAAGGCATTTCACTCAAACACATTTTGACTATTTTAACCCACTGTGTGAGTTGCGCCAAAAATCTGAAAGTAGTGAGGGATAGTGGACCTAATGGACTATAACCTTTCATATTCAATTTATTCGGAAATAGTTTTTGGTCCATACAATCCATTCAAAAGAAAATTTTTAAGGCATTTCCCTCAAACACATTTTGACTATTTTAGCCCACTGTGTCAGTTGTGCCAAAAATCGGAAAGTAGGGGGGATAGTGGACCCAATGGACTATAACCTGTCATATTCAATTTATTCGGAAATAGTTATTGGTCCATACAATCCATTCAAAAGAATATTTTTAAGGCATTTCACTCAAACACATTTTGACTATTTTAGCCCACTGTGTGAGTTGTGCCAATAATCGGAAAGTGGTGGGGGATAGTGGACCTAATGGACTATAACCTGTCATATTCAGTTTATTCGGAAATAGTTTTTGGTCCATACAATCCATTCAAAAGAAGATTACTAAGGCATTTCACTCATATATATTTTGACTATTTTTGCCCACTGTGTGAGTTGTGCCAAAAATCGGAAAAAAGGGGGGATAGTGGACCTAATATACCATAACCTGTTGTATTCAGTTTATTCGGAAATAGTTTTTGGTCCATACAATCCATTCAAAAGAAAATTTTTAAGGCATTTCACTCAAACACATTTTGACTATTTTAGCCCACTGTGTCAGTTGTGCCAAAAATCGGAAAGTAGGGGGGATAGTGGACCCAATGGACTATAACCTGTCATATTCAATTTATTCGGAAATAGTTATTGGTCCATACAATCCATTCAAAAGAATATTTTGAAGGCATTTCACTCAAACACATTTTGACTATTTTAGCCCACTGTGTGAGTTGTGCCAATAATCGGAAAGTGGTGGGGGATAGTGGACCTAATGGACTATAACCTGTCATATTCAGTTTATTCGGAAATAGTTTTTGGTCCATACAATCCATTCAAAAGAAGATTACTAAGGCATTTCACTCATATATATTTTGACTATTTTTGCCCACTGTGTGAGTTGTGCCAAAAATCGGAAAAAAGGGGGGATAGTGGACCTAATGCACTATAACCTGTCATATTCAATTTATTCGGAAATAGTTTTTGGTCCATACAATCCATTCAAAAGAAAATTTTTAAGGCATTTCACTCAAACACATTTTGACTATTTTAGCCCACTGTGTGAGCTGTGCCAATAATTGGAAAGTGGTGGGGGATAGTGGACCTAATGGACTATAACCTGTCATATTCAGTTTATTCAGAAATAGTTTTTGGTCCATACAACCCATTCAAAAGAAGATTACTAAGGCATTTCACTCAAACACATTTTGACTATTTTAGCCCACTGTGTGAGTTGTGCCAATAATCGGAAAATGGTGAGGGATAGTGGACCCAATGGACTATAACCTGTCATATTCAGTTTATTCAGAAATAGTTTTTGTTCCATACAATCCATTCAAAAGAAGATTACTAAGGCATTTCACTCAAACACATTTTGACTATTTTAGCCCACTGTGTGAGTTGTGCCAAAAATCGGAAAGTGGTGGGGGATAGCGGACCTAATATACCATAACCTGTTGTATTCAGTTTATTCGGAAATAGTTTTTGGTCCAAACAATCCATTCAAAAGAAAATTTTTAGGGCATTTCACTCAAACACATTTTGACTATTTTAGCCCACTGTGTTCGTTGTACCAAAAATCGGAAGGTAGTGGGGAATAGCGGACCTAATGGCCTATAACCTGTCATATACAATTTATTCGGAAATAGTTTTTGGTCCAAACAATCCATTCAAAAGAAGATTACTAAGGCATTTCACTCATATATATTTTGACTATTTTTGCCCACTGTGTGAGTTGTGCCAAAAATCGGAAAGTAGGAGGGATAGTGGACCTAATGGACTATAATCTGTCATATTCAATTTATTCGGAAATAGTTTTTGGTCCATACAATCCATTCAAAAGAATATTTTTGAGGCATTTCACTCAAACACATTTTGACTATTTTAGCCCACTGTGTGAGTTGTGCCAATAATCGGAAAGTGGTGAGGAATAGTGGACCTAATGGACTATAACCTGTCATATTCAATTTATTCGGAAATAGTTTTTGGTCCAAACAATCCATTCAAAAGGAAATTTTTAAGGCATTTCACACAAACACATTTTGACTATTTGAGCCCACTGTGTGAGTTGTGCCAAAAATCGGAAAGTGACACAGGATAGTGGACCTAATGGACTACTACGTTTCATACTCAGTTTATTCAGATTTAGTTTTTGGTCCATACAATCCATTCAAAAGAAAAGTTTTAAGGCATTTCACTTAAACACATTTTGACTATATTAGCCCACTGTTTGAGTTGTGCCAATAATCGGAAAGTGGTGAGGGATAGCGGACCTAATGGACTATAACATGTCATATTCAGTTTATTCAGAATAAGTTTTTGGTCCATACAATCAATTCAAAAGAAGATTACTAACGCATTTCACTCAAATACATTTTGACTATTTTAGCCCACTGTTTGAGTTGTGCCAAAAATCGGAAAGTGGTGGGGGATAGTGGACCTAATGGATTATAACCTGTCATATTCAATTTATTCGGAAATAGTTTTTGGTCCAAACAATCCATTCAAAAGAAAATTTTTAAGGCATTTCACTCAAACACATTTTGACTATTTTAGCCCACTGTGTGAGTTGTGCCAAAAATCGGAAAGTGGTTGAGGATAGTGGACCTAATGGACTACCACGTGTCGTACTCAGTTTATTCAGATTTAGTTTTTGGTCCATACAATCCATTCAAAAGAAAAGTTTTAAGGCATTTCACTTAAACACATTTTGACTATTTTAGCCCACTGTGTGAGTTGTGCCATTAATCGGAAAGTGGTGAGGGATAGTGGACCTAATGGACTATAACCTGTCATATTCAATTTATTCGGAAATAGTTTTTGGTCCAAGCAATCCATTCAAAAGGAAATTTTTAAGGCATTTCACACAAACACATTTTGACTATTTTAGCCCACTGTGTCAGTTGTGCCAAAAATCGGAAAGTGGTGAGGGATAGTGGACCTAATGGACTATACCCTGTCATATTCAATTTATTCGGAAATAGTTTTTGGTCCAAACAATCCATTCAAAAGAAAATTTTTAAGGCATTTCACACAAACACATTTTGACTATTTGAGCCCACTGTGTGAGTTGTGCCAAAAATCGGAAAGTGGTGCAGGATAGTGGACCTAATGGACTACCACGTGTCATACTCAGTTTATTCAGATTTAGTTTTTGGTCCATACAATCCATTCAAAAGAAAATTTTTAAATCATTTCACTTAAACACATTTTGACTATATTAGCCCACTGTTTGAGTTGTGCCAATAATCGGAAATTGGTGAGGGATAGCGGACCTAATGTACTATAACATGTCATATTCAGTTTATTCAGAATAAGTTTTTGGTCCATACAATCAATTCAAAAGAAGATTACTAACGCATTTCACTCATATATATTTTGACTATTTTTGCCCACTGTGTGAGTTGTGCCAAAAATCGGAAAGTAGGGGGCATAGTAGACCTAATGGACTATAACCTGTCATATTCAATTTATTCGGAAATAGTTTTTGGTCCATACAATCCATTCAAAAGAAGATTACTAAGGCATTTCACTCAAACACATTTTGACTATTTTAGCCCACTGTGTGAGTTGTGCCAAAAATCGGAAAGTGGTGAAGGATAGCGGACCTAATATACTATAACCTGTTGTATTCAGTTTATTCAGAAATAATTTTTGGTCCATACAATCCATTCAAAAGAAGATTACTAAGGCATTTCACTCAAACACATTTTGACTATTTTAGCCCACTTTTTGAGTTGTGCCAAAAATCGGAAAGTGCTGAGGGATAGCGGACCTAATATACTATAATCTGTTATATTCATTTTATTCGGAAATAGTTTTTGGTCCATACAATCCATTCAAAAGGAAATTTTTAAGGCATTTCACTCACATACATTTTGACTATTTTAGCCCACTGTTTGAGTTGTGCCAAAAATCGGACAAAAGGGGGGATAGTGGACCTAATGGACTATAACCTGTCATATTCAATTTATTCGGAAATAGTTTTTGGTCCAAACAATCCATTCAAAAGAAAATTATTAAGGCATTTCACTCATTTATATTTTGACTATTTTAGCCCACTGTGTGAGTTGTGCCAATAATCGGAAAGTGGTAGGGGATAGTGGACCTAATGGACTATAACCTGTCATATTCAGTTTATTCAGAAATAGTTTTTGGTCCATACAATCCATTCAAAAGAAGATTACTAAGGCATTTCACTCAAACACATTTTGACTATTTTAACCCACTGTGTGAGTTGCGCCAAAAATCGGAAAAAAGGGGGGATAGTGGACCTAATGGACTATAACCTTTCATATTCAATTTATTCGGAAATAGTTTTTGGTCCATACAATCCATTCAAAAGAAAATTTTTAAGGCATTTCACTCAAACACATTTTGACTATTTTAGCCCACTGTGTCAGTTGTGCCAAAAATCGGAAAGTAGGGGGGATAGTGGACCCAATGGACTATAACCTGTCATATTCAATTTATTCGGAAATAGTTATTGGTCCATACAATCCATTCAAAAGAATATTTTTAAGGCATTTCACTCAAACACATTTTGACTATTTTAGCCCACTGTGTGAGTTGTGCCAATAATCGGAAAGTGGTGGGGGATAGTGGACCTAATGGACTATAACCTGTCATATTCAGTTTATTCGGAAATAGTTTTTGGTCCATACAATCCATTCAAAAGAAGATTACTAAGGCATTTCACTCATATATATTTTGACTATTTTTGCCCACTGTGTGAGTTGTGCCAAAAATCGGAAAAAAGGGGGGATAGTGGACCTAATATACCATAACCTGTTGTATTCAGTTTATTCGGAAATAGTTTTTGGTCCATACAATCCATTCAAAAGAAAATTTTTAAGGCATTTCACTCAAACACATTTTGACTATTTTAGCCCACTGTGTCAGTTGTGCCAAAAATCGGAAAGTAGGGGGGATAGTGGACCCAATGGACTATAACCTGTCATATTCAATTTATTCGGAAATAGTTATTGGTCCATACAATCCATTCAAAAGAATATTTTGAAGGCATTTCACTCAAACACATTTTGACTATTTTAGCCCACTGTGTGAGTTGTGCCAATAATCGGAAAGTGGTGGGGGATAGTGGACCTAATGGACTATAACCTGTCATATTCAGTTTATTCGGAAATAGTTTTTGGTCCATACAATCCATTCAAAAGAAGATTACTAAGGCATTTCACTCATATATATTTTGACTATTTTTGCCCACTGTGTGAGTTGTGCCAAAAATCGGAAAAAAGGGGGGATAGTGGACCTAATGGACTATAACCTGTCATATTCAATTTATTCGGAAATAGTTTTTGGTCCATACAATCCATTCAAAAGAAAATTTTTAAGGCATTTCACTCAAACACATTTTGACTATTTTAGCCCACTGTGTGAGCTGTGCCAATAATTGGAAAGTGGTGAGGGATAGTGGACCTAATGGACTATAACCTGTCATATTCAGTTTATTCAGAAATAGTTTTTGGTCCATACAACCCATTCAAAAGAAGATTACTAAGGCATTTCACTCAAACACATTTTGACTATTTTAGCCCACTGTGTGAGTTGTGCCAATAATCGGAAAATGGTGAGGGATAGTGGACCCAATGGACTATAACCTGTCATATTCAGTTTATTCAGAAATAGTTTTTGTTCCATACAATCCATTCAAAAGAAGATTACTAAGGCATTTCACTCAAACACATTTTGACTATTTTAGCCCACTGTGTGAGTTGTGCCAAAAATCGGAAAGTGGTGGGGGATAGCGGACCTAATATACCATAACCTGTTGTATTCAGTTTATTCGGAAATAGTTTTTGGTCCAAACAATCCATTCAAAAGAAAATTTTTAGGGCATTTCACTCAAACACATTTTGACTATTTTAGCCCACTGTGTTCGTTGTACCAAAAATCGGAAGGTAGTGGGGAATAGCGGACCTAATGGCCTATAACCTGTCATATACAATTTATTCGGAAATAGTTTTTGGTCCAAACAATCCATTCAAAAGAAGATTACTAAGGCATTTCACTCATATATATTTTGACTATTTTTGCCCACTGTGTAAGTTGTGCCAAAAATCGGAAAGTAGGAGGGATAGTGGACCTAATGGACTATAATCTGTCATATTCAATTTATTCAGAAATAGTTTTTGATCCATACAATCCATTCAAAAGAATATTTTTGAGGCATTTCACTCAAACACATTTTGACTATTTTAGCCCACTGTGTGAGTTGTGCCAATAATCGGAAAGTGGTGAGGAATAGTGGACCTAATGGACTATAACCTGTCATATTCAATTTATTCGGAAATAGTTTTTGGTCCAAACAATCCATTCAAAAGGAAATTTTTAAGGCATTTCACACAAACACATTTTGACTATTTGAGCCCACTGTGTGAGTTGTGCCAAAAATCGGAAAGTGACACAGGATAGTGGACCTAATGGACTACTACGTTTCATACTCAGTTTATTCAGATTTAGTTTTTGGTCCATACAATCCATTCAAAAGAAAAGTTTTAAGGCATTTCACTTAAACACATTTTGACTATATTAGCCCACTGTTTGAGTTGTGCCAATAATCTGAAAGTGGTGAGGGATAGCGGACCTAATGGACTATAACATGTCATATTCAGTTTATTCAGAATAAGTTTTTGGTCCATACAATCAATTCAAAAGAAGATTACTAACGCATTTCACTCAAATACATTTTGACTATTTTAGCCCACTGTTTGAGTTGTGCCAAAAATCGGAAAGTGGTGGGGGATAGTGGACCTAATGGATTATAACCTGTCATATTCAATTTATTCGGAAATAGTTTTTGGTCCAAACAATCCATTCAAAAGAAAATTTTTAAGGCATTTCACTCAAACACATTTTGACTATTTTAGCCCACTGTGTGAGTTGTGCCAAAAATCGGAAAGTGGTTGAGGATAGTGGACCTAATGGACTACCACGTGTCGTACTCAGTTTATTCAGATTTAGTTTTTGGTCCATACAATCCATTCAAAAGAAAAGTTTTAAGGCATTTCACTTAAACACATTTTGACTATTTTAGCCCACTGTGTGAGTTGTGCCATTAATCGGAAAGTGGTGAGGGATAGTGGACCTAATGGACTATAACCTGTCATATTCAGTTTATTCGGAAATAGTTTTTGGTCCAAGCAATCCATTCAAAAGGAAATTTTTAAGGCATTTCACACAAACACATTTTGACTATTTTAGCCCACTGTGTCAGTTGTGCCAAAAATCGGAAAGTGGTGGGGGATAGTGGACCTAATGGACTATAACCTGTCATATTCAATTTATTCGGAAATAGTTTTTGGTCCAAACAATCCATTCAAAAGAAAATTTTTAAGGCATTTCACACAAACACATTTTGACTATTTGAGCCCACTGTGTGAGTTGTGCCAAAAATCGGAAAGTGGTGCAGGATAGTGGACCTAATATACTATAACCTGTTGTATTCAGTTTATTCAGAAATAATTTTTGGTCCATACAATCCATTCAAAAGAAGATTACTAAGGCATTTCACTCAAACACATTTTGACTATTTTAGCCCACTGTTTGAGTTGTGCCAAAAATCGGAAAGTGCTGAGGGATAGCGGACCTAATATACTATAATCTGTTATATTCATTTTATTCGGAAATAGTTTTTGGTCCATACAATCCATTCAAAAGGAAATTTTTAAGGCATTTCACTCACATACATTTTGACTATTTTAGCCCACTGTTTGAGTTGTGCCAAAAATCGGACAAAAGGGGGGATAGTGGACCTAATGGACTATAACCTGTCATATTCAATTTATTCGGAAATAGTTTTTGGTCCAAACAATCCATTCAAAAGAAAATTATTAAGGCATTTCACTCATTTATATTTTGACTATTTTAGCCCACTGTGTGAGTTGTGCCAATAATCGGAAAGTGGTGGGGGATAGTGGACCTAATGGACTATAACCTGTCATATTCAGTTTATTCAGAAATAGTTTTTGGTCCATACAATCCATTCAAAAGAAGATTACTAAGGCATTTCACTCAAACACATTTTGACTATTTTAACCCACTGTGTGAGTTGCGCCAAAAATCGGAAAGTAGTGAGGGATAGTGGACCTAATGGACTATAACCTTTCATATTCAATTTATTCGGAAATAGTTTTTGGTCCATACAATCCATTCAAAAGAAAATTTTTAAGGCATTTCACTCAAACACATTTTGACTATTTTAGCCCACTGTGTGAGTTGTGCCAATAATCGGAAAGTGGTGAGGGATAGTGGACCTAATGGACTATAATCTGTCATATTCAGTTTATTCAGAAATAGTTTTTGGTCCATACAACCCATTCAAAAGAAGATTACTAAGGCATTGCACTCAAACACATTTTGACTATTTTAGCCCACTGTGTGAGTTGTGCCAATAATCGGAAAATGGTGAGGGATAGTGGACCTAATGGACTACCACGTGTCGTACTCAGTTTATTCAGATTTAGTTTTTGGTCCAAACAATCCATTCAAAAGGAAATTTTTAAGGCATTTCACACAAACACATTTTGACTATTTGAGCCCACTGTGTGACTTGTGCCAAAAATCGGAAAGTGACACAGGATAGTGGACCTAATGGACTACCACGTTTCATACTCAGTTTATTCAGATTTAGTTTTTGGTCCATACAATCCATTCAAAAGAAAAGTTTTAAGGCATTTCACTTAAACACATTTTGACTATATTAGCCCACTGTTTGAGTTGTGCCAATAATCGGAAAGTGGTGAGGGATAGCGGACCTAATGGACTATAACATGTCATATTCAGGTTATTCAGAATAAGTTTTTGGTCCAAACAATCCATTCAAAAGAAAATTATTAAGGCATTTCACTCATTTATATTTTGACTATTTCAGCCCACTGTGTGAGTTGTGCCAATAATCGGAAAGTGGTGGGGGATAGTGGACCTAATGGACTATAACCTGTCATATTCAGTTTATTCAGAAATAGTTTTTGGTCCATACAATCCATTCAAAAGAAGATTACTAAGGCATTTCACTCAAACACATTTTGACTACTTTAGCCCACTGTGTGAGTTGTGCCAAAAATCGGAAAGTGGTGAGGGATAGCGGACCTAATATACTATAACCTGTTATATTCATTTTATTCGGAAATAGTTTTGGTCCATACAATCCATTCAAAAGGAAATTTTTAAGGCATTTCACTCACATACATTTTGACTATTTTAGCCCACTGTTTGAGTTGTGCCAATAATCGGAAAATGGTGAGGGATAGTGGACCTAATGGACTATAACCTGTCATATTCAGTTTATTCAGAAATAGTTTTTGGTCCAAACAATCCATTCAAAAGAAAATTTTTAGGGCATTTCACTCAAACACATTTTGACTATTTTAGCCCACTGTGTTCGTTGTACCAAAAATCGGAAGGTAGTGGGGAATAGCGGACCTAATGGCCTATAACCTGTCATATACAATTTATTCGGAAATAGTTTTTGGTCCATACAACCCATTCAAAAGAAGATTACTAAGGCATTGCACTCAAACACATTTTGACTATTTTATCCCACTGTGTGAGTTGTGCCAATAATCGGAAAGTGGTGGGGGATAGTGGACCTAATGGACTATAACCTGTCATATTCAGTTTATTCGGAAATAGTTTTTGGTCCATACAATCCATTCAAAAGAAGATTACTAAGGCATTTCACTCATATATATTTTGACTATATTTGCCCACTGTGTGAGTTGTGCCAATAATCGGAAAGTGGTGAGGGATAGTGGACCTAATGGACTATAACCTGTCATATTCAATTTATTCGGAAATAGTTTTTGGTCCAAGCAATCCATTCAAAAGGAAATTTTTAAGGCATTTCACACAAACACATTTTGACTATTTTAGCCCACTGTGTCAGTTGTGCCAAAAATCGGAATGTAGGGGGGATAGTGGACCCAATGGACTATAACCTGTCATATTCAATTTATTCGGAAATAGTTATTGGTCCATACAATCCATTCAAAAGAATATTTTTAAGGCATTTCACTCAAACACATTTTGACTATTTTAGCCCACTGTGTGAGTTGTGCCAATAATCGGAAAGTGGTGGGGGATAGTGGACCTAATGGACTATAACCTGTCATATTCAGTTTATTCGGAAATAGTTTTTGGTCCATACAATCCATTCAAAAGAAGATTACTAAGGCATTTCACTCAAACACATTTTGACTATTTTAGCCCACTGTGTGAGTTGTGCCAAAAATCGGCAAGTGGTGAGGGATAGCGGACCTAATATACCATAACCTGTTGTATTCAGTTTATTCAGAAATAGTTTTTGGTCCAAACAATCCATTCAAAAGAAAATTTTTAGGGCATTTCACTCAAACACATTTTGACTATTTTAGCCCACTGTGTTCGTTGTACCAAAAATCGGAAAGTAGTGGGGGATAGCGAACTTAATGGCCTATAACCTGTCATATACAATTTATTCGGAAATAGTTTTTGGTCCAAACAATCCATTCAAAAGAAGATTACTAAGGCATTTCACTCATATATATTTTGACTATTTTTGCCCACTGTGTGAGTTGTGCCAAAAATCGGAAAGTAGGGGGGATAGTGGACCTAATGGACTATAACCTGCCATATTCAATTTATTCGGAAATAGTTTTTGGTCCATACAATCCATTCAAAAGAAGATTACTAAGGCATTTCACTCAAACACATTTTGACTATTTTAGCCCACTGTGTGAGTTGTGCCAAAAATCGGAAAGTGGTGAAGGATAGCGGACCTAATATACTATAACCTGTTGTATTCAGTTTATTCAGAAATAATTTTTGGTCCATACAATCCATTCAAAAGGAAATTTTTAAGGCATTTCACTCACATAAATTTTGACTATTTTAGCCCACTGTGTGAGTTGTGCCAAAAATCGGAAAGTAGGGGGGATAGTGGACCTAATGGACTATAACCTGTCATATTCAATTTATTCGGAAATAGTTTTTGGTCCATACAATCCATTCAAAAGGAGATTACTAAGGCATTTCACTCAAACACATTTTGACTATTTTTGCCCACTGTGTGAGTTGTGCCAAAAATCGGAAAGTAGGGGGGATAGTGGACCTAATGGACTATAACCTGTCATATTCAGTTTATTCGGAAATAGTTTTTGGTCCATACAATCCATTCAAAAGAAAATTTTTAAGGCATTTCACTCAAACACATTTTGACTATTTTAGCCCACTGTGTGAGTTGTGCTAATAATCGGAAAGTGGTGAGGGATAGTGGACCTAATGGACTATAACCTGTCATATTCAATTTATTCGGAAATAGTTTTTGGTCCAAGCAATCCATTCAAAAGGAAATTTTTAAGGCATTTCACACAAACACATTTTGACTATTTTAGCCCACTGTGTCAGTTGTGCCAAAAATCGGAAAGTAGGGGGGATAGTGGACCCAATGGACTATAACCTGTCATATTCAATTTATTCGGAAATAGTTATTGGTCCATACAATCCATTCAAAAGAATATTTTTAAGGCATTTCACTCAAACACATTTTGACTATTTTAGCCCACTGTGTGAGTTGTGCCAATAATCGGAAAGTGGTGGGGGATAGTGGACCTAATGGACTATAACCTGTCATATTCAGTTTATTCGGAAATAGTTTTTGGTCCATACAATCCATTCAAAAGAAGATTACTAAGGCATTTCACTCATATATATTTTGACTATTTTTGCCCACTGTGTGAGTTGTGCCAATAATCGAAAAGTGGTGAGGGATAGTGGACCTAATGGACTATAACCTGTCATATTCAATTTATTCGGAAATAGTTTTTGGTCCAAGCAATCCATTCAAAAGGAAATTTTTAAGGCATTTCACACAAACACATTTTGACTATTTTAGCCCACTGTGTCAGTTGTGCCAAAAATCGGAAAGTAGGGGGGATAGTGGACCCAATGGACTATAACCTGTCATATTCAATTTATTCGGAAATAGTTATTGGTCCATACAATCAATTCAAAAGAAGATTACTAACGCATTTCACTCAAATACATTTTGACTATTTTAGCCCACTGTTTGAGTTGTGCCAAAAATCGGAAAGTGGTGGGGGATAGTGGACCTAATGGATTATAACCTGTCATATTCAATTTATTCGGAAATAGTTTTTGGTCCAAACAATCCATTCAAAAGAAAATTTTTAAGGCATTTCACTCAAACACATTTTGACTATTTTAGCCCACTGTGTGAGTTGTGCCAAAAATCGGAAAGTGGTTGAGGATAGTGGACCTAATGGACTACCACGTGTCGTACTCAGTTTATTCAGATTTAGTTTTTGGTCCATACAATCCATTCAAAAGAAAAGTTTTAAGGCATTTCACTTAAACACATTTTGACTATTTTAGCCCACTGTGTGAGTTGTGCCATTAATCGGAAAGTGGTGAGGGATAGTGGACCTAATGGACTATAACCTGTCATATTCAATTTATTCGGAAATAGTTTTTGGTCCAAGCAATCCATTCAAAAGGAAATTTTTAAGGCATTTCACACAAACACATTTTGACTATTTTAGCCCACTGTGTCAGTTGTGCCAAAAATCGGAAAGTGGTGAGGGATAGTGGACCTAATGGACTATACCCTGTCATATTCAATTTATTCGGAAATAGTTTTTGGTCCAAACAATCCATTCAAAAGAAAATTTTTAAGGCATTTCACACAAACACATTTTGACTATTTGAGCCCACTGTGTGAGTTGTGCCAAAAATCGGAAAGTGGTGCAGGATAGTGGACCTAATGGACTACCACGTGTCATACTCAGTTTATTCAGATTTAGTTTTTGGTCCATACAATCCATTCAAAAGAAAATTTTTAAATCATTTCACTTAAACACATTTTGACTATATTAGCCCACTGTTTGAGTTGTGCCAATAATCGGAAAGTGGTGAGGGATAGCGGACCTAATGTACTATAACATGTCATATTCAGTTTATTCAGAATAAGTTTTTGGTCCATACAATCAATTCAAAAGAAGATTACTAACGCATTTCACTCATATATATTTTGACTATTTTTGCCCACTGTGTGAGTTGTGCCAAAAATCGGAAAGTAGGGGGCATAGTAGACCTAATGGACTATAACCTGTCATATTCAATTTATTCGGAAATAGTTTTTGGTCCATACAATCCATTCAAAAGAAGATTACTAAGGCATTTCACTCAAACACATTTTGACTATTTTAGCCCACTGTGTGAGTTGTGCCAAAAATCGGAAAGTGGTGAAGGATAGCGGACCTAATATACTATAACCTGTTGTATTCAGTTTATTCAGAAATAATTTTTGGTCCATACAATCCATTCAAAAGAAGATTACTAAGGCATTTCACTCAAACACATTTTGACTATTTTAGCCCACTTTTTGAGTTGTGCCAAAAATCGGAAAGTGCTGAGGGATAGCGGACCTAATATACTATAATCTGTTATATTCATTTTATTCGGAAATAGTTTTTGGTCCATACAATCCATTCAAAAGGAAATTTTTAAGGCATTTCACTCACATACATTTTGACTATTTTAGCCCACTGTTTGAGTTGTGCCAAAAATCGGACAAAAGGGGGGATAGTGGACCTAATGGACTATAACCTGTCATATTCAATTTATTCGGAAATAGTTTTTGGTCCAAACAATCCATTCAAAAGAAAATTATTAAGGCATTTCACTCATTTATATTTTGACTATTTTAGCCCACTGTGTGAGTTGTGCCAATAATCGGAAAGTGGTGGGGGATAGTGGACCTAATGGACTATAACCTGTCATATTCAGTTTATTCAGAAATAGTTTTTGGTCCATACAATCCATTCAAAAGAAGATTACTAAGGCATTTCACTCAAACACATTTTGACTATTTTAACCCACTGTGTGAGTTGCGCCAAAAATCTGAAAGTAGTGAGGGATAGTGGACCTAATGGACTATAACCTTTCATATTCAATTTATTCGGAAATAGTTTTTGGTCCATACAATCCATTCAAAAGAAAATTTTTAAGGCATTTCACTCAAACACATTTTGACTATTTTAGCCCACTGTGTCAGTTGTGCCAAAAATCGGAAAGTAGGGGGGATAGTGGACCCAATGGACTATAACCTGTCATATTCAATTTATTCGGAAATAGTTATTGGTCCATACAATCCATTCAAAAGAATATTTTTAAGGCATTTCACTCAAACACATTTTGACTATTTTAGCCCACTGTGTGAGTTGTGCCAATAATCGGAAAGTGGTGGGGGATAGTGGACCTAATGGACTATAACCTGTCATATTCAGTTTATTCGGAAATAGTTTTTGGTCCATACAATCCATTCAAAAGAAGATTACTAAGGCATTTCACTCATATATATTTTGACTATTTTTGCCCACTGTGTGAGTTGTGCCAAAAATCGGAAAAAAGGGGGGATAGTGGACCTAATATACCATAACCTGTTGTATTCAGTTTATTCGGAAATAGTTTTTGGTCCATACAATCCATTCAAAAGAAAATTTTTAAGGCATTTCACTCAAACACATTTTGACTATTTTAGCCCACTGTGTCAGTTGTGCCAAAAATCGGAAAGTAGGGGGAATAGTGGACCCAATGGACTATAACCTGTCATATTCAATTTATTCGGAAATAGTTATTGGTCCATACAATCCATTCAAAAGAATATTTTGAAGGCATTTCACTCAAACACATTTTGACTATTTTAGCCCACTGTGTGAGTTGTGCCAATAATCGGAAAGTGGTGGGGGATAGTGGACCTAATGGACTATAACCTGTCATATTCAGTTTATTCGGAAATAGTTTTTGGTCCATACAACCCATTCAAAAGAAGATTACTAAGGCATTTCACTCATTTATATTTTGACTATTTTAGCCCACTGTGTGAGTTGTGCCAATAATCGGAAAGTGGTGGGGGATAGTGGACCTAATGGACTATAACCTGTCATATTCAGTTTATTCAGAAATAGTTTTTGGTCCATACAATCCATTCAAAAGAAGATTACTAAGGCATTTCACTCAAACACATTTTGACTATTTTAACCCACTGTGTGAGTTGCGCCAAAAATCGGAAAGTAGTGAGGGATAGTGGACCTAATGGACTATAACCTTTCATATTCAATTTATTCGGAAATAGTTTTTGGTCCATACAATCCATTCAAAAGAAAATTTTTAAGGCATTTCACTCAAACACATTTTGACTATTTTAGCCCACTGTGTGAGTTGTGCCAATAATCGGAAAGTGGTGAGGGATAGTGGACCTAATGGACTATAATCTGTCATATTCAGTTTATTCAGAAATAGTTTTTGGTCCATACAACCCATTCAAAAGAAGATTACTAAGGCATTGCACTCAAACACATTTTGACTATTTTAGCCCACTGTGTGAGTTGTGCCAATAATCGGAAAATGGTGAGGGATAGTGGACCTAATGGACTACCACGTGTCGTACTCAGTTTATTCAGATTTAGTTTTTGGTCCAAACAATCCATTCAAAAGGAAATTTTTAAGGCATTTCACACAAACACATTTTGACTATTTGAGCCCACTGTGTGAGTTGTGCCAAAAATCGGAAAGTGACACAGGATAGTGGACCTAATGGACTACCACGTTTCATACTCAGTTTATTCAGATTTAGTTTTTGGTCCATACAATCCATTCAAAAGAAAAGTTTTAAGGCATTTCACTTAAACACATTTTGACTATATTAGCCCACTGTTTGAGTTGTGCCAATAATCGGAAAGTGGTGAGGGATAGCGGACCTAATGGACTATAACATGTCATATTCAGGTTATTCAGAATAAGTTTTTGGTCCAAACAATCCATTCAAAAGAAAATTATTAAGGCATTTCACTCATTTATATTTTGACTATTTTAGCCCACTGTGTGAGTTGTGCCAATAATCGGAAAGTGGTGGGGGATAGTGGACCTAATGGACTATAACCTGTCATATTCAGTTTATTCAGAAATAGTTTTTGGTCCATACAATCCATTCAAAAGAAGATTACTAAGGCATTTCACTCAAACACATTTTGACTACTTTAGCCCACTGTGTGAGTTGTGCCAAAAATCGGAAAGTGGTGAGGGATAGCGGACCTAATATACTATAACATGTTATATTCATTTTATTCGGAAATAGTTTTGGTCCATACAATCCATTCAAAAGGAAATTTTTAAGGCATTTCACTCACATACATTTTGACTATTTTAGCCCACTGTTTGAGTTGTGCCAATAATCGGAAAATGGTGAGGGATAGTGGACCTAATGGACTATAACCTGTCATATTCAGTTTATTCAGAAATAGTTTTTGGTCCAAACAATCCATTCAAAAGAAAATTTTTAGGGCATTTCACTCAAACACATTTTGACTATTTTAGCCCACTGTGTTCGTTGTACCAAAAATCGGAAGGTAGTGGGGAATAGCGGACCTAATGGCCTATAACCTGTCATATACAATTTATTCGGAAATAGTTTTTGGTCCATACAACCCATTCAAAAGAAGATTACTAAGGCATTGCACTCAAACACATTTTGACTATTTTATCCCACTGTGTGAGTTGTGCCAATAATCGGAAAATGGTGAGGGATAGTGGACCTAATGGACTATAACCTGTCATATTCAGTTTATTCAGAAATAGTTTTTGGTCCATACAATCCATTCAAAAGAATATTACTAAGGCATTTCACTCAAACACATTTTGACTATTTTAGCCCACTGTGTTCGTTGTACAAAAATCGGAAAGTAGTGGGGGATAGCGGACCTAATGGACTATAATCTGTCATATTCAATTTATTCGGAAATAGTTTTTGGTCCAAACAATCCATTCAAAAGAAGATTACTAAGGCATTTCACTCATATATATTTTGACTATTTTTGCCCACTGTGTAAGTTGTGCCAAAAATCGGAAAGTAGGGGGGATAGTGGACCTAATGGACTATAATCTGTCATATTCAATTTATTCGGAAATAGTTTTTGGTCCATACAATCCATTCAAAAGAATATTTTTGAGGCATTTCACTCAAACACATTTTGACTATTTTAGCCCACTGTGTGAGTTGTGCCAATAATCGGAAAGTGGTGAGGAATAGTGGACCTAATGGACTATAACCTGTCATATTCAATTTATTCAGAAATAGTTTTTGGTCCAAACAATCCATTCAAAAGGAAATTTTTAAGGCATTTCACACAAACACATTTTGACTATTTGAGCCCACTGTGTGAGTTGTGCCAAAAATCGGAAAGTGACACAGGATAGTGGACCTAATGGACTACCACGTTTCATACTCAGTTTATTCAGATTTAGTTTTTGGTCCATACAATCCATTCAAAAGAAAAGTTTTAAGGCATTTCACTTAAACACATTTTGACTATATTAGCCCACTGTTTGAGTTGTGCCAATAATCGGAAAGTGGTGAGGGATAGCGGACCTAATGGACTATAACATGTCATATTCAGTTTATTCAGATTTAGTTTTTGGTCCATACAATCCATTCAAAAGAAGATTACTAAGGCATTTCACTCAAACACATTTTGACTACTTTAGCCCACTGTGTGAGTTGTGCCAAAAATCGGAAAGTGGTGAGGGATAGCGGACCTAATATACTATAACCTGTTATATTCATTTTATTCGGAAATAGTTTTGGTCCATACAATCCATTCAAAAGGAAATTTTTAAGGCATTTCACTCACATACATTTTGACTATTTTAGCCCACTGTTTGAGTTGTGCCAAAAATCGGAAAAAGGGGGGATAGTGGACCTAATGGACTATAACCTGTCATATTCAATTTATTCGGAAATAGTTTTTGGTCCATACAATCCATTCAAAAGAAAATTTTTAAGGCATTTCACTCAAACACATTTTGACTATTTTAGCCCACTGTGTGAGCTGTGCCAATAATCGGAAAGTGGTGAGGGATAGTGGACCTAATGGACTATAACCTGTCATATTCAGTTTATTCAGAAATAGTTTTTGGTCCATACAACCCATTCAAAAGAAGATTACTAAGGCATTTCACTCAAACACATTTTGACTATTTTAGCCCACTGTGTGAGTTGTGCCAATAATCGGAAAATGGTGAGGGATAGTGGACCTAATGGACTATAACCTGTCATATTCAGTTTATTCCGAAATAGTTTTTGTTCCATACAATCCATTCAAAAGAAGATTACTAAGGCATTTCACTCAAACACATTTTGACTATTTTAGCCCACTGTGTGAGTTGTGCCAAAAATCGGAAAGTGGTGACGGATAGCGGACCTAATATACCATAACCTGTTGTATTCAGTTTATTCGGAAATAGTTTTTGGTCCAAACAATCCATTCAAAAGAAAATTTTTAGGGCATTTCACTCAAACACATTTTGACTATTTTAGCCCACTGTGTTCGTTGTACCAAAAATCGGAAGGTAGTGGGGAATAGCGGACCTAATGGCCTATAACCTGTCATATACAATTTATTCGGAAATAGTTTTTGGTCCAAACAATCCATTCAAAAGAAGATTACTAAGGCATTTCACTCATATATATTTTGACTATTTTTGCCCACTGTGTAAGTTGTGCCAAAAATCGGAAAGTAGGGGGGATAGTGGACCTAATGGACTATAATCTGTCATATTCAATTTATTCGGAAATAGTTTTTGGTCCATACAATCCATTCAAAAGAATATTTTTGAGGCATTTCACTCAAACACATTTTGACTATTTTAGCCCACTGTGTGAGTTGTGCCAATAATCGGAAAGTGGTGAGGAATAGTGGACCTAATGGACTATAACCTGTCATATTCAATTTATTCGGAAATAGTTTTTGGTCCAAACAATCCATTCAAAAGGAAATTTTTAAGGCATTTCACACAAACACATTTTGACTATTTGAGCCCACTGTGTGAGTTGTGCCAAAAATCGGAAAGTGACACAGGATAGTGGACCTAATGGACTACTACGTTTCATACTCAGTTTATTCAGATTTAGTTTTTGGTCCATACAATCCATTCAAAAGAAAAGTTTTAAGGCATTTCACTTAAACACATTTTGACTATATTAGCCCACTGTTTGAGTTGTGCCAATAATCGGAAAGTGGTGAGGGATAGTGGACCTAATGGACTATAACATGTCATATTCAGTTTATTCAGAATAAGTTTTTGGTCCATACAATCAATTCAAAAGAAGATTACTAACGCATTTCACTCAAATACATTTTGACTATTTTAGCCCACTGTTTGAGTTGTGCCAAAAATCGGAAAGTAAGGGGGATAGTGGACCTAATGGATTATAACCTGTCATATTCAATTTATTCGGAAATAGTTTTTGGTCCAAACAATCCATTCAAAAGAAAATTTTTAAGGCATTTCACTCAAACACATTTTGACTATTTTAGCCCACTGTGTGAGTTGTGCCAAAAATCGGAAAGTGGTTGAGGATAGTGGACCTAATGGACTACCACGTGTCGTACTCAGTTTATTCAGATTTAGTTTTTGGTCCATACAATCCATTCAAAAGAAAAGTTTTAAGGCATTTCACTTAAACACATTTTGACTATTTTAGCCCACTGTGTGAGATGTGCCATTAATCGGAAAGTGGTGAGGGATAGTGGACCTAATGGACTATAACCTGTCATATTCAATTTATTCGGAAATAGTTTTTGGTCCAAGCTATCCATTCAAAAGGAAATTTTTAAGGCATTTCACACAAACACATTTTGACTATTTTAGCCCACTGTGTCAGTTGTGCCAAAAATCGGAAAGTGGTGAGGGATAGTGGACCTAATGGACTATAACCTGTCATATTCAATTTATTCGGAAATAGTTTTTGGTCCAAACAATCCATTCAAAAGAAAATTTTTAAGGCATTTCACACAAACACATTTTGACTATTTGAGCCCACTGTGTGAGTTGTGCCAAAAATCGGAAAGTGGTGCAGGATAGTGGACCTAATGGACTACCACGTGTCATATTCAGTTTATTCAGATTTAGTTTTTGGTCCATACAATCCATTCAAAAGAAAATTTTTAAATCATTTCACTTAAACACATTTTGACTATATTAGCCCACTGTTTGAGTTGTGCCAATAATCGGAAAGTGGTGAGGGATAGCGGACCTAATGTACTATAACCTGTCATATTCAGTTTATTCAGAATAAGTTTTTGGTCCATACAATCAATTCAAAAGAAGATTACTAACGCATTTCACTCAAATACCTTTTGACTATTTTAGCCCACTGTTTGAGTTGTGCCAAAAATCGGAAAGTAGGGGGGATAGTGGACCTAATGGACTATAACCTGTCATATTCAATTTATTCGGAAATAGTTTTTGGTCCAAACAATCCATTCAAAAGGAAATTTTTAAGGCATTTCACTCAAACACATTTTGACTATTTTAGCCCACTGTGTGAGTTGTGCCAAAAATCGGAAAGTGGTTGAGGATAGTGGACCTAATGGACTACCACGTGTCATACTCAGTTTATTCAGATTTAGTTTTTGGTCCATACAATCCATTCAAAAGAAAAGTTTTAAGGCATTTCACTTAAACACATTTTGGCTATTTTAGCCCACTGTGTGAGTTGTGCCAATAATTGGAAAGTGGTGAGGGATAGTGGACCTAATGGACTACCACGTGTCATACACAGTTTATTCAGATTTAGTTTTTGGTCCATACAATCCATTCAAAAGAAAAGTTTTAAGGCATTTCACTTAAACACATTTTGACTATATTAGCCCACTGTTTGAGTTGTGCCAATAATCGGAAAGTGGTGAGGGATAGTGGACCTAATGGACTATAACCTGTCATATTCAATTTATTCGGAGATAGTTTTTGGTCCAAACAATCCATTCAAAAGAAAAGTTTTAAGGCATTTCACTTAAACACATTTTGACTATTTTAGCCCACTGTGTGAGTTGTGCCAAAAATTAGAAAGTAGTGAGGGATAGTGGGCCTAATGGGCTATAGCCTGTCATATTCAGTTTATTCAGAAATAATTTTTGGTCCATACAATCCATTCAAAAGAAGATTACTAAGGCATTTCACTCATATACATTTTGACTATTTTAGCCCACTGTGTGAGCTGTGCCAAAAATCGGAAAGTAGTGTGTGATAGTAGACTTAATGGGCTATAACATGTCATATTCAATTTATTCGGAAATAGTTTTTGGTCCATACAATCCATTCAAAAGAAACTTTTTAAGGCATTTCACTCAAACACATTTTGACTATTTTAGCCCACTGTGTGAGTTGTGCCAATAATCGGAAAGTGGTGGAGGATAGCGGACCTAATGGACTACCACGTGTCATACTCAGTTTATTCAGATTTAGTTTTTGGTCCAAACAATCCATTCAAAAGGAAAGTTTTAAGGCATTTCACTTAAACACATTTTGTCTATATTAGCCCACTGTTTGAGTTGTGCCAATAATCGGAAAGTGGTGGAAGATAGCGGACCTAATGTACTATAACCTGTCATATTCAGTTTATTCGGAAATAGTTTTTGGTCCATACAATCCATTCAAAAGAAGATTACTAAGGCATTTCACTCAAACACATTTTGACTATTTTAACCCACTGTGTGAGCTGTGCCAAAATTCGGAAAGTAGTGAGGGATAGTGGACCTAATGGACTATAACCTGTCATATTCAATTTATTCGGAAATAGTTTTTGGTCCATACAATCCATTCAAAAGAAAATTTTTAAGGCATTTCACTCAAACACATTTTGACTATTTTAGCCCACTGTTTGAGTTGTGCCAAAAATCGGAAAGTAAGGGGGATAGTGGACCTAATGGACTATAACCTGTCATATTCAATTTATTCGGAAATAGTTTTTGGTCCATACAATCCATTCAAAAGAAAATTTTTAAGGCATTTCACTCAAACACATTTTGACTATTTTAGCCCACTGTGTGAGTTGTGCCAAAAAGCGGAAAGTGGTGGAGGATAGCGGACCTAATGGACTATAACCTGTCATACTCAGTTTATTCAGATTTAGTTTTTGGTCCAAACAATCCATTCAAAAGGAAAGTTTTAAGGCATTTCACTTAAACACATTTTGTCTATATTAGCCCACTGTTTGAGTTGTGCCAATAATCGGAAAGTGGTGGAAGATAGCGGACCTAATGTACTATAACCTGTCATATTCAGTTTATTCGGAAATAGTTTTTGGTCCATACAATCCATTCAAAAGAAAATTTTTAAGGCATTTCACTCAAACACATTTTGACTATTTTAGCCCACTGTGTGAGTTGTGCCAATAATCGGAAAGTGGTGGAGGATAGCGGACCTAATGGACTACCACGTGTCATACTCAGTTTATTCAGATTTAGTTTTTGGTCCAAACAATCCATTCAAAAGGAAAGTTTTAAGGCATTTCACTTAAACACATTTTGTCTATATTAGCCCACTGTTTGAGTTGTGCCAATAATCGGAAAGTGGTGGAAGATAGCGGACCTAATGTACTATAACCTGTCATATTCAGTTTATTCGGAAATAGTTTTTGGTCCATACAATCCATTCAAAAGAAAATTTTTAAGGCATTTCACTCAAACACATTTTGACTATTTTAGCCCACTGTGTGAGTTGTGCCAATAATCGGAAAGTGGTGAGGGATAGTGGACCTAATGGACTATAACCCGTCATATTCAGTTTATTCAGAAATAGTTTTTGGTCCATACAATCCATTCAAAAGGAGATTACTAAGGCATTTCACTCAAACACATTTTGACTATTTTAACCCACTGTGTGAGCTGTGCCAAAAATCGGAAAGTAGTGGGGGATAGTGGACCTAATGGACTATAACCTGTCATATTCAATTTATTCGGAAATAGTTTTTGGTCCATACAATCCATTCAAAAGAAAATTTTTAAGGCATTTCACTCAAACACATTTTGACTATTTTAGCCCACTGTGTGAGTTGTGCCAAAAATCGGAAAGTGGTGGGGGATAGTGGACCTAATGGACTATAACCTGTCATATTCAATTTATTCGGAAATAGTTTTTGGTCCATACAATCCATTCAAAAGAAAATTTTTAAGGCATTTCACTCAAACACATTTTGACTATTTTAGCCTACTGTGTGAGTTGTGCCAATAATCGGAACGTGGTGAGGGATAGTGGACCTAATGGAATATAACCTGTCATATTCAGTTTATTCAGAATAAGTTTTTGGTCCATACAATCAATTCAAAAAAAGATTACTAACGCATTTCACTCAAATACATTTTGACTATTTTTGCCCACTGTGTAAGTTGTGCCAAAAATCGGAAAGTAGGGGGGATAGTGGACCTAATGGACTATAATCTGTCATATTCAATTTATTCGGAAATAGTTTTTGGTCCATACAATCCATTCAAAAGAATATTTTTGAGGCATTTCACTCAAACACATTTTGACTATTTTAGCCCACTGTGTGAGTTGTGCCAAAAATCGGAAAGTGGTTGAGGATAGTGGACCTAATGGACTACCACGTGTCGTACTCAGTTTATTCAGATTTAGTTTTTGGTCCATACAATCCATTCAAAAGAAGATTACTAAGGCATTTCACTCAAACACATCTTGACTATTTTAGCCCACTGTGTTCGTTGTACCAAAAATCGGAAAGTAGTGGGGGATAGCGGACCTAATGGACTATAACCTGTCATATTCAGTTTATTCAGAAATAGTTTTTGGTCCATACAATCCATTCAAAAGAAGATTACTAAGGCATTTCACTCAAACACATCTTGACTATTTTAGCCCACTGTGTTCGTTGTACCAAAAATCGGAAAGTAGTGGGGGATAGCGGACCTAATGGACTATAATCTGTCATATTCAATTTATTCGGAAATAGTTTTTGGTCCAAACAATCCATTCAAAAGAAGATTACTAAGGCATTTCACTCATATATATTTTGACTATTTTTGCCCACTGTGTAAGTTGTGCCAAAAATCGGAAAGTAGGGGGGATAGTGGACCTAATGGACTATAATCTGTCATATTCAATTTATTCGGAAATAGTTTTTGGTCCATACAATCCATTCAAAAGAATATTTTTGAGGCATTGCACTCAAACACATTTTGACTATTTTAGCCCACTGTGTGAGTTGTGCCAATAATCGGAAAGCGGTGAGGGATAGTGGACCTAATGGACTATAACCTGTCATATTCAGTTTATTTAGAAATAGTTTTTGGTCCATACAATCCATTCAAAAGATGATTACTAAGGCATTTCACTCAAACACATTTTGACTATTTTAGCCCACTGTGTGAGTTGTGCCAAAAATCGGAAAGTGGTTGAGGATAGTGGACCTAATGGACTACCACGTGTCGTACTCAGTTTATTCAGATTTAGTTTTTGGTCCATACAATCCATTCAAAAGAAGATTACTAAGGCATTTCACTCAAACACATCTTGACTATTTTAGCCCACTGTGTTCGTTGTACCAAAAATCGGAAAGTAGTGGGGGATAGTGGACCTAATGGACTATAACCTGTCATATTCAATTTATTCGGAAATAGTTTTTGGTCCATACAATCCATTCAAAAGAAAATTTTTAAGGCATTTCACTCAAACACATTTTGACTATTTTAGCCCACTGTGTGAGTTGTGCCAATAATCGGAAAGTGGTGAGGGATAGTGGACCTAATGGACTATAACCTGTCATATTCAGTTTATTCAGAAATAGTTTTTGGTCCATACAATCCATTCAAAAGAAGATTACTAAGGCATTTCACTCAAACACATCTTGACTATTTTAGCCCACTGTGTTCGTTGTACCAAAAATCGGAAAGTAGTGGGGGATAGCGGACCTAATGGACTATAACCTGTCATATTCAGTTTATTCAGAAATAGTTTTTGGTCCATACAATCCATTCAAAAGAAAATTACTAAGGCATTTCACTCAAACACATCTTGACTATTTTAGCCCACTGTGTTCGTTGTACCAAAAATCGGAAAGTAGTGGGGGATAGCGGACCTAATGGACTATAACCCGTCATATTCAGTTTATTCAGAAATAGTTTTTGGTCCATACAATCCATTCAAAAGGAGATTACTAAGGCATTTCACTCAAACACATTTTGACTATTTTAACCCACTGTGTGAGCTGTGCCAAAAATCGGAAAGTAGTGAGGGATAGTGGACCTAATGGACTATAACCTGTCATATTCAATTTATTCGGAAATAGTTTTTGGTCCATACAATCCATTCAAAAGAAAATTTTTAAGGCATTTCACTCAAACACATTTTGACTATTTTAGCCCACTGTGTGAGTTGTGCCAAAAAGCGGAAAGTGGTGGAGGATAGCGGACCTAATGGACTATAACCTGTCATACTCAGTTTATTCAGATTTAGTTTTTGGTCCAAACAATCCATTCAAAAGGAAAGTTTTAAGGCATTTCACTTAAACACATTTTGTCTATATTAGCCCACTGTTTGAGTTGTGCCAATAATCGGAAAGTGGTGGAAGATAGCGGACCTAATGTACTATAACCTGTCATATTCAGTTTATTCGGAAATAGTTTTTGGTCCATACAATCCATTCAAAAGAAAATTTTTAAGGCATTTCACTCAAACACATTTTGACTATTTTAGCCCACTGTGTGAGTTGTGCCAATAATCGGAAAGTGGTGGAGGATAGCGGACCTAATGGACTACCACGTGTCATACTCAGTTTATTCAGATTTAATTTTTGGTCCAAACAATCCATTCAAAAGGAAAGTTTTAAGGCATTTCACTTAAACACATTTTGTCTATATTAGCCCACTGTTTGAGTTGTGCCAATAATCGGAAAGTGGTGGAAGATAGCGGACCTAATGTACTATAACCTGTCATATTCAGTTTATTCGGAAATAGTTTTTGGTCCATACAATCCATTCAAAAGAAAATTTTTAAGGCATTTCACTCAAACACATTTTGACTATTTTAGCCCACTGTGTGAGTTGTGCCAATAATCGGAAAGTGGTGAGGGATAGTGGACCTAATGGACTATAACCCGTCATATTCAGTTTATTCAGAAATAGTTTTTGGTCCATACAATCCATTCAAAAGGAGATTACTAAGGCATTTCACTCAAACACATTTTGACTATTTTAGCCCACTGTGTTCGTTGTACCAAAAATCGGAAAGTAGTGGAGGATAGCGGACCTAATGGACTATAATCTGTCATATTCAATTTATTCGGAAATAGTTTTTGGTCCAAACAATCCATTCAAAAGGAGATTACTAAGGCATTTCACTCATATATATTTTGACTATTTTTGCCCACTGTGTAAGTTGTGCCAAAAATCGGAAAGTAGGGGGGATAGTGGACCTAATGGACTACCACGTGTCATACTCAGTTTATTCAGATTTAGTTTTTGGTCCAAACAATCCATTCAAAAGGAAAGTTTTAAGGCATTTCACTTAAACACATTTTGTCTATATTAGCCCACTGTTTGAGTTGTGCCAATAATCGGAAAGTGGTGGAAGATAGCGGACCTAATGTACTATAACCTGTCATATTCAGTTTATTCGGAAATAGTTTTTGGTCCATACAATCCATTCAAAAGAAAATTTTTAAGGCATTTCACTCAAACACATTTTGACTATTTTAGCCCACTGTGTGAGTTGTGCCAATAATCGGAAAGTGGTGAGGGATAGTGGACCTAATGGACTATAACCCGTCATATTCAGTTTATTCAGAAATAGTTTTTGGTCCATACAATCCATTCAAAAGGAGATTACTAAGGCATTTCACTCAAACACATTTTGACTATTTTAACCCACTGTGTGAGCTGTGCCAAAAATCGGAAAGTAGTGAGGGATAGTGGACCTAATGGACTATAACCTGTCATATTCAATTTATTCGGAAATAGTTTTTGGTCCATACAATCCATTCAAAAGAAAATTTTTAAGGCATTTCACTCAAACACATTTTGACTATTTTAGCCCACTGTGTGAGTTGTGCCAAAAATCGGAAAGTGGTGGGGGATAGTGGACCTAATGGACTATAACCTGTCATATTCAATTTATTCGGAAATAGTTTTTGGTCCATACAATCCATTCAAAAGAAAATTTTTAAGGCATTTCACTCAAACACATTTTGACTATTTTAGCCTACTGTGTGAGTTGTGCCAATAATCGGAACGTGGTGAGGGATAGTGGACCTAATGGAATATAACCTGTCATATTCAGTTTATTCAGAATAAGTTTTTGGTCCATACAATCAATTCAAAAAAAGATTACTAACGCATTTCACTCAAATACATTTTGACTATTTTTGCCCACTGTGTAAGTTGTGCCAAAAATCGGAAAGTAGGGGGGATAGTGGACCTAATGGACTATAATCTGTCATATTCAATTTATTCGGAAATAGTTTTTGGTCCATACAATCCATTCAAAAGAATATTTTTGAGGCATTTCACTCAAACACATTTTGACTATTTTAGCCCACTGTGTGAGTTGTGCCAAAAATCGGAAAGTGGTTGAGGATAGTGGACCTAATGGACTACCACGTGTCGTACTCAGTTTATTCAGATTTAGTTTTTGGTCCATACAATCCATTCAAAAGAAGATTACTAAGGCATTTCACTCAAACACATCTTGACTATTTTAGCCCACTGTGTTCGTTGTACCAAAAATCGGAAAGTAGTGGGGGATAGTGGACCTAATGGACTATAACCTGTCATATTCAGTTTATTCAGAAATAGTTTTTGGTCCATACAATCCATTCAAAAGAAGATTACTAAGGCATTTCACTCAAACACATCTTGACTATTTTAGCCCACTGTGTTCGTTGGACCAAAAATCGGAAAGTAGTGGGGGATAGCGGACCTAATGGACTATAATCTGTCATATTCAATTTATTCGGAAATAGTTTTTGGTCCAAACAATCCATTCAAAAGAAGATTACTAAGGCATTTCACTCATATATATTTTGACTATTTTTGCCCACTGTGTAAGTTGTGCCAAAAATCGGAAAGTAGGGGGGATAGTGGACCTAATGGACTATAATCTGTCATATTCAATTTATTCGGAAATAGTTTTTGGTCCATACAATCCATTCAAAAGAATATTTTTGAGGCATTGCACTCAAACACATTTTGACTATTTTAGCCCACTGTGTGAGTTGTGCCAATAATCGGAAAGCGGTGAGGGATAGCGGACCTAATGGACTATAACCTGTCATATTCAGTTTATTTAGAAATAGTTTTTGGTCCATACAATCCATTCAAAAGATGATTACTAAGGCATTTCACTCAAACACATTTTGACTATTTTAGCCCACTGTGTGAGTTGTGCCAAAAATCGGAAAGTGGTTGAGGATAGTGGACCTAATGGACTACCACGTGTCGTACTCAGTTTATTCAGATTTAGTTTTTGGTCCATACAATCCATTCAAAAGAAGATTACTAAGGCATTTCACTCAAACACATCTTGACTATTTTAGCCCACTGTGTTCGTTGTACCAAAAATCGGAAAGTAGTGGGGGATAGTGGACCTAATGGACTATAACCTGTCATATTCAATTTATTCGGAAATAGTTTTTGGTCCATACAATCCATTCAAAAGAAAATTTTTAAGGCATTTCACTCAAACACATTTTGACTATTTTAGCCCACTGTGTGAGTTGTGCCAATAATCGGAAAGTGGTGAGGGATAGTGGACCTAATGGACTATAACCTGTCATATTCAGTTTATTCAGAAATAGTTTTTGGTCCATACAATCCATTCAAAAGAAGATTACTAAGGCATTTCACTCAAACACATCTTGACTATTTTAGCCCACTGTGTTCGTTGTACCAAAAATCGGAAAGTAGTGGGGGATAGCGGACATAATGGACTATAATCTGTCATATTCAATTTATTCGGAAATAGTTTTTGGTCCAAACAATCCATTCAAAAGAAGATTACTAAGGCATTTCACTCATATATATTTTGACTATTTTTGCCCACTGTGTAAGTTGTGCCAAAAATCGGAAAGTAGGTGGGATAGTGGACCTAATGGACTACCACGTGTCATACTCAGTTTATTCAGATTTAGTTTTTGGTCCATACAATCCATTCAAAAGAAAATTTTTAAATCATTTCACTTAAACACATTTTGACTATATTAGCCCACTGTTTGAGTTGTGCCAATAATCGGAAAGTGGTGAGGGATAGCGGACCTAATGTACTATAACCTGTCATATTCAGTTTATTCAGAATAAGTTTTTGGTCCATACAATCAATTCAAAAGAAGATTACTAACGCATTTCACTCAAATACATTTTGACTATTTTAGCCCACTGTTTGAGTTGTGCCAAAAATCGGAAAGTAAGGGGGATAGTGGACCTAATGGATTATAACCTGTCATATTCAATTTATTCGGAAATAGTTTTTGGTCCAAACAAGCCATTCAAAAGAAAATTTTTAAGGCATTTCACTCAAACACATTTTGACTATTTTAGCCCACTGTGTGAGTTGTGCCAAAAATCGGAAAGTGGTTGAGGATAGTGGACCTAATGGACTACCACGTGTCGTACTCAGTTTATTCAGATTTAGTTTTTGGTCCATACAATCCATTCAAAAGAAAAGTTTTAAGGCATTTCACTTAAACACATTTTGACTATTTTAGCCCACTGTGTGAGTTGTGCCATTAATCGGAAAGTGGTGAGGGATAGTGGACCTAATGGACTATAACCTGTCATATTCAATTTATTCGGAAATAGTTTTTGGTCCAAGCAATCCATTCAAAAGGAAATTTTTAAGGCATTTCACACAAACACATTTTGACTATTTTAGCCCACTGTGTCAGTTGTGCCAAAAATCGGAAAGTGGTGAGGGATAGTGGACCTAATGGACTATAACCTGTCATATTCAATTTATTCGGAAATAGTTTTTGGTCCAAACAATCCATTCAAAAGAAAATTTTTAAGGCATTTCACACAAACACATTTTGACTATTTGAGCCCACTGTGTGAGTTGTGCCAAAAATCGGAAAGTGGTGCAGGATAGTGGACCTAATGGACTACCACGTGTCATACTCAGTTTATTCAGATTTAGTTTTTGGTCCATACAATCCATTCAAAAGAAAATTTTTAAATCATTTCACTTAAACACATTTTGACTATATTAGCCCACTGTTTGAGTTGTGCCAATAATCGGAAAGTGGTGAGGGATAGAGGACCTAATGTACTATAACCTGTCATATTCAGTTTATTAAGAATAAGTTTTTGGTCCATACAATCAATTCAAAAGAAGATTACTAACGCATTTCACTCAAATACCTTTTGACTATTTTAGCCCACTGTTTGAGTTGTGCCAAAAATCGGAAAGTAGGGGGGATAGTGGACCTAATGGACTATAACCTGTCATATTCAATTTATTCGGAAATAGTTTTTGGTCCAAACAATCCATTCAAAAGAAAATTTTTAAGGCATTTCACTCAAACACATTTTGACTATTTTAGCCCACTGTGTGAGTTGTGCCAAAAATCGGAAAGTGGTTAAGGATAGTGGACCTAATGGACTACCACGTGTCATACTCAGTTTATTCAGATTTAGTTTTTGGTCCATACAATCCATTCAAAAGAAAAGTTTTAAGGCATTTCACTTAAACACATTTTGGCTATTTTAGCCCACTGTGTGAGTTGTGCCAATAATCGGAAAGTGGTGAGGGATAGTGGACCTAATGGACTACCACGTGTCATACACAGTTTATTCAGATTTAGTTTTTGGTCCATACAATCCATTCAAAAGAAAAGTTTTAAGGCATTTCACTTAAACACATTTTGACTATATTAGCCCACTGTTTGAGTTGTGCCAATAATCGGAAAGTGGTGAGGGATAGTGGACCTAATGGACTATAACCTGTCATATTCAATTTATTCGGAGATAGTTTTTGGTCCAAACAATCCATTCAAAAGAAAAGTTTTAAGGCATTTCACTTAAACACATTTTGACTATTTTAGCCCACTGTGTGAGTTGTGCCAAAAATCAGAAAGTAGTGAGGGATAGTGGGCCTAATGGACTATAGCCTGTCATATTTAGTTTATTCAGAAATAATTTTTGGTCCATACAATCCATTCAAAAGGAGATTACTAAGGCATTTCACTCATATACATTTTGACTATTTTAGCCCACTGTGTGAGTTGTGCCAAAAATCGGAAAGTAGTGTGTGATAGTAGACTTAATGAGCTATAACATGTCATATTCAATTTATTCGGAAATAGTTTTTGGTCCATACAATTCATTCAAAAGAAACTTTTTAAGGCATTTCACTCAAACACATTTTGACTATTTTAGCCCACTGTGTGAGTTGTGCCAATAATCGGAAAGTGGTGGAGGATAGCGGACCTAATGGACTACCACGTGTCATACTCAGTTTATTCAGATTTAGTTTTTGGTCCAAACAATCCATTCAAAAGGAAAGTTTTAAGGCATTTCACTTAAACATATTTTGTCTATATTAGCCCACTGTTTGAGTTGTGCCAATAATCGGAAAGTGGTGGAAGATAGCGGACCTAATGTACTATAACCTGTCATATTCAGTTTATTCGGAAATAGTTTTTGGTCCATACAATCCATTCAAAAGAAAATTTTTAAGGCATTTCACTCAAACACATTTTGTCTATATTAGCCCACTGTTTGAGTTGTGCCAATAATCGGAAAGTGGTGGAAGATAGCGGACCTAATGTACTATAACCTGTCATATTCAGTTTATTCGGAAATAGTTTTTGGTCCATACAATCCATTCAAAAGAAAATTTTTAAGGCATTTCACTCAAACACATTTTGACTATTTTAGCCCACTGTGTGAGTTGTGCCAAAAAGCGGAAAGTGGTGGAGGATAGCGGACCTAATGGACTACCACGTGTCATACTCAGTTTATTCAGATTTAGTTTTTGTTCCAAACAATCCATTCAAAAGGAAAGTTTTAAGGCATTTCACTTAAACACATTTTGTCTATATTAGCCCACTGTTTGAGTTGTGCCAATAATCGGAAAGTGGTGGAAGATAGCGGACCTAATGTACTATAACCTGTCATATTCAGTTTATTCGGAAATAGTTTTTGGTCCATACAATCCATTCAAAAGAAAATTTTTAAGGCATTTCACTCAAACACATTTTGTCTATATTAGCCCACTGTTTGAGTTGTGCCAATAATCGGAAAGTGGTGGAAGATAGCAGACCTAATGGACTATAACCTGTCATATTCAATTTATTCGGAAATAGTTTTTGGTCCATACAATCCATTCAAAAGAAAATTTTTAAGGCATTTCACTCAAACACATTTTGACTATTTTAGCCCACTGTGTGAGTTGTGCCAAAAAGCGGAAAGTGGTGGAGGATAGCGGACCTAATGGACTACCACGTGTCATACTCAGTTTATTCAGATTTAGTTTTTGGTCCAAACAATCCATTCAAAAGGAAAGTTTTAAGGCATTTCACTTAAACACATTTTGTCTATATTAGCCCACTGTTTGAGTTGTGCCAATAATCGGAAAGTGGTGGAAGATAGCGGACCTAATGTACTATAACCTGTCATATTCAGTTTATTCGGAAATAGTTTTTGGTCCAAACAATCCATTCAAAAGAAAATCTTTAAGGCATTTCACTCAAACACATTTTGACTATTTTAGCCCACTGTGTGAGTTGTGCCAATAATCGGAAAGTGGTGGAGGATAGCGGACCTAATGGACTACCACGTGTCATACTCAGTTTATTCAGATTTAGTTTTTGGTCCAAACAATCCATTCAAAAGGAAAGTTTTAAGGCATTTCACTTAAACACATTTTGTCTATATTAGCCCACTGTTTGAGTTGTGCCAATAATCGGAAAGTGGTGGAAGATAGCGGACCTAATGTACTATAACCTGTCATATTCAGTTTATTCGGAAATAGTTTTTGGTCCATACAACCCATTCAAAAGAAAATTTTTAAGGCATTTCACTCAAACACATTTTGACTATATTAGCCCACTGTTTGAGTTGTGCCAATAATCGGAAAGTGGTGGAAGATAGCGGACCTAATGTACTATAACCTGTCATATTCAGTTTATTCGGAAATAGTTTTTGGTCCATACAATCCATTCAAAAGAAAATTTTTAAGGCATTTCACTCAAACACATTTTGACTATTTTAGCCCACTGTGTGAGTTGTGCCAAAAAGCGGAAAGTGGTGGAGGATAGCGGACCTAATGGACTACCACGTGTCATACTCAGTTTATTCAGATTTAGTTTTTGGTCCAAACAATCCATTCAAAAGGAAAGTTTTAAGGCATTTCACTTAAACACATTTTGTCTATATTAGCCCACTGTTTGAGTTGTGCCAATAATCGGAAAGTGGTGAAGGATAGCGGACCTAATGTACTATAATCTGTCATATTCAGTTTATTCGGAAATAGTTTTTGGTCCATACAATCCATTCAAAAGAAAATTTTTAAGGCATTTCACTCAAACACATTTTGTCTATATTAGCCCACTGTTTGAGTTGTGCCAATAATCGGAAAGTGGTGGAAGATAGCGGACCTAATGTACTATAACCTGTCATATTCAGTTTATTCGGAAATAGTTTTTGGTCCAAACAATCCATTCAAAAGAAAATCTTTAAGGCATTTCACTCAAACACATTTTGACTATTTTAGCCCACTGTGTGAGTTGTGCCAATAATCGGAAAGTGGTGGAGGATAGCGGACCTAATGGACTACCACGTGTCATACTCAGTTTATTCAGATTTAGTTTTTGGTCCAAACAATCCATTCAAAAGGAAAGTTTTAAGGCATTTCACTTAAACACATTTTGTCTATATTAGCCCACTGTTTGAGTTGTGCCAATAATCGGAAAGTGGTGGAAGATAGCGGACCTAATGTACTATAACCTGTCATATTCAGTTTATTCGGAAATAGTTTTTGGTCCATACAATCCATTCAAAAGAAAATTTTTAAGGCATTTCACTCAAACACATTTTGTCTATATTAGCCCACTGTTTGAGTTGTGCCAATAATCGGAAAGTGGTGGAAGATAGCAGACCTAATGGACTATAACCTGTCATATTCAATTTATTCGGAAATAGTTTTTGGTCCATACAATCCATTCAAAAGAAAATTTTTAAGGCATTTCACTCAAACACATTTTGACTATTTTAGCCCACTGTGTGAGTTGTGCCAAAAAGCGGAAAGTGGTGGAGGATAGCGGACCTAATGGACTACCACGTGTCATACTCAGTTTATTCAGATTTAGTTTTTGGTCCAAACAATCCATTCAAAAGGAAAGTTTTAAGGCATTTCACTTAAACACATTTTGTCTATATTAGCCCACTGTTTGAGTTGTGCCAATAATCGGAAAGTGGTGGAAGATAGCGGACCTAATGTACTATAACCTGTCATATTCAGTTTATTCGGAAATAGTTTTTGGTCCAAACAATCCATTCAAAAGAAAATCTTTAAGGCATTTCACTCAAACACATTTTGACTATTTTAGCCCACTGTGTGAGTTGTGCCAATAATCGGAAAGTGGTGGAGGATAGCGGACCTAATGGACTACCACGTGTCATACTCAGTTTATTCAGATTTAGTTTTTGGTCCAAACAATCCATTCAAAAGGAAAGTTTTAAGGCATTTCACTTAAACACATTTTGTCTATATTAGCCCACTGTTTGAGTTGTGCCAATAATCGGAAAGTGGTGGAAGATAGCGGACCTAATGTACTATAACCTGTCATATTCAGTTTATTCGGAAATAGTTTTTGGTCCATACAATCCATTCAAAAGAAAATTTTTAAGGCATTTCACTCAAACACATTTTGACTATTTTAGCCCACTGTGTGAGTTGTGCCAATAATCGGAAAGTGGTGAGGGATAGTGGACCTAATGGACTATAACCTGTCATATTCAGTTTATTCAGAAATAGTTTTTGGTCCATACAATCCATTCAAAAGAAGATTACTAAGGCATTTCATTCAAACACATTTTGACTATTTTAACCCACTGTGTGAGCTGTGCCAAAAATCGGAAAGTAGTGAGGGATAGTGGACCTAATGGACTATAACCTGTCATATTCAATTTATTCGGAAATAGTTTTTGGTCCATACAATCCATTCAAAAGAAAATTTTTAAGGCATTTCACTCAAACACATTTTGACTATTTTAGCCCACTGTTTGAGTTGTGCCAAAAATCGGAAAGTAAGGGGGATAGTGGACCTAATGGACTATAACCTGTCATATTCAATTTATTCGGAAATAGTTTTTGGTCCATACAATCCATTCAAAAGAAAATTTTTAAGGCATTTCACTCAAACACATTTTGACTATTTTAGCCCACTGTGTGAGTTGTGCCAAAAAGCGAAAAGTGGTGGAGAATAGTGGACCTAATGGACTATAACCTGTCATATTCAGTTTATTTAGAAATAGTTTTTGGTCCATACAATCCATTCAAAAGAAGATTACTAAGGCATTTCACTCAAACACATTTTGACTATTTTAACCCACTGTGTGAGTTGTGCCAAAAATCGGAAAGTAGTGAGGGATAGTGGACCTAATGGACTATAACCATTCATATTCAATTTATTCGGAAATAGTTTTTGGTCCATACAATCCATTCAAAGGAAATTTCTAAGGCATTTCACTCAAACACATTTTGACTATTTTAGCCCACTGTGTGAGTTGTGCCAAAAATCGGAAAGTGGTGGAGGATAGTGGAACTAATGGACTATAACCTGTCATATTCAATTTATTCGGAAATAGTTTTTGGTCCATACAATCCATTCAAAAGAAGATTACTAAGGCATTTCACTCAAACACATTTTGACTATTTTAGCCCACTGTGTGAGTTGTGCCAAAAATCGGAAAGTGGTGGAAGATAGCGGACCTAATGTACTATAAACTGTCATATTCAGTTTATTCGGAAATAGTTTTTGGTCCATACAATCCATTCAAAAGAAAATTTTTAAGGCATTTCACTCAAACACATTTTGACTATTTTAGCCCACTGTGTGAGTTGTGCCAATAATCGGAAAGTGGTGAGGGATAGTGAACCTAATGGACTATAACCTGTCATATTCAGTTTATTCAGAAATAGTTTTTGGTCCATACAATCCATTCAAAAGAAGATTACTAAGGCATTTCACTCAAACACATTTTGACTATTTTAACCCACTGTGTGAGCTGTGCCAAAAATCGGAAAGTAGTGAGGGATAGTGCACCTAATGGACTATAACCTGTCATATTCAATTTATTCGGAAATAGTTTTTGGTCCATACAATCCATTCAAAAGAAAATTTTTAAGGCATTTCACTCAAACACATTTTGACTATTTTAGCCCACTGTTTGAGTTGTGCCAAAAATCGGAAAGTAAGGGGGATAGTGGACCTAATGGACTATAACCTGTCATATTCAATTTATTCGGAAATAGTTTTTGGTCCATACAATCCATTCAAAAGAAAATTTTTAAGGCATTTCACTCAAACACATTTTGACTATTTTAGCCCACTGTGTGAGTTGTGCCAATAATCGGAAAGTGGTGGAGGATAGCGGACCTAATGGACTACCACGTGTCATACTCAGTTTATTCAGATTTAGTTTTTGGTCCAAACCATCCATTCAAAAGGAAAGTTTTAAGGCATTTCACTTAAACACATTTTTTCTATATTAGCCCACTGTTTGAGTTGTGCCAATAATCTGAAAGTGGTGGAAGATAGCGGACCTAATGTACTATAACCTGTCATATTCAGTTTATTCAGAAATTGTTTTTGGTCCATACAATCCATTCAAAAGAAAATTTTTAAGGCATTTCACTCAAACACATTTTGACTATTTTAGCCCACTGTGTGAGTTGTGCCAATAATCGGAAAGTGGTGAGGGATAGTGGACCTAATGGACTATAACTTGTCATATTCAGTTTATTCAGAAATAGTTTTTGGTCAATACAATCCATTCAAAAGAAGATTACTAAGGCATTTCACTCAAACACATTTTGACTATTTTAACCCACTGTGTGAGCTGTGCCAAAAATCGGAAAGTAGTGAGGGATAGTGGACCTAATGGACTATAACCTGTCATATTCAATTTATTCGGAAATAGTTTTTGGTCCATACAATCCATTCAAAAGAAAATTTTTAAGGCATTTCACTCAAACACATTTTGACTATTTTAGCCCACTGTGTGAGTTGTGCCAATAATCGGAAAGTGGTGAGGGATAGTGGACCTAATGGACTATAACCTGTCATATTCAGTTTATTCAGAAATAGTTTTTGGTCCATACAATCCATTCAAAAGAAGATTACTAAGGCATTTCACTCAAACACATCTTGACTATTTTAGCCCACTGTGTTCGTTGTACCAAAAATCGGAAAGTAGTGGGGGATAGCGGACCTAATGGACTATAATCTGTCATATTCAATTTATTCGGAAATAGTTTTTGGTCCAAACAATCCATTCAAAAGAAGATTACTAAGGCATTTCACTCATATATATTTTGACTATTTTTGCCCACTGTGTAAGTTGTGCCAAAAATCGGAAAGTAGGGGGGATAGTGGACCTAATGGACTATAATCTGTCATATTCAATTTATTCGGAAATAGTTTTTGGTCCATACAATCCATTCAAAAGAATATTTTTGAGGCATTTCACTCAAACACATTTTGACTATTTTAGCCCACTGTGTGAGTTGTGCCAAAAATCGGAAAGTGGTTGAGGATAGTGGACCTAATGGACTACCACGTGTCGTACTCAGTTTATTCAGATTTAGTTTTTGGTCCATACAATCCATTCAAAAGAAAAGTTTTAAGGCATTTCACTTAAACACATTTTGACTATTTTAGCCCACTGTGTGAGTTGTGCCATTAATCGGAAAGTGGTGAGGGATAGTGGACCTAATGGACTATAACCTGTCATATTCAATTTATTCGGAAATAGTTTTTGGTCCAAACAATCCATTCAAAAGAAAATTTTTAAGGCATTTCACACAAACACATTTTGACTATTTGAGCCCACTGTGTGAGCTGTGCCAAAAATCGGAAAGTGGTGCAGGATAGTGGACCTAATGGACTACCACGTGTCATACTCAGTTTATTCAGATTTAGTTTTTGGTCCATACAATCCATTCAAAAGAAAATTTTTAAATCATTTCACTTAAACACATTTTGACTATATTAGCCCACTGTTTGAGTTGTGCCAATAATCGGAAAGTGGTGAGGGATAGCGGACCTAATGTACTATAACCTGTCATATTCAGTTTATTCAGAATAAGTTTTTGGTCCATACAATCAATTCAAAAGAAGATTACTAACGCATTTCACTCAAATACATTTTGACTATTTTAGCCCACTGTTTGAGTTGTGCCAAAAATCGGAAAGTAAGGGGGATAGTGGACCTAATGGATTATAAACTGTCATATTCAATTTATTCGGAAATAGTTTTTGGTCCAAACAAGCCATTCAAAAGAAAATTTTTAAGGCATTTCACTCAAACACATTTTGACTATTTTAGCCCACTGTGTGAGTTGTGCCAAAAATCGGAAAGTGGTTGAGGATAGTGGACCTAATGGACTACCACGTGTCGTACTCAGTTTATTCAGATTTAGTTTTTGGTCCATACAATCCATTCAAAAGAAAAGTTTTAAGGCATTTCACTTAAACACATTTTGACTATTTTAGCCCACTGTGTGAGTTGTGCCATTAATCGGAAAGTGGTGAGGGATAGTGGACCTAATGGACTATAACCTGTCATATTCAATTTATTCGGAAATAGTTTTTGGTCCAAGCAATCCATTCAAAAGGAAATTTTTAAGGCATTTCACACAAACACATTTTGACTATTTTAGCCCACTGTGTCAGTTGTGCCAAAAATCGGAAAGTGGTGAGGGATAGTGGACCTAATGGACTATAACCTGTCATATTCAATTTATTCGGAAATAGTTTTTGGTCCAAACAATCCATTCAAAAGGAAATTTTTAAGGCATTTCACACAAACACATTTTGACTATTTGAGCCCACTGTGTGAGTTGTGCCAAAAATCGGAAAGTGGTGCAGGATAGTGGACCTAATGGACTACCACGTGTCATACTCAGTTTATTCAGATTTAGTTTTTGGTCCATACAATCCATTCAAAAGAAAATTTTTAAATCATTTCACTTAAACACATTTTGACTATATTAGCCCACTGTTTGAGTTGTGCCAATAATCGGAAAGTGGTGAGGGATAGAGGACCTAATGTACTATAACCTGTCATATTCAGTTTATTCAGAATAAGTTTTTGGTCCATACAATCAATTCAAAAGAAGATTACTAACGCATTTCACTCAAATACCTTTTGACTATTTTAGCCCACTGTTTGAGTTGTGCCAAAAATCGGAAAGTAGGGGGGATAGTGGACCTAATGGACTATAACCTGTCATATTCAATTTATTCGGAAATAGTTTTTGGTCCAAACAATCCATTCAAAAGAAAATTTTTAAGGCATTTCACTCAAACACATTTTGACTATTTTAGCCCACTGTGTGAGTTGTGCCAAAAATCGGAAAGTGGTTGAGGATAGTGGACCTAATGGACTACCACGTGTCATACTCAGTTTATTCAGATTTAGTTTTTGGTCCATACAATCCATTCAAAAGAAAAGTTTTAAGGCATTTCACTTAAACACATTTTGGCTATTTTAGCCCACTGTGTGAGTTGTGCCAATAATCGGAAAGTGGTGAGGGATAGTGGACCTAATGGACTACCACGTGTCATACACAGTTTATTCAGATTTAGTTTTTGGTCCATACAATCCATTCAAAAGAAAAGTTTTAAGGCATTTCACTTAAACACATTTTGACTATATTAGCCCACTGTTTGAGTTGTGCTAATAATCGGAAAGTGGTGAGGGATAGTGGACCTAATGGACTATAACCTGTCATATTCAATTTATTCGGAGATAGTTTTTGGTCCAAACAATCCATTCAAAAGAAAAGTTTTAAGGCATTTCACTTAAACACATTTTGACTATTTTAGCCCACTGTGTGAGTTGTGCCAAAAATCAGAAAGTGGTGAGGGATAGTGGGCCTAATGGACTATAGCCTGTCATATTCAGTTTATTCAGAAATAATTTTTGGTCCATACAATCCATTCAAAAGGAGATTACTAAGGCATTTCACTCATATACATTTTGACTATTTTAGCCCACTGTGTGAGTTGTGCCAAAAATCGGAAAGTAGTGTGTGATAGTAGACTTAATGAGCTATAACATGTCATATTCAATTTATTCGGAAATAGTTTTTGGTCCATACAATTCATTCAAAAGAAACTTTTTAAGGCATTTCACTCAAACACATTTTGACTATTTTAGCCCACTGTGTGAGTTGTGCCAATAATCGGAAAGTGGTGGAGGATAGCGGACCTAATGGACTACCACGTGTCATACTCAGTTTATTCAGATTTAGTTTTTGGTCCAAACAATCCATTCAAAAGGAAAGTTTTAAGGCATTTCACTTAAACATATTTTGTCTATATTAGCCCACTGTTTGAGTTGTGCCAATAACCGGAAAGTGGTGGAAGATAGCGGACCTAATGTACTATAACCTGTCATATTCCGTTTATTCGGAAATAGTTTTTGGTCCATACAATCCATTCAAAAGAAAATTTTTAAGGCATTTCACTCAAACACATTTTGTCTATATTAGCCCACTGTTTGAGTTGTGCCAATAATCGGAAAGTGGTGGAAGATAGCGGACCTAATGTACTATAACCTGTCATATTCAGTTTATTCGGAAATAGTTTTTGGTCCATACAATCCATTCAAAAGAAAATTTTTAAGGCATTTCACTCAAACACATTTTGACTATTTTAGCCCACTGTGTGAGTTGTGCCAAAAAGCGGAAAGTGGTGGAGGATAGCGGACCTAATGGACTACCACGTGTCATACTCAGTTTATTCAGATTTAGTTTTTGGTCCAAACAATCCATTCAAAAGGAAAGTTTTAAGGCATTTCACTTAAACACATTTTGTCTATATTAGCCCACTGTTTGAATTGTGCCAATAATCGGAAAGTGGTGGAAGATAGCGGACCTAATGTACTATAACCTGTCATATTCAGTTTATTCGGAAATAGTTTTTGGTCCATACAATCCATTCAAAAGAAAATTTTTAAGGCATTTCACTCAAACACATTTTGTCTATATTAGCCCACTGTTTGAGTTGTGCCAATAATCGGAAAGTGGTGGAAGATAGCGGACCTAATGGACTATAACCTGTCATATTCAATTTATTCGGAAATAGTTTTTGGTCCATACAATCCATTCAAAAGAAAATTTTTAAGGCATTTCACTCAAACACATTTTGACTATTTTAGCCCACTGTGTGAGTTGTGCCAAAAAGCGGAAAGTGGTGGAGGATAGCGGACCTAATGGACTACCACGTGTCATACTCAGTTTATTCAGATTTAGTTTTTGGTCCAAACAATCCATTCAAAAGGAAAGTTTTAAGGCATTTCACTTAAACACATTTTGTCTATATTAGCCCACTGTTTGAGTTGTGCCAATAATCGGAAAGTGGCGGAAGATAGCGGACCTAATGTACTATAACCTGTCATATTCAGTTTATTCGGAAATAGTTTTTGGTCCATACAATCCATTCAAAAGAAAATCTTTAAGGCATTTCACTCAAACACATTTTGACTATTTTAGCCCACTGTGTGAGTTGTGCCAATAATCGGAAAGTGGTGGAGGATAGCGGACCTAATGGACTACCACGTGTCATACTCAGTTTATTCAGATTTAGTTTTTGGTCCAAACAATCCATTCAAAAGGAAAGTTTTAAGGCATTTCACTTAAACACATTTTGTCTATATTAGCCCACTGTTTGAGTTGTGCCAATAATCGGAAAGTGGTGGAAGATAGCGGACCTAATGTACTATAACCTGTCATATTCAGTTTATTCGGAAATAGTTTTTGGTCCATACAATCCATTCAAAAGAAAATTTTTTAGGCATTTCACTCAAACACATTTTGACTATTTTAGCCCACTGTGTGAGTTGTGCCAATAATCGGAAAGTGGTGAGGGATAGTGGACCTAATGGACTATAACCTGTCATATTCAGTTTATTCAAAAATAGTTTTTGGTCCATACAATCCATTCAAAAGAAGATTACTAAGGCATTTCATTCAAACACATTTTGACTATTTTAACCCACTGTGTGAGCTGTGCCAAAAATCGGAAAGTAGTGAGGGATAGTGGACCTAATGGACTATAACCTGTCATATTCAATTTATTCGGAAATAGTTTTTGGTCCATACAATCCATTCAAAAGAAAATTTTTAAGGCATTTCACTCAAACACATTTTGACTATTTTAGCCCACTGTTTGAGTTGTGCCAAAAATCGGAAAGTTAGGGGGATAGTGGACCTAATGGACTATAACCTGTCATATTCAATTTATTCGGAAATAGTTTTTGGTCCATACAATCCATTCAAAAGAAAATTTTTAAGGCATTTCACTCAAACACATTTTGACTATTTTAGCCCACTGTGTGAGTTGTGCCAAAAAGCGAAAAGTGGTGGAGAATAGTGGAACTAATGGACTATAACCTGTCATATTCAGTTTATTTAGAAATAGTTTTTGGTCCATACAATCCATTCAAAAGAAGATTACTAAGGCATTTCACTCAAACACATTTTGACTATTTTAACCCACTGTGTGAGTTGTGCCAAAAATCGGAAAGTAGTGAGGGATAATGGACCTAATGGACTATAACCTTTCATATTCAATTTATTCGGAAATAGTTTTTGGTCCATACAATCCATTCAAAGGAAATTTCTAAGGCATTTCACTCAAACACATTTTGACTATTTTAGCCCACTGTGTGAGTTGTGCCAAAAATCGGAAAGTGGTGGAGGATAGTGGAACTAATGGACTATAACCTGTCATATTCAATTTATTCGGAAATAGTTTTTGGTCCATACAATCCATTCAAAAGAAGATTACTAAGGCATTTCACTCAAACACATTTTGACTATTTTAGCCCACTGTGTGAGTTGTGCCAAAAATCGGAAAGTGGTGGAGGATAGTGGACCTAATGGACTATAACCTGTCATATTCAATTTATTCGGAAATAGTTTTTGGTCCATACAATCAATTCAAAAGAAGATTTTTAAGGCATTTCACTCAAACACATTTTGTCTATATTAGCCCACTGTGTGAGCTGTGCCAAAAATCGGAAAGCAGGGGAGATAGTGGACCTAATGGACTATAACCTGTCATATTCAGTTTATTCGGAAATAGTTTTTGGTCCATACAATCCATTCAAAAGAAAATTACTAACGCATTTCACTCACATACATTTTGACTATTTTAGCCCACTGTTTGAGTTGTGCCAAAAATCGGAAAGTTGTTGAGGATAGTGGACCTAATGGGCTACCACGTGTCATACTCAGTTTATTCAGATTTAGTTTTTGGTCCATACAATCCATTCAAAAGAAAATTTTTAAATCATTTCACTTAAACACATTTTGACTATATTAGCCCACTGTTTGAGTTATGCCAATAATCGGAAAGTGGTGAGGGATAGCGGACCTAATGTACTATAACCTGTCATATTCAATTTATTCAGAATAAGTTTTTGGTCCATACAATCAATTCAAAAGAAGATTACTAACGCATTTCACTCAAATACATTTTGACTATTTTAGCCCACTGTTTGAGTTGTGCCAAAAATCGGAAAGTAAGGGGGATAGCGGACCTAATGGATTATAACCTGTCATATTCAATTTATTCGGAAATAGTTTTTGGTCCAAACAATCCATTCAAAAGAAAATTTTTAAGGCATTTCACACAAACACATTTTGACTATTTTAGCCCACTGTGTGAGTTGTGCCAAAAATCGGAAAGTAGGGGGGATAGTGGACCTAATGGACTGTAACCTGTCATATTCAGTTTATTCGGAAATAGTTTTTGGTCCATACAATCAATTCAAAAGAATATTACTAAGGCATTTCACTCAAACACATTTAAACTATTTTAGCCCACTGTGTGCGTTGTGCCAAAAATCGGAAAGTAGTGGGGGATAGTGGACCTAATGGACTATAACCTGTCATATTCAATTTATTCGGAAATAGTTTTTGGTCCATACAATCCATTCAAAAGAAAATTTTTAAGGCATTTCACTCAAACACATTTTGTCTATATTAGCCCACTGTGTGAGCTGTGCCAAAAATCGGAAAGCAGGGGAGATAGCGGACCTAATGGACTATAACCTGTCATATTCAGTTTATTCGGAAATAGTTTTTGGTCCATACAATCCATTCAAAAGAAAATTACTAACGCATTTCACTCACATACATTTTGACTATTTTAGCCCACTGTTTGAGTTGTGCCAAAAATCGGAAAGTTGTTGAGGATAGTGGACCTAATGGGCTACAACGTGTCATATTCAATTTATTCGGAAATAGTTTTTGGTCCATACAATCCATTCAAAAGAATATTTTTGAGGCATTTCACTCAAACACATTTTGACTATTTTAGCCCACTGTGTGAGTTGTGCCAATAATCGGAAAGTGGTGAGGAATAGCGGACCTAATGGACTATAACCTGTCATATTCAGTTTATTCAGAAATAGTTTTTGGTCCATACAATCAATTCAAAAGAAGATTACTAAGGCATTTCACTCAAACACATTTTGACTATTTTAGCCCACTGTGTGAGCTGTGCCAAAAATCGGAAAGTAGTGGGGGATAGTGGACCTAATGGACTATAACCTGTCATATTCAATTTATTCGGAAATAGTTTTTGGTCCATACAATCCATTCAAAAGGAAATTTTTAAGGCATTTCACTCAAACACATTTTGTCTATATTAGCCCACTGTGTGAGCTGTGCCAAAAATCGGAAAGTAGGGGGGATAGTGGACCTAATGGACTATAACCTGTCATATTCAGTTTATTCGGAAATAGTTTTTGGTCCATACAATCCATTCAAAAGAAAATTACTAATGCATTTCACTCACATACATTTTGACTATTTTAGCCCACTGTTTGAGTTGTGCCAAAAATCGGAAAGTAAGGGGGATAGTGGACCTAATGGACTATAACCTGTCATATTCAATTTATTCGGAAATAGTTTTTGGTCCATACAATCCATTCAAAAGAATATTTTTAAGGCATTTCACTCAAACACATTTTGACTATTTTAGCCCACTGTGTGAGCTGTGCCAAAAATCGGAAAGTAGGGGGGATAGTGGACCTAATGGACTATAACCTGTCGTATTCAATTTAGTCGGAAATAGTTTTTGGTCCATACAATCCATTCAAAAGAAAATTACTAACGCATTTCACTCACATACATTTTGACTATTTTAGCCCACTGTTTGAGTTGTGCCAAAAATCGGAAAGCGGTGAGGGATAGTGGACCTAATGGACTATAACCTTTCATATTCAATTTATTCGGAAATAGTTTTTGGTCCATACAATCCATTCAAAAGAAAATTTTTAAGGCATTTCACTCAAACACATTTTGTCTATTTTAGCCCACTGTGTGAGTTGTGCCAAAAATCGGAAAGTGGTTGAGGATAGTGGACCTAATGGACTACCATGTGTCATACTCAGTTTATTCAGATTTAGTTTTTGGTCCATACAATCCATTCAAAATAAAAGTTTTAAGGCATTTCACTTAAACACATTTTGACTATTTTAGCCCACTGTGTGAGTTGTGACAATAATCGGAAAGTGGTGAGGGATAGTGGACCTAATGGACTACCACGTGTCATACACAGTTTATTCAGATTTAGTTTTTTGTCCATACAATCCATTCAAAAGAAAAGTTTTAAGGCATTTCACTTAAACACATTTTGACTATATTAGCCCACTGTTTGAGTTGTGCCAATAATCGGAAAGTTGTGAGGGATAGTGGACCTAATGGACTATAACCTGTCATATTCAATTTATTCGGAGATAGTTTTTGGTCCAAACAATCCATTCAAAAGAAAAGTTTTAAGGCATTTCACTTAAACACATTTTAACTATTTTAGCCCACTGTGTGAGTTGTGCCAAAAATCAGAAAGTAGTGAGGGATAGTGGACCTAATGGACTATAACCTGTCATATTCAGTTTATTCAGAAATAGTTTTTGGTCCATACAATCAATTCAAAAGAAGATTACTAAGGCATTTCACTCATATACATTTTGACTATTTTAGCCCACTGTGTGAGTTGTGCCAAAAATCGGAAAGTAGTGTGTGATAGTAGACTTAATGAGCTATAACATGTCATATTCAATTTATTCGGAAATAGTTTTTGGTCCATACAATCCATTCAAAAGAAAATTTTTAAGGCATTTCACTCAAACACATTTTGTCTATATTAGCCCACTGTTTGAGTTGTGCCAATAATCGGAAAGTGGTGGAGGATAGCGGACCTAATGTACTATAATCTGTCATATTCAGTTTATTCGGAAATAGTTTTTGGTCCATACAATACATTCAAAAGAAAATTTTTAAGGCATTTCACTCAAACACATTTTGACTATTTTAGCACACTGTGTGAGTTGTGCCAATAATCAGAAAGTGGTGGAGGATAGCGAACCTAATGTGCTATAACCTGTCATATTCAATTTATTCGGAGATAGTTTTTGGTCCGAATAATCCATTCAAAAGAAAAGTTTTAAGGCATTTCACTTAAACACATTTTGACTATTTTAGCCCACTGTGTGAGTTGTGCCAATAATCGGAAAGTGGTGAGAGATAGTGGACCTAATGGACTATAACCTGTCATATTCAATTTATTCGGAAATAGTTTTTGGTCCAAACAATACATTCAAAAGAATATTTTTAAGGCATTTCACTCATATATATTTTGACTATTTTAGCCCACTGTGTGAGTTGTGCCAAAAATCGGAAAGCGGTGAGGGATAGTGGACCTAATGGACTATAACCTTTCATATTCAATTTATTCGGAAATAGTTTTTGGTCCATACAATCCATTCAAAAGAAAATTTTTAAGGCATTTCACTCAAACACATTTTGTCTATTTTAGCCCACTGTGTGAGCTGTGCCAAAAATCGGAAAATAGTGAAGGATAGCGGACCTAATGGACTTTTACTTGTCAAATTCAGTTTATTCGGAAATAGTTTTTTGTCCATACAATCCATTCAAAAGAAGATTACTAAGGCATTTCACTCATATACATTTTGACTATTTTAGCCCACTGTGTGAGCTGTGCCAAAAATCGGAAAGTCGTGAGGGATAGTGGACGTAATGGACTATAATCTGTCATATTCAATTTATTCGGAAATAGTTTTTGGTCCAAACAATCCATTCAAAAGAAAATTTATAAGGCATTTCACTCATATATATTTTGACTATTTTAGCCCACTGTGTGAGTTGTGCCAAAAATCGGAAAGTAGGGGGGATAGTGGACCTAATGGACTATAACCTGTTATATTCAATTTATTCGGAAATAGTTTTTGGTCCATACAATCCATTCAAAAGAAAATTTTTAAGGCATTTCACTCAAACACATTTTGTCTATATTAGCCCACTGTGTGAGCTGTGCCAAAAATCGGAAAGTAGGGGGGATAGTGGACCTAATGGACTATAACCTGTCATATTCAGTTTATTCGGAAATAGTTTTTGGTCCATACAATCCATTCAAAAGAAAATTTTTAAGGCATTTTACTCAAACACATTTTGTCTATATTAGCCCACTGTGTGAGTTGTGCCAATAATCGGAAAGTGGTGGAGGATAGCGGACCTAATGGACTACCACGTGTCATACTCAGTTTATTCGGAGATAGTTTTTGGTCCATACAATCCATTCAAAAGAAAATTTTTAAGGCATTTCACTTAAACACATTTTGTCTATATTAGCCCACTGTGTGAGCTGCGCCAAAAATCGGAAAGTCCTGAGGGATAGTGGACCTAATGGACTATAACCTGTCATATTCAATTTATTCGGAAATAGTTTTTGGTCCAAACAATCCATTCAAAAGAAAATTTTTAAGGCATTTCACACAAACACATTTTGACTATTTTAGCCCACTGTGTGAGTTGTGCCAAAAATCGGAAAGTAGGGGGGATAGTGGACCTAATGGACTGTAACCTGTCATATTCAGTTTATTCGGAAATAGTTTTTGGTCCATACAATCAATTCAAAAGAAGATTACTAAGGCATTTCACTCAAACACATTTTGACTATTTTAGCCCACTGTGTGAGTTGTGCCAAAAATCGGAAAGTAGTGGGGGATAGTGGACCTAATGGACTATAACCTGTCATATTCAATTTATTCGGAAATAGTTTTTGGTCCATACAATCCATTCAAAAGAAAATTTTTAAGGCATTTCACTCAAACACATTTTGTCTATATTAGCCCACTGTGTGAGCTGTGCCAAAAATCGGAAAGTAGGGGGGATAGGGGACCTAATGGACTATAACCTGTCATATTCAGTTTATTCGGAAATAGTTTTTGGTCCATACAATCCATTCAAAAGAAAATTTTTAAGGCATTTTACTCAAACACATTTTGTCTATATTAGCCCACTGTGTGAGTTGTGCCAATAATCGGAAAGTGGTGGAGGATAGTGGACCTAATGGACTACCACGTGTCATACTCAGTTTATTCGGAGATAGTTTTTGGTCCATACAATCCATTCAAAAGAAAATTTTTAAGGCATTTCACTCAAACACATTTTGACTATTTTAGCCCACTGTGTGGTTTGTGCCAAAAATCGGAAAGTGGTGGAGGATAGTGGACCTAATGGACTACCACGTGTCATACTCAGTTTATTCGGAGATAGTTTTTGGTCCATACAATCCATTCAAAAGAAAATTTTTAAGGCATTTCACTCAAACACATTTTGACTATTTTAGCCCACTGTGTGAGCTGTGCCAAAAATCGGAAAGTAAGGGGGATAGTGGACCTAATGGACTATAACCTGTCATATTCAATTTAGTCGGAAATAGTTTTTGGTCCATACAATCCATTCAAAAGAAAATTACTAACGCATTTCACTCACATACATTTTGATTATTTTAGCCCACTGTTTGAGTTGTGCCAAAAATCGGAAAGTAAGGGGGATAGTGGACCTAATGGACTATAACCTGTCATATTCAGTTTATTCGGAAATAGTTTTTGGTCCATACAATCAATTCAAAAGAAGATTACTAAGGCATCTCACTCAAACACATTTTGCCTATTTTAGCCCACTGTGTGAGTTGTGCCAAAAATCGGAAAGTAGTGGGGGATAGTGGACCTAATGGACTATAACCTGTCATATTCAATTTATTCGGAAATAGTTTTTGGTCCATACAATCCATTCAAAAGAAAATTTTTAAGGCATTTCACTCAAACACATTTTGTCTATATTAGCCCACTGTGTGAGCTGTGCCAAAAATCGGAAAGTAGGGGGGATAGTGAACCTAATGGACTATAACCTGTCATATTCAGTTTATTCGGAAATAGTTTTTGGTCCATACAATCCATTCAAAAGAAAATTACTAACGCATTTCACTCACATACATTTTGACTATTTTAGCCCACTGTTTGAGTTGTGCCAAAAATCGGAAAGTAAGGGGGATAGTGGACCTAATGGACTATAACCTGTCATATTCAATTTATTCGGAAATAGTTTTTGGTCCATACAATCCATTCAAAAGAATATTTTTGAGGCATTTCACTCAAACACATTTTGACTATTTTAGCCCACAGTGTGAGTTGTGCCAATAATCGGAAAGTGGTGAGGAATAGTGGACCTAATGGACTATAACCTGTCATATTCAATTTATTCGGAAATAGTTTTTGGTCCATACAATCCATTCAAAAGAAAATTTTTAAGGCATTTCACTCAAACACATTTTGTCTATATTAGCCCACTGTGTGAGCTGTGCCAAAAATCGGAAAGTAGGGGGGATAGTGGACCTAATGGACTATAACCTGTCATATTCAGTTTATTCGGAAATAGTTTTTGGTCCATACAATCCATTCAAAAGAAAATTTTTAAGGCATTTTACTCAAACACATTTTGTCTATATTAGCCCACTGTGTGAGTTGTGCCAATAATCGGAAAGTGGTGGAGGATAGCGGACCTAATGGACTACCACGTGTCATACTCAGTTTATTCGGAGATAGTTTTTGGTCCATACAATCCATTCAAAAGAAAATTTTTAAGGCATTTCACTCAAACACATTTTGACTATTTTAGCCCACTGTGTGAGTTGTGCCAAAAATCGGAAAGCGGTGAGGGATAGTGGACCTAATGGATTATAACCTGTCATATTCAATTTATTCGGAAATAGTTTTTGGTCCAGACAAGCCATTCAAAAGAAAATTTTTAAGGCATTTCACTCAAACACATTTTGACTATTTTAGCCCACTGTGTGAGTTGTGCCAAAAATCGGAAAGTAGGGGGGATAGTGGACCTAATGGACTGTAACCTGTCATATTCAGTTTATTCGGAAATAGTTTTTGGTCCATACAATCAATTCAAAAGAAGATTACTAAGGCATTTCACTCAAACACATTTTGACTATTTTAGCCCACTGTGTGAGTTGTGCCAAAAATCGGAAAGTAGTGGGGGATAGTGGACCTAATGGACTATAACCTGTCATATTCAATTTATTCGGAAATAGTTTTTGGTCCAAACAATCCATTCAAAAGAAAATTTTTAAGGCATTTCACACAAACACATTTTGACTATTTTAGCCCACTGTGTGAGTTGTGCCAAAAATCGGAAAGTAGGGGGGATAGTGGACCTAATGGACTGTAACCTGTCATATTCAGTTTATTCGGAAATAGTTTTTGGTCCATACAATCAATTCAAAAGAAGATTACTAAGGCATCTCACTCAAACACATTTTGCCTATTTTAGCCCACTGTGTGAGTTGTGCCAAAAATCGGAAAGTAGTGGGGGATAGTGGACCTAATGGACTATAACCTGTCATATGCAATTTATTCGGAAATAGTTTTTGGTCCATACAATCCATTCAAAAGAAAATTTTTAAGGCATTTCACTCAAACACATTTTGTCTATATTAGCCCACTGTGTGAGCTGTGCCAAAAATCGGAAAGTAGGGGGGATAGTGAACCTAATGGACTATAACCTGTCATATTCAGTTTATTCGGAAATAGTTTTTGGTCCATACAATCCATTCAAAAGAAAATTACTAACGCATTTCACTCACATACATTTTGACTATTTTAGCCCACTGTTTGAGTTGTGCCAAAAATCGGAAATTAAGGGGGATAGTGGACCTAATGGACTATAACCTGTCATATTCAATTTATTCGGAAATAGTTTTTGGTCCATACAATCCATTCAAAAGAATATTTTTGAGGCATTTCACTCAAACACATTTTGACTATTTTAGCCCACAGTGTGAGTTGTGCCAATAATCGGAAAGTGGTGAGGAATAGTGGACCTAATGGACTATAACCTGTCATATTCAGTTTATTCAGAAATAGTTTTTGGTCCATACAATCAATTCAAAAGAAGATTACTAAGGCATTTCACTCAAACACATTTTGACTATATTAGCCCACTGTGTGAGCTGTGCCAAAGATCGGAAAGTAGGGGGGATAGTGGACCTAATGGACTATAACCTGTCATATTCAGTTTATTCGGAAATAGTTTTTGGTCCATACAATCCATTCAAAAGAAAATTTTTAAGGCATTTTACTCAAACACATTTTGTCTATATTAGCCCACTGTGTGAGTTGTGCCAATAATCGGAAAGTGGTGGAGGATAGCGGACCTAATGGACTACCACGTGTCATACTCAGTTTATTCGGAGATAGTTTTTGGTCCATACAATCCATTTAAAAGAAAATTTTTAAGGCATTTCACTCAAACACATTTTGACTATTTTAGCCCACTGTGTGAGTTGTGCCAAAAATCGGAAAGCGGTGAGGGATAGTGGACCTAATGGATTATAACCTGTCATATTCAATTTATTCGGAAATAGTTTTTGGTCCAAACAAGCCATTCAAAAGAAAATTTTTAAGGCATTTCACTCAAACACATTTTGACTATTTTAGCCCACTGTGTGAGTTGTGCCAAAAATCGGAAAGTGGTGGAGGATAGCGGACCTAATGTACTATAATCTGTCATATTCAGTTTATTCGGAAATAGTTTTTGGTCCATACAATACATTCAAAAGAAAATTTTTAAGGCATTTCACTCAAACACATTTTGACTATTTTAGCACACTGTGTGAGTTGTGCCAATAATCAGAAAGTGGTGGAGGATAGCGAACCTAATGGACTACCACGTGTCATACTCAGTTTATTCGGAGATAGTTTTTGGTCCATACAATCCATTCAAAAGAAAATTTTTAAGGCATTTCACTCAAACACATTTTGTCTATATTAGCCCACTGTGTGAGCTGTGCCAAAAATCGGAAAGTAGGGGGGATAGTGGACCTAATGGACTATAACCTGTCATATTCAGTTTATTCGGAAATAGTTTTTGGTCCATACAATCCATTCAAAAGAAAATTTTTAAGGCATTTTACTCAAACACATTTTGTCTATATTAGCCCACTGTGTGAGTTGTGCCAATAATCGGAAAGTGGTGGAGGATAGCGGACCTAATGGACTACCACGTGTCATACTCAGTTTATTCGGAGATAGTTTTTGGTCCATACAATCCATTCAAAAGAAAATTTTTAAGGCATTTCACTCAAACACATTTTGACTATTTTAGCCCACTGTGTGAGTTGTGCCAAAAATCGGAAAGCGGTGAGGGATAGTGGACCTAATGGATTATAACCTGTCATATTCAATTTATTCGGAAATAGTTTTTGGTCCAAACAAGCCATTCAAAAGAAAATTTTTAAGGCATTTCACTCAAACACATTTTGTCTATTTTAGCCCACTGTGTGAGTTGTGCCAAAAATCGGAAAGTGGTGGAGGATAGCGGACCTAATGTACTATAATCTGTCATATTCAGTTTATTCGGAAATAGTTTTTGGTCCATACAATACATTCAAAAGAAAATTTTTAAGGCATTTCACTCAAACACATTTTGACTATTTTAGCACACTGTGTGAGTTGTGCCAATAATCAGAAAGTGGTGGAGGATAGCGAACCTAATGTGCTATAACCTGTCATATTCAATTTATTCGGAGATAGTTTTTGGTCCGAATAATCCATTCAAAAGAAAAGTTTTAAGGCATTTTACTTAAACACATTTTGACTATTTTAGCCCACTGTGTGAGTTGTGCCAATAATCGGAAAGTGGTGAGAGATAGTGGACCTAATGGACTATAACCTGTCATATTCAATTTATTCGGAAATAGTTTTTGGTCCAAACAATACATTCAAAAGAATATTTTTAAGGCATTTCACTCATATATATTTTGACTATTTTAGCCCACTGTGTGAGTTGTGCCAAAAATCGGAAAGCGGTGAGGGATAGTGGACCTAATGGACTATAACCTTTCATATTCAATTTATTCGGAAATAGTTTTTGGTCCATACAATCCATTCAAAAGAAAATTTTTAAGGCATTTCACTCAAACACATTTTGTCTATTTTAGCCCACTGTGTGAGCTGTGCCAAAAATCGGAAAATAGCGGACCTAATGGACTTTTACTTGTCAAATTCAGTTTATTCGGAAATAGTTTTTTGTCCATACAATCCATTCAAAAGAAGATTACTAAGGCATTTCACTCATATACATTTTGACTATTTTAGCCCACTGTGTGAGCTGTGCCAAAAATCGAAAAGTGGTGGAGGATAGCGGACCTAATGTACTATAATCTGTCATATTCAGTTTATTCGGAAATAGTTTTTGGTCCATACAATACATTCAAAAGAAAATTTTTAAGGCATTTCACTCAAACACATTTTGACTATTTTAGCACACTGTGTGAGTTGTGCCAATAATCAGAAAGTGGTGGAAGATAGCAAACCTAATGTGCTATAACCTGTCATATTCAATTTATTCGGAAATAGTTTTTGGTCCAAACAATCCATTCAAAAGAAAATTTTTAAGGCATTTCACTCAAACACATTTGGACTATTTTAGCCCACTGTGTGAGTTGTGCCAATAATCGGAAAGTGGTGGGGGATAGTGGACCTAATGGACTATAACCTGTCATATTCAATTTATTCGGAAATAGTTTTTGGTCCAAACAATCCATTCAAAAGAAAATTTTTAAGGCATATCACTCAAACACATTTTGACTATGTTAGCCCACTGTGTGAGTTGTGCCAATAATCGGAAAGTGGTGGGGGATAGTGGACCTAATGGACTATAACCTGTCATATTCAATTTATTCGGAAATAGTTTTTGGTCCAAACAATCCATTCAAAAGAAAATTTTTAAGGCATTTCACTCAAACACATTTTGACTATGTTAGCCCACTGTGTGAGTTGTGCCAAAAATCGGAAAGTGGTGGGGGATAGTGGACCTAATGGACTATAACCTGTCATATTCAATTTATTCGGAAATAGTTTTTGGTCCAAACAATCCATTCAAAAGAAAATTTTTAAGGCATTTCACTCAAACACATTTTGACTATTTTAGCCCACTGTGTGAGTTGTGCCAACGGAAAGTGGTGAGAGATAGTGGACCTAATGGACTATAACCTGTCATATTCAATTTATTCGGAAATAGTTTTTGGTCCAAACAATACATTCAAAAGAATATTTTTAAGGCATTTCACTCATATATATTTTGACTATTTTAGCCCACTGTGTGAGTTGTGCCAAAAATCGGAAAGCGGTGAGGGATAGTGGACCTAATGGACTATAACCTTTCATATTCAATTTATTCGGAAATAGTTTTTGGTCCATACAATCCATTCAAAAGAAAATTTTTAAGGCATTTCACTCAAACACATTTTGTCTATTTTAGCCCACTGTGTGAGCTGTGCCAAAAATCGGAAAATAGTGAAGGATAGCGGACCTAATGGACTATAATCTGTCATATTCAGTTTATTCGGAAATAGTTTTTGGTCCATACAATACATTCAAAAGAAAATTTTTAAGGCATTTCACTCAAACACATTTTGACTATTTTAGCCCACTGTGTGAGTTGTGCCAAAAATCGGAAAGTGGTGGAGGATAGCGAACCTAATGTGCTATAACCTGTCATATTCAATTTATTCGGAGATAGTTTTTGGTCCGAATAATCCATTCAAAAGAAAAGTTTTAAGGCATTTCACTTAAACACATTTTGACTATTTTAGCCCACTGTGTGAGTTGTGCCAATAATCGGAAAGTGGTGAGAGATAGTGGACCTAATGGACTATAACCTGTCATATTCAATTTATTCGGAAATAGTTTTTGGTCCAAACAATCCATTCAAAAGAAAATTTTTAAGGCATTTCACTCAAACACATTTTGACTATTTTAGCCCACTGTGTGAGTTGTGCCAACGGAAAGTGGTGGAGGATAGCGGACCTAATGTACTATAATCTGTCATATTCAGTTTATTCGGAAATAGTTTTTGGTCCATACAATACATTCAAAAGAAAATTTTTAAGGCATTTCACTCAAACACATTTTGACTATTTTAGCACACTGTGTGAGTTGTGCCAATAATCAGAAAGTGGTGGAGGATAGCGAACCTAATGTGCTATAACCTGTCATATTCAATTTATTCGGAGATAGTTTTTGGTCCGAATAATCCATTCAAAAGAAAAGTTTTAAGGCATTTCACTTAAACACATTTTGACTATTTTAGCCCACTGTGTGAGTTGTGCCAATAATCGGAAAGTGGTGAGAGATAGTGGACCTAATGGACTATAACCTGTCATATTCAATTTATTCGGAAATAGTTTTTGGTCCAAACAATACATTCAAAAGAATATTTTTAAGGCATTTCACTCATATATATTTTGACTATTTTAGCCCACTGTGTGAGTTGTGCCAAAAATCGGAAAGCGGTGAGGGATAGTGGACCTAATGGACTATAACCTTTCATATTCAATTTATTCGGAAATAGTTTTTGGTCCATACAATCCATTCAAAAGAAAATTTTTAAGGCATTTCACTCAAACACATTTTGTCTATTTTAGCCCACTGTGTGAGCTGTGCCAAAAATCGGAAAATAGCGGACCTAATGGACTTTTACTTGTCAAATTCAGTTTATTCGGAAATAGTTTTTTGTCCATACAATCCATTCAAAAGAAGATTACTAAGGCATTTCCCTCATATACATTTTGACTATTTTAGCCCACTGTGTGAGTTGTGCCAATAATCAGAAAGTGGTGGAGGATAGCAAACCTAATGTGCTATAACCTGTCATATTCAATTTATTCGGAGATAGTTTTTGGTCCGAATAATCCATTCAAAAGAAAAGTTTTAAGGCATTTCACTTAAACACATTTTGTCTATATTAGCCCACTGTGTGAGCTGTGCCAAAAATCGGAAAGTAGGGGGGATAGTGGACCTAATGGACTATAACCTGTCATATTCAGTTTATTCGGAAATAGTTTTTGGTCCATACAATCCATTCAAAAGAAAATTTTTAAGGCATTTTACTCAAACACATTTTGTCTATATTAGCCCACTGTGTGAGTTGTGCCAATAATCGGAAACTGGTGGAGGATAGTGGACCTAATGGACTACCACGTGTCATACTCAGTTTATTCGGAGATAGTTTTTGGTCCATACAATCCATTCAAAAGAAAATTTTTAAGGCATTTCACTCAAACACATTTTGACTATTTTAGCCCACTGTGTGAGTTGTGCCAAAAATCGGAAAGTGGTGGAGGATAGTGGACCTAATGGACTACCACGTGTCATACTCAGTTTATTCGGAGATAGTTTTTGGTCCATACAATCCATTCAAAAGAAAATTTTTAAGGCATTTCACTCAAACACATTTTGACTATTTTAGCCCACTGTGTGAGCTGTGCCAAAAATCGGAAAGTAAGGGGGATAGTGTCATATTCAATTTAGTTGTGTCAAAAATCGGAAAGTAAGGGGGATAGTGGACCTAATGGACTATAACCTGTCATATTCAATTTATTCGGAAATAGTTTTTGGTCCAAACAATCCATTCAAAAGAAAATTTTTAAGGCATTTCACACAAACACATTTTGACTATTTTAGCCCACTGTGTGAGTTGTGCCAAAAATCGGAAAGTAGGGGGGATAGTGGACCTAATGGACTGTAACCTGTCATATTCAGTTTATTCGGAAATAGTTTTTGGTCCATACAATCAATTCAAAAGAAGATTACTAAGGCATCTCACTCAAACACATTTTGCCTATTTTAGCCCACTGTGTGAGTTGTGCCAAAAATCGGAAAGTAGTGGGGGATAGTGGACCTAATGGACTATAACCTGTCATATTCAATTTATTCGGAAATAGTTTTTGGTCCATACAATCCATTCAAAAGAAAATTTTTAAGGCATTTCACTCAAACACATTTTGTCTATATTAGCCCACTGTGTGAGCTGTGCCAAAAATCGGAAAGTAGGGGGGATAGTGAACCTAATGGACTATAACCTGTCATATTCAGTTTATTCGGAAATAGTTTTTGGTCCATACAATCCATTCAAAAGAAAATTACTAACGCATTTCACTCACATACATTTTGACTATTTTAGCCCACTGTTTGAGTTGTGCCAAAAATCGGAAAGTAAGGGGGATAGTGGACCTAATGGACTATAACCTGTCATATTCAATTTATTCGGAAATAGTTTTTGGTCCATACAATCCATTCAAAAGAATATTTTTGAGGCATTTCACTCAAACACATTTTGACTATTTTAGCCCACAGTGTGAGTTGTGCCAATATTCGGAAAGTGGTGAGGAATAGTGGACCTAATGGACTATAACCTGTCATATTCAGTTTATTCAGAAATAGTTTTTGGTCCATACAATCAATTCAAAAGAAGATTACTAAGGCATTTCACTCAAACACATTTTGACTATTTTAGCCAACTGTGTGAGTTGTGCCAAAAATCGGAAAGTAGGGGGGATAGTGGACCTAATGGACTATAACCTGTCATATTCAATTTATTCGGAAATAGTTTTTGGTCCATACAATCCATTCAAAAGAAAATTTTTAAGGCATTTCACTCAAACACATTTTGTCTATATTAGCCCACTGTGTGAGCTGTGCCAAAAATCGGAAAGTAGGGGGGATAGTGGACCTAATGGACTATAACCTGTCATATTCAGTTTATTCGGAAATAGTTTTTGGTCCATACAATCCATTCAAAAGAAAATTTTTAAGGCATTTTACTCAAACACATTTTGTCTATATTAGCCCACTGTGTGAGTTGTGCCAATAATCGGAAAGTGGTGGAGGATAGCGGACCTAATGGACTACCACGTGTCATACTCAGTTTATTCGGAGATAGTTTTTGGTCCATACAATCCATTCAAAAGAAAATTTTTAAGGCATTTCACTCAAACACATTTTGACTATTTTAGCCCACTGTGTGAGTTGTGCCAAAAATCGGAAAGCGGTGAGGGATAGTGGACCTAATGGATTATAACCTGTCATATTCAATTTATTCGGAAATAGTTTTTGGTCCAAACAAGCCATTCAAAAGAAAATTTTTAAGGCATTTCACTCAAACACATTTTGACTATTTTAGCCCACTGTGTGAGTTGTGCCAAAAATCGGAAAGTGGTGGAGGATAGCGGACCTAATGTACTATAATCTGTCATATTCAGTTTATTCGGAAATAGTTTTTGGTCCATACAATACATTCAAAAGAAAATTTTTAAGGCATTTCACTCAAACACATTTTGACTATTTTAGCACACTGTGTGAGTTGTGCCAATAATCAGAAAGTGGTGGAGGATAGCGAACCTAATGTGCTATAACCTGTCATATTCAATTGTGCCAATAATCGGAAAGTGGTGGAGGATAGCGGACCTAATGGACTACCACGTGTCATATTCAGTTTATTCGGAGATAGTTTTTGGTCCATACAATCCATTCAAAAGAAAATTACTAATGCATTTCACTCAAACACATTTTGACTATTTTAGCCCACAGTGTGAGTTGTGCCAATAATCGGAAAGTGGTGAGGAATAGTGGACCTAATGGACTATAACCTGTCATATTCAATTTATTCGGAAATAGTTTTTGGTCCCTACAATCCATTCAAAAGAAAATTTTTAAGGCATTTTACTCAAACACATTTTGTCTATATTAGCCCACTGTTTGAGTTGTGCCAATAATCGGAAAGTGGTGGAGGATAGCGGACCTAATGGACTACCACGTGTCATATTCAGTTTATTCGGAGATAGTTTTTGGTCCATACAATCCATTCAAAAGAAAATTTTTAAGGCATTTCACTCAAACACATTTTGACTATTTTAGCCCACTGTGTGAGTTGTGCCAAAAATCGGAAAGTGGTGGAGGATAGTGGACCTAATGGACTACCACGTGTCATACTCAGTTTATTCAGATTTAGTTTTTGGTCCAAACAATCCATTCAAAAGAAAAGTTTTAAGGCATTTCACTTAAACACATTTTTACTATTTTAGCCCACTGTGTGAGCTGTGCCAAAAATCGGAAAGTAAGGGGGATAGTGGACCTAATGAACTATAACCTGTCATATTCAATTTAGTCGGAAATAGTTTTTGGTCCATACAATCCATTCAAAAGAAAATTACTAACGCATTTCACTCACATACATTTTGACTATTTTAGCCCACTGTTTGAGTTGTACCAAAAATCGGAAAGTAAGGGGAATAGTGGACCTAATGGACTATAACCTGTCATATTCAATTTATTCGGAAATAGTTTTTGGTCCAAACAATCCATTGAAAAGAAAATTTTTAAGGCATTTCACACAAACACATTTTGACTATTTTAGCCCACTGTGTGAGTTGTGCCAAAAATCGGAAAGTAGGGGGGATAGTGGACCTAATGGACTATAACCTGTCATATTCAGTTTATTCGGAAATAGTTTTTGGTCCATACAATCAATTCAAAAGAAGATTACTAAGGCATTTCACTCAAACACATTTTGACTATTTTAGCCCACTGTGTGAGTTGTGCCAAAAATCGGAAAGTAGTGGGGGATAGTGGACCTAATGGACTATAACCTGTCATATTCAATTTATTCGGAAATAGTTTTTGGTCCATACAATCCATTCAAAAGAAAATTTTTAAGGCATTTCATTCAAACACATTTTGACTATATTAGCCCACTGTGTGAGCTGTGCCAAAAATCGGAAAGTAGGGGGGATAGTGGACCTAATGGACTATAACCTGTCATATTCAGTTTATTCGGAAATAGTTTTTGGTCCATACAATCCATTCAAAAGAAAATTACTAAAGCATTTCACTCACATACATTTTGACTATTTTAGCCCACTGTTTGAGTTGTGCCAAAAATCGGAAAGTAAGGGGGATAGTGGACCTAATGGACTATAACCTGTCATATTCAATTTATTCGGAAATAGTTTTTGGTCCATACAATCCATTCAAAAGAATATTTTTGAGGCATTTCACTCAAACACATTTTGACTATTTTAGCCCACTGTGTGAGTTGTGCCAATAATCGGAAAGTGGTGAGGAATAGTGGACCTAATGGACTATAACCTGTCATATTCAGTTTATTCAGAAATAGTTTTTGGTCTATACAATCAATTCAAAAGAAGATTACTAAGGCATTTCACTCAAACACATTTTGACTATTTTAGCCCACTGTGTGAGTTGTGCCAAAAATCGGAAAGTAGTGGGGGATAGTGGACCTAATGGACTATAACCTGTCATATTCAATTTATTCGGAAATAGTTTTTGGTCCATACAATCCATTCAAAAGAAAATTTTTAAGGCATTTCACTCAAACACATTTTGTCTATATTAGCCCACTGTGTGAGCTGTGCCAAAAATCGGAAAGTAGGGGGGATAGTGCACCTAATGGACTATAACCTGTCATATTCAGTTTATTCGGAAATAGTTTTTGGTCCATACAATCCATTCAAAAGAAAATTACTAACGCATTTCACTCAATCACATTTGGACTATTTTAGCCCACTGTGTGAGTTGTGCCAAAAATCGGAAAGTAGTGGGGGATAGTGGACCTAATGGACTATAACCTGTCATATTCAATTTATTCGGAAATAGTTTTTGGTCCATACAATCCATTCAAAAGAAAATTTTTAAGGCATTTCACTCAAACACATTTTGTCTATATTAGCCCACTGTGTGAGCTGTGCCAAAAATCGGAAAGTAGGGGGGATAGTGGACCTAATGGACTATAACCTGTCATATTCAATTTATTCGGAAATAGTTTTTGGTCCATACAATCCATTCAAAAGAAAATTTTTAAGGCATTTTACTCAAACACATTTTGTCTATATTAGCCCACTGTTTGAGTTGTGCCAATAATCGGAAAGTGATGGAGGATAGCGGACCTAATGGACTACCACGTGTCATACTCAGTTTATTCGGAGATAGTTTTTGGTCCATACAATCCATTCAAAAGGAAATTTTTAAGGCATTTCACTCAAACACATTTTGACTATTTTAGCCCACTGTGTGAGTTGTGCCAAAAATCGGAAAGTGGTGGAGGATAGTGGACCTAATGGACTACCACGTGTTATACTCAGTTTATTCGGAGATAGTTTTTGGTCCATACAATCCATTCAAAAGAAAATTTTTAAGGCATTTCACTCAAACACATTTTGACTATTTTAGCCCACTGTGTGAGCTGTGCCAAAAATCGGAAAGTAAGGGGGATAGTGGACCTAATGGACTATAACCTGTCATATTCAATTTAGTCGGAAATAGTTTTTGGTCCATACAATCCATTCAAAAGAAAATTACTAACGCATTTCACTCACATACATTTTGATTATTTTAGCCCACTGTTTGAGTTGTGCCAAAAATCGGAGAGCGGTGAGGGATAGTGGACCTAATGGACTATAACCTGTCATATTCAATTTATTCGGAAATAGTTTTTGGTCCATACAATCCATTCAAAAGGAAATTTTTAAGGCATTTCACTCAAACACATTTTGTCTATATTAGCCCACTGTGTGAGCTGTGCCAAAAATCGGAAAGTAGGGGGGATAGTGGACCTAATGGACTATAACCTGTTATATTCAGTTTATTCGGAAATAGTTTTTGGTCCATACAATCCATTCAAAAGAAAATTACTAATGCATTTCACTCACATACATTTTGACTATTTTAGCCCACTGTTTGAGTTGTGCCAAAAATCGGAAAGTAAGGGGGATAGTGAACCTAATGGACTATAACCTGTCATATTCAATTTATTCGGAAATAGTTTTTGGTCCCTACAATCCATTCAAAAGAAAATTTTTAAGGCATTTTACTCAAACACATTTTGTCTATATTAGCCCACTGTTTGAGTTGTGCCAATAATCGGAAAGTGGTGGAGGATAGCGGACCTAATGGACTACCACGTGTCATATTCAGTTTATTCGGAGATAGTTTTTGGTCCATACAATCCATTCAAAAGAAAATTACTAATGCATTTCACTCAAACACATTTTGACTATTTTAGCCCACAGTGTGAGTTGTGCCAATAATCGGAAAGTGGTGAGGAATAGTGGACCTAATGGACTATAACCTGTCATATTCAATTTATTCGGAAATAGTTTTTGGTCCCTACAATCCATTCAAAAGAAAATTTTTAAGGCATTTTACTCAAACACATTTTGTCTATATTAGCCCACTGTTTGAGTTGTGCCAATAATCGGAAAGTGGTGGAGGATAGCGGACCTAATGGACTACCACGTGTCATATTCAGTTTATTCGGAGATAGTTTTTGGTCCATACAATCCATTCAAAAGAAAATTTTTAAGGCATTTCACTCAAACACATTTTGACTATTTTAGCCCACTGTGTGAGTTGTGCCAAAAATCGGAAAGTGGTGGAGGATAGTGGACCTAATGGACTACCACGTGTCATACTCAGTTTATTCAGATTTAGTTTTTGGTCCAAACAATCCATTCAAAAGAAAAGTTTTAAGGCATTTCACTTAAACACATTTTTACTATTTTAGCCCACTGTGTGAGCTGTGCCAAAAATCGGAAAGTAAGGGGGATAGTGGACCTAATGAACTATAACCTGTCATATTCAATTTAGTCGGAAATAGTTTTTGGTCCATACAATCCATTCAAAAGAAAATTACTAACGCATTTCACTCACATACATTTTGACTATTTTAGCCCACTGTTTGAGTTGTACCAAAAATCGGAAAGTAAGGGGAATAGTGGACCTAATGGACTATAACCTGTCATATTCAATTTATTCGGAAATAGTTTTTGGTCCAAACAATCCATTGAAAAGAAAATTTTTAAGGCATTTCACACAAACACATTTTGACTATTTTAGCCCACTGTGTGAGTTGTGCCAAAAATCGGAAAGTAGGGGGGATAGTGGACCTAATGGACTATAACCTGTCATATTCAGTTTATTCGGAAATAGTTTTTGGTCCATACAATCAATTCAAAAGAAGATTACTAAGGCATTTCACTCAAACACATTTTGACTATTTTAGCCCACTGTGTGAGTTGTGCCAAAAATCGGAAAAAAGTGGGGGATAGTGGACCTAATGGACTATAACCTGTCATATTCAATTTATTCGGAAATAGTTTTTGGTCCATACAATCCATTCAAAAGAAAATTTTTAAGGCATTTCATTCAAACACATTTTGACTATATTAGCCCACTGTGTGAGCTGTGCCAAAAATCGGAAAGTAGGGGGGATAGTGGACCTAATGGACTATAACCTGTCATATTCAGTTTATTCGGAAATAGTTTTTGGTCCATACAATCCATTCAAAAGAAAATTACTAAAGCATTTCACTCACATACATTTTGACTATTTTAGCCCACTGTTTGAGTTGTGCCAAAAATCGGAAAGTAAGGGGGATAGTGGACCTAATGGACTATAACCTGTCATATTCAATTTATTCGGAAATAGTTTTTGGTCCATACAATCCATTCAAAAGAATATTTTTGAGGCATTTCACTCAAACACATTTTGACTATTTTAGCCCACTGTGTGAGTTGTGCCAATAATCGGAAAGTGGTGAGGAATAGTGGACCTAATGGACTATAACCTGTCATATTCAGTTTATTCAGAAATAGTTTTTGGTCTATACAATCAATTCAAAAGAAGATTACTAAGGCATTTCACTCAAACACATTTTGACTATTTTAGCCCACTGTGTGAGTTGTGCCAAAAATCGGAAAGTAGTGGGGGATAGTGGACCTAATGGACTATAACCTGTCATATTCAATTTATTCGGAAATAGTTTTTGGTCCATACAATCCATTCAAAAGAAAATTTTTAAGGCATTTCACTCAAACACATTTTGTCTATATTAGCCCACTGTGTGAGCTGTGCCAAAAATCGGAAAGTAGGGGGGATAGTGCACCTAATGGACTATAACCTGTCATATTCAGTTTATTCGGAAATAGTTTTTGGTCCATACAATCCATTCAAAAGAAAATTACTAACGCATTTCACTCACATACATTTTGACTATTTTAGCCCACTGTTTGAGTTGTGCCAAAAATCGGAAAGTAAGGGGGATAGTGGACCTAATGGACTATAACCTGTCATATTCAATTTATTCGGAAATAGTTTTTGGTCCATACAATCCATTCAAAAGAAAATTTTTAAGGCATTTCACTCAAACACATTTTGACTATTTTAGCCCACTGTGTGAGCTGTGCCAAAAATCGGAAAGTAAGGGGGATAGTGGACCTAATGGACTATAACCTGCCATATTCAATTTAGTCGGAAATAGTTTTTGGTCCATACAATCCATTCAAAAGAAAATTACTAACGCATTTCACTCACATACATTTTGACTATTTTAGCCCACTGTTTGAGTTGTGCCAAAAATCGGAAAGTAAGGGGGATAGTGGACCTAATGGACTATAACCTGTCATATTCAATTTATTCGGAAATAGTTTTTGGTCCATACAATCCATTCAAAAGGATATTTTTGAGGCATTTCACTCAAACACATTTTGACTATTTTAGCCCACTGTGTGAGTTGTGCCAAAAATCGGAAAGTAGGGGGGATAGTGGACCTAATGCACTATAACCTGTCGTATTCAGTTTATTCGGAAATAGTTTTTGGTCCATACAATCCATTCAAAAGAAAATTTTTAAGGCATTTCACTCAAACACATTTTGACTATTTTAGCCCACTGTGTGAGTTGTGCCAAAAATCGGAAAGTGGTGGAGGATAGTGGACCTAATGGACTACCACGTGTCATACTCAGTTTATTCAGATTTAGTTTTTGGTTCAAACAATCCATTCAAAAGTAAAGTTTTAAGGCATTTCACTTAAACACATTTTGACTATTTTAGCCCACTGTGTGAGCTGTGCCAAAAATCGGAAAGAAGGGGGGATAGTGGACCTAATGGACTATAACCTGTCATATTCAATTTATTCGGAAATAGTTTTTGGTCCATACAATCCATTCAAAAGAAAATTTTTAAGGCATTTCACTCAAACACATTTTGACTATTTTAGCCCACTGTGTGAGTTGTGCCAAAAATCGGAAAGTGGTGGCGGATAGTGGACCTAATGGACTACCACGTGTCATACTCAGTTTATTCAGATTTAGTTTTTGGTCCAAACAATCCATTCAAAAGAAAAGTTTTAAGGCATTTCACTCAAACACATTTTGACTATTTTAGCCCACTGTGTGAGTTGTGCCAATAATGGTAAAGTGGTGAGGGATAGTGGACCTAATGAGCTATAACCTGTCATATTCAATTTATTCGGAGATAGTTTTTGGTCCGAATAATCCATTCAAAAGAAAAGTTTTAAGGCATTTCACTTAAACACATTTTGACTATTTTAGCCAACTGTGTGAGTTGTGCCAATAATCGGAAAGTGGTTGAGGATAGTGGACCTAATGGGCTACCACGTGTCATACTCAGTTTATTCAGATTTAGTTTTTGGTCCAAACAATCCATTCAAAAGAAAAGTTTTAAGGCATTTCACTCAAACACATTTTGACTATTTTAGCCCACTGTGTGAGTTGTGCCAATAATGGTAAAGTGGTGAGGGATAGTGGACCTAATGAGCTATAACCTGTCATATTCAATTTATTCGGAGATAGTTTTTGGTCCGAATAATCCATTCAAAAGAAAAGTTTTAAGGCATTTCACTTAAACACATTTTGACTATTTTAGCCAACTGTGTGAGTTGTGCCAATAATCGGAAAGTGGTGAGGGATAGTGGACCTAATGGGCTATAACCTTTCATATTCAATTTATTCGGAGAGAGTTTTTGGTCCAAACAATCCATTCAAAAGAAAAGTTTTAAGTTTTTTTTTAAGTTTTTTTTTCACTTAAACACATTTTGACTATTTTAGCCCACTGTGTGAGCTGTGCCAAAAATCGGAAAGTAGGGGGGATAGTGGACCTAATGGACTATAACCTGTCATATTCAGTTTATTCGGAAATAGTTTTGGGTCCATACAATCCATTCAAAAGAAAATTTTTAAGGCATTTCACTCAAACACATTTTGACTATTTTAGCCTACTGTGTGAGTTGTGCCAATAATCGGAAAGTGGCGAGGGATAGTGGACCTAATGGACTATAACCTGTCATATTCAGTTTATTCAGAATAAGTTTTTGGTCCATACAATCAATTCAAAAGAAAATTACTAACGCATTTCACTCAAATACATTTTGACTATTTTAGCCCACTGTTTGAGTTGTGCCAAGAATCGGAAAGTAGGGGGGATAGAGGACCTAATGGACTATAACCAGCCATATTCAATTTATTCGGAAATAGTTTTTGGTCCAAACAATCCATTCAAAAGAAAATTTTTAAGGCATTTCACTCAAACACATTTTGACTATTTTAGCCCACTGTGTGAGTTGTGCCAAAAATCGGAAAGTGGTTGAGGATAGTGGACCTAATGGACTACCACGTGTCGTACTCAGTTTATTCAGACTTAGTTTTTGGTCCATACAATCCATTTAAAAGAAAAGTTTTAAGGCATTTCACTTAAACACATTTTGACTATTTTAGCCCACTGTGTGAGTTGTGCCAAAAATCGGAAAGTGGTTGAGGATAGTGGACCTAATGGACTACCACGTGTCGTACTCAGTTTATTCAGACTTAGTTTTTGGTCCATACAATCCATTTAAAAGAAAAGTTTTAAGGCATTTCACTTAAACACATTTTGACTATTTTAGCCCACTGTGTAAGTTGTGCCAAAAATCGGAAAGTGGTGGAGGATAGTGGACCTAATGGACTACCACGTGTCATACTCAGTTTATTCAGATTTAGTTTTTGGTCCAAACAATCCATTCAAAAGAAAAGTTTTAAGGCATTTCACTTAAACACATTTTGACTATTTTAGCCCACTGTGTGAGCTGTGCCAAAAATCGGAAAGCAAGGGGGATAGTGGACCTAATGGACTATAACCTGTCATATTCAGTTTATTCGGAAATAGTTTTGGGTCCATACAATCCATTCAAAAGAAAATTTTTAAGGCATTTCACTCAAACACATTTTGACTATTTTAGCCTACTGTGTGAGTTGTGCCAATAATCGGAAAGTGGCGAGGGATAGTGGACCTAATGGACTATAACCTGTCATATTCAATTTAGTCGGAAATAGTTTTTGGTCCATACAATCCATTCAAAAGAAAATTACTAACGCATTTCACTCACATACATTTTGACTATTTTAGCCCACTGTTTGAGTTGTACCAAAAATCGGAAAGTAAGGGGGATAGTGGACCTAATGGACTATAACCTGTCATATTCAATTTATTCGGAAATAGTTTTTGGTCCAAACAATCCATTGAAAAGAAAATTTTTAAGGCATTTCACACAAACACATTTTGACTATTTTAGCCCACTGTGTGAGTTGTGCCAAAAATCGGAAAGTAGGGGGGATAGTGGACCTAATGGACTATAACCTGTCATATTCAATTTATTCGGAAATAGTTTTTGGTCCAAACAATCCATTCAAAAGAAAATTTTTAAGGCATTTTACTCAAACACATTTTGTCTATATTAGCCCACTGTTTGAGTTGTGCCAATAATCGGAAAGTGGTGGAGGATAGCGGACCTAATGGACTACCACGTGTCATATTCAGTTTATTCGGAGATAGTTTTTGGTCCATACAATCCATTCAAAAGAAAATTTTTAAGGCATTTCACTCAAACACATTTTGACTATTTTAGCCCACTGTGTGAGTTGTGCCAAAAATCGGAAAGTGGTGGAGGATAGTGGACCTAATGGACTACCACGTGTCATACTCAATTTATTCAGATTTAGTTTTTGGTCCAAACAATCCATTCAAAAGAAAAGTTTTAAGGCATTTCACTTAAACACATTTTGACTATTTTAGCCCACTGTGTGAGCTGTGCCAAAAATCGGAAAGTAAGGGGGATAGTGGACCTAATGAACTATAACCTGTCATATTCAATTTAGTCGGAAATAGTTTTTGGTCCATACAATCCATTCAAAAGAAAATTACTAACGCATTTCACTCACATACATTTTGACTATTTTAGCCCACTGTTTGAGTTGTACCAAAAATCGGAAAGTAAGGGGAATAGTGGACCTAATGGACTATAACCTGTCATATTCAATTTATTCGGAAATAGTTTTTGGTCCAAACAATCCATTGAAAAGAAAATTTTTAAGGCATTTCACACAAACACATTTTGACTATTTTAGCCCACTGTGTGAGTTGTGCCAAAAATCGGAAAGTAGGGGGGATAGTGGACCTAATGGACTATAACCTGTCATATTCAGTTTATTCGGAAATAGTTTTTGGTCCATACAATCAATTCAAAAGAAGATTACTAAGGCATTTCACTCAAACACATTTTGACTATTTTAGCCCACTGTGTGAGTTGTGCCAAAAATCGGAAAGTAGTGGGGGATAGTGGACCTAATGGACTATAACCTGTCATATTCAATTTATTCGGAAATAGTTTTTGGTCCATACAATCCATTCAAAAGAAAATTTTTAAGGCATTTCATTCAAACACATTTTGACTATATTAGCCCACTGTGTGAGCTGTGCCAAAAATCGGAAAGTAGGGGGGATAGTGGACCTAATGGACTATAACCTGTCATATTCAGTTTATTCGGAAATAGTTTTTGGTCCATACAATCCATTCAAAAGAAAATTACTAAAGCATTTCACTCACATACATTTTGACTATTTTAGCCCACTGTTTGAGTTGTGCCAAAAATCGGAAAGTAAGGGGCATAGTGGACCTAATGGACTATAACCTGTCATATTCAATTTATTCGGAAATAGTTTTTGGTCCATACAATCCATTCAAAAGAATATTTTTGAGGCATTTCACTCAAACACATTTTGACTATTTTAGCCCACTGTGTGAGTTGTGCCAATAATCGGAAAGTGGTGAGGAATAGTGGACCTAATGGACTATAACCTGTCATATTCAGTTTATTCAGAAATAGTTTTTGGTCCATACAATCAATTCAAAAGAAGATTACTAAGGCATTTCACTCAAACACATTTTGACTATTTTAGCCCACTGTGTGAGTTGTGCCAATAATGGTAAAGTGGTGAGGGATAGTGGACCTAATGGACTATAACCTGTCATATTCAGTTTATTCGGAAATAGTTTTTGGTCCATACAATCCATTCAAAAGAAAATTACTAATGCATTTCACTCACATACATTTTGACTATTTTAGCCCACTGTTTGAGTTGTGCCAAAAATCGGAAAGTAAGGGGGATAGTGAACCTAATGGACTATAACCTGTCATATTCAATTTATTCGGAAATAGTTTTTGGTCCCTACAATCCATTCAAAAGAAAATTTTTAAGGCATTTTACTCAAACACATTTTGTCTATATTAGCCCACTGTTTGAGTTGTGCCAATAATCGGAAAGTGGTGGAGGATAGCGGACCTAATGGACTACCACGTGTCATATTCAGTTTATTCGGAGATAGTTTTTGGTCCATACAATCCATTCAAAAGAAAATTTTTAAGGCATTTCACTCAAACACATTTTGACTATTTTAGCCCACTGTGTGAGTTGTGCCAAAAATCGGAAAGTGGTGGAGGATAGTGGACCTAATGGACTACCACGTGTCATACTCAGTTTATTCAGATTTAGTTTTTGGTCCAAACAATCCATTCAAAAGAAAAGTTTTAAGGCATTTCACTTAAACACATTTTTACTATTTTAGCCCACTGTGTGAGCTGTGCCAAAAATCGGAAAGTAAGGGGGATAGTGGACCTAATGAACTATAACCTGTCATATTCAATTTAGTCGGAAATAGTTTTTGGTCCATACAATCCATTCAAAAGAAAATTACTAACGCATTTCACTCACATACATTTTGACTATTTTAGCCCACTGTTTGAGTTGTACCAAAAATCGGAAAGTAAGGGGAATAGTGGACCTAATGGACTATAACCTGTCATATTCAATTTATTCGGAAATAGTTTTTGGTCCAAACAATCCATTGAAAAGAAAATTTTTAAGGCATTTCACACAAACACATTTTGACTATTTTAGCCCACTGTGTGAGTTGTGCCAAAAATCGGAAAGTAGGGGGGATAGTGGACCTAATGGACTATAACCTGTCATATTCAGTTTATTCGGAAATAGTTTTTGGTCCATACAATCAATTCAAAAGAAGATTACTAAGGCATTTCACTCAAACACATTTTGACTATTTTAGCCCACTGTGTGAGTTGTGCCAAAAATCGGAAAGTAGTGGGGGATAGTGGACCTAATGGACTATAACCTGTCATATTCAATTTATTCGGAAATAGTTTTTGGTCCATACAATCCATTCAAAAGAAAATTTTTAAGGCATTTCATTCAAACACATTTTGACTATATTAGCCCACTGTGTGAGCTGTGCCAAAAATCGGAAAGTAGGGGGGATAGTGGACCTAATGGACTATAACCTGTCATATTCAGTTTATTCGGAAATAGTTTTTGGTCCATACAATCCATTCAAAAGAAAATTACTAAAGCATTTCACTCACATACATTTTGACTATTTTAGCCCACTGTTTGAGTTGTGCCAAAAATCGGAAAGTAAGGGGGATAGTGGACCTAATGGACTATAACCTGTCATATTCAATTTATTCGGAAATAGTTTTTGGTCCATACAATCCATTCAAAAGAATATTTTTGAGGCATTTCACTCAAACACATTTTGACTATTTTAGCCCACTGTGTGAGTTGTGCCAATAATCGGAAAGTGGTGAGGAATAGTGGACCTAATGGACTATAACCTGTCATATTCAGTTTATTCAGAAATAGTTTTTGGTCTATACAATCAATTCAAAAGAAGATTACTAAGGCATTTCACTCAAACACATTTTGACTATTTTAGCCCACTGTGTGAGTTGTGCCAAAAATCGGAAAGTAGTGGGGGATAGTGGACCTAATGGACTATAACCTGTCATATTCAATTTATTCGGAAATAGTTTTTGGTCCATACAATCCATTCAAAAGAAAATTTTTAAGGCATTTCACTCAAACACATTTTGTCTATATTAGCCCACTGTGTGAGCTGTGCCAAAAATCGGAAAGTAGGGGGGATAGTGCACCTAATGGACTATAACCTGTCATATTCAGTTTATTCGGAAATAGTTTTTGGTCCATACAATCCATTCAAAAGAAAATTACTAACGCATTTCACTCACATACATTTTGACTATTTTAGCCCACTGTTTGAGTTGTGCCAAAAATCGGAAAGTAAGGGGGATAGTGGACCTAATGGACTATAACCTGTCATATTCAATTTATTCGGAAATAGTTTTTGGTCCATACAATCCATTCAAAAGAAAATTTTTAAGGCATTTCACTCAAACACATTTTGACTATTTTAGCCCACTGTGTGAGCTGTGCCAAAAATCGGAAAGTAAGGGGGATAGTGGACCTAATGGACTATAACCTGCCATATTCAATTTAGTCGGAAATAGTTTTTGGTCCATACAATCCATTCAAAAGAAAATTACTAACGCATTTCACTCACATACATTTTGACTATTTTAGCCCACTGTTTGAGTTGTGCCAAAAATCGGAAAGTAAGGGGGATAGTGGACCTAATGGACTATAACCTGTCATATTCAATTTATTCGGAAATAGTTTTTGGTCCATACAATCCATTCAAAAGAATATTTTTGAGGCATTTCACTCAAACACATTTTGACTATTTTAGCCCACTGTGTGAGTTGTGCCAAAAATCGGAAAGTAGGGGGGATAGTGGACCTAATGGACTATAACCTGTCGTATTCAGTTTATTCGGAAATAGTTTTTGGTCCATACAATCCATTCAAAAGAAAATTTTTAAGGCATTTCACTCAAACACATTTTGACTATTTTAGCCCACTGTGTGAGTTGTGCCAAAAATCGGAAAGTGGTGGAGGATAGTGGACCTAATGGACTACCACGTGTCATACTCAGTTTATTCAGATTTAGTTTTTGGTTCAAACAATCCATTCAAAAGTAAAGTTTTAAGGCATTTCACTTAAACACATTTTGACTATTTTAGCCCACTGTGTGAGCTGTGCCAAAAATCGGAAAGAAGGGGGGATAGTGGACCTAATGGACTATAACCTGTCATATTCAATTTATTCGGAAATAGTTTTTGGTCCATACAATCCATTCAAAAGAAAATTTTTAAGGCATTTCACTCAAACACATTTTGACTATTTTAGCCCACTGTGTGAGTTGTGCCAAAAATCGGAAAGTGGTGGCGGATAGTGGACCTAATGGACTACCACGTGTCATACTCAGTTTATTCAGATTTAGTTTTTGGTCCAAACAATCCATTCAAAAGAAAAGTTTTAAGGCATTTCACTCAAACACATTTTGACTATTTTAGCCCACTGTGTGAGTTGTGCCAATAATGGTAAAGTGGTGAGGGATAGTGGACCTAATGAGCTATAACCTGTCATATTCAATTTATTCGGAGATAGTTTTTGGTCCGAATAATCCATTCAAAAGAAAAGTTTTAAGGCATTTCACTTAAACACATTTTGACTATTTTAGCCAACTGTGTGAGTTGTGCCAATAATCGGAAAGTGGTTGAGGATAGTGGACCTAATGGGCTACCACGTGTCATACTCAGTTTATTCAGATTTAGTTTTTGGTCCAAACAATCCATTCAAAAGAAAAGTTTTAAGGCATTTCACTCAAACACATTTTGACTATTTTAGCCCACTGTGTGAGTTGTGCCAATAATGGTAAAGTGGTGAGGGATAGTGGACCTAATGAGCTATAACCTGTCATATTCAATTTATTCGGAGATAGTTTTTGGTCCGAATAATCCATTCAAAAGAAAAGTTTTAAGGCATTTCACTTAAACACATTTTGACTATTTTAGCCAACTGTGTGAGTTGTGCCAATAATCGGAAAGTGGTGAGGGATAGTGGACCTAATGGGCTATAACCTTTCATATTCAATTTATTCGGAGAGAGTTTTTGGTCCAAACAATCCATTCAAAAGAAAAGTTTTAAGTTTTTTTTTAAGTTTTTTTTTCACTTAAACACATTTTGACTATTTTAGCCCACTGTGTGAGCTGTGCCAAAAATCGGAAAGTAGGGGGGATAGTGGACCTAATGGACTATAACCTGTCATATTCAGTTTATTCGGAAATAGTTTTGGGTCCATACAATCCATTCAAAAGAAAATTTTTAAGGCATTTCACTCAAACACATTTTGACTATTTTAGCCTACTGTGTGAGTTGTGCCAATAATCGGAAAGTGGCGAGGGATAGTGGACCTAATGGACTATAACCTGTCATATTCAGTTTATTCAGAATAAGTTTTTGGTCCATACAATCAATTCAAAAGAAAATTACTAACGCATTTCACTCAAATACATTTTGACTATTTTAGCCCACTGTTTGAGTTGTGCCAAGAATCGGAAAGTAGGGGGGATAGAGGACCTAATGGACTATAACCAGCCATATTCAATTTATTCGGAAATAGTTTTTGGTCCAAACAATCCATTCAAAAGAAAATTTTTAAGGCATTTCACTCAAACACATTTTGACTATTTTAGCCCACTGTGTGAGTTGTGCCAAAAATCGGAAAGTGGTTGAGGATAGTGGACCTAATGGACTACCACGTGTCGTACTCAGTTTATTCAGACTTAGTTTTTGGTCCATACAATCCATTTAAAAGAAAAGTTTTAAGGCATTTCACTTAAACACATTTTGACTATTTTAGCCCACTGTGTGAGTTGTGCCAAAAATCGGAAAGTGGTTGAGGATAGTGGACCTAATGGACTACCACGTGTCGTACTCAGTTTATTCAGACTTAGTTTTTGGTCCATACAATCCATTTAAAAGAAAAGTTTTAAGGCATTTCACTTAAACACATTTTGACTATTTTAGCCCACTGTGTAAGTTGTGCCAAAAATCGGAAAGTGGTGGAGGATAGTGGACCTAATGGACTACCACGTGTCATACTCAGTTTATTCAGATTTAGTTTTTGGTCCAAACAATCCATTCAAAAGAAAAGTTTTAAGGCATTTCACTTAAACACATTTTGACTATTTTAGCCCACTGTGTGAGCTGTGCCAAAAATCGGAAAGCAAGGGGGATAGTGGACCTAATGGACTATAACCTGTCATATTCAGTTTATTCGGAAATAGTTTTGGGTCCATACAATCCATTCAAAAGAAAATTTTTAAGGCATTTCACTCAAACACATTTTGACTATTTTAGCCTACTGTGTGAGTTGTGCCAATAATCGGAAAGTGGCGAGGGATAGTGGACCTAATGGACTATAACCTGTCATATTCAATTTAGTCGGAAATAGTTTTTGGTCCATACAATCCATTCAAAAGAAAATTACTAACGCATTTCACTCACATACATTTTGACTATTTTAGCCCACTGTTTGAGTTGTACCAAAAATCGGAAAGTAAGGGGGATAGTGGACCTAATGGACTATAACCTGTCATATTCAATTTATTCGGAAATAGTTTTTGGTCCAAACAATCCATTGAAAAGAAAATTTTTAAGGCATTTCACACAAACACATTTTGACTATTTTAGCCCACTGTGTGAGTTGTGCCAAAAATCGGAAAGTAGGGGGGATAGTGGACCTAATGGACTATAACCTGTCATATTCAATTTATTCGGAAATAGTTTTTGGTCCAAACAATCCATTCAAAAGAAAATTTTTAAGGCATTTTACTCAAACACATTTTGTCTATATTAGCCCACTGTTTGAGTTGTGCCAATAATCGGAAAGTGGTGGAGGATAGCGGACCTAATGGACTACCACGTGTCATATTCAGTTTATTCGGAGATAGTTTTTGGTCCATACAATCCATTCAAAAGAAAATTTTTAAGGCATTTCACTCAAACACATTTTGACTATTTTAGCCCACTGTGTGAGTTGTGCCAAAAATCGGAAAGTGGTGGAGGATAGTGGACCTAATGGACTACCACGTGTCATACTCAATTTATTCAGATTTAGTTTTTGGTCCAAACAATCCATTCAAAAGAAAAGTTTTAAGGCATTTCACTTAAACACATTTTGACTATTTTAGCCCACTGTGTGAGCTGTGCCAAAAATCGGAAAGTAAGGGGGATAGTGGACCTAATGAACTATAACCTGTCATATTCAATTTAGTCGGAAATAGTTTTTGGTCCATACAATCCATTCAAAAGAAAATTACTAACGCATTTCACTCACATACATTTTGACTATTTTAGCCCACTGTTTGAGTTGTACCAAAAATCGGAAAGTAAGGGGAATAGTGGACCTAATGGACTATAACCTGTCATATTCAATTTATTCGGAAATAGTTTTTGGTCCAAACAATCCATTGAAAAGAAAATTTTTAAGGCATTTCACACAAACACATTTTGACTATTTTAGCCCACTGTGTGAGTTGTGCCAAAAATCGGAAAGTAGGGGGGATAGTGGACCTAATGGACTATAACCTGTCATATTCAGTTTATTCGGAAATAGTTTTTGGTCCATACAATCAATTCAAAAGAAGATTACTAAGGCATTTCACTCAAACACATTTTGACTATTTTAGCCCACTGTGTGAGTTGTGCCAAAAATCGGAAAGTAGTGGGGGATAGTGGACCTAATGGACTATAACCTGTCATATTCAATTTATTCGGAAATAGTTTTTGGTCCATACAATCCATTCAAAAGAAAATTTTTAAGGCATTTCATTCAAACACATTTTGACTATATTAGCCCACTGTGTGAGCTGTGCCAAAAATCGGAAAGTAGGGGGGATAGTGGACCTAATGGACTATAACCTGTCATATTCAGTTTATTCGGAAATAGTTTTTGGTCCATACAATCCATTCAAAAGAAAATTACTAAAGCATTTCACTCACATACATTTTGACTATTTTAGCCCACTGTTTGAGTTGTGCCAAAAATCGGAAAGTAAGGGGCATAGTGGACCTAATGGACTATAACCTGTCATATTCAATTTATTCGGAAATAGTTTTTGGTCCATACAATCCATTCAAAAGAATATTTTTGAGGCATTTCACTCAAACACATTTTGACTATTTTAGCCCACTGTGTGAGTTGTGCCAATAATCGGAAAGTGGTGAGGAATAGTGGACCTAATGGACTATAACCTGTCATATTCAGTTTATTCAGAAATAGTTTTTGGTCCATACAATCAATTCAAAAGAAGATTACTAAGGCATTTCACTCAAACACATTTTGACTATTTTAGCCCACTGTGTGAGTTGTGCCAAAAATCGGAAAGTAGTGGGGGATAGTGGACCTAATGGACTATAACCTGTCATATTCAATTTATTCGGAAATAGTTTTTGGTCCATACAATCCATTCAAAAGAAAATTTTTAAGGCATTTCACTCAAACACATTTTGTCTATATTAGCCCACTGTGTGAGCTGTGCCAAAAATCGGAAAGTAGGGGGGATAGTGCACCTAATGGACTATAACCTGTCATATTCAGTTTATTCGGAAATAGTTTTTGGTCCATACAATCCATTCAAAAGAAAATTACTAACGCATTTCACTCACATACATTTTGACTATTTTAGCCCACTGTTTGAGTTGTGCCAAAAATCGGAAAGTAAGGGGGATAGTGGACCTAATGGACTATAACCTGTCATATTCAATTTATTCGGAAATAGTTTTTGGTCCATACAATCCATTCAAAAGAAAATTTTTAAGGCATTTCACTCAAACACATTTTGACTATTTTAGCCCACTGTGTGAGCTGTGCCAAAAATCGGAAAGTAAGGGGGATAGTGGACCTAATGGACTATAACCTGCCATATTCAATTAAGTCGGAAATAGTTTTTGGTCCATACAATCCATTCAAAAGAAAATTACTAACGCATTTCACTCACATACATTTTGACTATTTTAGCCCACTGTTTGAGTTGTGCCAAAAATCGGAAAGTAAGGGGGATAGTGGACCTAATGGACTATAACCTGTCATATTCAATTTATTCGGAAATAGTTTTTGGTCCATACAATCCATTCAAAAGAAAATTTTTAAGGCATTTCATTCAAACACATTTTGACTATATTAGCCCACTGTGTGAGCTGTGCCAAAAATCGGAAAGTAGGGGGGATAGTGGACCTAATGGACTATAACCTGTCATATTCAGTTTATTCGGAAATAGTTTTTGGTCCATACAATCCATTCAAAAGAAAATTACTAAAGCATTTCACTCACATACATTTTGACTATTTTAGCCCACTGTTTGAGTTGTGCCAAAAATCGGAAAGTAAGGGGCATAGTGGACCTAATGGACTATAACCTGTCATATTCAATTTATTCGGAAATAGTTTTTGGTCCATACAATCCATTCAAAAGAATATTTTTGAGGCATTTCACTCAAACACATTTTGACTATTTTAGCCCACTGTGTGAGTTGTGCCAAAAATCGGAAAGTAGGGGGGATAGTGGACCTAATGCACTATAACCTGTCGTATTCAGTTTATTCGGAAATAGTTTTTGGTCCATACAATCCATTCAAAAGAAAATTTTTAAGGCATTTCACTCAAACACATTTTGACTATTTTAGCCCACTGTGTGAGTTGTGCCAAAAATCGGAAAGTGGTGGAGGATAGTGGACCTAATGGACTACCACGTGTCATACTCAGTTTATTCAGATTTAGTTTTTGGTCCAAACAATCCATTCAAAAGTAAAGTTTTAAGGCATTTCACTTAAACACATTTTGACTATTTTAGCCCACTGTGTGAGCTGTGCCAAAAATCGGAAAGAAGGGGGGATAGTGGACCTAATGGACTATAACCTGTCATATTCAATTTATTCGGAAATAGTTTTTGGTCCATACAATCCATTCAAAAGAAAATTTTTAAGGCATTTCACTCAAACACATTTTGACTATTTTAGCCCACTGTGTGAGTTGTGCCAAAAATCGGAAAGTGGTGGCGGATAGTGGACCTAATGGACTACCACGTGTCATACTCAGTTTATTCAGATTTAGTTTTTGGTCCAAACAATCCATTCAAAAGAAAAGTTTTAAGGCATTTCACTCAAACACATTTTGACTATTTTAGCCCACTGTGTGAGTTGTGCCAATAATGGTAAAGTGGTGAGGGATAGTGGACCTAATGAGCTATAACCTGTCATATTCAATTTATTCGGAGATAGTTTTTGGTCCAAATAATCCATTCAAAAGAAAAGTTTTAAGGCATTTCACTTAAACACATTTTGACTATTTTAGCCAACTGTGTGAGTTGTGCCAATAATCGGAAAGTGGTTGAGGATAGTGGACCTAATGGGCTACCACGTGTCATACTCAGTTTATTCAGATTTAGTTTTTGGTCCATACAATCCATTCAAAAGGAAAGTTTTAAGGCATTTCACTTAAACACATTTTGACTATTTTAGCCCACTCTGTGAGTTGTGCCAATAATCGGAAAGTGGTGAGGGATAGTGGACCTAATGGGCTATAGCCTTTCATATTCAATTTATTCGGAGAGAGTTTTTGGTCCAAACAATCCATTCAAAAGAAAAGTTTTAAGTTTTTTTTTAAGTTTTTTTTTCACTTAAACACATTTTGACTATTTTAGCCCACTGTGTGAGCTGTGCCAAAAATCGGAAAGTAGGGGGGATAGTGGACCTAATGGACTATAACCTGTCATATTCAGTTTATTCGGAAATAGTTTTGGGTCCATACAATCCATTCAAAAGAAAATTTTTAAGGCATTTCACTCAAACACATTTTGACTATTTTAGCCTACTGTGTGAGTTGTGCCAATAATCGGAAAGTGGCGAGGGATAGTGGACCTAATGGACTATAACCTGTCATATTCAGTTTATTCAGAATAAGTTTTTGGTCCATACAATCAATTCAAAAGAAAATTACTAACGCATTTCACTCAAATACATTTTGACTATTTTAGCCCACTGTTTGAGTTGTGCCAAGAATCGGAAAGTAGGGGGGATAGAGGACCTAATGGACTATAACCAGCCATATTCAATTTATTCGGAAATAGTTTTTGGTCCAAACAATCCATTCAAAAGAAAATTTTTAAGGCATTTCACTCAAACACATTTTGACTATTTTAGCCCACTGTGTGAGTTGTGCCAAAAATCGGAAAGTGGTTAAGGATAGTGGACCTAATGGACTACCACGTGTCGTACTCAGTTTATTCAGACTTAGTTTTTGGTCCATACAATCCATTTAAAAGAAAAGTTTTAAGGCATTTCACTTAAACACATTTTGACTATTTTAGCCCACTGTGTGAGTTGTGCCAAAAATCGGAAAGTGGTTGAGGATAGTGGACCTAATGGACTACCACGTGTCGTACTCAGTTTATTCAGACTTAGTTTTTGGTCCATACAATCCATTTAAAAGAAAAGTTTTAAGGCATTTCACTTAAACACATTTTGACTATTTTAGCCCACTGTGTAAGTTGTGCCAAAAATCGGAAAGTGGTGGAGGATAGTGGACCTAATGGACTACCACGTGTCATACTCAGTTTATTCAGATTTAGTTTTTGGTCCAAACAATCCATTCAAAAGAAAAGTTTTAAGGCATTTCACTTAAACACATTTTGACTATTTTAGCCCACTGTGTGAGCTGTGCCAAAAATCGGAAAGCAAGGGGGATGGTGGACCTAATGGACTATAACCTGTCATATTCAGTTTATTCGGAAATAGTTTTGGGTCCATACAATCCATTCAAAAGAAAATTTTTAAGGCATTTCACTCAAACACATTTTGACTATTTTAGCCTACTGTGTGAGTTGTGCCAATAATCGGAAAGTGGCGAGGGATAGTGGACCTAACGGACTATAACCTGTCATATTCAATTTAGTCGGAAATAGTTTTTGGTCCATACAATCCATTCAAAAGAAAATTACTAACGCATTTCACTCACATACATTTTGACTATTTTAGCCCACTGTTTGAGTTGTACCAAAAATCGGAAAGTAAGGGGGATAGTGGACCTAATGGACTATAACCTGTCATATTCAATTTATTCGGAAATAGTTTTTGGTCCAAACAATCCATTGAAAAGAAAATTTTTAAGGCATTTCACACAAACACATTTTGACTATTTTAGCCCACTGTGTGAGTTGTGCCAAAAATCGGAAAGTAGGGGGGATAGTGGACCTAATGGACTATAACCTGTCATATTCAGTTTATTCGGAAATAGTTTTTGGTCCATACAATCAATTCAAAAGAAGATTACTAAGGCATTTCACTCAAACACATTTTGACTATTTTAGCCCACTGTGTGAGTTGTGCCAAAAATCGGAAAGTAGTGGGGGATAGCGGACCTAATGGACTATAACCTGTCATATTCAATTTATTCGGAAATAGTTTTTGGTCCATACAATCCATTCAAAAGAAAATTTTTAAGGCATTTCATTCAAACACATTTTGTCTATATTAGCCCACTGTGTGAGCTGTGCCAAAAATCGGAAAGTAGGGGGTATAGTGGACCTAATGGACTATAACCTGTCATATTCAGTTTATTCGGAAATAGTTTTTGGTCCATACAATCCATTCAAAAGAAAATTACTAACGCATTTCACTCACATACATTTTGACTATTTTAGCCCACTGTTTGAGTTGTGCCAAAAATCGGAAAGTAAGGGGGATAGTGGACCTAATGGACTATAACCTGTCATATTCAATTTATTCGGAAATAGTTTTTGGTCCATACAATCCATTCAAAAGAATATTTTTGAGGCATTTCACTCAAACACATTTTGACTATTTTAGCCCACTGTGTGAGTTGTGCCAAAAATCGGAAAGTAGTGGGGGATAGTGGACCTAATGGACTATAACCTGTCATATTCAATTTATTCGGAAATAGTTTTTGGTCCATACAATCCATTCAAAAGAAAATTTTTAAGGCATTTCATTCAAACACATTTTGTCTATATTAGCCCACTGTGTGAGCTGTGCCAAAAATCGGAAAGTAGGGGGGATAGTGGACCTAATGGACTATAACCTGTCATATTCAGTTTATTCGGAAATAGTTTTTGGTCCATACAATCCATTCAAAAGAAAATTTTTAAGGCATTTCACTCAAACACATTTTGTCTATATTAGCCCACTGTGTGAGCTGTGCCAAAAATCGGAAAGTAGGGGGGATAGTGGACCTAATGGACTATAACCTGTCATATTCAGTTTATTCGGAAATAGTTTTTGGTCCATACAATCCATTCAAAAGAAAATTTTTAAGGCATTTCACTCAAACACATTTTGACTATTTTAGCCCACTGTGTGAGTTGTGCCAAAAATCGGAAAGTGGTGGAGGATAGTGGACCTAATGGACTACCACGTGTCATACTCAGTTTATTCAGATTTAGTTTTTGGTTCAAACAATCCATTCAAAAGAAAATTTTTAAGGCATTTCACTCAAACACATTTTGACTATTTTAGCCCACTGTGTGAGTTGTGCCAAAAATCGGAAAGTGGTGGAGGATAGTGGACCTAATGGACTACCACGTGTCATACTCAGTTTATTCAGATTTAGTCTTTGGTCCAAACAATCCATTCAAAAGTAAAGTTTTAAGGCATTTCACTTAAACACATTTTGACTATTTTAGCCCACTGTGTGAGCTGTGCCAAAAATCGGAAAGAAGGGGGGATAGTGGACCTAATGGACTATAACCTGTCATATTCAATTTATTCGGAAATAGTTTTTGGTCCATACAATCCATTCAAAAGAAAATTTTTAAGGCATTTCACTCAAACACATTTTGACTATTTTAGCCCACTGTGTGAGTTGTGCCAAAAATCGGAAAGTGGTGGCGGATAGTGGAACTAATGGACTACCACGTGTCATACTCAGTTTATTCAGATTTAGTTTTTGGTTCAAACAATCCATTCAAAAGAAAAGTTTTAAGGCATTTCACTCAAACACATTTTGACTATTTTAGCCCACTGTGTGAGTTGTGCCAATAATGGTAAAGTGGTGAGGGATAGTGGACCTAATGAGCTATAACCTGTCATATTCAATTTATTCGGAGATAGTTTTTGGTCCAAATAATCCATTCAAAAGAAAAGTTTTAAGGCATTTCACTTAAACACATTTTGACTATTTTAGCCAACTGTGTGAGTTGTGCCAATAATCGGAAAGTGGTTGAGGATAGTGGACCTAATGGGCTACCACGTGTCATACTCAGTTTATTCAGATTTAGTTTTTGGTCCACACAATCCATTCAAAAGGAAAGTTTTAAGGCATTTCACTTAAACACATTTTGACTATTTTAGCCCACTCTGTGAGTTGTGAGAATAATCGGAAAGTGGTGAGGGATAGTGGACCTAATGGGCTATAACCTTTCATATTCAATTTATTCGGAGAGAGTTTTTGGTCCAAACAATCCATTCAAAAGAAAAGTTTTAAGTTTTTTTTAAGTTTTTTTTTTCACTTAAACACATTTTGACTATTTAAGCCCACTGTGTGAGCTGTGCCAAAAATCGGAAAGTAGGGGGGATAGTGGACCTAATGGACTATAACCTGTCATATTCAGTTTATTCGGAAATAGTTTTGGGTCCATACAATCCATTCAAAAGAAAATTTTTAAGGCATTTCACTTAAACACATTTTGACTATTTTAGCCCACTGTGTGAGCTGTGCCAAAAATCGGAAAGCAAGGAGGATAGTGGACCTAATGGACTATAACCTGTCATATTCAATTTAGTCGGAAATAGTTTTTGGTCCATACAATCCATTCAAAAGAAAATTACTAACGCATTTCACTCACATACATTTTGACTATTTTAGCCCACTGTTTGAGTTGTGCCAAAAATCGGAAAGTAAGGGGGATAGTGGACCTAATGGACTATAACCTGTCATATTCAATTTATTCGGAAATAGTTTTTGGTCCAAACAATCCATTGAAAAGAAAATTTTTAAGGCATTTCACACAAACACATTTTGACTATTTTAGCCCACTGTGTGAGTTGTGCCAAAAATCGGAAAGTAGGGGGGATAGTAGACCTAATGGACTATAACCTGTCATATTCAGTTTATTCGGAAATAGTTTTTGGTCCAAACAATCCATTGAAAAGAAAATTTTTAAGGCATTTCACACAAACACATTTTGACTATTTTAGCCCACTGTGTGAGTTGTGCCAAAAATCGGAAAGTAGGGGGGATAGTAGACCTAATGGACTATAACCTGTCATATTCAATTTATTCGGAAATAGTTTTTGGTCCAAACAATCCATTGAAAAGAAAATTTTTAAGGCATTTCACACAAACACATTTTGACTATTTTAGCCCACTGTGTAAGTTGTGCCAAAAATCGGAAAGTGGTGGAGGATAGTGGACCTAATGGACTACCACGTGTCGTACTCAGTTTATTCAGACTTAGTTTTTGGTCCATACAATCCATTTAAAAGAAAAGTTTTAAGGCATTTCACTTAAACACATTTTGACTATTTTAGCCCACTGTGTAAGTTGTGCCAAAAATCGGAAAGTGGTGGAGGATAGTGGACCTAATGGACTACCACGTGTCATACTCAGTTTATTCAGATTTAGTTTTTGGTCCAAACAATCCATTCAAAAGAAAAGTTTTAAGGCATTTCACTTAAACACATTTTGACTATTTTAGCCCACTGTGTGAGCTGTGCCAAAAATCGGAAAGCAAGGAGGATAGTGGACCTAATGGACTATAACCTGTCATATTCAATTTAGTCGGAAATAGTTTTTGGTCCATACAATCCATTCAAAAGAAAATTACTAACGCATTTCACTCACATACATTTTGACTATTTTAGCCCACTGTTTGAATTGTACCAAAAATCGTAAAGTAAGGGGGATAGTGGACCTAATGGACTATAACCTGTCATATTCAATTTATTCGGAAATAGTTTTTGGTCCAAACAATCCATTGAAAAGAAAATTTTTAAGGCATTTCACACAAACACATTTTGACTATTTTAGCCCACTGTGTGAGTTGTGCCAAAAATCGGAAAGTAGGGGGGATAGTAGACCTAATGGACTATAACCTGTCATATTCAGTTTATTCGGAAATAGTTTTTGGTCCATACAATCAATTCAAAAGAAGATTACTAAGGCATTTCACTCAAACACATTTTGACTATTTTAGCCCACTGTGTGAATTGTGCCAAAAATCGGAAAGTAGTGGGGGATAGTGGACCTAATGGACTATAACCTGTCATATTCAATTTATTCGGAAATAGTTTTTGGTCCATACAATCCATTCAAAAGAAAATTTTTAAGGCATTTCATTCAAACACATTTTGTCTATATTAGCCCACTGTGTGAGCTGTGCCAAAAATCGGAAAGTAGGGGGGATAGTGGACCTAATGGACTATAACCTGTCATATTCAGTTTATTCGGAAATAGTTTTTGGTCCATACAATCCATTCAAAAGAAAATTACTAACGCATTTCACTCACATACATTTTGACTATTTTAGCCCACTGTTTGAGTTGTGCCAAAAATCGGAAAGTAAGGGGGATAGTGGACCTAATGGACTATAACCTGTCATATTCAATTTATTCGGAAATAGTTTTTGGTCCATACAATCCATTCAAAAGAATATTTTTGAGGCATTTCACTCAAACACATTTTGACTATTTTAGCCCACTGTGTGAGTTGTGCCAATAATCGGAAAGTGGTGAGGAATAGTGGACCTAATGGACTATAACCTGTCATATTCAGTTTATTCAGAAATAGTTTTTGGTCCATACAATCAATTCAAAAGAAGATTACTAAGGCATTTCACTCAAACACATTTTGACTATTTTAGCCCACTGTGTGACTTGTGCCAAAAATCGGAAAGTAGTGGGGGATAGTGGACCTAATGGACTATAACCTGTCATATTCAATTTATTCGGAAATAGTTTTTGGTCCATACAATCCATTCAAAAGAAAATTTTTAAGGCATTTCATTCAAACACATTTTGTCTATATTAGCCCACTGTGTGAGCTGTGCCAAAAATCGGAAAGTAGGGGGGATAGTGGACCTAATGGACTATAACCTGTCATATTCAATTTATTCGGAAATAGTTTTTGGTCCATACAATCCATTCAAAAGAATATTTTTGAGGCATTTCACTCAAACACATTTTGACTATTTTAGCCCACTGTGTGAGTTGTGGCAATAATCGGAAAGTGGTGAGGAATAGTGGACCTAATGGACTATAACCTGTCATATTCAGTTTATTCAGAAATAATTTTTGGTCCATACAATCAATTCAAAAGAAGATTACTAAGGCATTTCACTCAAACACATTTTGACTATTTTAGCCCACTGTGTGAGTTGTGCCAAAAATCGGAAAGTAGGGGGGATAGTGGACCTAATGCACTATAACCTGTCATATTCAGTTTATTCGGAAATAGTTTTTGGTCCATACAATCCATTCAAAAGGAAATTTTTAAGGCATTTCACTCAAACACATTTTGACTATTTTAGCCCACTGTGTGAGTTGTGCCAAAAATCGGAAAGTAGTGGGGGATAGTGGACCTAATGGACTATAACCTGTCATATTCAATTTATTCGGAAATAGTTTTTGGTCCATACAATCCATTCAAAAGAAAATTTTTAAGGCATTTCACTCAAACACATTTTGTCTATATTAGCCCACTGTGTGAGCTGTGCCAAAAATCGGAAAGTAGGGGGGATAGTGGACCTAATGGACTATAACCTGTCATATTCAGTTTATTCGGAAATAGTTTTTGGTCCATACAATCCATTCAAAAGAAAATTACTAACGCATTTCACTCACATACATTTTGACTATTTTAGCCCACTGTGTGAGTTGTGCCAAAAATCGGAAAGTAGTGGGGGATAGTGGACCTAATGGACTATAACCTGTCATATTCAATTTATTCGGAAATAGTTTTTGGTCCATACAATCCATTCAAAAGAAAATTTTTAAGGCATTTCACTCAAACACATTTTGACTATGTTAGCCCACTGTGTGAGTTGTGCCAAAAATCGGAAAGTGGTGGGGGATAGTGGACCTAATGGGCTATAACCTGTCATATTCAGTTTATTCGGAAATAGTTTTTGGTCCATACAATCCATTCAAAAGAAAATTACTAACGCATTTCACTCACATACATTTTGACTATTTTAGCCCACTGTTTGAGTTGTGTCAAAAATCGGAAAGTAAGGGGGATAGTGGACCTAATGGACTATAACCTGTCATATTCAATTTATTCGGAAATAGTTTTTGGTCCATACAATCCATTCAAAAAAAATTTTTAAGGCATTTCACTCAAACACATTTTGACTATTTTAGCCCACTGTGTGAGCTGTGCCAAAAATCGGAAAGTAAGGGGGATAGTGGACCTAATGGACTATAACCTGCCATATTCAATTTAGTCGGAAATAGTTTTTGGTCCATACAATCCATTCAAAAGAAAATTACTAACGCATTTCACTCACATACATTTTGACTATTTTAGCCCACTGTTTGAGTTGTGCCAAAAATCGGAAAGTAAGGGGGATAGTGGACCTAATGGACTATAACCTGTCATATTCAATTTATTCGGAAATAATTTTTGGTCCATACAATCCATTCAAAAGAATATTTTTGAGGCATTTCACTCAAACACATTTTGACTATTTTAGCCCACTGTGTGAGTTGTGCCAATAATCGGAAAGTGGTGAGGAATAGTGGACCTAATGGACTATAACCTGTCATATTCAGTTTATTCAGAAATAGTTTTTGGTTCATACAATCAATTCAAAAGAAGATTACTAAGGCATTTCACTCAAACACATTTTGACTATTTTAGCCCACTGTGTGAGTTGTGCCAAAAATCGGAAAGTAAGGGGGATAGTGGACCTAATGCACTATAACCTGTCATATTCAGTTTATTCGGAAATAGTTTTTGGTCCATACAATCCATTCAAAAGAAAATTTTTAAGGCATTTCACTCAAACACATTTTGACTATTTTAGCCCACTGTGTGAGTTGTGCCAAAAATCGGAAAGTGGTGGAGGATAGTGGTCCTAATGGACTACCACGTGTCATACTCAGTTTATTCAGATTTAGTTTTTGGTCCAAACAATCCATTCAAAAGTAAAGTTTTAAGGCATTTCACTTAAACACATTTTGACTATTTTAGCCCACTGTGTGAGCTGTGCCAAAAATCGGAAAGAAGGGGGGATAGTGGACCTAATGGACTATAACCTGTCATATTCAATTTATTCGGAAATAGTTTTTGGTCCATACAATCCATTCAAAAGAAAATTTTTAAGGCATTTCACTCAAACACATTTTGACTATTTTAGCCCACTGTGTGAGTTGTGCCAAAAATCGGAAAGTGGTGGCGGATAGTGGACCTAATGGACTATAACCTGTCATATTCAGTTTATTCGGAAATAGTTTTGGGTCCATACAATCCATTCAAAAGAAAATTTTTAAGGCATTTCACTCAAACACATTTTGACTATTTTAGCCTACTGTGTGAGTTGTGCCAATAATCGGAAAGTGGCGAGGGATAGTGGACCTAATGGACTATAACCTGTCATATTCAGTTTATTCAGAATAAGTTTTTGGTCCATACAATCAATTCAAAAGAAAATTACTAACGCATTTCACTCAAATACATTTTGACTATTTTAGCCCACTGTTTGAGTTGTGCCAAGAATCGGAAAGTAGGGGGGATAGAGGACCTAATGGACTATAACCAGCCATATTCAATTTATTCGGAAATAGTTTTTGGTCCAAACAATCCATTCAAAAGAAAATTTTTAAGGCATTTCACTCAAACACATTTTGACTATTTTAGCCCACTGTGTGAGTTGTGCCAAAAATCGGAAAGTGGTTGAGGATAGTGGACCTAATGGACTACCACGTGTCGTACTCAGTTTATTCAGACTTAGTTTTTGGTCCATACAATCCATTTAAAAGAAAAGTTTTAAGGCATTTCACTTAAACCCACTGTGTGAGTTGTGCCAAAAATCGGAAAGTGGTTGAGGATAGTGGACCTAATGGACTACCACGTGTCATACTCAGTTTATTCAGATTTAGTCTTTGGTCCAAACAATCCATTCAAAAGTAAAGTTTTAAGGCATTTCACTTAAACACATTTTGACTATTTTAGCCCACTGTGTGAGCTGTGCCAAAAATCGGAAAGAAGGGGGGATAGTGGACCTAATGGACTATAACCTGTCATATTCAATTTATTCGGAAATAGTTTTTGGTCCATACAATCCATTCAAAAGAAAATTTTTAAGGCATTTCACTCAAACACATTTTGACTATTTTAGCCCACTGTGTGAGTTGTGCCAAAAATCGGAAAGTGGTGGCGGATAGTGGAACTAATGGACTACCACGTGTCATACTCAGTTTATTCAGATTTAGTTTTTGGTTCAAACAATCCATTCAAAAGAAAAGTTTTAAGGCATTTCACTCAAACACATTTTGACTATTTTAGCCCACTGTGTGAGTTGTGCCAATAATGGTAAAGTGGTGAGGGATAGTGGACCTAATGAGCTATAACCTGTCATATTCAATTTATTCGGAGATAGTTTTTGGTCCAAATAATCCATTCAAAAGAAAAGTTTTAAGGCATTTCACTTAAACACATTTTGACTATTTTAGCCAACTGTGTGAGTTGTGCCAATAATCGGAAAGTGGTTGAGGATAGTGGACCTAATGGGCTACCACGTGTCATACTCAGTTTATTCAGATTTAGTTTTTGGTCCACACAATCCATTCAAAAGGAAAGTTTTAAGGCATTTCACTTAAACACATTTTGACTATTTTAGCCCACTCTGTGAGTTGTGCCAATAATCGGAAAGTGGTGAGGGATAGTGGACCTAATGGGCTATAACCTTTCATATTCAATTTATTCGGAGAGAGTTTTTGGTCCAAACAATCCATTCAAAAGAAAAGTTTTAAGTTTTTTTTAAGTTTTTTTTTCACTTAAACACATTTTGACTATTTAAGCCCACTGTGTGAGCTGTGCCAAAAATCGGAAAGTAGGGGGGATAGTGGACCTAATGGACTATAACCTGTCATATTCAGTTTATTCGGAAATAGTTTTGGGTCCATACAATCCATTCAAAAGAAAATTTTTAAGGCATTTCACTTAAACACATTTTGACTATTTTAGCCCACTGTGTAAGTTGTGCCAAAAATCGGAAAGTGGTGGAGGATAGTGGACCTAATGGACTACCACGTGTCGTACTCAGTTTATTCAGACTTAGTTTTTGGTCCATACAATCCATTTAAAAGAAAAGTTTTAAGGCATTTCACTTAAACACATTTTGACTATTTTAGCCCACTGTGTAAGTTGTGCCAAAAATCGGAAAGTGGTGGAGGATAGTGGACCTAATGGACTACCACGTGTCATACTCAGTTTATTCAGATTTAGTTTTTGGTCCAAACAATCCATTCAAAAGAAAAGTTTTAAGGCATTTCACTTAAACACATTTTGACTATTTTAGCCCACTGTGTGAGCTGTGCCAAAAATCGGAAAGCAAGGGGGATAGTGGACCTAATGGACTATAACCTGTCATATTCAATTTAGTCGGAAATAGTTTTTGGTCCATACAATCCATTCAAAAGAAAATTACTAACGCATTTCACTCACATACATTTTGACTATTTTAGCCCACTGTTTGAATTGTACCAAAAATCGTAAAGTAAGGGGGATAGTGGACCTAATGGACTATAACCTGTCATATTCAATTTATTCGGAAATAGTTTTTGGTCCAAACAATCCATTGAAAAGAAAATTTTTAAGGCATTTCACACAAACACATTTTGACTATTTTAGCCCACTGTGTGAGTTGTGCCAAAAATCGGAAAGTAGGGGGGATAGTAGACCTAATGGACTATAACCTGTCATATTCAGTTTATTCGGAAATAGTTTTTGGTCCATACAATCAATTCAAAAGAAGATTACTAAGGCATTTCACTCAAACACATTTTGACTATTTTAGCCCACTGTGTGAGTTGTGCCAAAAATCGGAAAGTAGTGGGGGATAGTGGACCTAATGGACTATAACCTGTCATATTCAATTTATTCGGAAATAGTTTTTGGTCCATACAATCCATTCAAAAGAAAATTTTTAAGGCATTTCATTCAAACACATTTTGTCTATATTAGCCCACTGTGTGAGCTGTGCCAAAAATCGGAAAGTAGGGGGGATAGTGGACCTAATGGACTATAACCTGTCATATTCAGTTTATTCGGAAATAGTTTTTGGTCCATACAATCCATTCAAAAGAAAATTACTAACGCATTTCACTCACATACATTTTGACTATTTTAGCCCACTGTTTGAGTTGTGCCAAAAATCGGAAAGTAAGGGGGATAGTGGACCTAATGGACTATAACCTGTCATATTCAATTTATTCGGAAATAGTTTTTGGTCCATACAATCCATTCAAAAGAATATTTTTGAGGCATTTCACTCAAACACATTTTGACTATTTTAGCCCACTGTGTGAGTTGTGCCAATAATCGGAAAGTGGTGAGGAATAGTGGACCTAATGGACTATAACCTGTCATATTCAGTTTATTCAGAAATAGTTTTTGGTCCATACAATCAATTCAAAAGAAGATTACTAAGGCATTTCACTCAAACACATTTTGACTATTTTAGCCCACTGTGTGACTTGTGCCAAAAATCGGAAAGTAGTGGGGGATAGTGGACCTAATGGACTATAACCTGTCATATTCAATTTATTCGGAAATAGTTTTTGGTCCATACAATCCATTCAAAAGAAAATTTTTAAGGCATTTCATTCAAACACATTTTGTCTATATTAGCCCACTGTGTGAGCTGTGCCAAAAATCGGAAAGTAGGGGGGATAGTGGACCTAATGGACTATAACCTGTCATATTCAATTTATTCGGAAATAGTTTTTGGTCCATACAATCCATTCAAAAGAATATTTTTGAGGCATTTCACTCAAACACATTTTGACTATTTTAGCCCACTGTGTGAGTTGTGGCAATAATCGGAAAGTGGTGAGGAATAGTGGACCTAATGGACTATAACCTGTCATATTCAGTTTATTCAGAAATAATTTTTGGTCCATACAATCAATTCAAAAGAAGATTACTAAGGCATTTCACTCAAACACATTTTGACTATTTTAGCCCACTGTGTGAGTTGTGCCAAAAATCGGAAAGTAGGGGGGATAGTGGACCTAATGCACTATAACCTGTCATATTCAGTTTATTCGGAAATAGTTTTTGGTCCATACAATCCATTCAAAAGGAAATTTTTAAGGCATTTCACTCAAACACATTTTGACTATTTTAGCCCACTGTGTGAGTTGTGCTAAAAATCGGAAAGTGGTGGAGGATAGTGGACCTAATGGACTACCACGTGTCATATTCAATTTATTCGGAAATAGTTTTTGGTCCATACAATCCATTCAAAAGAAAATTTTTAAGGCATTTCACTCAAACACATTTTGTCTATATTAGCCCACTGTGTGAGCTGTGCCAAAAATCGGAAAGTAGGGGGGATAGTGGACCTAATGGACTATAACCTGTCATATTCAGTTTATTCGGAAATAGTTTTTGGTCCATACAATCCATTCAAAAGAAAATTACTAACGCATTTCACTCACATACATTTTGACTATTTTAGCCCACTGTGTGAGTTGTGCCAAAAATCGGAAAGTAGTGGGGGATAGTGGACCTAATGGACTATAACCTGTCATATTCAATTTATTCGGAAATAGTTTTTGGTCCATACAATCCATTCAAAAGAAAATTTTTAAGGCATTTCACTCAAACACATTTTGACTATGTTAGCCCACTGTGTGAGTTGTGCCAAAAATCGGAAAGTGGTGGGGGATAGTGGACCTAATGGGCTATAACCTGTCATATTCAGTTTATTCGGAAATAGTTTTTGGTCCATACAATCCATTCAAAAGAAAATTACTAACGCATTTCACTCACATACATTTTGACTATTTTAGCCCACTGTTTGAGTTGTGTCAAAAATCGGAAAGTAAGGGGGATAGTGGACCTAATGGACTATAACCTGTCATATTCAATTTATTCGGAAATAGTTTTTGGTCCATACAATCCATTCAAAAAAAATTTTTAAGGCATTTCACTCAAACACATTTTGACTATTTTAGCCCACTGTGTGAGCTGTGCCAAAAATCGGAAAGTAAGGGGGATAGTGGACCTAATGGACTATAACCTGCCATATTCAATTTAGTCGGAAATAGTTTTTGGTCCATACAATCCATTCAAAAGAAAATTACTAACGCATTTCACTCACATACATTTTGACTATTTTAGCCCACTGTTTGAGTTGTGCCAAAAATCGGAAAGTAAGGGGGATAGTGGACCTAATGGACTATAACCTGTCATATTCAATTTATTCGGAAATAATTTTTGGTCCATACAATCCATTCAAAAGAATATTTTTGAGGCATTTCACTCAAACACATTTTGACTATTTTAGCCCACTGTGTGAGTTGTGCCAATAATCGGAAAGTGGTGAGGAATAGTGGACCTAATGGACTATAACCTGTCATATTCAGTTTATTCAGAAATAGTTTTTGGTTCATACAATCAATTCAAAAGAAGATTACTAAGGCATTTCACTCAAACACATTTTGACTATTTTAGCCCACTGTGTGAGTTGTGCCAAAAATCGGAAAGTAAGGGGGATAGTGGACCTAATGCACTATAACCTGTCATATTCAGTTTATTCGGAAATAGTTTTTGGTCCATACAATCCATTCAAAAGAAAATTTTTAAGGCATTTCACTCAAACACATTTTGACTATTTTAGCCCACTCTGTGAGTTGTGCCAATAATCGGAAAGTGGTGAGGGATAGTGGACCTAATGGGCTATAACCTTTCATATTCAATTTATTCGGAGAGAGTTTTTGGTCCAAACAATCCATTCAAAAGAAAAGTTTTAAGTTTTTTTTAAGTTTTTTTTTCACTTAAACACATTTTGACTATTTAAGCCCACTGTGTGAGCTGTGCCAAAAATCGGAAAGTAGGGGGGATAGTGGACCTAATGGACTATAACCTGTCATATTCAGTTTATTCGGAAATAGTTTTGGGTCCATACAATCCATTCAAAAGAAAATTTTTAAGGCATTTCACTTAAACACATTTTGACTATTTTAGCCCACTGTGTAAGTTGTGCCAAAAATCGGAAAGTGGTGGAGGATAGTGGACCTAATGGACTACCACGTGTCGTACTCAGTTTATTCAGACTTAGTTTTTGGTCCATACAATCCATTTAAAAGAAAAGTTTTAAGGCATTTCACTTAAACACATTTTGACTATTTTAGCCCACTGTGTAAGTTGTGCCAAAAATCGGAAAGTGGTGGAGGATAGTGGACCTAATGGACTACCACGTGTCATACTCAGTTTATTCAGATTTAGTTTTTGGTCCAAACAATCCATTCAAAAGAAAAGTTTTAAGGCATTTCACTTAAACACATTTTGACTATTTTAGCCCACTGTGTGAGCTGTGCCAAAAATCGGAAAGCAAGGGGGATAGTGGACCTAATGGACTATAACCTGTCATATTCAATTTAGTCGGAAATAGTTTTTGGTCCATACAATCCATTCAAAAGAAAATTACTAACGCATTTCACTCACATACATTTTGACTATTTTAGCCCACTGTTTGAATTGTACCAAAAATCGTAAAGTAAGGGGGATAGTGGACCTAATGGACTATAACCTGTCATATTCAATTTATTCGGAAATAGTTTTTGGTCCAAACAATCCATTGAAAAGAAAATTTTTAAGGCATTTCACACAAACACATTTTGACTATTTTAGCCCACTGTGTGAGTTGTGCCAAAAATCGGAAAGTAGGGGGGATAGTAGACCTAATGGACTATAACCTGTCATATTCAGTTTATTCGGAAATAGTTTTTGGTCCATACAATCAATTCAAAAGAAGATTACTAAGGCATTTCACTCAAACACATTTTGACTATTTTAGCCCACTGTGTGAGTTGTGCCAAAAATCGGAAAGTAGTGGGGGATAGTGGACCTAATGGACTATAACCTGTCATATTCAATTTATTCGGAAATAGTTTTTGGTCCATACAATCCATTCAAAAGAAAATTTTTAAGGCATTTCATTCAAACACATTTTGTCTATATTAGCCCACTGTGTGAGCTGTGCCAAAAATCGGAAAGTAGGGGGGATAGTGGACCTAATGGACTATAACCTGTCATATTCAGTTTATTCGGAAATAGTTTTTGGTCCATACAATCCATTCAAAAGAAAATTACTAACGCATTTCACTCACATACATTTTGACTATTTTAGCCCACTGTTTGAGTTGTGCCAAAAATCGGAAAGTAAGGGGGATAGTGGACCTAATGGACTATAACCTGTCATATTCAATTTATTCGGAAATAGTTTTTGGTCCATACAATCCATTCAAAAGAATATTTTTGAGGCATTTCACTCAAACACATTTTGACTATTTTAGCCCACTGTGTGAGTTGTGCCAATAATCGGAAAGTGGTGAGGAATAGTGGACCTAATGGACTATAACCTGTCATATTCAGTTTATTCAGAAATAGTTTTTGGTCCATACAATCAATTCAAAAGAAGATTACTAAGGCATTTCACTCAAACACATTTTGACTATTTTAGCCCACTGTGTGACTTGTGCCAAAAATCGGAAAGTAGTGGGGGATAGTGGACCTAATGGACTATAACCTGTCATATTCAATTTATTCGGAAATAGTTTTTGGTCCATACAATCCATTCAAAAGAAAATTTTTAAGGCATTTCATTCAAACACATTTTGTCTATATTAGCCCACTGTGTGAGCTGTGCCAAAAATCGGAAAGTAGGGGGGATAGTGGACCTAATGGACTATAACCTGTCATATTCAATTTATTCGGAAATAGTTTTTGGTCCATACAATCCATTCAAAAGAATATTTTTGAGGCATTTCACTCAAACACATTTTGACTATTTTAGCCCACTGTGTGAGTTGTGGCAATAATCGGAAAGTGGTGAGGAATAGTGGACCTAATGGACTATAACCTGTCATATTCAGTTTATTCAGAAATAATTTTTGGTCCATACAATCAATTCAAAAGAAGATTACTAAGGCATTTCACTCAAACACATTTTGACTATTTTAGCCCACTGTGTGAGTTGTGCCAAAAATCGGAAAGTAGGGGGGATAGTGGACCTAATGCACTATAACCTGTCATATTCAGTTTATTCGGAAATAGTTTTTGGTCCATACAATCCATTCAAAAGGAAATTTTTAAGGCATTTCACTCAAACACATTTTGACTATTTTAGCCCACTGTGTGAGTTGTGCTAAAAATCGGAAAGTGGTGGAGGATAGTGGACCTAATGGACTACCACGTGTCATATTCAATTTATTCGGAAATAGTTTTTGGTCCATACAATCCATTCAAAAGAAAATTTTTAAGGCATTTCACTCAAACACATTTTGTCTATATTAGCCCACTGTGTGAGCTGTGCCAAAAATCGGAAAGTAGGGGGGATAGTGGACCTAATGGACTATAACCTGTCATATTCAGTTTATTCGGAAATAGTTTTTGGTCCATACAATCCATTCAAAAGAAAATTACTAACGCATTTCACTCACATACATTTTGACTATTTTAGCCCACTGTGTGAGTTGTGCCAAAAATCGGAAAGTAGTGGGGGATAGTGGACCTAATGGACTATAACCTGTCATATTCAATTTATTCGGAAATAGTTTTTGGTCCATACAATCCATTCAAAAGAAAATTTTTAAGGCATTTCACTCAAACACATTTTGACTATGTTAGCCCACTGTGTGAGTTGTGCCAAAAATCGGAAAGTGGTGGGGGATAGTGGACCTAATGGGCTATAACCTGTCATATTCAGTTTATTCGGAAATAGTTTTTGGTCCATACAATCCATTCAAAAGAAAATTACTAACGCATTTCACTCACATACATTTTGACTATTTTAGCCCACTGTTTGAGTTGTGTCAAAAATCGGAAAGTAAGGGGGATAGTGGACCTAATGGACTATAACCTGTCATATTCAATTTATTCGGAAATAGTTTTTGGTCCATACAATCCATTCAAAAAAAATTTTTAAGGCATTTCACTCAAACACATTTTGACTATTTTAGCCCACTGTGTGAGCTGTGCCAAAAATCGGAAAGTAAGGGGGATAGTGGACCTAATGGACTATAACCTGCCATATTCAATTTAGTCGGAAATAGTTTTTGGTCCATACAATCCATTCAAAAGAAAATTACTAACGCATTTCACTCACATACATTTTGACTATTTTAGCCCACTGTTTGAGTTGTGCCAAAAATCGGAAAGTAAGGGGGATAGTGGACCTAATGGACTATAACCTGTCATATTCAATTTATTCGGAAATAATTTTTGGTCCATACAATCCATTCAAAAGAATATTTTTGAGGCATTTCACTCAAACACATTTTGACTATTTTAGCCCACTGTGTGAGTTGTGCCAATAATCGGAAAGTGGTGAGGAATAGTGGACCTAATGGACTATAACCTGTCATATTCAGTTTATTCAGAAATAGTTTTTGGTTCATACAATCAATTCAAAAGAAGATTACTAAGGCATTTCACTCAAACACATTTTGACTATTTTAGCCCACTGTGTGAGTTGTGCCAAAAATCGGAAAGTAAGGGGGATAGTGGACCTAATGCACTATAACCTGTCATATTCAGTTTATTCGGAAATAGTTTTTGGTCCATACAATCCATTCAAAAGAAAATTTTTAAGGCATTTCACTCAAACACATTTTGACTATTTTAGCCCACTGTGTGAGTTGTGCCAAAAATCGGAAAGTGGTGGAGGATAGTGGTCCTAATGGACTACCACGTGTCATACTCAGTTTATTCAGATTTAGTTTTTGGTCCAAACAATCCATTCAAAAGTAAAGTTTTAAGGCATTTCACTTAAACACATTTTGACTATTTTAGCCCACTGTGTGAGCTGTGCCAAAAATCGGAAAGAAGGGGGGATAGTGGACCTAATGGACTATAACCTGTCATATTCAATTTATTCGGAAATAGTTTTTGGTCCATACAATCCATTCAAAAGAAAATTTTTAAGGCATTTCACTCAAACACATTTTGACTATTTTAGCCCACTGTGTGAGTTGTGCCAAAAATCGGAAAGTGGTGGCGGATAGTGGACCTAATGGACTATAACCTGTCATATTCAGTTTATTCGGAAATAGTTTTGGGTCCATACAATCCATTCAAAAGAAAATTTTTAAGGCATTTCACTCAAACACATTTTGACTATTTTAGCCTACTGTGTGAGTTGTGCCAATAATCGGAAAGTGGCGAGGGATAGTGGACCTAATGGACTATAACCTGTCATATTCAGTTTATTCAGAATAAGTTTTTGGTCCATACAATCAATTCAAAAGAAAATTACTAACGCATTTCACTCAAATACATTTTGACTATTTTAGCCCACTGTTTGAGTTGTGCCAAGAATCGGAAAGTAGGGGGGATAGAGGACCTAATGTACTATAACCAGCCATATTCAATTTATTCGGAAATAGTTTTTGGTCCAAACAATCCATTCAAAAGAAAATTTTTAAGGCATTTCACTCAAACACATTTTGACTATTTTAGCCCACTGTGTGAGTTGTGCCAAAAATCGGAAAGTGGTTGAGGATAGTGGACCTAATGGACTACCACGTGTCGTACTCAGTTTATTCAGACTTAGTTTTTGGTCCATACAATCCATTTAAAAGAAAAGTTTTAAGGCATTTCACTTAAACCCACTGTGTGAGTTGTGCCAAAAATCGGAAAGTGGTTGAGGATAGTGGACCTAATGGACTACCACGTGTCGTACTCAGTTTATTCAGACTTAGTTTTTGGTCCATACAATCCATTTAAAAGAAAAGTTTTAAGGCATTTCACTTAAACACATTTTGACTATTTTAGCCCACTGTGTAAGTTGTGCCAAAAATCGGAAAGTGGTGGAGGATAGTGGACCTAATGGACTACCACGTGTCATACTCAGTTTATTCAGATTTAGTTTTTGGTCCAAACAATCCATTCAAAAGAAAAGTTTTAAGGCATTTCACTTAAACACATTTTGACTATTTTAGCCCACTGTGTGAGCTGTGCCAAAAATCGGAAAGCAAGGGGGATAGTGGACCTAATGGACTATAACCTGTCATATTCAGTTTATTCGGAAATAGTTTTGGGTCCATACAATCCATTCAAAAGAAAATTTTTAAGGCATTTCACTCAAACACATTTTGACTATTTTAGCCTACTGTGTGAGTTGTGCCAATAATCGGAAAGTGGCGAGGGATAGTGGACCTAATGGACTATAACCTGTCATATTCAATTTAGTCGGAAATAGTTTTTGGTCCATACAATCCATTCAAAAGAAAATTACTAACGCATTTCACTCACATACATTTTGACTATTTTAGCCCACTGTTTGAGTTGTACCAAAAATCGGAAAGTAAGGGGGATAGTGGACCTAATGGACTATAACCTGTCATATTCAATTTATTCGGAAATAGTTTTTGGTCCAAACAATCCATTGAAAAGAAAATTTTTAAGGCATTTCACACAAACACATTTTGACTATTTTAGCCCACTGTGTGAGTTGTGCCAAAAATCGGAAAGTAGGGGGGATAGTGGACCTAATGGACTATAACCTGTCATATTCAGTTTATTCGGAAATAGTTTTTGGTCCATACAATCAATTCAAAAGAAGATTACTAAGGCATTTCACTCAAACACATTTTGACTATTTTAGCCCACTGTGTGAGTTGTGCCAAAAATCGGAAAGTAGTGGGGGATAGCGGACCTAATGGACTATAACCTGTCATATTCAATTTATTCGGAAATAGTTTTTGGTCCATACAATCCATTCAAAAGAAAATTTTTAAGGCATTTCATTCAAACACATTTTGTCTATATTAGCCCACTGTGTGAGCTGTGCCAAAAATCGGAAAGTAGGGAGTATAGTGGACCTAATGGACTATAACCTGTCATATTCAGTTTATTCGGAAATAGTTTTTGGTCCATACAATCCATTCAAAAGAAAATTACTAACGCATTTCACTCACATACATTTTGACTATTTTAGCCCACTGTTTGAGTTGTGCCAAAAATCGGAAAGTAAGGGGGATAGTGGACCTAATGGACTATAACCTGTCATATTCAATTTATTCGGAAATAGTTTTTGGTCCATACAATCCATTCAAAAGAAAAGTTTTAAGGCATTTCACTTAAACACATTTTGACTATTTTAGCCCACTGTGTGAGTTGTGCCAATAATCGGAAAGTGGTGGGGGATAGTGGACCTAATGGACTATAACCTGTCATATTCAATTTATTCGGAAATAGTTTTTGGTCCATACAATCCATTCAAAAGAAAATTTTTAAGGCATTTCATTCAAACACATTTTGTCTATATTAGCCCACTGTGTGAGCTGTGCCAAAAATCGGAAAGTAGGGGGGATAGTGGACCTAATGGACTATAACCTGTCATATTCAGTTTATTCGGAAATAGTTTTTGGTCCATACAATCCATTCAAAAGAAAATTTTTAAGGCATTTCACTCAAACACATTTTGTCTATATTAGCCCACTGTGTGAGCTGTGCCAAAAATCGGAAAGTAGGGGGGATAGTGGACCTAATGGACTATAACCTGTCATATTCAGTTTATTCGGAAATAGTTTTTGGTCCATACAATCCATTCAAAAGAAAATTTTTAAGGCATTTCACTCAAACACATTTTGACTATTTTAGCCCACTGTGTGAGTTGTGCCAAAAATCGGAAAGTGGTGGAGGATAGTGGACCTAATGGACTACCACGTGTCATACTCAGTTTATTCAGATTTAGTTTTTGGTTCAAACAATCCATTCAAAAGAAAATTTTTAAGGCATTTCACTCAAACACATTTTGACTATTTTAGCCCACTGTGTGAGTTGTGCCAAAAATCGGAAAGTGGTGGAGGATAGTGGACCTAATGGACTACCACGTGTCATACTCAGTTTATTCAGATTTAGTTTTTGGTCCAAACAATCCATTCAAAAGTAAAGTTTTAAGGCATTTCACTTAAACACATTTTGACTATTTTAGCCCACTGTGTGAGCTGTGCCAAAAATCGGAAAGAAGGGGGGATAGTGGACCTAATGGACTATAACCTGTCATATTCAATTTATTCGGAAATAGTTTTTGGTCCATACAATCCATTCAAAAGAAAATTTTTAAGGCATTTCACTCAAACACATTTTGACTATTTTAGCCCACTGTGTGAGTTGTGCCAAAAATCGGAAAGTGGTGGCGGATAGTGGAACTAATGGACTACCACGTGTCATACTCAGTTTATTCAGATTTAGTTTTTGGTTCAAACAATCCATTCAAAAGAAAAGTTTTAAGGCATTTCACTCAAACACATTTTGACTATTTTAGCCCACTGTGTGAGTTGTGCCAATAATGGTAAAGTGGTGAGGGATAGTGGACCTAATGAGCTATAACCTGTCATATTCAATTTATTCGGAGATAGTTTTTGGTCCAAATAATCCATTCAAAAGAAAAGTTTTAAGGCATTTCACTTAAACACATTTTGACTATTTTAGCCAACTGTGTGAGTTGTGCCAATAATCGGAAAGTGGTTGAGGATAGTGGACCTAATGGGCTACCACGTGTCATACTCAGTTTATTCAGATTTAGTTTTTGGTCCATACAATCCATTCAAAAGGAAAGTTTTAAGGCATTTCACTTAAACACATTTTGACTATTTTAGCCCACTCTGTGAGTTGTGCCAATAATCGGAAAGTGGTGAGGGATAGTGGACCTAATGGGCTATAACCTTTCATATTCAATTTATTCGGAGAGAGTTTTTGGTCCAAACAATCCATTCAAAAGAAAAGTTTTAAGTTTTTTTTAAGTTTTTTTTTCACTTAAACACATTTTGACTATTTAAGCCCACTGTGTGAGCTGTGCCAAAAATCGGAAAGTAGGGGGGATAGTGGACCTAATGGACTATAACCTGTCATATTCAGTTTATTCGGAAATAGTTTTGGGTCCATACAATCCATTCAAAAGAAAATTTTTAAGGCATTTCACTTAAACACATTTTGACTATTTTAGCCCACTGTGTAAGTTGTGCCAAAAATCGGAAAGTGGTGGAGGATAGTGGACCTAATGGACTACCACGTGTCGTACTCAGTTTATTCAGACTTAGTTTTTGGTCCATACAATCCATTTAAAAGAAAAGTTTTAAGGCATTTCACTTAAACACATTTTGACTATTTTAGCCCACTGTGTAAGTTGTGCCAAAAATCGGAAAGTGGTGGAGGATAGTGGACCTAATGGACTACCACGTGTCATACTCAGTTTATTCAGATTTAGTTTTTGGTCCAAACAATCCATTCAAAAGAAAAGTTTTAAGGCATTTCACTTAAACACATTTTGACTATTTTAGCCCACTGTGTGAGCTGTGCCAAAAATCGGAAAGCAAGGGGGATAGTGGACCTAATGGACTATAACCTGTCATATTCAATTTAGTCGGAAATAGTTTTTGGTCCATACAATCCATTCAAAAGAAAATTACTAACGCATTTCACTCACATACATTTTGACTATTTTAGCCCACTGTTTGAATTGTACCAAAAATCGTAAAGTAAGGGGGATAGTGGACCTAATGGACTATAACCTGTCATATTCAATTTATTCGGAAATAGTTTTTGGTCCAAACAATCCATTGAAAAGAAAATTTTTAAGGCATTTCACACAAACACATTTTGACTATTTTAGCCCACTGTGTGAGTTGTGCCAAAAATCGGAAAGTAGGGGGGATAGTAGACCTAATGGACTATAACCTGTCATATTCAGTTTATTCGGAAATAGTTTTTGGTCCATACAATCAATTCAAAAGAAGATTACTAAGGCATTTCACTCAAACACATTTTGACTATTTTAGCCCACTGTGTGAGTTGTGCCAAAAATCGGAAAGTAGTGGGGGATAGTGGACCTAATGGACTATAACCTGTCATATTCAATTTATTCGGAAATAGTTTTTGGTCCATACAATCCATTCAAAAGAAAATTTTTAAGGCATTTCATTCAAACACATTTTGTCTATATTAGCCCACTGTGTGAGCTGTGCCAAAAATCGGAAAGTAGGGGGGATAGTGGACCTAATGGACTATAACCTGTCATATTCAGTTTATTCGGAAATAGTTTTTGGTCCATACAATCCATTCAAAAGAAAATTACTAACGCATTTCACTCACATACATTTTGACTATTTTAGCCCACTGTGTGAGTTGTGCCAAAAATCGGAAAGTAAGGGGGATAGTGGACCTAATGGACTATAACCTGTCATATTCAATTTATTCGGAAATAGTTTTTGGTCCATACAATCCATTCAAAAGAATATTTTTGAGGCATTTCACTCAAACACATTTTGACTATTTTAGCCCACTGTGTGAGTTGTGCCAATAATCGGAAAGTGGTGAGGAATAGTGGACCTAATGGACTATAACCTGTCATATTCAGTTTATTCAGAAATAGTTTTTGGTCCATACAATCAATTCAAAAGAAGATTACTAAGGCATTTCACTCAAACACATTTTGACTATTTTAGCCCACTGTGTGAGTTGTGCCAAAAATCGGAAAGTAGTGGGGGATAGTGGACCTAATGGACTATAATCTGTCATATTCAATTTATTCGGAAATAGTTTTTGGTCCATACAATCCATTCAAAAGAAAATTTTTAAGGCATTTCATTCAAACACATTTTGTCTATATTAGCCCACTGTGTGAGCTGTGCCAAAAATCGGAAAGTAGGGGGGATAGTGGACCTAATGGACTATAACCTGTCATATTCAATTTATTCGGAAATAGTTTTTGGTCCATACAATCCATTCAAAAGAATATTTTTGAGGCATTTCACTCAAACACATTTTGACTATTTTAGCCCACTGTGTGAGTTGTGGCAATAATCGGAAAGTGGTGAGGAATAGTGGACCTAATGGACTATAACCTGTCATATTCAGTTTATTCAGAAATAATTTTTGGTCCATACAATCAATTCAAAAGAAGATTACTAAGGCATTTCACTCAAACACATTTTGACTATTTTAGCCCACTGTGTGAGTTGTGCCAAAAATCGGAAAGTAGGGGGGATAGTGGACCTAATGCACTATAACCTGTCATATTCAGTTTATTCGGAAATAGTTTTTGGTCCATACAATCCATTCAAAAGGAAATTTTTAAGGCATTTCACTCAAACACATTTTGACTATTTTAGCCCACTGTGTGAGTTGTGCCAAAAATCGGAAAGTAGTGGGGGATAGTGGACCTAATGGACTATAACCTGTCATATTCAATTTATTCGGAAATAGTTTTTGGTCCATACAATCCATTCAAAAGAAAATTTTTAAGGCATTTCACTCAAACACATTTTGTCTATATTAGCCCACTGTGTGAGCTGTGCCAAAAATCGGAAAGTAGGGGGGATAGTGGACCTAATGGACTATAACCTGTCATATTCAGTTTATTCGGAAATAGTTTTTGGTCCATACAATCCATTCAAAAGAAAATTACTAACGCATTTCACTCACATACATTTTGACTATTTTAGCCCACTGTGTGAGTTGTGCCAAAAATCGGAAAGTAGTGGGGGATAGTGGACCTAATGGACTATAACCTGTCATATTCAATTTATTCGGAAATAGTTTTTGGTCCATACAATCCATTCAAAAGAAAATTTTTAAGGCATTTCACTCAAACACATTTTGACTATGTTAGCCCACTGTGTGAGTTGTGCCAAAAATCGGAAAGTGGTGGGGGATAGTGGACCTAATGGGCTATAACCTGTCATATTCAGTTTATTCGGAAATAGTTTTTGGTCCATACAATCCATTCAAAAGAAAATTACTAACGCATTTCACTCACATACATTTTGACTATTTTAGCCCACTGTTTGAGTTGTGCCAAAAACGGGAAAGTAAGGGGGATAGTGGACCTAATGGACTATAACCTGTCATATTCAATTTATTCGGAAATAGTTTTTGGTCCATACAATCCATTCAAAAAAAATTTTTAAGGCATTTCACTCAAACACATTTTGACTATTTTAGCCCACTGTGTGAGCTGTGCCAAAAATCGGAAAGTAAGGGGGATAGTGGACCTAATGGACTATAACCTGCCATATTCAATTTAGTCGGAAATAGTTTTTGGTCCATACAATCCATTCAAAAGAAAATTACTAACGCATTTCACTCACATACATTTTGACTATTTTAGCCCACTGTTTGAGTTGTGCCAAAAATCGGAAAGTAAGGGGGATAGTGGACCTAATGGACTATAACCTGTCATATTCAATTTATTCGGAAATAATTTTTGGTCCATACAATCCATTCAAAAGAATATTTTTGAGGCATTTCACTCAAACACATTTTGACTATTTTAGCCCACTGTGTGAGTTGTGCCAATAATCGGAAAGTGGTGAGGAATAGTGGACCTAATGGACTATAACCTGTCATATTCAGTTTATTCAGAAATAGTTTTTGGTTCATACAATCAATTCAAAAGAAGATTACTAAGGCATTTCACTCAAACACATTTTGACTATTTTAGCCCACTGTGTGAGTTGTGCCAAAAATCGGAAAGTAAGGGGGATAGTGGACCTAATGCACTATAACCTGTCATATTCAGTTTATTCGGAAATAGTTTTTGGTCCATACAATCCATTCAAAAGAAAATTTTTAAGGCATTTCACTCAAACACATTTTGACTATTTTAGCCCACTGTGTGAGTTGTGCCAAAAATCGGAAAGTGGTGGAGGATAGTGGTCCTAATGGACTACCACGTGTCATACTCAGTTTATTCAGATTTAGTTTTTGGTCCAAACAATCCATTCAAAAGTAAAGTTTTAAGGCATTTCACTTAAACACATTTTGACTATTTTAGCCCACTGTGTGAGCTGTGCCAAAAATTGGAAAGAAGGGGGGATAGTGGACCTAATGGACTATAACCTGTCATATTCAATTTATTCGGAAATAGTTTTTGGTCCATACAATCCATTCAAAAGAAAATTTTTAAGGCATTTCACTCAAACACATTTTGACTATTTTAGCCCACTGTGTGAGTTGTGCCAAAAATCGGAAAGTGGTGGCGGATAGTGGAACTAATGGACTACCACGTGTCATACTCAGTTTATTCAGATTTAGTTTTTGGTTCAAACAATCCATTCAAAAGAAAAGTTTTAAGGCATTTCACTCAAACACATTTTGACTATTTTAGCCCACTGTGTGAGTTGTGCCAATAATGGTAAAGTGGTGAGGGATAGTGGACCTAATGAGCTATAACCTGTCATATTCAATTTATTCGGAGATAGTTTTTGGTCCAAATAATCCATTCAAAAGAAAAGTTTTAAGGCATTTCACTTAAACACATTTTGACTATTTTAGCCAACTGTGTAAGTTGTGCCAATAATCGGAAAGTGGTTGAGGATAGTGGACCTAATGGGCTACCACGTGTCATACTCAGTTTATTCAGATTTAGTTTTTGGTCCATACAATCCATTCAAAAGGAAAGTTTTAAGGCATTTCACTTAAACACATTTTGACTATTTTAGCCCACTCTGTGAGTTGTGCCAATAATCGGAAAGTGGTGAGGGATAGTGGACCTAATGGGCTATAACCTTTCATATTCAATTTATTCGGAGAGAGTTTTTGGTCCAAACAATCCATTCAAAAGAAAAGTTTTAAGTTTTTTTTTAAGTTTTTTTTTTCACTTAAACACATTTTGACTATTTAAGCCCACTGTGTGAGCTGTGCCAAAAATCGGAAAGTAGGGGGGATAGTGGACCTAATGGACTATAACCTGTCATATTCAGTTTATTCGGAAATAGTTTTGGGTCCATACAATCCATTCAAAAGAAAATTGTTAAGGCATTTCACTCAAACACATTTTGACTATTTTAGCCTACTGTGTGAGTTGTGCCAATAATCGGAAAGTGGCGAGGGATAGTGGACCTAATGGACTATAACCTGTCATATTCAGTTTATTCAGAATAAGTTTTTGGTCCATACAATCAATTCAAAAGAAAATTACTAACGCATTTCACTCAAATACATTTTGACTATTTTAGCCCACTGTTTGAGTTGTGCCAAAAATCGGAAAGTAGGGGGGATAGAGGACCTAATGGACTATAACCAGCCATATTCAATTTATTCGGAAATAGTTTTTGGTCCATACAATCCATTCAAAAGAAAATTACTAACGCATTTCACTCACATACATTTTGACTATTTTAGCCCACTGTTTGAGTTGTGCCAAAAATCGGAAAGTAAGGGGGATAGTGGACCTAATGGACTATAACCTGTCATATTCAATTTATTCGGAAATAGTTTTTGGTCCATACAATCCATTCAAAAGAAAATTTTTAAGGCATTTCACTCAAACACATTTTGACTATTTTAGCCCACTGTGTGAGCTGTGCCAAAAATCGGAAAGTAAGGGGGATAGTGGACCTAATGGACTATAACCTGCCATATTCAATTTAGTCGGAAATAGTTTTTGGTCCATACAATCCATTCAAAAGAAAATTACTAACGCATTTCACTCACATACATTTTGACTATTTTAGCCCACTGTTTGAGTTGTGCCAAAAATCGGAAAGTAAGGGGGATAGTGGACCTAATGGACTATAACCTGTCATATTCAATTTATTCGGAAATAGTTTTTGGTCCATACAATCCATTCAAAAGAATATTTTTGAGGCATTTCACTCAAACACATTTTGACTATTTTAGCCCACTGTGTGAGTTGTGCCAATAATCGGAAAGTGGTGAGGAATAGTGGACCTAATGGACTATAACCTGTCATATTCAGTTTATTCAGAAATAGTTTTTGGTCCATACAATCAATTCAAAAGGCATTTCACTCAAACACATTTTGACTATTTTAGCCCACTGTGTGAGTTGTGCCAAAAATCGGAAAGTGGTTGAGGATAGTGGACCTAATGGACTACCACGTGTCGTACTCAGTTTATTCAGACTTAGTTTTTGGTCCATACAATCCATTTAAAAGAAAAGTTTTAAGGCATTTCACTTAAACACATTTTGACTATTTTAGCCCACTGTGTGAGTTGTGCCAAAAATCGGAAAGTGGTTGAGGATAGTGGACCTAATGGACTACCACGTGTCGTACTCAGTTTATTCAGACTTAGTTTTTGGTCCATACAATCCATTTAAAAGAAAAGTTTTAAGGCATTTCACTTAAACACATTTTGACTATTTTAGCCCACTGTGTAAGTTGTGCCAAAAATCGGAAAGTGGTGGAGGATAGTGGACCTAATGGACTACCACGTGTCATACTCAGTTTATTCAGATTTAGTTTTTGGTCCAAACAATCCATTCAAAAGAAAAGTTTTAAGGCATTTCACTTAAACACATTTTGACTATTTTAGCCCACTGTGTGAGCTGTGCCAAAAATCGGAAAGTAAGGGGGATAGTGGACCTAATGGACTATAGCCTGTCATATTCAATTTAGTCGGAAATAGTTTTTGGTCCATACAATCCATTCAAAAGGAAATTACTAACGCATTTCACTCACATACATTTTGACTATTTTAGCCCACTGTTTGAGTTGTACCAAAAATCGTAAAGTAAGGGGGATAGTGGACCTAATGGACTATAACCTGTCATATTCAATTTATTCGGAAATAGTTTTTGGTCCAAACAATCCATTGAAAAGAAAATTTTTAAGGCATTTCACACAAACACATTTTGACTATTTTAGCCCACTGTGTGAGTTGTGCCAAAAATCGGAAAGTAGGGGGGATAGTGGACCTAATGGACTATAACCTGTCATATTCAGTTTATTCGGAAATAGTTTTTGGTCCATACAATCAATTCAAAAGAAGATTACTAAGGCATTTCACTCAAACACATTTTGACTATTTTAGCCCACTGTTTGAGTTGTGCCAAAAATCGGAAAGTAAGGGGGATAGTGGACCTAATGGACTATAACCTGTCATATTCAATTTATTCGGAAATAGTTTTTGGTCCATACAATCCATTCAAAAGAAAATTACTAACGCATTTCACTCACATACATTTTGACTATTTTAGCCCACTGTTTGAGTTGTGCCAAAAATCGGAAAGTAAGGGGGATAGTGGACCTAATGGACTATAACCTGTCATATTCAATTTATTCGGAAATAGTTTTTGGTCCATACAATCCATTCAAAAGAAAATTACTAACGCATTTCACTCACATACATTTTGACTATTTTGGCCCACTGTTTGAGTTGTGCCAAAAATCGGAAAGTAAGGGGGATAGTGGACCTAATGGACTATAACCTGTCATATTCAATTTATTCGGAAATAGTTTTTGGTCCATACAATCCATTCAAAAGAAAATTTTTAAGGCATTTCATTCAAACACATTTTGTCTATATTAGCCCACTGTGTGAGCTGTGCCAAAAATCGGAAAGTAGGGGGGATAGTGGACCTAATGGACTATAACCTGTCATATTCAGTTTATTCGGAAATAGTTTTTGGTCCATACAATCCATTCAAAAGAAAATTACTAAAGCATTTCACTCACATACATTTTGACTATTTTAGCCCACTGTGTGAGTTGTGCCAATAATCGGAAAGTGGTGAGGAATAGTGGACCTAATGGACTATAACCTGTCATATTCAGTTTATTCGGAAATAGTTTTTGGTCCATACAATCCATTCAAAAGAAAATTACTAACGCATTTCACTCACATACATTTTGACTATTTTAGCCCACTGTTTGAGTTGTGCCAAAAATCGGAAAGTAAGGGGGATAGTGGACCTAATGGACTATAACCTGTCATATTCAATTTATTCGGAAATAGTTTTTGGTCCATACAATCCATTCAAAAGAAAATTACTAACGCATTTCACTCACATACATTTTGACTATTTTAGCCCACTGTTTGAGTTGTGCCAAAAATCGGAAAGTAAGGGGGATAGTGGACCTAATGGACTATAACCTGTCATATTCAATTTATTCGGAAATAGTTTTTGGTCCATACAATCCATTCAAAAGGAAATTACTAACGCATTTCACTCACATACATTTTGACTATTTTGGCCCACTGTTTGAGTTGTGCCAAAAATCGGAAAGTAAGGGGGATAGTGGACCTAATGGACTATAACCTGTCATATTCAATTTATTCGGAAATAGTTTTTGGTCCATACAATCCATTCAAAAGAATATTTTTGAGGCATTTCACTCAAACACATTTTGACTATTTTAGCCCACTGTGTGAGTTGTGCCAATAATCGGAAAGTGGTGAGGAATAGTGGACCTAATGGACTATAACCTGTCATATTCAGTTTATTCAGAAATAGTTTTTGGTTCATACAATCAATTCAAAAGAAGATTACTAAGGCATTTCACTCAAACACATTTTGACTATTTTAGCCCACTGTGTGAGTTGTGCCAAAAATCGGAAAGTAGTGGGGGATAGTGGACCTAATGGACTATAACCTGTCATATTCAATTTATTCGGAAATAGTTTTTGGTCCATACAATCCATTCAAAAGAAAATTTTTAAGGCATTTCACTCAAACACATTTTGTCTATATTAGCCCACTGTGTGAGCTGTGCCAAAAATCGGAAAGTAGGGGGGATAGTGGACCTAATGGACTATAACCTGTCATATTCAGTTTATTCGGAAATAGTTTTTGGTCCATACAATCCATTCAAAAGAAAATTACTAACGCATTTCACTCACATACATTTTGACTATTTTAGCCCACTGTTTGAGTTGTGCCAAAAATCGGAAAGTAAGGGGGATAGTGGACCTAATGGACTATAACCTGTCATATTCAATTTATTCGGAAATAGTTTTTGGTCCATACAATCCATTCAAAAGAAAATTTTTAAGGCATTTCACTCAAACACATTTTGACTATTTTAGCCCACTGTGTGAGCTGTGCCAAAAATCGGAAAGTAAGGGGGATAGTGGACCTAATGGACTATAACCTGCCATATTCAATTTAGTCGGAAATAGTTTTTGGTCCATACAATCCATTCAAAAGAAAATTACTAACGCATTTCACTCACATACATTTTGACTATTTTAGCCCACTGTTTGAGTTGTGCCAAAAATCGGAAAGTAAGGGGGATAGTGGACCTAATGGACTATAACCTGTCATATTCAATTTATTCGGAAATAGTTTTTGGTCCATACAATCCATTCAAAAGAATATTTTTGAGGCATTTCACTCAAACACATTTTGACTATTTTAGCCCACTGTGTGAGTTGTGCCAATAATCGGAAAGTGGTGAGGAATAGTGGACCTAATGGACTATAACCTATCATATTCAGTTTATTCAGAAATAGTTTTTGGTCCATACAATCAATTCAAAAGGCATTTCACTCAAACACATTTTGACTATTTTAGCCCACTGTGTGAGTTGTGCCAAAAATCGGAAAGTAGGGGGGATAGTGGACCTAATGCACTATAACCTGTCATATTCAGTTTATTCGGAAATAGTTTTTGGTCCATACAATCCATTCAAAAGAAAATTTTTAAGGCATTTCACTCAAACACATTTTGACTATTTTAGCCCACTGTGTGAGTTGTGCCAAAAATCGAAAAGTGGTGGAGGATAGTGGACCTAATGGACTACCACGTGTCATACTCAGTTTATTCAGATTTAGTTTTTGGTCCAAACAATCCATTCAAAAGTAAAGTTTTAAGGCATTTCACTTAAACACATTTTGACTATTTTAGCCCACTGTGTGAGCTGTGCCAAAAATCGGAAAGAAGGGGGGATAGTGGACCTAATGGACTATAACCTGTCATATTCAATTTATTCGGAAATAGTTTTTGGTCCATACAATCCATTCAAAAGAAAATTTTTAAGGCATTTCACTCAAACACATTTTGACTATTTTAGCCCACTGTGTGAGTTGTGCCAATAATCGGAAAGTAGTTGAGGATAGTGGACCTAATGGGCTACCACGTGTCATACTCAGTTTATTCAGATTTAGTTTTTGGTCCATACAATCCATTCAAAAGGAAAGTTTTAAGGCATTTCACTTAAACACATTTTGACTATTTTAGCCCACTCTGTGAGTTGTGCCAATAATCGGAAAGTGGTGAGGGATAGTGGACCTAATGGGCTATAACCTGTCATATTCAATTTATTCGGAGATAGTTTTTGGTCCAAATAATCCATTCAAAAGAAAAGTTTTAAGGCATTTCACTTAAACACATTTTGACTATTTTAGCCCACTGTGTGAGTTGTGCCAATAATCGGAAAGTGGTTGAGGATAGTGGACCTAATGGGCTACCACGTGTCATACTCAGTTTATTCAGATTTAGTTTTTGGTCCATACAATCCATTCAAAAGGAAAGTTTTAAGGCATTTCACTTAAACACATTTTGACTATTTTAGCCCACTCTGTGAGTTGTGCCAATAATCGGAAAGTGGTGAGGGATAGTGGACCTAATGGGCTATAACCTTTCATATTCAATTTATTCGGAGAGAGTTTTTGGTCCAAACAATCCATTCAAAAGAAAAGTTTTAAGTTTTTTTTTAAGTTTTTTTTTTCACTTAAACACATTTTGACTATTTAAGCCCACTGTGTGAGCTGTGCCAAAAATCGGAAAGTAGGGGGGATAGTGGACCTAATGGACTATAACCTGTCATATTCAGTTTATTCGGAAATAGTTTTGGGTCCATACAATCCATTCAAAAGAAAATTTTTAAGGCATTTCACTCAAACACATTTTGACTATTTTAGCCTACTGTGTGAGTTGTGCCAATAATCGGAAAGTGGCGAGGGATAGTGGACCTAATGGACTATAACCTGTCATATTCAGTTTATTCAGAATAAGTTTTTGGTCCATACAATCAATTCAAAAGAAAATTACTAACGCATTTCACTCAAATACATTTTGACTATTTTAGCCCACTGTTTGAGTTGTGCCAAAAATCGGAAAGTAGGGGGGATAGAGGACCTAATGGACTATAACCAGCCATATTCAATTTATTCGGAAATAGTTTTTGGTCCATACAATCCATTCAAAAGAAAATTACTAACGCATTTCACTCACATACATTTTGACTATTTTAGCCCACTGTTTGAGTTGTGCCAAAAATCGGAAAGTAAGGGGGATAGTGGACCTAATGGACTATAACCTGTCATATTCAATTTATTCGGAAATAGTTTTTGGTCCATACAATCCATTCAAAAGAAAATTTTTAAGGCATTTCACTCAAACACATTTTGACTATTTTAGCCCACTGTGTGAGCTGTGCCAAAAATCGGAAAGTAAGGGGGATAGTGGACCTAATGGACTATAACCTGCCATATTCAATTTAGTCGGAAATAGTTTTTGGTCCATACAATCCATTCAAAAGAAAATTACTAACGCATTTCACTCACATACATTTTGACTATTTTAGCCCACTGTTTGAGTTGTGCCAAAAATCGGAAAGTAAGGGGGATAGTGGACCTAATGGACTATAACCTGTCATATTCAATTTATTCGGAAATAGTTTTTGGTCCATACAATCCATTCAAAAGAATATTTTTGAGGCATTTCACTCAAACACATTTTGACTATTTTAGCCCACTGTGTGAGTTGTGCCAATAATCGGAAAGTGGTGAGGAATAGTGGACCTAATGGACTATAACCTGTCATATTCAGTTTACTCAGAAATAGTTTTTGGTCCATACAATCAATTCAAAAGGCATTTCACTCAAACACATTTTGACTATTTTAGCCCACTGTGTGAGTTGTGCCAAAAATCGGAAAGTGGTTGAGGATAGTGGACCTAATGGACTACCACGTGTCGTACTCAGTTTATTCAGACTTAGTTTTTGGTCCATACAATCCATTTAAAAGAAAAGTTTTAAGGCATTTCACTTAAACACATTTTGACTATTTTAGCCCACTGTGTGAGTTGTGCCAAAAATCGGAAAGTGGTTGAGGATAGTGGACCTAATGGACTACCACGTGTCGTACTCAGTTTATTCAGACTTAGTTTTTGGTCCATACAATCCATTTAAAAGAAAAGTTTTAAGGCATTTCACTTAAACACATTTTGACTATTTTAGCCCACTGTGTAAGTTGTGCCAAAAATCGGAAAGTGGTGGAGGATAGTGGACCTAATGGACTACCACGTGTCATACTCAGTTTATTCAGATTTAGTTTTTGGTCCAAACAATCCATTCAAAAGAAAAGTTTTAAGGCATTTCACTTAAACACATTTTGACTATTTTAGCCCACTGTGTGAGCTGTGCCAAAAATCGGAAAGTAAGGGGGATAGTGGACCTAATGGACTATAGCCTGTCATATTCAATTTAGTCGGAAATAGTTTTTGGTCCATACAATCCATTCAAAAGGAAATTACTAACGCATTTCACTCACATACATTTTGACTATTTTAGCCCACTGTTTGAGTTGTACCAAAAATCGTAAAGTAAGGGGGATAGTGGACCTAATGGACTATAACCTGTCATATTCAATTTATTCGGAAATAGTTTTTGGTCCAAACAATCCATTGAAAAGAAAATTTTTAAGGCATTTCACACAAACACATTTTGACTATTTTAGCCCACTGTGTGAGTTGTGCCAAAAATCGGAAAGTAGGGGGGATAGTGGACCTAATGGACTATAACCTGTCATATTCAGTTTATTCGGAAATAGTTTTTGGTCCATACAATCAATTCAAAAGAAGATTACTAAGGCATTTCACTCAAACACATTTTGACTATTTTAGCCCACTGTTTGAGTTGTGCCAAAAATCGGAAAGTAAGGGGGATAGTGGACCTAATGGACTATAACCTGTCATATTCAATTTATTCGGAAATAGTTTTTGGTCCATACAATCCATTCAAAAGAAAATTACTAACGCATTTCACTCACATACATTTTGACTATTTTAGCCCACTGTTTGAGTTGTGCCAAAAATCGGAAAGTAAGGGGGATAGTGGACCTAATGGACTATAACCTGTCATATTCAATTTATTCGGAAATAGTTTTTGGTCCATACAATCCATTCAAAAGAAAATTACTAACGCATTTCACTCACATACATTTTGACTATTTTGGCCCACTGTTTGAGTTGTGCCAAAAATCGGAAAGTAAGGGGGATAGTGGACCTAATGGACTATAACCTGTCATATTCAATTTATTCGGAAATAGTTTTTGGTCCATACAATCCATTCAAAAGAAAATTTTTAAGGCATTTCATTCAAACACATTTTGTCTATATTAGCCCACTGTGTGAGCTGTGCCAAAAATCGGAAAGTAGGGGGGATAGTGGACCTAATGGACTATAACCTGTCATATTCAGTTTATTCGGAAATAGTTTTTGGTCCATACAATCCATTCAAAAGAAAATTACTAAAGCATTTCACTCACATACATTTTGACTATTTTAGCCCACTGTGTGAGTTGTGCCAATAATCGGAAAGTGGTGAGGAATAGTGGACCTAATGGACTATAACCTGTCATATTCAGTTTATTCGGAAATAGTTTTTGGTCCATACAATCCATTCAAAAGAAAATTACTAACGCATTTCACTCACATACATTTTGACTATTTTAGCCCACTGTTTGAGTTGTGCCAAAAATCGGAAAGTAAGGGGGATAGTGGACCTAATGGACTATAACCTGTCATATTCAATTTATTCGGAAATAGTTTTTGGTCCATACAATCCATTCAAAAGAAAATTACTAACGCATTTCACTCACATACATTTTGACTATTTTAGCCCACTGTTTGAGTTGTGCCAAAAATCGGAAAGTAAGGGGGATAGTGGACCTAATGGACTATAACCTGTCATATTCAATTTATTCGGAAATAGTTTTTGGTCCATACAATCCATTCAAAAGGAAATTACTAACGCATTTCACTCACATACATTTTGACTATTTTGGCCCACTGTTTGAGTTGTGCCAAAAATCGGAAAGTAAGGGGGATAGTGGACCTAATGGACTATAACCTGTCATATTCAATTTATTCGGAAATAGTTTTTGGTCCATACAATCCATTCAAAAGAATATTTTTGAGGCATTTCACTCAAACACATTTTGACTATTTTAGCCCACTGTGTGAGTTGTGCCAATAATCGGAAAGTGGTGAGGAATAGTGGACCTAATGGACTATAACCTGTCATATTCAGTTTATTCAGAAATAGTTTTTGGTTCATACAATCAATTCAAAAGAAGATTACTAAGGCATTTCACTCAAACACATTTTGACTATTTTAGCCCACTGTGTGAGTTGTGCCAAAAATCGGAAAGTAGTGGGGGATAGTGGACCTAATGGACTATAACCTGTCATATTCAATTTATTCGGAAATAGTTTTTGGTCCATACAATCCATTCAAAAGAAAATTTTTAAGGCATTTCACTCAAACACATTTTGTCTATATTAGCCCACTGTGTGAGCTGTGCCAAAAATCGGAAAGTAGGGGGGATAGTGGACCTAATGGACTATAACCTGTCATATTCAGTTTATTCGGAAATAGTTTTTGGTCCATACAATCCATTCAAAAGAAAATTACTAACGCATTTCACTCACATACATTTTGACTATTTTAGCCCACTGTTTGAGTTGTGCCAAAAATCGGAAAGTAAGGGGGATAGTGGACCTAATGGACTATAACCTGTCATATTCAATTTATTCGGAAATAGTTTTTGGTCCATACAATCCATTCAAAAGAAAATTTTTAAGGCATTTCACTCAAACACATTTTGACTATTTTAGCCCACTGTGTGAGCTGTGCCAAAAATCGGAAAGTAAGGGGGATAGTCGACCTAATGGACTATAACCTGCCATATTCAATTTAGTCGGAAATAGTTTTTGGTCCATACAATCCATTCAAAAGAAAATTACTAACGCATTTCACTCACATACATTTTGACTATTTTAGCCCACTGTTTGAGTTGTGCCAAAAATCGGAAAGTAAGGGGGATAGTGGACCTAATGGACTATAACCTGTCATATTCAATTTATTCGGAAATAGTTTTTGGTCCATACAATCCATTCAAAAGAATATTTTTGAGGCATTTCACTCAAACACATTTTGACTATTTTAGCCCACTGTGTGAGTTGTGCCAATAATCGGAAAGTGGTGAGGAATAGTGGACCTAATGGACTATAACCTGTCATATTCAGTTTATTCAGAAATAGTTTTTGGTCCATACAATCAATTCAAAAGGCATTTCACTCAAACACATTTTGACTATTTTAGCCCACTGTGTGAGTTGTGCCAAAAATCGGAAAGTAGGGGGGATAGTGGACCTAATGCACTATAACCTGTCATATTCAGTTTATTCGGAAATAGTTTTTGGTCCATACAATCCATTCAAAAGAAAATTTTTAAGGCATTTCACTCAAACACATTTTGACTATTTTAGCCCACTGTGTGAGTTGTGCCAAAAATCGGAAAGTGGTGGAGGATAGTGGACCTAATGGACTACCACGTGTCATACTCAGTTTATTCAGATTTAGTTTTTGGTCCAAACAATCCATTCAAAAGTAAAGTTTTAAGGCATTTCACTTAAACACATTTTGACTATTTTAGCCCACTGTGTGAGCTGTGCCAAAAATCGGAAAGAAGGGGGGATAGTGGACCTAATGGACTATAACCTGTCATATTCAATTTATTCGGAAATAGTTTTTGGTCCATACAATCCATTCAAAAGAAAATTTTTAAGGCATTTCACTCAAACACATTTTGACTATTTTAGCCCACTGTGTGAGTTGTGCCAAAAATCGGAAAGTGGTGGCGGATAGTGGACCTAATGGACTACCACGTGCCATACTCAGTTTATTCAGATTTAGTTTTTGGTCCAAACAATCCATTCAAAAGAAAAGTTTTAAGGCATTTCACTCAAACACATTTTGACTATTTTAGCCCACTGTGTGAGTTGTGCCAATAATGGTAAAGTGGTGAGGGATAGTGGACCTAATGAGCTATAACCTGTCATATTCAATTTATTCGGAGATAGTTTTTGGTCCAAATAATCCATTCAAAAGAAAAGTTTTAAGGCATTTCACTTAAACACATTTTGACTATTTTAGCCAACTGTGTGAGTTGTGCCAATAATCGGAAAGTGGTTGAGGATAGTGGACCTAATGGGCTACCACGTGTCATACTCAGTTTATTCAGATTTAGTTTTTGGTCCATACAATCCATTCAAAAGGAAAGTTTTAAGGCATTTCACTTAAACACATTTTGACTATTTAAGCCCACTCTGTGAGTTGTGCCAATAATCGGAAAGTGGTGAGGGATAGTGGACCTAATGGGCTATAACCTTTCATATTCAGTTTATTCGGAAATAGTTTTTGGTCCATACAATCCATTCAAAAGAAAATTTTTAAGGCATTTCACTCAAACACATTTTGACTATTTTAGCCCACTGTGTGAGTTGTGCCAAAAATCGGAAAGTGGTGGAGGATAGTGGACCTAATGGACTACCACGTGTCATACTCAGTTTATTCAGATTTAGTTTTTGGTCCAAACAATCCATTCAAAAGTAAAGTTTTAAGGCATTTCACTTAAACACATTTTGACTATTTTAGCCCACTGTGTGAGCTGTGCCAAAAATCGGAAAGAAGGGGGGATAGTGGACCTAATGGACTATAACCTGTCATATTCAATTTATTCGGAGAGAGTTTTTGGTCCAAACAATCCATTCAAAAGAAAAGTTTTAAGTTTTTTTTTAAGTTTTTTTTTCACTTAAACACATTTTGACTATTTAAGCCCACTGTGTGAGCTGTGCCAAAAATCGGAAAGTAGGGGGGATAGTGGACCTAATGGACTATAACCTGTCATATTCAGTTTATTCGGAAATAGTTTTGGGTCCATACAATCCATTCAAAAGAAAATTTTTAAGGCATTTCACTTAAACACATTTTGACTATTTTAGCCCACTGTGTAAGTTGTGCCAAAAATCGGAAAGTGGTGGAGGATAGTGGACCTAATGGACTACCACGTGTCGTACTCAGTTTATTCAGACTTAGTTTTTGGTCCATACAATCCATTTAAAAGAAAAGTTTTAAGGCATTTCACTTAAACACATTTTGACTATTTTAGCCCACTGTGTAAGTTGTGCCAAAAATCGGAAAGTGGTGGAGGATAGTGGACCTAATGGACTACCACGTGTCATACTCAGTTTATTCAGATTTAGTTTTTGGTCCAAACAATCCATTCAAAAGAAAAGTTTTAAGGCATTTCACTTAAACACATTTTGACTATTTTAGCCCACTGTGTGAGCTGTGCCAAAAATCGGAAAGCAAGGGGGATAGTGGACCTAATGGACTATAACCTGTCATATTCAATTTAGTCGGAAATAGTTTTTGGTCCATACAATCCATTCAAAAGAAAATTACTAACGCATTTCACTCACATACATTTTGACTATTTTAGCCCACTGTTTGAATTGTACCAAAAATCGGAAAGTAAGGGGGATAGTGGACCTAATGGACTATAACCTGTCATATTCAATTTATTCGGAAATAGTTTTTGGTCCAAACAATCCATTGAAAAGAAAATTTTTAAGGCATTTCACACAAACACATTTTGACTATTTTAGCCCACTGTGTGAGTTGTGCCAAAAATCGGAAAGTAGGGGGGATAGTGGACCTAATGGACTATAACCTGTCATATTCAGTTTATTCGGAAATAGTTTTTGGTCCATACAATCAATTCAAAAGAAGATTACTAAGGCATTTCACTCAAACACATTTTGACTATTTTAGCCCACTGTGTGAGTTGTGCCAAAAATCGGAAAGTAGTGGGGGATAGTGGACCTAATGGACTATAACCTGTCATATTCAATTTATTCGGAAATAGTTTTTGGTCCATACAATCCATTCAAAAGAAAATTTTTAAGGCATTTCATTCAAACACATTTTGTCTATATTAGCCCACTGTGTGAGCTGTGCCAAAAATCGGAAAGTAGGGGGGATAGTGGACCTAATGGACTATAACCTGTCATATTTAGTTTATTCGGAAATAGTTTTTGGTCCATACAATCCATTCAAAAGAAAATTACTAACGCATTTCACTCACATACATTTTGACTATTTTAGCCCACTGTTTGAGTTGTGCCAAAAATCGGAAAGTAAGGGGGATAGTGGACCTAATGGACTATAACCTGTCATATTCAATTTATTCGGAAATAGTTTTTGGTCCATACAATCCATTCAAAAGAATATTTTTGAGGCATTTCACTCAAACACATTTTGACTATTTTAGCCCACTGTGTGAGTTGTGCCAATAATCGGAAAGTGGTGAGGAATAGTGGACCTAATGGACTATAACATGTCATATTCAGTTTATTCAGAAATAGTTTTTGGTCCATACAATCAATTCAAAAGAAGATTACTAAGGCATTTCACTCAAACACATTTTGACTATTTTAGCCCACTGTGTGAGTTGTGCCAAAAATCGGAAAGTAGTGGGGGATAGTGGACCTAATGGACTATAACCTGTCATATTCAATTTATTCGGAAATAGTTTTTGGTCCATACAATCCATTCAAAAGAAAATTTTTAAGGCATTTCATTCAAACACATTTTGTCTATATTAGCCCACTGTGTGAGCTGTGCCAAAAATCGGAAAGTAGGGGGGATAGTGGACCTAATGGACTATAACCTGTCATATTCAATTTATTCGGAAATAGTTTTTGGTCCATACAATCCATTCAAAAGAATATTTTTGAGGCATTTCACTCAAACACATTTTGACTATTTTAGCCCACTGTGTGAGTTGTGCCAATAATCGGAAAGTGGTGAGGAATAGTGGACCTAATGGACTATAACCTGTCATATTCAGTTTATTCAGAAATAATTTTTGGTCCATACAATCAATTCAAAAGAAGATTACTAAGGCATTTCACTCAAACACATTTTGACTATTTTAGCCCACTGTGTGAGTTGTGCCAAAAATCGGAAAGTAGGGGGGATAGTGGACCTAATGGACTATAACCTGTCATATTCAGTTTATTCGGAAATAGTTTTTGGTCCATACAATCCATTCAAAAGAAAATTACTAACGCATTTCACTCACATACATTTTGACTATTTTAGCCCACTGTTTGAGTTGTGCCAAAAATCGGAAAGTAGGAGGGATAGTGGACCTAATGCACTATAACCTGTCATATTCAGTTTATTCGGAAATAGTTTTTGGTCCATACAATCCATTCAAAAGAAAATTTTTAAGGCATTTCACTCAAACACATTTTGTCTATATTAGCCCACTGTGTGAGCTGTGCCAAAAATCGGAAAGTAGGGGGGATAGTGGACCTAATGGACTATAACCTGTCATATTCAGTTTATTCGGAAATAGTTTTTGGTCCATACAATCCATTCAAAAGAAAATTACTAACGCATTTCACTCACATACATTTTGACTATTTTAGCCCACTGTGTGAGTTGTGCCAAAAATCGGAAAGTAGTGGGGGATAGTGGACCTAATGGACTATAACCTGTCATATTCAATTTATTCGGAAATAGTTTTTGGTCCATACAATCCATTCAAAAGAAAATTTTTAAGGCATTTCACTCAAACACATTTTGTCTATATTAGCCCACTGTGTGAGCTGTGCCAAAAATCGGAAAGTAGGGGGGATAGTGGACCTAATGGACTATAACCTGTCATATTCAATTTATTCGGAAATAGTTTTTGGTCCATACAATCCATTCAAAAGAAAATTTTTAAGGCATTTCACTCAAACAAATTTTGACTATTTTAGCCCACTGTGTGAGCTGTGCCAAAAATCGGAAAGTAAGGGGGATAGTGGACCTAATGGACTATAACCTGCCATATTCAATTTAGTCGGAAATAGTTTTTGGTCCATACAATCCATTCAAAAGAAAATTACTAACGCATTTCACTCACATACATTTTGACTATTTTAGCCCACTGTTTGAGTTGTGCCAAAAATCGGAAAGTAAGGGGGATAGTGGACCTAATGGACTATAACCTGTCATATTCAATTTATTCGGAAATAATTTTTGGTCCATACAATCCATTCAAAAGAATATTTTTGAGGCATTTCACTCAAACACATTTTGACTATTTTAGCCCACTGTGTGAGTTGTGCCAATAATCGGAAAGTGGTGAGGAATAGTGGACCTAATGGACTATAACCTGTCATATTCAGTTTATTCAGAAATAGTTTTTGGTCCATACAATCAATTCAGAAGAAAATTACTAAGGCATTTCACTCAAACACATTTTGACTATTTTAGCCCACTGTGTGAGTTGTGCCAAAAATCGGAAAGTAGGGGGGATAGCGGAACTAATGCACTATAACCTGTCATATTCAGTTTATTCGGAAATAGTTTTTGGTCCATACAATCCATTCAAAAGAAAATTTTTAAGGCATTTCACTCAAACATATTTTGACTATTTTAGCCCACTGTGTGAGTTGTGCCAAAAATCGGAAAGTGGTGGAGGATAGTGGACCTAATGGACTACCACGTGTCATACTCAGTTTATTCAGATTTAGTTTTTGGTCCAAACAATCCATTCAAAAGTAAAGTTTTAAGGCATTTCACTTAAACACATTTTGACTATTTTAGCCCACTGTGTGAGCTGTGCCAAAAATCGGAAAGAAGGGGGGATAGTGGACCTAATGGACTATAACCTGTCATATTCAATTTATTCGGAAATAGTTTTTGGTCCATACAATCCATTCAAAAGAAAATTTTTAAGGCATTTCACTCAAACACATTTTGACTATTTTAGCCCACTGTGTGAGTTGTGCCAAAAATCGGAAAGTGGTGGCGGATAGTGGAACTAATGGACTACCACGTGTCATACTCAGTTTATTCAGATTTAGTTTTTGGTTCAAACAATCCATTCAAAAGAAAAGTTTTAAGGCATTTCACTCAAACACATTTTGACTATTTTAGCCCACTGTGTGAGTTGTGCCAATAATGGTAAAGTGATGAGGGATAGTGGACCTAATGAGCTATAACCTGTCATATTCAATTTATTCGGAGATAGTTTTTGGTCCAAATAATCCATTCAAAAGTAAGTTTTAAGGCATTTCACTTAAACACATTTTGACTATTTTAGCCAACTGTGTGAGTTGTGCCAATAATCGGAAAGTGGTTGAGGATAGTGGACCTAATGGGCTACCACGTGTCATACTCAGTTTATTCAGATTTAGTTTTTGGTCCATACAATCCATTCAAAAGGAAAGTTTTAAGGCATTTCACTTAAACACATTTTGACTATTTTAGCCCACTCTGTGAGTTGTGCCAATAATCGGAAAGTGGTGAGGGATAGTGGACCTAATGGGCTATAACCTTTCATATTCAATTTATTCGGAGAGAGTTTTTGGTCCAAACAATCCATTCAAAAGAAAAGTTTTAAGTTTTTTTTTAAGTTTTTTTTTCACTTAAACACATTTTGACTATTTAAGCCCACTGTGTGAGCTGTGCCAAAAATCGGAAAGTAGGGGGGATAGTGGACCTAATGGACTATAACCTGTCATATTCAGTTTATTCGGAAATAGTTTTGGGTCCATACAATCCATTCAAAAGAAAATTTTTAAGGCATTTCACTCAAACACATTTTGACTATTTTAGCCTACTGTGTGAGTTGTGCCAATAATCGGAAAGTGGCGAGGGATAGTGGACCTAATGGACTATAACCTGTCATATTCAGTTTATTCAGAATAAGTTTTTGGTCCATACAATCAATTCAAAAGAAAATTACTAACGCATTTCACTCAAATACATTTTGACTATTTTAGCCCACTGTTTGAGTTGTGCCAAAAATCGGAAAGTAGGGGGGATAGAGGACCTAATGGACTATAACCAGCCATATTCAATTTATTCGGAAATAGTTTTTGGTCCAAACAATCCATTCAAAAGAAAATTTTTAAGGCATTTCACTCAAACACATTTTGACTATTTTAGCCCACTGTGTGAGTTGTGCCAAAAATCGGAAAGTGGTTGAGGATAGTGGACCTAATGGACTACCACGTGTCGTACTCAGTTTATTCAGACTTAGTTTTTGGTCCATACAATCCATTTAAAAGAATAGTTTTAAGGCATTTCACTTAAACACATTTTGACTATTTTAGCCCACTGTGTGAGTTGTGCCAAAAATCGGAAAGTGGTTGAGGATAGTGGACCTAATGGACTACCATGTGTCGTACTCAGTTTATTCAGACTTAGTTTTTGGTCCATACAATCCATTTAAAAGAAAAGTTTTAAGGCATTTCACTTAAACACATTTTGACTATTTTAGCCCACTGTGTAAGTTGTGCCAAAAATCGGAAAGTGGTGGAGGATAGTGGACCTAATGGACTACCACGTGTCATACTCAGTTTATTCAGATTTAGTTTTTGGTCCAAACAATCCATTCAAAAGAAAAGTTTTAAGGCATTTCACTTAAACACATTTTGACTATTTTAGCCCACTGTGTGAGCTGTGCCAAAAATCGGAAAGTAGTAGGGGATAGTGGACCTAATGGACTATAACCTGTCATATTCAGTTTATTCGGAAATAGTTTTTGGTCCATACAATCAATTCAAAAGAAGATTACTAAGGCATTTCACTCAAACACATTTTGACTATTTTAGCCCACTGTGTGAGTTGTGCCAAAAATCGGAAAGTAGTAGGGGATAGTGGACCTAATGGACTATAACCTGTCATATTCAATTTATTCGGAAATAGTTTTTGGTCCATACAATCCATTCAAAAGAAAATTTTTAAGGCATTTCATTCAAACACATTTTGTCTATATTAGCCCACTGTGTGAGCTGTGCCAAAAATCGGAAAGTAGGGGGGATAGTGGACCTAATGGACTATAACCTGTCATATTCAGTTTATTCGGAAATAGTTTTTGGTCCATACAATCCATTCAAAAGAAAATTACTAAAGCATTTCACTCACATACATTTTGACTATTTTAGCCCACTGTTTGAGTTGTGCCAAAAATCGGAAAGTAAGGGGGATAGTGGACCTAATGGACTATAACCTGTCATATTCAATTTATTCGGAAATAGTTTTTGGTCCATACAATCCATTCAAAAGAAAATTTTTAAGGCATTTCATTCAAACACATTTTGTCTATATTAGCCCACTGTGTGAGCTGTGCCAAAAATCGGAAAGTAGGGGGGATAGTGGACCTAATGGACTATAACCTGTCATATTCAATTTATTCGGAAATAGTTTTTGGTCCATACAATCCATTCAAAAGAAAATTACTAACGCATTTCACTCACATACATTTTGACTATTTTGGCCCACTGTTTGAGTTGTGCCAAAAATCGGAAAGTAAGGGGGATAGTGGACCTAATGGACTATAACCTGTCATATTCAATTTATTCGGAAATAGTTTTTGGTCCATACAATCCATTCAAAAGAAAATTTTTAAGGCATTTCATTCAAACACATTTTGTCTATATTAGCCCACTGTGTGAGCTGTGCCAAAAATCGGAAAGTAGGGGGGATAGTGGACCTAATGGACTATAACCTGTCATATTCAGTTTATTCGGAAATAGTTTTTGGTCCATACAATCCATTCAAAAGAAAATTACTAAAGCATTTCACTCACATACATTTTGACTATTTTAGCCCACTGTGTGAGTTGTGCCAATAATCGGAAAGTGGTGAGGAATAGTGGACCTAATGGACTATAACCTGTCATATTCAGTTTATTCGGAAATAGTTTTTGGTCCATACAATCCATTCAAAAGAAAATTACTAACGCATTTCACTCACATACATTTTGACTATTTTAGCCCACTGTTTGAGTTGTGCCAAAAATCGGAAAGTAAGGGGGATAGTGGACCTAATGGACTATAACCTGTCATATTCAATTTATTCGGAAATAGTTTTTGGTCCATACAATCCATTCAAAAGAAAATTACTAACGCATTTCACTCACATACATTTTGACTATTTTAGCCCACTGTTTGAGTTGTGCCAAAAATCGGAAAGTAAGTGGGATAGTGGACCTAATGGACTATAACCTGTCATATTCAATTTATTCGGAAATAGTTTTTGGTCCATACAATCCATTCAAAAGAAAATTACTAACGCATTTCACTCACATACATTTTGACTATTTTGGCCCACTGTTTGAGTTGTGCCAAAAATCGGAAAGTAAGGGGGATAGTGGACCTAATGGACTATAACCTGTCATATTCAATTTATTCGGAAATAGTTTTTGGTCCATACAATCCATTCAAAAGAATATTTTTGAGGCATTTCACTCAAACACATTTTGACTATTTTAGCCCACTGTGTGAGTTGTGCCAATAATCGGAAAGTGGTGAGGAATAGTGGACCTAATGGACTATAACCTGTCATATTCAGTTTATTCAGAAATAGTTTTTGGTTCATACAATCAATTCAAAAGAAGATTACTAAGGCATTTCACTCAAACACATTTTGACTATTTTAGCCCACTGTGTGAGTTGTGCCAAAAATCGGAAAGTAGTGGGGGATAGTGGACCTAATGGACTATAACCTGTCATATTCAATTTATTCGGAAATAGTTTTTGGTCCATACAATCCATTCAAAAGAAAATTTTTAAGGCATTTCACTCAAACACATTTTGTCTATATTAGCCCACTGTGTGAGCTGTGCCAAAAATCGGAAAGTAGGGGGGATAGTGGACCTAATGGACTATAACCTGTCATATTCAGTTTATTCGGAAATAGTTTTTGGTCCATACAATCCATTCAAAAGAAAATTACTAACGCATTTCACTCACATACATTTTGACTATTTTAGCCCACTGTTTGAGTTGTGCCAAAAATTGGAAAGTAAGGGGGATAGTGGACCTAATGGACTATAACCTGTCATATTCAATTTATTCGGAAATAGTTTTTGGTCCATACAATCCATTCAAAAGAAAATTTTTAAGGCATTTCACTCAAACACATTTTGACTATTTTAGCCCACTGTGTGAGCTGTGCCAAAAATCGGAAAGTAAGGGGGATAGTGGACCTAATGGACTCTAACCTGCCATATTCAATTTAGTCGGAAATAGTTTTTGGTCCATACAATCCATTCAAAAGAAAATTACTAACGCATTTCACTCACATACATTTTGACTATTTTAGCCCACTGTTTGAGTTGTGCCAAAAATCGGAAAGTAAGGGGGATAGTGGACCTAATGGACTATAACCTGTCATATTCAATTTATTCGGAAATAGTTTTTGGTCCATACAATCCATTCAAAAGAATATTTTTGAGGCATTTCACTCAAACACATTTTGACTATTTTAGCCCACTGTGTGAGTTGTGTCAATAATCGGAAAGTGGTGAGGAATAGTGGACCTAATGGACTATAACCTGTCATATTCAGTTTATTCAGAAATAGTTTTTGGTCCATACAATCAATTCAAAAGGCATTTCACTCAAACACATTTTGACTATTTTAGCCCACTGTGTGAGTTGTGCCAAAAATCGGAAAGTAGGGGGGATAGTGGACCTAATGCACTATAACCTGTCATATTCAGTTTATTCGGAAATAGTTTTTGGTCCATACAATCCATTCAAAAGAAAATTTTTAAGGCATTTCACTCAAACACATTTTGACTATTTTAGCCCACTGTGTGAGTTGTGCCAAAAATCGGAAAGTGGTGGAGGATAGTGGACCTAATGGACTACCACGTGTCATACTCAGTTTATTCAGATTTAGTTTTTGGTCCAAACAATCCATTCAAAAGTAAAGTTTTAAGGCATTTCACTTAAACACATTTTGACTATTTTAGCCCACTGTGTGAGCTGTGCCAAAAATCGGAAAGAAGGGGGGATAGTGGACCTAATGGACTATAACCTGTCATATTCAATTTATTCGGAAATAGTTTTGGGTCCATACAATCCATTCAAAAGAAAATTTTTAAGGCATTTCACTCAAACACATTTTGACTATTTTAGCCTACTGTGTGAGTTGTGCCAATAATCGGAAAGTGGCGAGGGATAGTGGACCTAATGGACTATAACCTGTCATATTCAGTTTATTCAGAATAAGTTTTTGGTCCATACAATCAATTCAAAAGAAAATTACTAACGCATTTCACTCAAATACATTTTGACTATTTTAGCCCACTGTTTGAGTTGTGCCAAAAATCGGAAAGTAGGGGGGATAGAGGACCTAATGGACTATAACCAGCCATATTCAATTTATTCGGAAATAGTTTTTGGTCCAAACAATCCATTCAAAAGAAAATTTTTAAGGCATTTCACTCAAACACATTTTGACTATTTTAGCCCACTGTGTGAGTTGTGCCAAAAATCGGAAAGTGGTTGAGGATAGTGGACCTAATGGACTACCACGTGTCGTACTCAGTTTATTCAGACTTAGTTTTTGGTCCATACAATCCATTTAAAAGAAAAGTTTTAAGGCATTTCACTTAAACACATTTTGACTATTTTAGCCCACTGTGTGAGTTGTGCCAAAAATCGGAAAGTGGTTGAGGATAGTGGACCTAATGGACTACCATGTGTCGTACTCAGTTTATTCAGACTTAGTTTTTGGTCCATACAATCCATTTAAAAGAAAAGTTTTAAGGCATTTCACTTAAACACATTTTGACTATTTTAGCCCACTGTGTAAGTTGTGCCAAAAATCGGAAAGTGGTGGAGGATAGTGGACCTAATGGACTACCACGTGTCATACTCAGTTTATTCAGATTTAGTTTTTGGTCCAAACAATCCATTCAAAAGAAAAGTTTTAAGGCATTTCACTTAAACACATTTTGACTATTTTAGCCCACTGTGTGAGCTGTGCCAAAAATCGGAAAGTAGTAGGGGATAGTGGACCTAATGGACTATAACCTGTCATATTCAGTTTATTCGGAAATAGTTTTTGGTCCATACAATCAATTCAAAAGAAGATTACTAAGGCATTTCACTCAAACACATTTTGACTATTTTAGCCCACTGTGTGAGTTGTGCCAAAAATCGGAAAGTAGTAGGGGATAGTGGACCTAATGGACTATAACCTGTCATATTCAATTTATTCGGAAATAGTTTTTGGTCCATACAATCCATTCAAAAGGAAATTTTTAAGGCATTTCATTCAAACACATTTTGTCTATATTAGCCCACTGTGTGAGCTGTGCCAAAAATCGGAAAGTAGGGGGGATAGTGGACCTAATGGACTATAACCTGTCATATTCAGTTTATTCGGAAATAGTTTTTGGTCCATACAATCCATTCAAAAGAAAATTACTAAAGCATTTCACTCACATACATTTTGACTATTTTAGCCCACTGTTTGAGTTGTGCCAAAAATCGGAAAGTAAGGGGGATAGTGGACCTAATGGACTATAACCTGTCATATTCAATTTATTCGGAAATAGTTTTTGGTCCATACAATCCATTCAAAAGAAAATTACTAACGCATTTCACTCACATACATTTTGACTATTTTAGCCCACTGTTTGAGTTGTGCCAAAAATCGGAAAGTAAGGGGGATAGTGGACCTAATGGACTATAACCTGTCATATTCAATTTATTCGGAAATAGTTTTTGGTCCATACAATCGATTCAAAAGAAAATTACTAACGCATTTCACTCACATACATTTTGACTATTTTGGCCCACTGTTTGAGTTGTGCCAAAAATCGGAAAGTAAGGGGGATAGTGGACCTAATGGACTATAACCTGTCATATTCAATTTATTCGGAAATAGTTTTTGGTCCATACAATCCATTCAAAAGAAAATTTTTAAGGCATTTCATTCAAACACATTTTGTCTATATTAGCCCACTGTGTGAGCTGTGCCAAAAATCGGAAAGTAGGGGGGATAGTGGACCTAATGGACTATAACCTGTCATATTCAGTTTATTCGGAAATAGTTTTTGGTCCATACAATCCATTCAAAAGAAAATTACTAAAGCATTTCACTCACATACATTTTGACTATTTTAGCCCACTGTGTGAGTTGTGCCAATAATCGGAAAGTGGTGAGGAATAGTGGACCTAATGGACTATAACCTGTCATATTCAGTTTATTCGGAAATAGTTTTTGGTCCATACAATCCATTCAAAAGAAAATTACTAACGCATTTCACTCACATACATTTTGACTATTTTAGCCCACTGTTTGAGTTGTGCCAAAAATCGGAAAGTAAGGGGGATAGTGGACCTAATGGACTATAACCTGTCATATTCAATTTATTCGGAAATAGTTTTTGGTCCATACAATCCATTCAAAAGAAAATTACTAACGCATTTCACTCACATACATTTTGACTATTTTAGCCCACTGTTTGAGTTGTGCCAAAAATCGGAAAGTAAGTGGGATAGTGGACCTAATGGACTATAACCTGTCATATTCAATTTATTCGGAAATAGTTTTTGGTCCATACAATCCATTCAAAAGAAAATTACTAACGCATTTCACTCACATACATTTTGACTATTTTGGCCCACTGTTTGAGTTGTGCCAAAAATCGGAAAGTAAGGGGGATAGTGGACCTAATGGACTATAACCTGTCATATTCAATTTATTCGGAAATAGTTTTTGGTCCATACAATCCATTCAAAAGAATATTTTTGAGGCATTTCACTCAAACACATTTTGACTATTTTAGCCCACTGTGTGAGTTGTGCCAATAATCGTAAAGTGGTGAGGAATAGTGGACCTAATGGACTATAACCTGTCATATTCAGTTTATTCAGAAATAGTTTTTGGTTCATACAATCAATTCAAAAGAAGATTACTAAGGCATTTCACTCAAACACATTTTGACTATTTTAGCCCACTGTGTGAGTTGTGCCAAAAATCGGAAAGTAGTGGGGGATAGTGGACCTAATGGACTATAACCTGTCATATTCAATTTATTCGGAAATAGTTTTTGGTCCATACAATCCATTCAAAAGAAAATTTTTAAGGCATTTCACTCAAACACATTTTGTCTATATTAGCCCACTGTGTGAGCTGTGCCAAAAATCGGAAAGTAGGGGGGATAGTGGACCTAATGGACTATAACCTGTCATATTCAGTTTATTCGGAAATAGTTTTTGGTCCATACAATCCATTCAAAAGAAAATTACTAACGCATTTCACTCACATACATTTTGACTATTTTAGCCCACTGTTTGAGTTGTGCCAAAAATTGGAAAGTAAGGGGGATAGTGGACCTAATGGACTATAACCTGTCATATTCAATTTATTCGGAAATAGTTTTTGGTCCATACAATCCATTCAAAAGGAAAGTTTTAAGGCATTTCACTTAAACACATTTTGACTATTTTAGCCCACTCTGTGAGTTGTGCCAATAATCGGAAAGTGGTGAGGGATAGTGGACCTAATGGGCTATAACCTTTCATATTCAATTTATTCGGAGAGAGTTTTTGGTCCAAACAATCCATTCAAAAGAAAAGTTTTAAGTTTTTTTTTAAGTTTTTTTTCACTTAAACACATTTTGACTATTTTAGCCCACTGTGTGAGCTGTGCCAAAAATCGGAAAGTAGGGGGGATAGTGGACCTAATGGACTATAACCTGTCATATTCAGTTTATTCGGAAATAGTTTTGGGTCCATACAATCCATTCAAAAGAAAATTTTTAAGGCATTTCACTCAAACACATTTTGACTATTTTAGCCTACTGTGTGAGTTGTGCCAATAATCGGAAAGTGGCGAGGGATAGTGGACCTAATGGACTATAACCTGTCATATTCAGTTTATTCAGAATAAGTTTTTGGTCCATACAATCAATTCAAAAGAGAATTACTAACGCATTTCACTCAAATACATTTTGACTATTTTAGCCCACTGTTTGAGTTGTGCCAAAAATCGGAAAGTAGGGGGGATAGAGGACCTAATGGACTATAACCAGCCATATTCAATTTATTCGGAAATAGTTTTTGGTCCAAACAATCCATTCAAAAGAAAATTTTTAAGGCATTTCACTCAAACACATTTTGACTATTTTAGCCCACTGTGTGAGTTGTGCCAAAAATCGGAAAGTGGTTGAGGATAGTGGACCTAATGGACTACCACGTGTCGTACTCAGTTTATTCAGACTTAGTTTTTGGTCCATACAATCCATTTAAAAGAAAAGTTTTAAGGCATTTCACTTAAACACATTTTGACTATTTTAGCCCACTGTGTGAGTTGTGCCAAAAATCGGAAAGTGGTTGAGGATAGTGGACCTAATGGACTACCACGTGTCGTACTCAGTTTATTCAGACTTAGTTTTTGGTCCATACAATCCATTTAAAAGAAAAGTTTTAAGGCATTTCACTTAAACACATTTTGACTATTTTAGCCCACTGTGTAAGTTGTGCCAAAAATCGGAAAGTGGTGGAGGATAGTGGACCTAATGGACTACCACGTGTCATACTCAGTTTATTCAGATTTAGTTTTTGGTCCAAACAATCCATTCAAAAGAAAAGTTTTAAGGCATTTCACTTAAACACATTTTGACTATTTTAGCCCACTGTGTGAGCTGTGCCAAAAATCGGAAAGTAAGGGGGATAGTGGACCTAATGGACTATAACCTGTCATATTCAATTTAGTCGGAAATAGTTTTTGGTCCATACAATCCATTCAAAAGAAAATTACTAACGCATTTCACTCACATACATTTTGACTATTTTAGCCCACTGTTTGAGTTGTAAAAAAAATCGGAAAGTAAGGGGGATAGTGGACCTAATGGACTATAACCTGTCATATTCAATTTATTCGGAAATAGTTTTTGGTCCAAACAATCCATTGAAAAGGAAATTTTCAAGGCATTTCACACAAACACATTTTGACTATTTTAGCCCACTGTGTGAGTTGTACCAAAAATCGGAAAGTAGGGGGGATAGTGGTGTAATGATTTGGGATGTTATTCTGGACTTTGATGATAAAAATTGATTTCGATAAAAAAAGGTTGAGTATTGTCGTAGCACTCCTGCCGCATTAACCGAGCATTAAAATGCCCTTTCGAGAATCAATAAATAAAACAACGTGGAAGTTGAGTGTTCTTATTAATTCTGATTTATTTAAAAAATATAATATGCTTATATACTAATTATGAGAATTTAGCTTAACCTACCCTTTACCATAGTCTGTGTATATGTACGAATAAACAAAATAAACAAAACAACAAAATAAACAAAATAACTTCCCACTGTTGAAAAATGAAGCGAGTCATATTCTTGCATTATTAAAAGTGCAGTCGCTGCATTTACATTCATTCAATGTGTGAATGACATCACATTCTTGCAGTCAAAATAAAGTGCAGTTATAGCATAAATATTTTGGCCTTGAGTATCTAATGTGTGAATGACGATGGTCATCGGCATCACTCAAAGAGGTGTCCTATATCGTCTGTTTATTTGTTTATTCAAATGACACATGATACTCTTTTATAAGTAGCCACTTCAATAATATTTTGCAAACATGCACACAACGGAATGTAATCAAAACATGCACTCAAAAGAATGCAATCATGCTACACCTCCACTCTTCGAAAGAATGTTCATATAACTTTTGTTCTATGGACATTCTTACATACATGTGCTTATGAATGTTTTTGTAGTTTACAATATTTAACAATAAAAGGTTATTATTAGAATAGTTGATTATATTTAATTACTAATATTTTAAAGGTTTATCTATTAAAAAATTTAATTGTTTTATTTGATTATTCTTATTATAGCTTATTCTAGATAGACGTCCATCAATTTATTCTATTAATTATTATATAACTTAAGTCTATTCTTATGAACTATTTGTTCTTTATTTGTTTTCGTATCTACTATGGTTACATTATTTCTTAAATCTATTTTCGTAATTTTAAATGGACCTTTGTATGATGTTTCTAACTTGTGTCCTGATTCATTTTTAAGTAGAACTAAGTCTCCTATTTTAAAATTATAGTCTAGAGTGTTCCTATCGTAATTAGTTTTCTGCTTATTCTTATTTACCTCTAATAATTGCTTAGCTCTATTTAATGCTACTTCTAATCTAAATTTTGCCTCTTTGGCATAGTTATCTATATTATACAAAGGTGCTATCCTATCTACTTTATTAAACTGCTCAAAATTATCTGGAATTCTACCAAATACTAACTCATAAGGACAGTAATTATGTACTGTAGATGGTGTGGTATTGAAGCAGTATGTAAAATATCTAATCCATTCATCCCAGTCATCTTTATCTACCGATATATATGAGCGTACGTACTCATTAAAAGTTCTGTGACTTCTTTCTATAGTACCTAAAGTCTGGTGATGATGTGCTGTGGATGTTAATTTTTCAATTTTCAATAGGTTGCACAATTCAGTTAAAATAGAGTTTCTGTATTCTGTACCCATGTCCGAAATGAACGTCTTCATGGGGCCATAGGTAAGTACAAAATTTTCGAATATCGCTTTTGCGATCGTTCTAGCCGATTTATCTTGTATTGGTATTGTTACCAAATATTTAGTTAGGTCACATATGAGTGTGACAGCATATTCATTTCCCTGAACTGACCTTGGGAATGGTCCGATTGTGTCTACATACACCGTGTCAAATGGTCTACTGGGTGTTTCTGTAATAATCATCGGACTTTTTACGTGTTTCGTAGTTTTTGATATTTGACATTTGTGACATGCTTTTACATATTTAGCTATATCCTTTGTCATATTCTTCCAGTAGTAGTATCTTTTTATTTTTTCTGCGGTCCTATATATCCCGCAATGACCTCCTTCAATGGGATCATCATGATATTTCAGCATAATATCAAGTATTGCCTTAGCATCCTTGTTATCTATTATTGTTACTTTATTCAATAGCGCTATTTGGATATTGTTTAACATTTTATTGCCCACATTTCCAAATTCATTAGTTGAGATAAATTCGAAAATTTTCTCACTAGGTGCTACTTGTAATTTATTTATATTAAGTTTACTGGCCGCTTTCTCGAGCCTAGAGAAAAATTGTCCTAAGTCAATTTTCTCTTTAGTAAATATATCATTTATATATATGCTAGCTAATATTGATTTTCCCCTTTTTATGTAGCACTTGTTGGGATAAATCTTTAGTTTATAATATTTCCTGACGTCATTATTTCTAATTGGTATATGAATTTTGGGCTTTTCAATTCCATTTATTTTATGCTGATTAACTATTTCGCTACTGGGTATTTGTTTAGTCATTGATCTTGTCGTAATTCTTAACACGCCTGATATTTCCTCGTTCATTTGTTTAAGATCATCTATTGTAATCCTTGACAATGCGTCAGCGACGTGATTATCCTTTCCTCTAAGATATTCTACCGTAAAATCATATTCTTCTAGATCTAGTCTCATTCTAGTTAATTTGGAACTCGGGTTTTTCATTGAGAACAGATAAGAAAGTGGTCTGTGGTCAGTACGGACCAGAAAGTGCTTTCCATATATATATGGTCTAAAGTGTGTGATAGCCCAGTGTATGGCAGTTAATTCCTGTTCGATCGTTGACTTATTGCTTTCTCCCTTTGTAAAGGTTCTTGATGCGTAAGCTACTGGTAGTTGTTTACCCTCATGTTCTTGAGTCAAAACAGCACCACATGCATGCTTACTTGCGTCTGTTGTTATGCAGAATTCCTTAGTAAAGTCCGGGTATTGAAGCAGTGTCGGACTCATTAATGCTTTCTTTAGATACCTGAATGCAATTTCGCAATCTTCTGTCCATTCGAATTGTACACCCTTTTTGGTCAATCGTGTAATGTGCCTAGAATACTCGGAAAAATTTTTGATAAATCTTCGGTAATAATTACAAAAGGCTATAAACCTCTTTGCGCTATCGGCGTCCTTGGGCGTCGGGTAACTTTCGATTACCGAGTATTTACTATCATCCGGTAGTATTCCCTTATCAGTGCACCTATGGCCAAGGTATGTTACTTCTCTCATAAAGAACGAACATTTTTTGGGGTTCAGTTTAAGATTGTATTTGCGACAGAGATTAAAAACATCTCTTAAATTCGAAAGCATATGTTTCTCGGAACATCCGAAAGTGACTAAGTCATCCATGTATAGAAACGCTTGGTCTGGTTTTAGACCGCTGAAAGCAATTGTCATCATTCTCTGGAAAGAGTTTGGTGCTACCTTTAAGCCGTAAGGCAGCCTAGTAAATCTATAGGAACCATTGTTCGTGGAGAACGATGTTATATCTCTTGAGTTTTTCTCTAACCGTATCTGGTGAAATCCGGACATTAGGTCCAAACACGAAAAATATTTTGCTCTGCCGAGTTGGTCTAGAATATCATCAATTCTCGGCAATGGAAATTTATCTGAGAGCAATTTTTTATTTACCTGCCTATAATCTATCACAAGTCGCCACTTTTTCCCATCTGAACCCGGAAGTGATTTCTTTGGTACCAGTAGAATTGGACTATTATATTCCGAAAAGGATGGTTCAACTATTTTATCATCTATTAATTTTTTAACCTGTTTATCAATTTCCTCCTTGTGTGAATGTGGTATACGATAATTCTTAATGTATACGGGTTCTCTGCTATTCAATCTCAGCCTCTGCTCATAGAAATTGTTACTAGTTACGGGTTCCGACTCCAAACCGAAGATATCACAATACGAACTGCACAGTTCCGTTAAGGTACTTTCGAACTGTGCGGGAAAGTTTTTCTTTAGAATTTTCAAAATTTCATTCTCCCTACTTTTACCTTCCCCAAAATTTTTCCTAATGATATCATAATCTGAAGTTTCCTCCGTTATTATACTGTCTTGTTCAATTTTAACGACATTATCAGTGGCATTCATAACACGAATAAATGCCCTATTTACTGTTACTAGTGCGTTTGCAATAAACACACCTGGTTTTATTTCCTGGTTGGGAATCAATAACTCCTTACTCGAGGATACCAATTTTATCTGTCGTATCACCTCAGCTCTTGGGGGCAAAATTAAAATATTGTTATTATCTATAACCGGTATTTCTATGGGATGAGCTATATTAAAGGGACGTAGGACGAGGTAATCACGGTCATCATTGAACTCTATGATGCAGTTATATTTTTTCATAAAGTCCAATCCTATAATTCCATCGTATGGTATAGGGAAATCATTGTCCACTACCTGAAAATTATGCGGTATTAGATATTTACCATATCCTAAATCACAAAATATACTTCCTTTTGACAGTATTTTTCCCTGTCCTATTCCGCTCAAGGTTGTTATTCTATTTGAGTTTATTTTGTTCGCACTGAAATTTTTAATTTTCACCAATGAAATATCTGCTCCCGTGTCTATTAATAGTGTGATTTTCGTGTTAGTATCATTCACCCGCATTTGAACACAAGAACAAAAGCTGAGATTTAAATTGTATATTTTTTTGTCTATTGAATTGATCTTAGAGGAAGATCCCCGTTTCCCGAATCGATTTCATTCGATTCTGTCGCCCTGACGTAATTTCTACTCCTCTGATTGTTATTAAATCGTTGTCTGTTATTATAGGTGTTATTACCACCGTTATTGTTTCTATTTCTATTATTGCTATTGTTACCTCGGAAGTTATTTGTCCTTCTAAATCTTGTATTGTTCCTCCTAAAGTTACCCTGGGGTCCGTTATTCTGTCCCCGGTTGTAATATAGTATGGCATTTTGTTGTCCCGTTGCTTCCGTGCAACCGTTGACGAACTTACCAATGGCATCATTCATACTATTGAATTGCCCTGCTTCCATGATGAGTTTTACTCTATCAATGGTACAGTTTTTGCCGAGTGCTTTTACGGCAACTTGAGTGGAGTATTTAGTTGCCATGTCGCACGAAAGACCTTCCGATATGTACGCGCCTTCTAGGGATTTAGTCAGGCTCTCTATTTCGCTGCAATAAGCAGTAGCAGTTTTATTGTTCTGTCTAGTACTCATTATTTTAGCGGTTAGAACCTCTACTGATTCACCCTTGACTGATCTATTTAGTTTTTCTATTATTTCTGATATTGTGGTTTCGTTACCAATCAGATTTCTTGCAGTACCCTTCAGTTTTGTCTTAATCAAGGATACTGCAGTTAATTCGTGTTCGCCTTTAATTGTATCTAACAAATACAGCGAGTCCACGAAAGAGCGCAAATTTTCCCATTTTCCATCGAAGTCTGTTACTAGCTTCGAAGCTGAGCTCAAAAATTCTACTGTTGTCTGCGACATGTTGGTAATATTGGTCTCAAATCTTATTGTATACGGTTCACTTTCATGTAGTGAACTTGGTAGTTCTATTATTATAGCTTTCTTCGTTGCTATTTTAAAAATTTTGTTCTTTAGATCCAGGAAAAATGCTTCAGCCGCTGCTTGATGAGCTACTGTAAGTCTTTTATAATTTACGTTAAATAAAATTCTAATTTTTTCCAAGGTTTGGAAAAGGTTTTGTATATGTTGCTTTAAAGTTTCATCCTTGATTGGTCTATCTAAATTCAAGCATTTGTATGAGCGGTCAAAGTCTTCCTTCGCTGCTCTTGCCTTCTGAAGGATATTTTGCCATTCCATTAAATTTTATCCAAATTATCTGTTCTACTTAAATATCTTTTCTTTAACTTTCTACTATGCATCGTATATGCACGCAAAATAAAACTTAGTACTGTAACTACTGTTAATATTAATAAACATATTTCTATTTGTTTTAAATCTATTTTATTTAAACCCAATCCTACTTCATTTATTACGTTGGCCGCTGGCCTGTCTAATTTAGTTTGTGACTGACACATTATTAAAATTGATTATTTAGTCTTTCCTTTTCTTTTTGTTCTTCTAGCCTTTCTCTCCATCTAAGTAATCCTACTGTTTCTTCCTCTAGTGTCACTCTACTGTTAATAATTTCCTCAGTTGGTGTGCCTTCTTTGCCTATTATTTTCCAAATCAATGTTACAGCTTTAATCATGTCTTCCATTTTGGGTTCTTTTTCTACGTAATCCCCTATAGGATTCTTGGGTTTTATCTTTCTCCTATACATTATAACAAAGGACCTTACAAAATTTTGCTAAAAAAAATTTTCTTTTTGATTCTTATTTATTAATTATCATATTTATCAATACAAAAAAATCTTTTTTTTTTTTTTTCTATTTATTTAAAGAAAGGGAAAAAGAATGTTTATAGAAAACTAATAAATGCAAAAAATAATACTAATAATAATAAGATGTTCTTTCTTTATTCGAAAGTTTTCCATCCTTTTTTCTTTATTTCATTTAACTGGCTGATGAGGGTTTTTCTCTGTGGCCCTTCACTAATATTGATTACCCGTTGGAGGTCTTTACAGGCTCTTTCGAACCTGCGTTTCCTTCCTCCTCTTTTCTTGGGTTTTGTGATTATCTTCTCCTCCGCCACTGCTATATTCCTATTCTTTTGTCTTCTTTTATATTCTTCGATGGTTATTGGTTTGGGACCAACATTTAGTGGAGTTGGTTTATATACTGGAGGTTTTGTCTCCTCTGAAGACGTGGGAACGTATTCCAGCTCTTGCTCCCACTTCTCGAAAATTCTGTTTATTTCCTCTATCGAGGACATTAATGAAAAGGTATTTTATTATTTTTTTTTTTTTAAAATAAAATACTGCCAGGATTTGGCAGGATCGCCATGTAATGATTTGGGATGTTATTCTGGACTTTGATGATAAAAATTGATTTCGATAAAAAAAGGTTGAGTATTGTCGTAGCACTCCTGCCGCATTAACCGAGCATTAAAATGCCCTTTCGAGAATCAATAAATAAAACAACGTGGAAGTTGAGTGTTCTTATTAATTCTGATTTATTTAAAAAATATAATATGCTTATATACTAATTATGAGAATTTAGCTTAACCTACCCTTTACCATAGTCTGTGTATATGTACGAATAAACAAAATAAACAAAACAACAAAATAAACAAAATAACTTCCCACTGTTGAAAAATGAAGCGAGTCATATTCTTGCATTATTAAAAGTGCAGTCGCTGCATTTACATTCATTCAATGTGTGAATGACATCACATTCTTGCAGTCAAAATAAAGTGCAGTTATAGCATAAATATTTTGGCCTTGAGTATCTAATGTGTGAATGACGATGGTCATCGGCATCACTCAAAGAGGTGTCCTATATCGTCTGTTTATTTGTTTATTCAAATGACACATGATACTCTTTTATAAGTAGCCACTTCAATAATATTTTGCAAACATGCACACAACGGAATGTAATCAAAACATGCACTCAAAAGAATGCAATCATGCTACAGTGGACCTAATGGACTATAACCTGTCATATTCAGTTTATTCGGAAATAGTTTTTGGTCCATACAATCAATTCAAAAGAAGATTACTAAGGCATTTCACTCAAACACATTTTGACTATTTTAGCCCACTGTGTGAGTTGTGCCAAAAATCGGAAAGTAGTGGGGGATAGTGGACCTAATGGACTATAACCTGTCATATTCAATTTATTCGGAAATAGTTTTTGGTCCATACAATCCATTCAAAAGAAAATTTTTAAGGCATTTCATTCAAACACATTTTGTCTATATTAGCCCACTGTGTGAGCTGTGCCAAAAATCGGAAAGTAGGGGGGATAGTGGACCTAATGGACTATAACCTGTCATATTCAGTTTATTCGGAAATAGTTTTTGGTCCATACAATCCATTCAAAAGAAAATTACTAACGCATTTCACTCACATACATTTTGACTATTTTAGCCCACTGTTTGAGTTGTGCCAAAAATCGGAAAGTAAGGGGGATAGTGGACCTAATGGACTATAACCTGTCATATTCAATTTATTCGGAAATAGTTTTTGGTCCATACAATCCATTCAAAAGAATATTTTTGAGGCATTTCACTCAAACACATTTTGACTATTTTAGCCCACTGTGTGAGTTGTGCCAATAATCGGAAAGTGGTGAGGAATAGTGGACCTAATGGACTATAACCTGTCATATTCAGTTTATTCAGAAAGAGTTTTTGGTCCATACAATCAATTCAAAAGAAGATTACTAAGGCATTTCACTCAAACACATTTTGACTATTTTAGCCCACTGTGTGAGTTGTGCCAAAAATCGGAAAGTAGTGGGGGATAGTGGACCTAATGGACTATAACCTGTCATATTCAATTTATTCGGAAATAGTTTTTGGTCCATACAATCCATTCAAAAGAAAATTTTTAAGGCATTTCACTCAAACACATTTTGTCTATATTAGCCCACTGTGTGAGCTGTGCCAAAAATCGGAAAGTAGGGGGGATAGTGGACCTAATGGACTATAACCTGTCATATTCAGTTTATTCGAAAATAGTTTTTGGTCCATACAATCCATTCAAAAGAAAATTACTAACGCATTTCACTCACATACATTTTGACTATTTTAGCCCACTGTTTGAGTTGTGCCAAAAATCGGAAAGTAGGGGGGATAGTGAACCTAATGGACTATAACCTGTCATATTCAATTTATTCGGAAATAGTTTTTGGTCCATACAATCCACTCAAAAGAAAATTTTTAAGGCATTTCACTCAAACACATTTTGACTATTTTAGCCCACTGTGTGAGCTGTGCCAAAAATCGGAAAGTAAGGGGGATAGTGGACCTAATGGACTATAACCTGTCATATTCAATTTAGTCGGAAATAGTTTTTGGTCCATACAATCCATTCAAAAGAAAATTACTAACGCATTTCACTCACATACATTTTGACTATTTTAGCCCACTGTTTGAGTTGTGCCAAAAATCGGAAAGTAAGGGGGATAGTGGACCTAATGGACTATAACCTGTCATATTCAATTTATTCGGAAATAGTTTTTGGTCCATACAATCCATTCAAAAGAATATTTTTGAGGCATTTCACTCAAACACATTTTGACTATTTTAGCCCACTGTGTGAGCTGTGCCAAAAATCGGAAAGTAAGGGGGATAGTGGACCTAATGGACTATAACCTGTCATATTCAATTTAGTCGGAAATAGTTTTTGGTCCATACAATCCATTCAAAAGAAAATTACTAACGCATTTCACTCACATACATTTTGACTATTTTAGCCCACTGTTTGAGTTGAGTTTGAGTTTTTGGTCCATACAATCCATTCAAAAGAAAATTTTTAAGGCATTTCACTCAAACACATTTTGACTATTTTAGCCCACTGTGTGAGTTGTGCCAATAATCGGAAAGTAGTGAGGGGTAGTGGACCTAATGGACTACCACGTGTCATACTCAGTTTATTCAGATTTAGTTTTTGGTCCAAACAATCCATTCAAAAGAAAAGTTTTAAGGCATTTCACTCAAACACATTTTGACTATTTTAGCCCACTGTGTGAGTTGTGCCAATAATGGTAAAGTGGTGAGGGATAGTGGACCTAATGAGCTATAACCTGTCATATTCAATTTATTCGGAGATAGTTTTTGGTCCAAATAATCCATTCAAAAGAAAAGTTTTAAGGCATTTCACTTAAACACATTTTGACTATTTTAGCCCACTGTGTGAGTTGTGCCAATAATCGGAAAGTAGGGGGGATAGTGGACCTAATGGGCTACCACGTGTCATACTCAGTTTATTCAGATTTAGTTTTTGGTCCATACAATCCATTCAAAAGGAAAGTTTTAAGGCATTTCACTTAAACACATTTTGACTATTTTAGCCCACTCTGTGAGTTGTGCCAATAATCGGAAAGTGGTGAGGGATAGTGGACCTAATGGGCTATAACCTTTCATATTCAATTTATTCGGAGAGAGTTTTTGGTCCAAACAATCCATTCAAAAGAAAAGTTTTAAGTTTTTTTTTAAGTTTTTTTTCACTTAAACACATTTTGACTATTTTAGCCCACTGTGTGAGCTGTGCCAAAAATCGGAAAGTAGGGGGGATAGTGGACCTAATGGACTATAACCTGTCATATTCAGTTTATTCGGAAATAGTTTTGGGTCCATACAATCCATTCAAAAGGAAATTTTTAAGGCATTTCACTCAAACACATTTTGACTATTTTAGCCTACTGTGTGAGTTGTGCCAATAATCGGAAAGTGGCGAGGGATAGTGGACCTAATGGACTATAACCTGTCATATTCAGTTTATTCAGAATAAGTTTTTGGTCCATACAATCAATTCAAAAGAAAATTACTAACGCATTTCACTCAAATACATTTTGACTATTTTAGCCCACTGTTTGAGTTGTGCCAAAAATCGGAAAGTAGGGGGGATAGTGGACCTAATGGACTATAACCAGCCATATTCAATTTATTCGGAAATAGTTTTAGGTCCAAACAATCCATTCAAAAGAAAATTTTTAAGGCATTTCACTCAAACACATTTTGACTATTTTAGCCCACTGTGTGAGTTGTGCCAAAAATCGGAAAGTGGTTGAGGATAGTGGACCTAATGGACTACCACGTGTCGTACTCAGTTTATTCAGACTTAGTTTTTGGTCCATACAATCCATTTAAAAGAAAAGTTTTAAGGCATTTCACTTAAACACATTTTGACTATATTAGCCCACTGTTTGAGTTGTGCCAATAATCGGAAAGTGGTGAGGGATAGTGGACCTAATGGACTATAACCTGTCATATTCAATTTATTCGGAGATAGTTTTTGGTCCAAACAATCCATTCAAAAGAAAAGTTTTAAGGCATTTCACTTAAACACATTTTGACTATTTTAGCCCACTGTGTGTGCTGTGCCAAAAATCGGAAAGTAGGGCGGATAGTGGACCTAATGGACTATAACCTGTCATATTCAGTTTATTCGGAAATAGTTTTTGGTCCATACAATCCATTCAAAAGAAAATTTTTAAGGCATTTCACTCAAACACAGTTTGACTATTTTAGCCCACTGTGTGAGTTGTGCCAATAATCGGAAAGTGGTGGAGGATAGCGGACCTAATGGACTACCACGTGTCATACTCAGTTTATTTAGATTTAGTTTTTGGTCCAAACAATCCATTCAAAAGGAAAGTTTTAAGGCATTTCACTTAAACACATTTTGACTATTTTAGCCCACTGTGTGAGTTGTGCCAATAATGGTAAAGTGGTGGGGGATAGTGGACCTAATGAACTATAACCTTTCATATTCAATTTATTCGGAGATAGTTTTTGGTCCAAATAATCCATTCAAAAGTAAATTTTTAAGGCATTTCACTCATATATATTTTGACTATTTTAGCCCAATGTGTGAGCTGTGCCAAAAATCGGAAAATAAGGGGGATAGTGGACCTAATGGACTATAACCTGTCATATTCAATTTAGTCGGAAATAGTTTTTGGTCCATACAATCCATTCAAAAGAAAATTACTAACACATTTCACTCACATACATTTTGACTAGTTTAGCCCACTGTTTAAGTTGTGCCAAAAATCGGAAAGCAAGGGGGATAGTGGACCTAATGGACTATAACCTGTCATATTCAATTTATTCGGAAATAGTTTTTGGTCCATACAATCCATTCAAAAGAATATTTTTGAGGCATTTCACTCAAACACATTTTGACTATTTTAGCCCACTGTGTGAGTTGTGCCAATAATCGGAAAGTGGTGAGGAATAGTGGACCTAATGGACTATAACCTGTCATATTCAGTTTATTCAGAAATAGTTTTTGGTCCATACAATCAATTCAAAAGGCATTTCACTCAAACACATTTTGACTATTTTAGCCCACTGTGTGAGTTGTGCCAAAAATCGGAAAGTAGGGGGGATAGTGGACCTAATGCACTATAACCTGTCATATTCAGTTTATTCGGAAATAGTTTTTGGTCCATACAATCCATTCAAAAGAAAATTTTTAAGGCATTTCACTCAAACACATTTTGACTATTTTAGCCCACTGTGTGAGTTGTGCCAAAAATCGGAAAGTGGTGGAGGATAGTGGACCTAATGGACTACCACGTGTCATACTCAGTTTATTCAGATTTAGTTTTTGGTCCAAACAATCCATTCAAAAGTAAAGTTTTAAGGCATTTCACTTAAAAACATTTTGACTATTTTAGCCCACTGTGTGAGCTGTGCCAAAAATCGGAAAGAAGGGGGGATAGTGGACCTAATGGACTATAACCTGTCATATTCAATTTATTCGGAAATAGTTTTTGGTCCATACAATCCATTCAAAAGAAAATTTTTAAGGCATTTCACTCAAACACATTTTGACTATTTTAGCCCACTGTGTGAGTTGTGCCAAAAATCTGAAAGTGGTGGCGGATAGTGGACCTAATGGACTACCACGTGTCATACTCAGTTTATTCAGATTTAGTTTTTGGTCCAAACAATCCATTCAAAAGAAAAGTTTTAAGGCATTTCACTCAAACACATTTTGACTATTTTAGCCCACTGTGTGAGTTGTGCCAATAATGGTAAAGTGGTGAGGGATAGTGGACCTAATGAGCTATAACCTGTCATATTCAATTTATTCGGAGATAGTTTTTGGTCCAAATAATCCATTCAAAAGAAAAGTTTTAAGGCATTTCACTTAAACACATTTTGACTATTTTAGCCAACTGTGTGAGTTGTGCCAATAATCGGAAAGTGGTTGAGGATAGTGGACCTAATGGGCTACCACGTGTCATACTCAGTTTATTCAGATTTAGTTTTTGGTCCATACAATCCATTCAAAAGGAAAGTTTTAAGGCATTTCACTTAAACACATTTTGACTATTTTAGCCCACTCTGTGAGTTGTGCCAATAATCGGAAAGTGGTGAGGGATAGTGGACCTAATGGGCTATAACCTTTCATATTCAATTTATTCGGAGAGAGTTTTTGGTCCAAACAATCCATTCAAAAGAAAAGTTTTAAGTTTTTTTTTAAGTTTTTTTTTCACTTAAACACATTTTGACTATTTTAGCCCACTGTGTGAGCTGTGCCAAAAATCGGAAAGTAGGGGGGATAGTGGACCTAATGGACTATAACCTGTCATATTCAGTTTATTCGGAAATAGTTTTGGGTCCATACAATCCATTCAAAAGAAAATTTTTAAGGCATTTCACTCAAACACATTTTGACTATTTTAGCCTACTGTGTGAGTTGTGCCAATAATCGGAAAGTGGCGACGGATAGTGGACCTAATGGACTATAACCTGTCATATTCAGTTTATTCAGAATAAGTTTTTGGTCCATACAATCAATTCAAAAGAAAATTACTAACGCATTTCACTCAAATACATTTTGACTATTTTAGCCCACTGTTTGAGTTGTGCCAAAAATCGGAAATTAGGGGGGATAGAGGACCTAATGGACTATAACCAGCCATATTCAATTTATTCGGAAATAGTTTTTGGTCCAAACAATCCATTCAAAAGAAAATTTTTAAGGCATTTCACTCAAACACATTTTGACTATTTTAGCCCACTGTGTGAGTTGTGCCAAAAATCGGAAAGTGGTTGAGGATAGTGGACCTAATGGACTACCACGTGTCGTACTCAGTTTATTCAGACTTAGTTTTTGGTCCATACAATCCATTTAAAAGGAAAGTTTTAAGGCATTTCACTTAAACACATTTTGACTATTTTAGCCCACTGTGTGAGTTGTGCCAAAAATCGGAAAGTGGTTGAGGATAGTGGACCTAATGGACTACCACGTGTCGTACTCAGTTTATTCAGACTTAGTTTTTGGTCCATACAATCCATTTAAAAGAAAAGTTTTAAGGCATTTCACTTAAACACATTTGGACTATTTTAGCCCACTGTGTAAGTTGTGCCAAAAATCGGAAAGTGGTGGAGGATAGTGGACCTAATGGACTACCACGTGTCATACTCAGTTTATTCAGATTTAGTTTTTGGTCCAAACAATCCATTCAAAAGAAAAGTTTTAAGGCATTTCACTTAAACACATTTGGACTATTTTAGCCCACTGTGTGAGCTGTGCCAAAAATCGGAAAGTAAGGGGGATAGTGGACCTAATGGACTATAACCTGTCATATTCAATTTAGTCGGAAATAGTTTTTGGTCCATACAATCCATTCAAAAGAAAATTACTAACGCATTTCACTCACATACATTTTGACTATTTTAGCCCACTGTTTGAGTTGTACCAAAAATCGGAAAGTAAGGGGGATAGTGGACCTAATGGACTATAACCTGTCATATTCAATTTATTCGGAAATAGTTTTTGGTCCAAACAATCCATTGAAAAGAAAATTTTCAAGGCATTTCACACAAACACATTTTGACTATTTTAGCCCACTGTGTGAGTTGTACCAAAAATCGGAAAGTAGGGGGGATAGCGGACCTAATGGACTATAACCTGTCATATTCAGTTTATTCGGAAATAGTTTTTGGTCCATACAATCCATTCAAAAGAAAATTTTTAAGGCATTTCATTCAAACACATTTTGTCTATATTAGCCCACTGTGTGAGCTGTGCCAAAAATCGGAAAGTAGGGGGGATAGTGGACCTAATGGACTATAACCTGTCATATTCAGTTTATTCGGAAATAGTTTTTGGTCCATACAATCCATTCAAAAGAAAATTACTAACGCATTTCACTCACATACATTTTGACTATTTTAGCCCACTGTTTGAGTTGTGCCAAAAATCGGAAAGTAAGGGGGATAGTGGACCTAATGGACTATAACCTGTCATATTCAATTTATTCGGAAATAGTTTTTGGTCCATACAATCCATTCAAAAGAATATTTTTGAGGCATTTCACTCAAACACATTTTGACTATTTTAGCCCACTGTGTGAGTTGTGCCAATAATCGGAAAGTGGTGAGGAATAGTGGACCTAATGGACTATAACCTGTCATATTCAGTTTATTCAGAAATAGTTTTTGGTCCATACAATCAATTCAAAAGAAGATTACTAAGGCATTTCACTCAAACACATTTTGACTATTTTAGCCCACTGTGTGAGTTGTGCCAAAAATCGGAAAAAAGTGGGGGATAGTGGACCTAATGGACTATAACCTGTCATATTCAATTTATTCGGAAATAGTTTTTGGTCCATACAATCCATTCAAAAGAAAATTTTTAAGGCATTTCACTCAAACACATTTTGTCTATATTAGCCCACTGTGTGAGCTGTGCCAAAAATCGGAAAGTAGGGGGGATAGTGGACCTAATGGACTATAACCTGTCATATTCAGTTTATTCGGAAATAGTTTTTGGTCCATACAATCCATTCAAAAGGAAATTACTAACGCATTTCACTCACATACATTTTGACTATTTTAGCCCACTGTTTGAGTTGTGCCAAAAATCGGAAAGTAGGGGGGATAGCGAACCTAATGGACTATAACCTGTCATATTCAATTTATTCGGAAATAGTTTTTGGTCCATACAATCCATTCAAAAGAAAATTTTTAAGGCATTTCACTCAAACACATTTTGACTATTTTAGCCCACTGTGTGAGCTGTGCCAAAAATCGGAAAGAAGGGGGGATAGTGGACCTAATGGACTATAACCTGTCATATTCAATTTATTCGGAAATAGTTTTTGGTCCATACAATCCATTCAAAAGAAAATTTTTAAGGCATTTCACTCAAACACATTTTGACTATTTTAGCCCACTGTGTGAGTTGTGCCAAAAATCTGAAAGTGGTGGCGGATAGTGGACCTAATGGACTACCACGTGTCATACTCAGTTTATTCAGATTTAGTTTTTGGCCCAAACAATCCATTCAAAAGAAAAGTTTTAAGGCATTTCACTCAAACACATTTTGACTATTTTAGCCCACTGTGTGAGTTGTGCCAATAATGGTAAAGTGGTGAGGGATAGTGGACCTAATGAGCTATAACCTGTCATATTCAATTTATTCGGAGATAGTTTTTGGTCCAAATAATCCATTCAAAAGAAAAGTTTTAAGGCATTTCACTTAAACACATTTTGACTATTTTAGCCAACTGTGTGAGTTGTGCCAATAATCGGAAAGTGGTTGAGGATAGTGGACCTAATGGGCTACCACGTGTCATACTCAGTTTATTCAGATTTAGTTTTTGGTCCATACAATCCATTCAAAAGGAAAGTTTTAAGGCATTTTACTTAAACACATTTTGACTATTTTAGCCCACTCTGTGAGTTGTGCCAATAATCGGAAAGTGGTGAGGGATAGTGGACCTAATGGGCTATAACCTTTCATATTCAATTTATTCGGAGAGAGTTTTTGGTCCAAACAATCCATTCAAAAGAAAAGTTTTAAGTTTTTTTTTAAGTTTTTTTTTCACTTAAACACATTTTGACTATTTTAGCCCACTGTGTGAGCTGTGCCAAAAATCGGAAAGTAGGGGGGATAGTGGACCTAATGGACTATAACCTGTCATATTCAGTTTATTCGGAAATAGTTTTGGGTCCATACAATCCATTCAAAAGAAAATTTTTAAGGCATTTCACTCAAACACATTTTGACTATTTTAGCCTACTGTGTGAGTTGTGCCAATAATCGGAAAGTGGCGACGGATAGTGGACCTAATGGACTATAACCTGTCATATTCAGTTTATTCAGAATAAGTTTTTGGTCCATACAATCAATTCAAAAGAAAATTACTAACGCATTTCACTCAAATACATTTTGACTATTTTAGCCCACTGTTTGAGTTGTGCCAAAAATCGGAAAGTAGGGGGGATAGAGGACCTAATGGACTATAACCAGCCATATTCAATTTATTCGGAAATAGTTTTTGGTCCAAACAATCCATTCAAAAGAAAATTTTTAAGGCATTTCACTCAAACACATTTTGACTATTTTAGCCCACTGTGTGAGTTGTGCCAAAAATCGGAAAGTGGTTGAGGATAGTGGACCTAATGGACTACCACGTGTCGTACTCAGTTTATTCAGACTTAGTTTTTGGTCCATACAATCCATTTAAAAGAAAAGTTTTAAGGCATTTCACTTAAACACATTTTGACTATTTTAGCCCACTGTGTGAGTTGTGCCAAAAATCGGAAAGTGGTTGAGGATAGTGGACCTAATGGACTACCACGTGTCATACTCAGTTTATTCAGATTTAGTTTTTGGTCCAAACAATCCATTCAAAAGTAAAGTTTTAAGGCATTTCACTTAAACACATTTTGACTATTTTAGCCCACTGTGTGAGCTGTGCCAAAAATCGGAAAGAAGGGGGGATAGTGGACCTAATGGACTATAACCTGTCATATTCAATTTATTCGGAAATAGTTTTTGGTCCATACAATCCATTCAAAAGAAAATTTTTAAGGCATTTCACTCAAACACATTTTGACTATTTTAGCCCACTGTGTGAGTTGTGCCAAAAATCGGAAAGTGGTTGAGGATAGTGAACCTAATGGACTACCACGTGTCGTACTCAGTTTATTCAGACTTAGTTTTTGGTCCATACAATCCATTTAAAAGAAAAGTTTTAAGGCATTTCACTTAAACACATTTTGACTATTTTAGCCCACTGTGTGAGTTGTGCCAAAAATCGGAAAGTGGTTGAGGATAGTGGACCTAATGGACTACCACGTGTCGTACTCAGTTTATTCAGACTTAGTTTTTGGTCCATACAATCCATTTAAAAGAAAAGTTTTAAGGCATTTCACTTAAACACATTTTGACTATTTTAGCCCACTGTGTGAGTTGTGCCAAAAATCGGAAAGTGGTTGAGGATAGTGGACCTAATGGACTACCACGTGTCGTACTCAGTTTATTCAGACTTAGTTTTTGGTCCATACAATCCATTTAAAAGAAAAGTTTTAAGGCATTTCACTCAAACACATTTTGACTATTTTAGCCCACTGTGTGAGCTGTGCCAAAAATCGGAAAGTAAGGGGGATAGTGGACCTAATGGACTATAACCTGTCATATTCAATTTAGTCGGAAATAGTTTTTGGTCCATACAATCCATTCAAAAGAAAATTACTAACGCATTTCACTCACATACATTTTGACTATTTTAGCCCACTGTTTGAGTTGTGCCAAAAATCGGAAAGTAAGGGGGATAGTGGACCTAATGGACTATAACCTGTCATATTCAATTTATTCGGAAATAGTTTTTGGTCCATATAATCCATTCAAAAGAATATTTTTGAGGCATTTCACTCAAACACATTTTGACTATTTTAGCCCACTGTGTGAGTTGTGCCAATAATCGGAAAGTGGTGAGGAATAGTGGACCTAATGGACTATAACCTGTCATATTCAGTTTATTCAGAAATAGTGTTTGGTCCATACAATCAATTCAAAAGAAGATTACTAAGGCATTTCACTCAAACACATTTTGACTATTTTAGCCCACTGTGTGAGTTGTGCCAAAAATCGGAAAGTAGGGGGGATAGTGGACCTAATGCACTATAACCTGTCATATTCAATTTATTCGGAAATAGTTTTTGGTCCATACAATCCATTCAAAAGAAAATTTTTAAGGCATTTCACTCAAACACATTTTGACTATTTTAGCCCACTGTGTGAGTTGTGCCAAAAATCGGAAAGTGGTGGAGGATAGTGGACCTAATGGACTACCACGTGTCATACTCAGTTTATTCAGATTTAGTTTTTGGTCCAAACAATCCATTCAAAAGTAAAGTTTTAAGGCATTTCACTTAAACACATTTTGACTATTTTAGCCCACTGTGTGAGCTGTGCCAAAAATCGGAAAGAAGGGGGGATAGTGGACCTAATGGACTATAACCTGTCATATTCAATTTATTCGGAAATAGTTTTTGGTCCATACAATCCATTCAAAAGAAAATTTTTAAGGCATTTCACTCAAACACATTTTGACTATTTTAGCCCACTGTGTGAGTTGTGCCAATAATCGGAAAGTAGTGAGGGGTAGTGGACCTAATGGACTACCACGTGTCATACTCAGTTTATTCAGATTTAGTTTTTGGTCCAAACAATCCATTCAAAAGAAAAGTTTTAAGGCATTTCACTCAAACACATTTTGACTATTTTAGCCCACTGTGTGAGTTGTGCCAATAATGGTAAAGTGGTGAGGGATAGTGGACCTAATGAGCTATAACCTGTCATATTCAATTTATTCGGAGATAGTTTTTGGTCCAAATAATCCATTCAAAAGAAAAGTTTTAAGGCATTTCACTTAAACACATTTTGACTATTTTAGCCCACTGTGTGAGTTGTGCCAATAATCGGAAAGTTGTTGAGGATAGTGGACCTAATGGGCTACCACGTGTCATACTCAGTTTATTCAGATTTAGTTTTTGGTCCATACAATCCATTCAAAAGGAAAGTTTTAAGGCATTTCACTTAAACACATTTTGACTATTTTAGCCCACTCTGTGAGTTGTGCCAATAATCGGAAAGTGGTTGAGGATAGTGGACCTAATGGACTACCACGTGTCGTACTCAGTTTATTCAGACTTAGTTTTTGGTCCATACAATCCATTTAAAAGAAAAGTTTTAAGGCATTTCACTTAAACACATTTGGACTATTTTAGCCCACTGTGTAAGTTGTGCCAAAAATCGGAAAGTGGTGGAGGATAGTGGACCTAATGGACTACCACGTGTCATACTCAGTTTATTCAGATTTAGTTTTTGGTCCAAACAATCCATTCAAAAGAAAAGTTTTAAGGCATTTCACTTAAACACATTTGGACTATTTTAGCCCACTGTGTGAGCTGTGCCAAAAATCGGAAAGTAAGGGGGATAGTGGACCTAATGGACTATAACCTGTCATATTCAATTTAGTCGGAAATAGTTTTTGGTCCATACAATCCATTCAAAAGAAAATTACTAACGCATTTCACTCACATACATTTTGACTATTTTAGCCCACTGTTTGAGTTGTACCAAAAATCGGAAAGTAAGGGGGATAGTGGACCTAATGGACTATAACCTGTCATATTCAATTTATTCGGAAATAGTTTTTGGTCCAAACAATCCATTGAAAAGAAAATTTTCAAGGCATTTCACACAAACACATTTTGACTATTTTAGCCCACTGTGTGAGTTGTACCAAAAATCGGAAAGTAGGGGGGATAGCGGACCTAATGGACTATAACCTGTCATATTCAGTTTATTCGGAAATAGTTTTTGGTCCATACAATCCATTCAAAAGAAAATTTTTAAGGCATTTCATTCAAACACATTTTGTCTATATTAGCCCACTGTGTGAGCTGTGCCAAAAATCGGAAAGTAGGGGGGATAGTGGACCTAATGGACTATAACCTGTCATATTCAGTTTATTCGGAAATAGTTTTTGGTCCATACAATCCATTCAAAAGAAAATTACTAACGCATTTCACTCACATACATTTTGACTATTTTAGCCCACTGTTTGAGTTGTGCCAAAAATCGGAAAGTAAGGGGGATAGTGGACCTAATGGACTATAACCTGTCATATTCAATTTATTCGGAAATAGTTTTTGGTCCATACAATCCATTCAAAAGAATATTTTTGAGGCATTTCACTCAAACACATTTTGACTATTTTAGCCCACTGTGTGAGTTGTGCCAATAATCGGAAAGTGGTGAGGAATAGTGGACCTAATGGACTATAACCTGTCATATTCAGTTTATTCAGAAATAGTTTTTGGTCCATACAATCAATTCAAAAGAAGATTACTAAGGCATTTCACTCAAACACATTTTGACTATTTTAGCCCACTGTGTGAGTTGTGCCAAAAATCGGAAAAAAGTGGGGGATAGTGGACCTAATGGACTATAACCTGTCATATTCAATTTATTCGGAAATAGTTTTTGGTCCATACAATCCATTCAAAAGAAAATTTTTAAGGCATTTCACTCAAACACATTTTGTCTATATTAGCCCACTGTGTGAGCTGTGCCAAAAATCGGAAAGTAGGGGGGATAGTGGACCTAATGGACTATAACCTGTCATATTCAGTTTATTCGGAAATAGTTTTTGGTCCATACAATCCATTCAAAAGGAAATTACTAACGCATTTCACTCACATACATTTTGACTATTTTAGCCCACTGTTTGAGTTGTGCCAAAAATCGGAAAGTAGGGGGGATAGCGAACCTAATGGACTATAACCTGTCATATTCAATTTATTCGGAAATAGTTTTTGGTCCATACAATCCATTCAAAAGAAAATTTTTAAGGCATTTCACTCAAACACATTTTGACTATTTTAGCCCACTGTGTGAGCTGTGCCAAAAATCGGAAAGAAGGGGGGATAGTGGACCTAATGGACTATAACCTGTCATATTCAATTTATTCGGAAATAGTTTTTGGTCCATACAATCCATTCAAAAGAAAATTTTTAAGGCATTTCACTCAAACACATTTTGACTATTTTAGCCCACTGTGTGAGTTGTGCCAAAAATCTGAAAGTGGTGGCGGATAGTGGACCTAATGGACTACCACGTGTCATACTCAGTTTATTCAGATTTAGTTTTTGGCCCAAACAATCCATTCAAAAGAAAAGTTTTAAGGCATTTCACTCAAACACATTTTGACTATTTTAGCCCACTGTGTGAGTTGTGCCAATAATGGTAAAGTGGTGAGGGATAGTGGACCTAATGAGCTATAACCTGTCATATTCAATTTATTCGGAGATAGTTTTTGGTCCAAATAATCCATTCAAAAGAAAAGTTTTAAGGCATTTCACTTAAACACATTTTGACTATTTTAGCCAACTGTGTGAGTTGTGCCAATAATCGGAAAGTGGTTGAGGATAGTGGACCTAATGGGCTACCACGTGTCATACTCAGTTTATTCAGATTTAGTTTTTGGTCCATACAATCCATTCAAAAGGAAAGTTTTAAGGCATTTTACTTAAACACATTTTGACTATTTTAGCCCACTCTGTGAGTTGTGCCAATAATCGGAAAGTGGTGAGGGATAGTGGACCTAATGGGCTATAACCTTTCATATTCAATTTATTCGGAGAGAGTTTTTGGTCCAAACAATCCATTCAAAAGAAAAGTTTTAAGTTTTTTTTTAAGTTTTTTTTTCACTTAAACACATTTTGACTATTTTAGCCCACTGTGTGAGCTGTGCCAAAAATCGGAAAGTAGGGGGGATAGTGGACCTAATGGACTATAACCTGTCATATTCAGTTTATTCGGAAATAGTTTTGGGTCCATACAATCCATTCAAAAGAAAATTTTTAAGGCATTTCACTCAAACACATTTTGACTATTTTAGCCTACTGTGTGAGTTGTGCCAATAATCGGAAAGTGGCGACGGATAGTGGACCTAATGGACTATAACCTGTCATATTCAGTTTATTCAGAATAAGTTTTTGGTCCATACAATCAATTCAAAAGAAAATTACTAACGCATTTCACTCAAATACATTTTGACTATTTTAGCCCACTGTTTGAGTTGTGCCAAAAATCGGAAAGTAGGGGGGATAGAGGACCTAATGGACTATAACCAGCCATATTCAATTTATTCGGAAATAGTTTTTGGTCCAAACAATCCATTCAAAAGAAAATTTTTAAGGCATTTCACTCAAACACATTTTGACTATTTTAGCCCACTGTGTGAGTTGTGCCAAAAATCGGAAAGTGGTTGAGGATAGTGGACCTAATGGACTACCACGTGTCGTACTCAGTTTATTCAGACTTAGTTTTTGGTCCATACAATCCATTTAAAAGAAAAGTTTTAAGGCATTTCACTTAAACACATTTTGACTATTTTAGCCCACTGTGTGAGTTGTGCCAAAAATCGGAAAGTGGTTGAGGATAGTGGACCTAATGGACTACCACGTGTCATACTCAGTTTATTCAGATTTAGTTTTTGGTCCAAACAATCCATTCAAAAGTAAAGTTTTAAGGCATTTCACTTAAACACATTTTGACTATTTTAGCCCACTGTGTGAGCTGTGCCAAAAATCGGAAAGAAGGGGGGATAGTGGACCTAATGGACTATAACCTGTCATATTCAATTTATTCGGAAATAGTTTTTGGTCCATACAATCCATTCAAAAGAAAATTTTTAAGGCATTTCACTCAAACACATTTTGACTATTTTAGCCCACTGTGTGAGTTGTGCCAAAAATCGGAAAGTGGTTGAGGATAGTGAACCTAATGGACTACCACGTGTCGTACTCAGTTTATTCAGACTTAGTTTTTGGTCCATACAATCCATTTAAAAGAAAAGTTTTAAGGCATTTCACTTAAACACATTTTGACTATTTTAGCCCACTGTGTGAGTTGTGCCAAAAATCGGAAAGTGGTTGAGGATAGTGGACCTAATGGACTACCACGTGTCGTACTCAGTTTATTCAGACTTAGTTTTTGGTCCATACAATCCATTTAAAAGAAAAGTTTTAAGGCATTTCACTTAAACACATTTTGACTATTTTAGCCCACTGTGTGAGTTGTGCCAAAAATCGGAAAGTGGTTGAGGATAGTGGACCTAATGGACTACCACGTGTCGTACTCAGTTTATTCAGACTTAGTTTTTGGTCCATACAATCCATTTAAAAGAAAAGTTTTAAGGCATTTCACTCAAACACATTTTGACTATTTTAGCCCACTGTGTGAGCTGTGCCAAAAATCGGAAAGTAAGGGGGATAGTGGACCTAATGGACTATAACCTGTCATATTCAATTTAGTCGGAAATAGTTTTTGGTCCATACAATCCATTCAAAAGAAAATTACTAACGCATTTCACTCACATACATTTTGACTATTTTAGCCCACTGTTTGAGTTGTGCCAAAAATCGGAAAGTAAGGGGGATAGTGGACCTAATGGACTATAACCTGTCATATTCAATTTATTCGGAAATAGTTTTTGGTCCATATAATCCATTCAAAAGAATATTTTTGAGGCATTTCACTCAAACACATTTTGACTATTTTAGCCCACTGTGTGAGTTGTGCCAATAATCGGAAAGTGGTGAGGAATAGTGGACCTAATGGACTATAACCTGTCATATTCAGTTTATTCAGAAATAGTGTTTGGTCCATACAATCAATTCAAAAGAAGATTACTAAGGCATTTCACTCAAACACATTTTGACTATTTTAGCCCACTGTGTGAGTTGTGCCAAAAATCGGAAAGTAGGGGGGATAGTGGACCTAATGCACTATAACCTGTCATATTCAATTTATTCGGAAATAGTTTTTGGTCCATACAATCCATTCAAAAGAAAATTTTTAAGGCATTTCACTCAAACACATTTTGACTATTTTAGCCCACTGTGTGAGTTGTGCCAAAAATCGGAAAGTGGTGGAGGATAGTGGACCTAATGGACTACCACGTGTCATACTCAGTTTATTCAGATTTAGTTTTTGGTCCAAACAATCCATTCAAAAGTAAAGTTTTAAGGCATTTCACTTAAACACATTTTGACTATTTTAGCCCACTGTGTGAGCTGTGCCAAAAATCGGAAAGAAGGGGGGATAGTGGACCTAATGGACTATAACCTGTCATATTCAATTTATTCGGAAATAGTTTTTGGTCCATACAATCCATTCAAAAGAAAATTTTTAAGGCATTTCACTCAAACACATTTTGACTATTTTAGCCCACTGTGTGAGTTGTGCCAATAATCGGAAAGTAGTGAGGGGTAGTGGACCTAATGGACTACCACGTGTCATACTCAGTTTATTCAGATTTAGTTTTTGGTCCAAACAATCCATTCAAAAGAAAAGTTTTAAGGCATTTCACTCAAACACATTTTGACTATTTTAGCCCACTGTGTGAGTTGTGCCAATAATGGTAAAGTGGTGAGGGATAGTGGACCTAATGAGCTATAACCTGTCATATTCAATTTATTCGGAGATAGTTTTTGGTCCAAATAATCCATTCAAAAGAAAAGTTTTAAGGCATTTCACTTAAACACATTTTGACTATTTTAGCCCACTGTGTGAGTTGTGCCAATAATCGGAAAGTTGTTGAGGATAGTGGACCTAATGGGCTACCACGTGTCATACTCAGTTTATTCAGATTTAGTTTTTGGTCCATACAATCCATTCAAAAGGAAAGTTTTAAGGCATTTCACTTAAACACATTTTGACTATTTTAGCCCACTCTGTGAGTTGTGCCAATAATCGGAAAGTGGTGAGGGATAGTGGACCTAATGGGCTATAACCTTTCATATTCAATTTATTCGGAGAGAGTTTTTGGTCCAAACAATCCATTCAAAAGAAAAGTTTTAAGTTTTTTTTTAAGTTTTTTTTCACTTAAACACATTTTGACTATTTTAGCCCACTGTGTGAGCTGTGCCAAAAATCGGAAAGTAGGGGGGATAGTGGACCTAATGGACTATAACCTGTCATATTCAGTTTATTCGGAAATAGTTTTGGGTCCATACAATCCATTCAAAAGGAAATTTTTAAGGCATTTCACTCAAACACATTTTGACTATTTTAGCCTACTGTGTGAGTTGTGCCAATAATCGGAAAGTGGCGAGGGATAGTGGACCTAATGGACTATAACCTGTCATATTCAGTTTATTCAGAATAAGTTTTTGGTCCATACAATCAATTCAAAAGAAAATTACTAACGCATTTCACTCAAATACATTTTGACTATTTTAGCCCACTGTTTGAGTTGTGCAAAAATCGGAAAGTAGGGGGGATAGTGGACCTAATGGACTATAACCAGCCATATTCAATTTATTCGGAAATAGTTTTTGGTCCAAACAATCCATTCAAAAGAAAATTTTTAAGGCATTTCACTCAAACACATTTTGACTATTTTAGCCCACTGTGTGAGTTGTGCCAAAAATCGGAAAGTGGTTGAGGATAGTGAACCTAATGGACTACCACGTGTCGTACTCAGTTTATTCAGACTTAGTTTTTGGTCCATACAATCCATTTAAAAGAAAAGTTTTAAGGCATTTCACTTAAACACATTTTGACTATATTAGCCCACTGTTTGAGTTGTGCCAATAATCGGAAAGTGGTGAGGGATAGTGGACCTAATGGACTATAACCTGTCATATTCAATTTATTCGGAGATAGTTTTTGGTCCAAACAATCCATTCAAAAGAAAAGTTTTAAGGCATTTCACTTAAACACATTTTGACTATTTTAGCCCACTGTGTGTGCTGTGCCAAAAATCGGAAAGTAGGGCGGATAGTGGACCTAATGGACTATAACTTGTCATATTCAATTTATTCGGAAATAGTTTTTGGTCCAAACAATCCATTGAAAAGAAAATTTTCAAGGCATTTCACACAAACACATTTTGACTATTTTAGCCCACTGTGTGAGTTGTACCAAAAATCGGAAAGTAGGGGGGATAGTGGACCTAATGGACTATAACCTGTCATATTCAGTTTATTCGGAAATAGTTTTTGGTCCAAACAATCCATTGAAAAGAAAATTTTCAAGGCATTTCACACAAACACATTTTGACTATTTTAGCCCACTGTGTGAGTTGTACCAAAAATCGGAAAGTAGGGGGGATAGTGGACCTAATGGACTATAACCTGTCATATTCAATTTATTCGGAAATAGTTTTTGGTCCATACAATCCATTCAAAAGAAAATTTTTAAGGCATTTCACTCAAACACATTTTGTCTATATTAGCCCACTGTGTGAGCTGTGCCAAAAATCGGAAAGTAGGGGGGATAGTGGACCTAATGGACTATAACCTGTCATATTCAGTTTATTCGGAAATAGTTTTTGGTCCATACAATCCATTCAAAAGAAAATTACTAACGCATTTCACTCACATACATTTTGACTATTTTAGCCCACTGTTTGAGTTGTGCCAAAAATCGGAAAGTAAGGGGGATAGTGGACCTAATGGACTATAACCTGTCATATTCAATTTATTCGAAAATAGTTTTTGGTCCATACAATCCATTCAAAAGAATATTTTTGAGGCATTTCACTCAAACACATTTTGACTATTTTAGCCCACTGTGTGAGTTGTGCCAAAAATCGGAAAGTGGTGGAGGATAGTGGACCTAATGGACTACCACGTGTCATACTCAGTTTATTCAGATTTAGTTTTTGGTCCAAACAATCCATTCAAAAGTAAAGTTTTAAGGCATTTCACTTAAACACATTTTGACTATTTTAGCCCACTGTGTGAGCTGTGCCAAAAATCGGAAAGAAGGGGGGATAGTGGACCTAATGGACTATAACCTGTCATATTCAGTTTTTTCGGAAATAGTTTTTGGTCCATACAATCCATTCAAAAGAAAATTTTTAAGGCATTTCATTCAAACACATTTTGTCTATATTAGCCCACTGTGTGAGCTGTGCCAAAAATCGGAAAGTAGGGGGGATAGTGGACCTAATGGACTATAACCTGTCATATTCAGTTTATTCGGAAATAGTTTTTGGTCCATACAATCCATTCAAAAGAAAATTACTAACGCATTTCACTCACATACATTTTGACTATTTTAGCCCACTGTTTGAGTTGTGCCAAAAATCGGAAAGTAAGGGGGATAGTGGACCTAATGGACTATAACCTGTCATATTCAATTTATTCGGAAATAGTTTTTGGTCCATACAATCCATTCAAAAGAATATTTTTGAGGCATTTCACTCAAACACATTTTGACTATTTTAGCCCACTGTGTGAGTTGTGCCAATAATCGGAAAGTGGTGAGGAATAGTGGACCTAATGGACTATAACCTGTCATATTCAGTTTATTCAGAAATAGTTTTTGGTCCATACAATCAATTCAAAAGAAGATTACTAAGGCATTTCACTCAAACACATTTTGACTATTTTAGCCCACTGTGTGAGTTGTGCCAAAAATCGGAAAGTAGTGGGGGATAGTGGACCTAATGGACTATAACCTGTCATATTCAATTTATTCGGAAATAGTTTTTGGTCCAAACAATCCATTGAAAAGAAAATTTTCAAGGCATTTCACACAAACACATTTTGACTATTTTAGCCCACTGTGTGAGTTGTACCAAAAATCGGAAAGTAGGGGGGATAGTGGACCTAATGGACTATAATCTGTCATATTCAGTTTATTCGGAAATAGTTTTTGGTCCATACAATCCATTCAAAAGAAAATTTTTAAGGCATTTCATTCAAACACATTTTTCTATATTAGCCCACTGTGTGAGCTGTGCCAAAAATCGGAAAGTAGGGGGGATAGTGGACCTAATGGACTATAACCTGTCATATTCAGTTTATTCGGAAATAGTTTTTGGTCCATACAATCCATTCAAAAGAAAATTACTAACGCATTTCATTCACATACATTTTGACTATTTTAGCCCACTGTTTGAGTTGTGCCAAAAATCGGAAAGTAAGGGGGATAGTGGACCTAATGGACTATAACCTGTCATATTCAATTTATTCGGAAATAGTTTTTGGTCCATACAATCCATTCAAAAGAATATTTTTGAGGCATTTCACTCAAACACATTTTGACTATTTTAGCCCACTGTGTGAGCTGTGCCAAAAATCGGAAAGTAGGGGGGATAGTGGACCTAATGGACTATAACCTGTCATATTCAGTTTATTCGGAAATAGTTTTTGGTCCATACAATCCATTCAAAAGAAAATTACTAACGCATTTCACTCACATACATTTTGACTATTTTAGCCCACTGTTTGAGTTGTGCCAAAAATCGGAAAGTAAGGGGGATAGTGGACCTAATGGACTATAACCTGTCATATTCAATTTATTCGGAAATAGTTTTTGGTCCATACAATCCATTCAAAAGAATATTTTTGAGGCATTTCACTCAAACACATTTTGACTATTTTAGCCCACTGTGTGAGTTGTGCCAATAATCGGAAAGTGGTGAGGAATAGTGGACCTAATGGACTATAACCTGTCATATTCAGTTTATTCAGAAATAGTTTTTGGTCCATACAATCAATTCAAAAGAAGATTACTAAGGCATTTCACTCAAACACATTTTGACTATTTTAGCCCACTGTGTGAGTTGTGCCAAAAATCGGAAAGTAGTGGGGGATAGTGGACCTAATGGACTATAACCTGTCATATTCAATTTATTCGGAAATAGTTTTTGGTCCATACAATCCATTCAAAAGAAAATTTTTAAGGCATTTCACTCAAACACATTTTGTCTATATTAGCCCACTGTGTGAGCTGTGCCAAAAATCGGAAAGTAGGGGGGATAGTGGACCTAATGGACTATAACCTGTCATATTCAGTTTATTCGGAAATAGTTTTTGGTCCATACAATCCATTCAAAAGAAAATTACTAACGCATTTCACTCACATACATTTTGACTATTTTAGCCCACTGTTTGAGTTGTGCCAAAAATCGGAAAGTAGGGGGGATAGCGAACCTAATGGACTATAACCTGTCATATTCAATTTATTCGGAAATAGTTTTTGGTCCATACAATCCATTCAAAAGAAAATTTTTAAGGCATTTCACTCAAACACATTTTGACTATTTTAGCCCACTGTGTGAGCTGTGCCAAAAATCGGAAAGTAAGGGGGATAGTGGACCTAATGGACTATAACCTGTCATATTCAATTTAGTCGGAAATAGTTTTTGGTCCATACAATCCATTCAAAAGAAAATTACTAACGCATTTCACTCACATACATTTTGACTATTTTAGCCCACTGTTTGAGTTGTGCCAAAAATCGGAAAGTAAGGGGGATAGTGGACCTAATGGACTATAACCTGTCATATTCAATTTATTCGGAAATAGTTTTTGGTCCATACAATCCATTCAAAAGAATATTTTTGAGGCATTTCACTCAAACACATTTTGACTATTTTAGCCCACTGTGTGAGTTGTGCCAATAATCGGAAAGTGGTGAGGAATAGTGGACCTAATGGACTATAACCTGTCATATTCAGTTTATTCAGAAATAGTGTTTGGTCCATACAATCAATTCAAAAGAAGATTACTAAGGCATTTCACTCAAACACATTTTGACTATTTTAGCCCACTGTGTGAGTTGTGCCAAAAATCGGAAAGTAGGGGGGATAGTGGACCTAATGCACTATAACCTGTCATATTCAATTTATTCGGAAATAGTTTTTGGTCCATACAATCCATTCAAAAGAAAATTTTTAAGGCATTTCACTCAAACACATTTTGACTATTTTAGCCCACTGTGTGAGTTGTGCCAAAAATCGGAAAGTGGTGGAGGATAGTGGACCTAATGGACTACCACGTGTCATACTCAGTTTATTCAGATTTAGTTTTTGGTCCAAACAATCCATTCAAAAGTAAAGTTTTAAGGCATTTCACTTAAACACATTTTGACTATTTTAGCCCACTGTGTGAGCTGTGCCAAAAATCGGAAAGAAGGGGGGATAGTGGACCTAATGGACTATAACCTGTCATATTCAATTTATTCGGAAATAGTTTTTGGTCCATACAATCCATTCAAAAGAAAATTTTTAAGGCATTTCACTCAAACACATTTTGACTATTTTAGCCCACTGTGTGAGTTGTGCCAATAATCGGAAAGTAGTGAGGGGTAGTGGACCTAATGGACTACCACGTGTCATACTCAGTTTATTCAGATTTAGTTTTTGGTCCAAACAATCCATTCAAAAGAAAAGTTTTAAGGCATTTCACTCAAACACATTTTGACTATTTTAGCCCACTGTGTGAGTTGTGCCAATAATGGTAAAGTGGTGAGGGATAGTGGACCTAATGAGCTATAACCTGTCATATTCAATTTATTCGGAGATAGTTTTTGGTCCAAATAATCCATTCAAAAGAAAAGTTTTAAGGCATTTCACTTAAACACATTTTGACTATTTTAGCCCACTGTGTGAGTTGTGCCAATAATCGGAAAGTTGTTGAGGATAGTGGACCTAATGGGCTACCACGTGTCATACTCAGTTTATTCAGATTTAGTTTTTGGTCCATACAATCCATTCAAAAGGAAAGTTTTAAGGCATTTCACTTAAACACATTTTGACTATTTTAGCCCACTCTGTGAGTTGTGCCAATAATCGGAAAGTGGTGAGGGATAGTGGACCTAATGGGCTATAACCTTTCATATTCAATTTATTCGGAGAGAGTTTTTGGTTCAAACAATCCATTCAAAAGAAAAGTTTTAAGTTTTTTTTTAAGTTTTTTTTCACTTAAACACATTTTGACTATTTTAGCCCACTGTGTGAGCTGTGCCAAAAATCGGAAAGTAGGGGGGATAGTGGACCTAATGGACTATAACCTGTCATATTCAGTTTATTCGGAAATAGTTTTGGGTCCATACAATCCATTCAAAAGGAAATTTTTAAGGCATTTCACTCAAACACATTTTGACTATTTTAGCCTACTGTGTGAGTTGTGCCAATAATCGGAAAGTGGCGAGGGATAGTGGACCTAATGGACTATAACCTGTCATATTCAGTTTATTCAGAATAAGTTTTTGGTCCATACAATCAATTCAAAAGAAAATTACTAACGCATTTCACTCAAATAAATTTTGACTATTTTAGCCCACTGTTTGAGTTGTGCCAAAAATCGGAAAGTAGGGGGGATAGTGGACCTAATGGACTATAACCAGCCATATTCAATTTATTCGGAAATAGTTTTTGGTCCAAACAATCCATTCAAAAGAAAATTTTTAAGGCATTTCACTCAAACACATTTTGACTATTTTAGCCCACTGTGTGAGTTGTGCCAAAAATCGGAAAGTGGTTGAGGATAGTGGACCTAATGGACTACCACGTGTCGTACTCAGTTTATTCAGACTTAGTTTTTGGTCCATACAATCCATTTAAAAGAAAAGTTTTAAGGCATTTCACTTAAACACATTTTGACTATATTAGCCCACTGTTTGAGTTGTGCCAATAATCGGAAAGTGGTGAGGGATAGTGGACCTAATGGACTATAACCTGTCATATTCAATTTATTCGGAGATAGTTTTTGGTCCAAACAATCCATTCAAAAGAAAAGTTTTAAGGCATTTCACTTAAACACATTTTGACTATTTTAGCCCACTGTGTGTGCTGTGCCAAAAATCGGAAAGTAGGGCGGATAGTGGACCTAATGGACTATAACCTGTCATATTCAGTTTATTCGGAAATAGTTTTTGGTCCATACAATCCATTCAAAAGAAAATTTTTAAGGCATTTCACTCAAACACATTTTGACTATTTTAGCCCACTGTGTGAGTTGTGCCAATAATCGGAAAGTGGTGGAGGATAGCGGACCTAATGGACTACCACGTGTCATACTCAGTTTATTCAGATTTAGTTTTTGGTCCAAACAATCCATTCAAAAGGAAAGTTTTAAGGCATTTCACTTAAACACATTTTGACTATTTTAGCCCACTGTGTGAGTTGTGCCAATAATGGTAAAGTGGTGGGGGATAGTGGACCTAATGAACTATAACCTTTCATATTCAATTTATTCGGAGATAGTTTTTGGTCCAAATAATCCATTCAAAAGTAAATTTTTAAGGCATTTCACTCATATATATTTTGACTATTTTAGCCCAATGTGTGAGCTGTGCCAAAAATCGGAAAATAAGGGGGATAGTGGACCTAATGGACTATAACCTGTCATATTCAATTTAGTCGGAAATAGTTTTTGGTCCATACAATCCATTCAAAAGAAAATTACTAACACATTTCACTCACATACATTTTGACTAGTTTAGCCCAGTGTTTAAGTTGTGCCAAAAATCGGAAAGCAAGGGGGATAGTGGACCTAATGGACTATAACCTGTCATATTCAATTTATTCGGAAATAGGTTTTGGTCCATACAATCCATTCAAAAGAATATTTTTGAGGCATTTCACTCAAACACATTTTGACTATTTTAGCCCACTGTGTGAGTTGTGCCAATAATCGGAAAGTGGTGAGGAATAGTGGACCTAATGGACTATAACCTGTCATATTCAGTTTATTCGGAAATAGTTTTTGGTCCATACAATCCATTCAAAAGAAAATTTTTAAGGCATTTCACTCAAACACATTTTGACCATTTTAGCCTACTGTGTGAGTTGTGCCAATAATCGGAAAGTGGTGAGGGATAGTGGACCTAATGGACTATAACCTGTCATATTCAGTTTATTCAGAATAAGTTTTTGGTGTATACAATCAATTCAAAAGAAGATTACTAACGCATTTCACTCAAATACATTTTGACTATTTTAGCCCACTGTGTGAGTTGTACCAAAAATCGGAAAGTAGTGGGGGATAGTGGACCTAATGTGCTATAACCTGTCATATTCAATTTGTTCGGAAATAGTTTTTGGTCCATACAATCCATTCAAAAGAAAATTTTTAAGGCATTTCACTCAAACACATTTTGTCTATATTAGCCCACTGTGTGAGCTGTGCCAAAAATCGGAAAGTAGGGGGGATAGTGGACCTAATGGACTATAACCTGTCATATTCAGTTTATTCGGAAATAGTTTTTGGTCCATACAATCCATTCAAAAGAAAATTTTTAAGGCATTTCACTCAAACACATTTTGTCTATATTAGCCCACTGTGTGAGCTGTGCCAAAAATCGGAAAGTCGTGAGGAATAGTGGACCTAATGGACTATAATCTGTCATATTCAATTTATTCGGAAATAGTTTTTGGTCCAAACAATCCATTCAAAAGGAAATTTTTAAGGCATTTCATTCAAACACATTTTTCTATATTAGCCCACTGTGTGAGCTGTGCCAAAAATCGGAAAGTAGGGGGGATAGTGGACCTAATGGACTATAACCTGTCATATTCAGTTTATTCGGAAATAGTTTTTGGTCCATACAATCCATTCAAAAGAAAATTACTAACGCATTTCACTCACATACATTTTGACTATTTTAGCCCACTGTTTGAGTTGTGCCAAAAATCGGAAAGTAAGGGGGATAGTGGACCTAATGGACTATAACCTGTCATATTCAATTTATTCGGAAATAGTTTTTGGTCCATACAATCCATTCAAAAGAATATTTTTGAGGCATTTCACTCAAACACATTTTGACTATTTTAGCCCACTGTGTGAGTTGTGCCAATAATCGGAAAGTAGTGGGGGATAGTGGACCTAATGGACTATAACCTGTCATATTCAATTTATTCGGAAATAGTTTTTGGTCCATACAATCCATTCAAAAGAAAATTTTTAAGGCATTTCACTCAAACACATTTTGTCTATATTAGCCCACTGTGTGAGTTGTGCCAAAAATCGGAAAGTAGTGGGGGATAGTGGACCTAATGGACTATAACCTGTCATATTCAATTTATTCGGAAATAGTTTTTGGTCCATACAATCCATTCAAAAGAAAATTTTTAAGGCATTTCACTCAAACACATTTTGTCTATATTAGCCCACTGTGTGAGTTGTGCCAAAAATCGGAAAGTAGTGGGGGATAGTGGACCTAATGGACTATAACCTGTCATATTCAATTTATTCGGAAATAGTTTTTGGTCCATACAATCCATTCAAAAGAAAATTTTTAAGGCATTTCACTCAAACACATTTTGTCTATATTAGCCCACTGTGTGAGTTGTGCCAAAAATCGGAAAGTAGTGGGGGATAGTGGACCTAATGGACTATAACCTGTCATATTCAATTTATTCGGAAATAGTTTTTGGTCCATACAATCCATTCAAAAAAAAATTTTTAAGGCATTTCACTCAAACACATTTTGTCTATATTAGCCCACTGTGTGAGTTGTGCCAAAAATCGGAAAGTAGTGGGGGATAGTGGACCTAATGGACTATAACCTGTCATATTCAATTTATTCGGAAATAGTTTTTGGTCCATACAATCCATTCAAAAGAAAATTTTTAAGGCATTTCACTCAAACACATTTTGTCTATATTAGCCCACTGTGTGAGTTGTGCCAAAAATCGGAAAGTAGTGGGGGATAGTGGACCTAATGGACTATAACCTGTCATATTCAATTTATTCGGAAATAGTTTTTGGTCCATACAATCCATTCAAAAGAAAATTACTAACGCATTTCACTCACATACATTTTGACTATTTTAGCCCACTGTTTGAGTTGTGCCAAAAATCGGAAAGTAAGGGGGATAGTGGACCTAATGGACTATAACCTGTCATATTCAATTTATTCGGAAATAGTTTTTGGTCCATACAATCCATTCAAAAGAATATTTTTGAGGCATTTCACTCAAACACATTTTGACTATTTTAGCCCACTGTGTGAGTTGTGCCAATAATCGGAAAGTAGTGGGGGATAGTGGACCTAATGGACTATAACCTGTCATATTCAGTTTATTCAGAAATAGTTTTTGGTCCATACAATCAATTCAAAAGAAGATTACTAAGGCATTTCACTCAAACACATTTTGACTATTTTAGCCCACTGTGTGAGTTGTGCCAAAAATCGGAAAGTAGTGGGGGATAGTGGACCTAATGGACTATAACCTGTCATATTCAATTTATTCGGAAATAGTTTTTGGTCCATACAATCCATTCAAAAGAAAATTTTTAAGGCATTTCACTCAAACACATTTTGTCTATATTAGCCCACTGTGTGAGCTGTGCCAAAAATCGGAAAGTAGGGGGGATAGTGGACCTAATGGACTATAACCTGTCATATTCAGTTTATTCGGAAATAGTTTTTGGTCCATACAATCCATTCAAAAGAAAATTACTAACGCATTTCACTCACATACATTTTGACTATTTTAGCCCACTGTTTGAGTTGTGCCAAAAATCGGAAAGTAGGGGGGATAGCGAACCTAATGGACTATAACCTGTCATATTCGATTTATTCGGAGATAGTTTTTGGTCCATACAATCCATTCAAAAGAAAATTTTTAAGGCATTTCACTCAAACACATTTTGACTATTTTAGCCCACTGTGTGAGCTGTGCCAAAAATCGGAAAGTAAGGGGGATAGTGGACCTAATGGACTATAACCTGTCATATTCAATTTAGTCGGAAATAGTTTTTGGTCCATACAATCCATTCAAAAGAAAATTACTAACGCATTTCACTCACATACATTTTGACTATTTTAGCCCACTGTTTGAGTTGTGCCAAAAATCGGAAAGTAAGGGGGATAGTGGACCTAATGGACTATAACCTGTCATATTCAATTTATTCGGAAATAGTTTTTGGTCCATACAATCCATTCAAAAGAATATTTTTGAGGCATTTCACTCAAACACATTTTGACTATTTTAGCCCACTGTGTGAGTTGTGCCAAAAATCGGAAAGTGGTGGAGGATAGTGGACCTAATGGACTACCACGTGTCATACTCAGTTTATTCAGATTTAGTTTTTGGTCCAAACAATCCATTCAAAAGTAAAGTTTTAAGGCATTTCACTTAAACACATTTTGACTATTTTAGCCCACTGTGTGAGCTGTGCCAAAAATCGGAAAGAAGGGGGGATAGTGGACCTAATGGACTATAACCTGTCATATTCAATTTATTCGGAAATAGTTTTTGGTCCATACAATCCATTCAAAAGAAAATTTTTAAGGCATTTCACTCAAACACATTTTGACTATTTTAGCCCACTGTGTGAGTTGTGCCAATAATCGGAAAGTAGTGAGGGGTAGTGGACCTAATGGACTACCACGTGTCATACTCAGTTTATTCAGATTTAGTTTTTGGTCCAAACAATCCATTCAAAAGAAAAGTTTTAAGGCATTTCACTCAAACACATTTTGACTATTTTAGCCCACTGTGTGAGTTGTGCCAATAATGGTAAAGTGGTGAGGGATAGTGGACCTAATGAGCTATAACCTGTCATATTCAATTTATTCGGAGATAGTTTTTGGTCCAAATAATCCATTCAAAAGAAAAGTTTTAAGGCATTTCACTTAAACACATTTTGACTATTTTAGCCCACTGTGTGAGTTGTGCCAATAATCGGAAAGTTGTTGAGGATAGTGGACCTAATGGGCTACCACGTGTCATACTCAGTTTATTCAGATTTAGTTTTTGGTCCATACAATCCATTCAAAAGGAAAGTTTTAAGGCATTTCACTTAAACACATTTTGACTATTTTAGCCCACTCTGTGAGTTGTGCCAATAATCGGAAAGTGGTGAGGGATAGTGGACCTAATGGGCTATAACCTTTCATATTCAATTTATTCGGAGAGAGTTTTTGGTTCAAACAATCCATTCAAAAGAAAAGTTTTAAGGCATTTCACTTAAACACATTTTGACTATTTTAGCCCACTGTGTGTGCTGTGCCAAAAATCGGAAAGTAGGGCGGATAGTGGACCTAATGGACTATAACCTGTCATATTCAGTTTATTCGGAAATAGTTTTTGGTCCATACAATCCATTCAAAAGAAAATTTTTAAGGCATTTCACTCAAACACATTTTGACTATTTTAGCCCACTGTGTGAGTTGTGCCAATAATCGGAAAGTGGTGGAGGATAGCGGACCTAATGGACTACCACGTGTCATACTCAGTTTATTCAGACTTAGTTTTTGGTCCATACAATCCATTTAAAAGAAAAGTTTTAAGGCATTTCACTTAAACACATTTTGACTATATTAGCCCACTGTTTGAGTTGTGCCAATAATCGGAAAGTGGTGAGGGATAGTGGACCTAATGGACTATAACCTGTCATATTCAATTTATTCGGAGATAGTTTTTGGTCCAAACAATCCATTCAAAAGAAAAGTTTTAAGGCATTTCACTTAAACACATTTTGACTATTTTAGCCCACTGTGTGTGCTGTGCCAAAAATCGGAAAGTAGGGCGGATAGTGGACCTAATGGACTATAACCTGTCATATTCGATTTATTCGGAGATAGTTTTTGGTCCATACAATCAATTCAAAAGAAAATTACTAACGCATTTCACTCAAATACATTTTGACTATTTTAGCCCACTGTTTGAGTTGTGCCAAAAATCGGAAAGTAGGGGGGATAGTGGACCTAATGGACTATAACCAGCCATATTCAATTTATTCGGAAATAGTTTTTGGTCCAAACAATCCATTCAAAAGAAAATTTTTAAGGCATTTCACTCAAACACATTTTGACTATTTTAGCCCACTGTGTGAGTTGTGCCAAAAATCGGAAAGTGGTTGAGGATAGTGGACCTAATGGACTACCACGTGTCGTACTCAGTTTATTCAGACTTAGTTTTTGGTCCATACAATCCATTTAAAAGAAAAGTTTTAAGGCATTTCACTTAAACACATTTTGACTATATTAGCCCACTGTTTGAGTTGTGCCAATAATCGGAAAGTGGTGAGGGATAGTGGACCTAATGGACTATAACCTGTCATATTCAATTTATTCGGAGATAGTTTTTGGTCCAAACAATCCATTCAAAAGAAAAGTTTTAAGGCATTTCACTTAAACACATTTTGACTATTTTAGCCCACTGTGTGTGCTGTGCCAAAAATCGGAAAGTAGGGCGGATAGTGGACCTAATGGACTATAACCTGTCATATTCAGTTTATTCGGAAATAGTTTTTGGTCCATACAATCCATTCAAAAGAAAATTTTTAAGGCATTTCACTCAAACACATTTTGACTATTTTAGCCCACTGTGTGAGTTGTGCCAATAATCGGAAAGTGGTGGAGGATAGCGGACCTAATGGACTACCACGTGTCATACTCAGTTTATTCAGATTTAGTTTTTGGTACAAACAATCCATTCAAAAGGAAAGTTTTAAGGCATTTCACTTAAACACATTTTGACTATTTTAGCCCACTGTGTGAGTTGTGCCAATAATGGTAAAGTGGTGGGGGATAGTGGACCTAATGAACTATAACCTTTCATATTCAATTTATTCGGAGATAGTTTTTGGTCCAAATAATCCATTCAAAAGTAAATTTTTAAGGCATTTCACTCATATATATTTTGACTATTTTAGCCCAATGTGTGAGCTGTGCCAAAAATCGGAAAATAAGGGGGATAGTGGACCTAATGGACTATAACCTGTCATATTCAATTTAGTCGGAAATAGTTTTTGGTCCATACAATCCATTCAAAAGAAAATTACTAACACATTTCACTCACATACATTTTGACTAGTTTAGCCCACTGTTTAAGTTGTGCCAAAAATCGGAAAGCAAGGGGGATAGTGGACCTAATGGACTATAACCTGTCATATTCAATTTATTCGGAAATAGTTTTTGGTCCATACAATCCATTCAAAAGAATATTTTTGAGGCATTTCACTCAAACACATTTTGACTATTTTAGCCCACTGTGTGAGTTGTGCCAATAATCGGAAAGTGGTGAGGAATAGTGGACCTAATGGACTATAACCTGTCATATTCAGTTTATTCGGAAATAGTTTTTGGTCCATACAATCCATTCAAAAGAAAATTTTTAAGGCATTTCACTCAAACACATTTTGACCATTTTAGCCTACTGTGTGAGTTGTGCCAATAATCGGAAAGTGGTGAGGGATAGTGGACCTAATGGACTATAACCTGTCATATTCAGTTTATTCAGAATAAGTTTTTGGTCCATACAATCAATTCAAAAGAAGATTACTAACGCATTTCACTCAAATACATTTTGACTATTTTAGCCCACTGTGTGAGTTGTACCAAAAATCGGAAAGTAGTGGGGGATAGTGGACCTAATGTACTATAACCTGTCATATTCAATTTGTTCGGAAATAGTTTTTGGTCCATACAATCCATTCAAAAGAAAATTTTTAAGGCATTTCACTCAAACACATTTTGTCTATATTAGCCCACTGTGTGAGCTGTGCCAAAAATCGGAAAGTAGGGGGGATAGTGGACCTAATGGACTATAACTTGTCATATTCAGTTTATTCGGAAAGAGTTTTTGGTCCATACAATCCATTCAAAAGAAAATTTTTAAGGCATTTCACTCAAACACATTTTGTCTATATTAGCCCACTGTGTGAGCTGTGCCAAAAATCGGAAAGTCGTGAGGAATAGTGGACCTAATGGACTATAATCTGTCATATTCAATTTATTCGGAAATAGTTTTTGGTCCAAACAATCCATTCAAAAGAAAATTTTTAAGGCATTTCACTCATATATATTTTGACTATTTTAGCCCACTGTGTGAGTTGTGCCAAAAATCGGAAAGTAGGGGGGATAGTGGACCTAATGGACTATAACCTGTCATATTCAATTTATTCGGAAATAGTTTTTGGTCCATACAATCCATTCAAAAGAAAATTTTTAAGGCATTTCACTCAAACACATTTTGTCTATATTAGCCCACTGTGTAAGCTGTGCCAAAAATCGGAAAGTCGTGAGGAATAGTGGACCTAATGGACTATAACCTGTCATATTCAGTTTATTCGGAAATAGTTTTTGGTCCATACAATCCATTCAAAAGAAAATTTTTAAGGCATTTCACTCAAACACATTTTGACCATTTTAGCCTACTGTGTGAGCTGTGCCAATAATCGGAAAGTGGTGAGGGATAGTGGACCTAATGGACTATAACCTGTCATATTCAGTTTATTCAGAATAAGTTTTTGGTCCATACAATCAATTCAAAAGAAGATTACTAACGCATTTCACTCAAATACATTTTGACTATTTTAGCCCACTGTTTGAGTTGTGCCAAAAATCGGAAAGTAGGGGGGATAGTGGACCTAATGGGCTATAACCTGCCATATTCAATTTATTCGGAAATAGTTTTTGGTCCAAACAATCCATTCAAAAGAAAATTTTTAAGGCATTTCACTCAAACACATTTTGACTATTTTAGCCCACTGTGTGAGTTGTGGCAAAAATCGGAAAGTGGTTGAGGATAGTGGACCTAATGGACTATAACCTGTCATATTCAGTTTATTCAGAAATAGTTTTTGGTCCATACAATCAATTCAAAAGAAGATTACTAAGGCATTTCACTCAAACACATTTTGACTATTTTAGCCCACTGTGTGAGTTGTGCCAAAAATCGGAAAGTAGGGGGGATAGTGGACCTAATGGACTATAACCTGTCATATTCAATTTATTCGGAAATAGTTTTTGGTCCATACAATCCATTCAAAAGAATATTTTTGAGGCATTTCACTCAAACACATTTTGACTATTTTAGCCCACTGTGTGAGTTGTGCCAATAATCGAAAAGTGGTGAGGAATAGTGGACCTAATGGACTATAACCTGTCATATTCAGTTTATTCAGAAATAGTTTTTGGTCCATACAATCAATTCAAAAGAAGATTACTAAGGCATTTCACTCAAACACATTTTGACTATTTTAGCCCACTGTGTGAGTTGTGCCAAAAATCGAAAAGTAGTGGGGGATAGTGGACCTAATGGACTATAACCTGTCATATTCAATTTATTCGGAAATAGTTTTTGGTCCATACAATCCATTCAAAAGAAAATTTTTAAGGCATTTCACTCAAACACATTTTGTCTATATTAGCCCACTGTGTGAGCTGTGCCAAAAATCGGAAAGTAGGGGGGATAGTGGACCTAATGGACTATAACCTGTCATATTCAGTTTATTCGGAAATAGTTTTTGGTCCATACAATCCATTCAAAAGAAAATTACTAACGCATTTCACTCACATACATTTTGACTATTTTAGCCCACTGTTTGAGTTGTGCCAAAAATCGAAAAGTAAGGGGGATAGTGGACCTAATGGACTATAACCTGTCATATTCAATTTATTCGGAAATAGTTTTTGGTCCATACAATCCATTCAAAAGAAAATTTTTAAGGCATTTCACTCAAACACATTTGGACTATTTTAGCCCACTGTGTGAGTTGTGCCAATAATCGGAAAGTAGTGAGGGATAGTGGACCTAATGGACTATAACCTGTCATATTCAATTTAGTCGGAAATAGTTTTTGGTCCATACAATCCATTCAAAAGAAAATTACTAACGCATTTCACTCACATACATTTTGACTATTTTAGCCCACTGTTTGAGTTGTGCCAAAAATCGGAAAGTAAGGGGGATAGTGGACCTAATGAGCTATAACCTGTCATATTCAATTTATTCGGAAATAGTTTTTGGTCCATACAATCCATTCAAAAGAATATTTTTGAGGCATTTCACTCAAACACATTTTGACTATTTTAGCCCACTGTGTGAGTTGTGCCAAAAATCGGAAAGTAGTGGGGGATAGTGGACCTAATGGACTATAACCTGTCATATTCAATTTGTTCGGAAATAGTTTTTGGTCCATACAATCCATTCAAAAGAAAATTTTTAAGGCATTTCACTCAAACACATTTTGTCTATATTAGCCCACTGTGTGAGCTGTGCCAAAAATCGGAAAGTAGGGGGGATAGCGGACCTAATGGACTATAACCTGTCATATTCAGTTTATTCGGAAATAGTTTTTGGTCCATACAATCCATTCAAAAGAAAATTTTTAAGGCATTTCACTCAAACACATTTGGACTATTTTAGCCCACTGTGTGAGTTGTGCCAATAATCGGAAAGTAGTGAGGGGTAGCGGACCTAATGGACTATAACCTGTCGTATTCAATTTATTCAGAATAAGTTTTTGGTCCATACAATCCATTCAAAAGAAGATTACTAACGCATTTCACTCAAATACATTTTGACTATATTAGCCCACTGTTTGAGTTGTGCCAAAAATCGGAAAGTAGGGGGAATAGCGGACCTAATGGACTATAACCTGTCATATTCAATTTATTCAGAATAAGTTTTTGGTCCATACAATCCATTCAAAAGGAGATTACTAACGCATTTCACTCAAATACATTTTGACTATATTAGCCCACTGTTTGAGTTGTGCCAAAAATCGGAAAGTAGGGGGGATAGTAGACCTAATGGACTATAACCTGTCATATTCAGTTTATTCAGAAATAGTTTTTGTCCATACAACCCATTCAAAAGAAAATTTTTAAGGCATTTCACTCAAACACATTTGGACTATTTTAGCCCACTGTGTGAGTTGTGCCAATAATCGGAAAGTAGTGAGGGGTAGCGGACCTAATGGACTATAACCTGTCGTATTCAATTTATTCAGAATAAGTTTTTGGTCCATACAATCCATTCAAAAGAAGATTACTAACGCATTTCACTCAAATACATTTTGACTATATTAGCCCACTGTTTGAGTTGTGCCAAAAATCGGAAAGTAGGGGGAATAGCGGACCTAATGGACTATAACCTGTCATATTCAATTTATTCAGAATAAGTTTTTGGTCCATACAATCCATTCAAAAGGAGATTACTAACGCATTTCACTCAAATACATTTTGACTATATTAGCCCACTGTTTGAGTTGTGCCAAAAATCGGAAAGTAGGGGGGATAGTAGACCTAATGGACTATAACCTGTCATATTCAGTTTATTCAGAAATAGTTTTTGTCCATACAACCCATTCAAAAGAAAATTTTTAAGGCATTTCACTCAAACACATTTGGACTATTTTAGCCCACTGTTTGAGTTGTGCCAAAAATCGGAAAGTAAGGGGGATAGTGGACCTAATGAGCTATAACCTGTCATATTCAATTTATTCGGAAATAGTTTTTGGTCCATACAATCCATTCAAAAGAATATTTTTGAGGCATTTCACTCAAACACATTTTGACTATTTTAGCCCACTGTGTGAGTTGTGCCAAAAATCGGAAAGTAGTGGGGGATAGTGGACCTAATGGACTATAACCTGTCATATTCAATTTGTTCGGAAATAGTTTTTGGTCCATACAATCCATTCAAAAGAAAATTTTTAAGGCATTTCACTCAAACACATTTTGTCTATATTAGCCCACTGTGTGAGCTGTGCCAAAAATCGGAAAGTAGGGGGGATAGCGGACCTAATGGACTATAACCTGTCATATTCAGTTTATTCGGAAATAGTTTTTGGTCCATACAATCCATTCAAAAGAAAATTTTTAAGGCATTTCACTCAAACACAGGTCCAAACAATCCATTCAAAAGAAAAGTTTTAAGGCATTTCACTTAAACACATTTTGACTATTTTAGCCCACTGTGTGAGCTGTGCCAAAAATCGGAAAGTAGGGGGGATAGTGGACCTAATGGACTATAACCTGTCATATTCAATTTATTCGGAAATAGTTTTTGGTCCATACAATCCATTCAAAAGAAAATTTTTAAGGCATTTCACTCAAACACATTTGGACTATTTTAGCCCACTGTGTGAGTTGTGCCAATAATCGGAAAGTAGTGAGGGGTAGCGGACCTAATGGACTATAACCTGTCGTATTCAATTTATTCAGAATAAGTTTTTGGTCCATACAATCCATTCAAAAGAAGATTACTAACGCATTTCACTCAAATACATTTTGACTATATTAGCCCACTGTTTGAGTTGTGCCAAAAATCGGAAAGTAGGGGGAATAGCGGACCTAATGGACTATAACCTGTCATATTCAATTTATTCAGAATAAGTTTTTGGTCCATACAATCCATTCAAAAGGAGATTACTAACGCATTTCACTCAAATACATTTTGACTATATTAGCCCACTGTTTGAGTTGTGCCAAAAATCGGAAAGTAGGGGGGATAGTAGACCTAATGGACTATAACCTGTCATATTCAGTTTATTCAGAAATAGTTTTTGTCCATACAACCCATTCAAAAGAAAATTTTTAAGGCATTTCACTCAAACACATTTGGACTATTTTAGCCCACTGTGTGAGTTGTGCCAATAATCGGAAAGCAAGGGGGATAGTGGACCTAATGGACTATAACCTGTCGTATTCAATTTATTCAGAATAAGTTTTTGGTTCATACAATCCATTCAAAAGAAGATTACTAACGCATTTCACTCAAATACATTTTGACTATTTTAGCCCACTGTTTGAGTTGTACGAAAAATAGGAAAGTAGTGGGGGATAGTGGACCTAATGGACTATAACCTGCCATATACAATTTATTCGGAAATAGTTTTTGGTCCAAACAATCCATTCAAAAGGAAATTTTTAAGGCATTTCACTCAAACACATTTTGACTATTTTAGCCCACTGTGTGAGTTGTGCCAATAATCAGAAAGTGGTGGGGGATAGTAGACCTAATGGACTATAACCTGTCATATTCAATTTATTCAGATTTAGTTTTTGGTCCATACAATCCATTCAAAAGAAAATTTTTAAGGCATTTCATTTAAACACATTTTGACTATTTTAGCCCACTGTGTGAGTTGTGCCAATAATCAGAAAGTGGTGGGGGATAGTAGACCTAATGGACTATAACCTGTCATATTCAATTTATTCAGAATAAGTTTTTGGTCCATACAATCCATTCAAAAGAAAATTTTTAAGGCATTTCACTCAAACACTTTTGGACTATTTTAGCCCACTGTGTGAGTTGTGCCAATAATCGGAAAGTAGTGGAGGGTAGCGGACCTAATGTACTATAACCTGTCATATTCAATTTATTCAGAATAAGTTTTTGGTCCATACAATCCATTCAAAAGGAGATTACTAACGCATTTCACTCAAATACATTTTGACTATATTAGCCCACTGTTTGAGTTGTGCCAAAAATCGGAAAGTATGGGGGATAGTAGACCTAATGGACTATAACCTGTCATATTCAATTTATTCAGAATAAGTTTTTGGTCCATACAATCCATTCAAAAGGAGATTACTAACGCATTTCACTCAAATACATTTTGACTATATTAGCCCACTGTTTGAGTTGTGCCAAAAATTGGAAAGTAGGGGGGATAGTAGACCTAATGGACTATAACCTGCCATATTCAATTCATTCGGAAATAGTTTTCGGTCCATACAATCCATTCAAAAGAAAATTTTTAAGGCATTTCATTTAAACACATTTTGACTATTTTAGCCCACTGTGTGAGTTGTGCCAATAATCAGAAAGTGGTGGGGGATAGTGGACCTAATGGACTATAACCTGTCATATTCAATTTATTCAGATTTAGTTTTTGGTCCATACAATCCATTCAAAAGAAAATTTTTAAGTCATTTCACTCAAACACATTTGGACTATTTTAGCCCACTGTGTGAGTTGTGCCAATAATCGGAAAGCAGTGGGGGATAGCGGACCTAATGTACTATAACCTGTCATATTCAATTTATTCAGAATAAGTTTTTGGTCCATACAATCCATTCAAAAGGAGATTACTAACGCATTTCACTCAAATACATTTTGACTATATTAGCCCACTGTTTGAGTTGTGCCAAAAATCGGAAAGTAGGGGGGATAGTAGACCTAATGGACTATAACCTGTCATATTCAATTTATTCAGAATAAGTTTTTGGTCCATACAATCCATTCAAAAGGAGATTACTAACGCATTTCACTCAAATACATTTTAACTATATTAGCCCGCTGTTTGAGTTGTGCCAAAAATCGGAAAGTAGGGGGAATAGTAGACCTAATGGACTATAACCTGTCATATTCAATTTATTCAGAATAAGTTTTTGGTCCATACAATCCATTCAAAAGGAGATTACTAACGCATTTCACTCAAATACATTTTGACTATATTAGCCCACTGTTTGAGTTGTGCCAAAAATCGGAAAGTAGAGGGGATAGTAGACCTAATGAACTATAACCTGCCATATTCAATTTATTCGGAAATAGTTTTTGGTCCATACAATCCATTCAAAAGAAAATTTTTAAGGCATTTCACTCAAACACTTTTGGACTATTTTAGACCACTGTGTGAGTTGTGCCAATAATCGGAAAGTAGTGGAGGGTAGCGGACCTAATGTACTATAACCTGTCATATTCAATTTATTCAGAATAAGTTTTTGGTCCATACAATCCATTCAAAAGGAGATTACTAACGCATTTCACTCAAATACATTTTGACTATATTAGCCCACTGTTTGAGTTGTGCCAAAAATTGGAAAGTAGGGGGGATAGTAGACCTAATGGAGTATAACCTGCCATATTCAATTCATTCGGAAATAGTTTTTGGTCCATACAATCCATTCAAAAGAAAATTTTTAAGGCATTTCATTTAAACACATTTTGACTATTTTAGCCCACTGTGTGAGTTGTGCCAATAATCAGAAAGTGGTGAGGGATAGTGGACCTAATGGACTATAACCTGTCATATTCAATTAATTCAGATTTAGTTTTTGGTCCATACAATCCATTCAAAAGAAAATTTTTAAGTCATTTCACTCAAACACATTTGGACTATTTTAGCCCACTGTGTGAGTTGGGCCAATAATCGGAAAGCAGTGGGGGATAGCGGACCTAATGTACTATAACCTGTCATATTCAATTTATTCAGAATAAGTTTTTGGTCCATAAAATCCATTCAAAAGAAAATTTTTAAGGCATTTCACTCAAACACATTTGGACTATTTTAGCCCACTGTGTGAGTTGCGCCAATAATCGGAAAGTAGTGGAGGGTAGCGGACCTAATGTACTATAACCTGTCATATTCAATTTATTCAGAATAAGTTTTTGGTCCATACAATCCATTCAAAAGGAGATTACTAACGCATTTCACTCAAATACATTTTGACTATATTAGCCCACTGTTTGAGTTGTGCCAAAAATCGGAAAGTAGGGGGGATAGTAGACCTAATGGACTATAACCTGTCATATTCAATTTATTCAGAATAAGTTTTTGGTCCATACAATCCATTCAAAAGGAGATTACTAACGCATTTCACTCAAATACATTTTGACTATATTAGCCCACTGTTTGAGTTGTGCCAAAAATCGGAAAGTAGGGGGAATAGCGGACCTAATGGACTATAACCTGTCATATTCAATTTATTCAGAATAAGTTTTTGGTCCATACAATCCATTCAAAAGGAGATTACTAACGCATTTCACTCAAATACATTTTGACTATATTAGCCCACTGTTTGAGTTGTGCCAAAAATCGGAAAGTAGGGGGGATAGTAGTCCTAATGAACTATAACCTGCCATATTCAATTTATTCGGAAATAGTTTTTGGTCCATACAATCCATTCAAAAGAAAATTTTTAAGGCATTTCACTCAAACACATTTTGACTATTTTAGCCCACTGTGTGAGTTGTGCCAATAATCGGAAAGTGGTGGGGGTTAGCGGACCTGATGGACTATAACCTGTCATATTCAATTTATTAGGAAATAGTTTTTGGTCCAAACAATCCATTCAAAAGAAAATTTTTAAGGCATTTCACTCAAACACATTTTGACTATTTTAGCCCACTGTGTGAGTTGTGCCAATAATCGGGAAGTAGTGGGGAATAGCGGACCTAATGGACTATAACCTGTCATATTCAATTTATTCGGAAATAGTTTTTGGTCCATACAATCCATTCAAAAGAAAATTTTTAAGTCATTTCACTTAAACACATTTGGACTATTTTAGCCCACTGTGTGAGTTGTGCCAATAATCGGAAAGTAGTGAGGGGTAGTGGACCTAATGGACTATAACCTGCCATATTCAATTTATTCGGAAATAATTTTTGGTCCATACAATCCATTCAAAAGAAAATTTTTAAGGCATTTCACCTAAACACATTTTGACTATATTTGCCCACTGTTTGAGTTGTGCCAATAATCGGAAAGTGGTGAGGGATAGCGGACCTAATGGACTATAATCTGTCATATTCAATTTATTCAGAATAAGTTTTTGGTCCATACAATCCATTCAAAAGAAGATTACTAACGCATTTCACTCAAATACATTTTGACTATGTTAGCCCACTGTTTGAGTTGTGCCAAAAATCGGAAAGTAGGGGGGATAGTAGACCTAATGGACTATAACCTGTCATATTCAATTTATTCGGAAATAGTTTTTGGTCCATACAATCCATTCAAAAGAAAATTACTAACGCATTTCACTCAAATATATTTTGACTATATTAGCCCACTGTTTGAGTTGTGCCAATAATCGGAAAGTGGTGAGGGATAGCGGACCTAATGGACTATAACCTGTCGTATTCAATTTATTCAGAATAAGTTTTTGGTCCATACAATCCATTCAAAAGAAGATTACTAACGCATTTCACTCAAATACATTTTGACTATATTAGCCCACTGTTTGAGTTGTGCCAAAAATCGGAAAGTAGGGGGGATAGTAGACCTAATGGACTATAACCTGTCATATTCAATTTATTTGGAAATAGTTATTGGTCCATACAATCCATTCAAAAGAAAATTTTTAAGGCATTTCACCTAAACACATTTTGACTATATTAGCCCACTGTTTGAGTTGTGCCAATAATCGGAAAGCGGTGAGGGATAGCGGACCTAATGGACTATAACCTGTCATATTCAATTTATTCGGAAATAGTTTTTGGTCCATACAATCCATTCAAAAGAAAATTACTAACGCATTTCACTCAAATACATTTTGACTATATTAGCCCACTGTTTGAGTTGTGCCAAAAATCGGAAAGTAGGGGGGATAGTGGACCTAATGGACTATAACCTGTCATATTCAATTTATTCGGAAATAGTTTTTGGTCCATACAATCCATTCAAAAGGAAATTACTAAAGCATTTCACTCAAATACATTTTGACTATATTAGCCCACTGTTTGAGTTGTGCCAATAATCGGAAAGTGGTGAGGGATAGCGGACCTAATGGACTATAACCTGTCGTATTCAATTTATTCAGAATAAGTTTTTGGTCCATACAATCCATTCAAAAGTAGATTACTAACGCATTTCACTCAAATACATTTTGACTATTTTAGCCCACTGTGTGAGTTGTACCAAAAATCGGAAAGTAGTGGGGGATAGTGGACCTAATGTACTATAACCTGTCATATTCAATTTGTTCGGAAATAGTTTTTGGTCCATACAATCCATTCAAAAGAAAATTTTTAAGGCATTTCACTCAAACACATTTGGACTATTTTAGCCCACTGTGTGAGTTGGGCCAATAATCGGAAAGCAGTGGGGGATAGCGGACCTAATGGACTATAACCTGTCATATTCAGTTTATTCAGAATAAGTTTTTGGTCCATACAATCAATTCAAAAGAAGATTACTAACGCATTTCACTCAAATACATTTTGACTATTTTAGCCCACTGTGTGAGTTGTACCAAAAATCGGAAAGTAGTGGGGGATAGTGGACCTAATGTACTATAACCTGTCATATTCAATTTGTTCGGAAATAGTTTTTGGTCCATACAATCCATTCAAAAGTAGATTACTAACGCATTTCACTCAAATACATTTTGACTATTTTAGCCCACTGTGTGAGTTGTGCCAATAATCAGAAAGTGGTGAGGCATAGTGGACCTAATGGACTATAACCTGTCATATTCAATTAATTCAGATTTAGTTTTTGGTCCATACAATCCATTCAAAAGAAAATTTTTAAGTCATTTCACTCAAACACATTTGGACTATTTTAGCCCACTGTGTGAGTTGGGCCAATAATCGGAAAGCAGTGGGGGATAGCGGACCTAATGGACTATAACCTGTCATATTCAGTTTATTCAGAATAAGTTTTTGGTCCATACAATCAATTCAAAAGAAGATTACTAACGCATTTCACTCAAATACATTTTGACTATTTTAGCCCACTGTGTGAGTTGTACCAAAAATCGGAAAGTAGTGGGGGATAGTGGACCTAATGTACTATAACCTGTCATATTCAATTTGTTCGGAAATAGTTTTTGGTCCATACAATCCATTCAAAAGAAAATTTTTAAGGCATTTCACTCAAACACATTTTGTCTATATTAGCCCACTGTGTGAGCTGTGCCAAAAATCGGAAAGTAGGGGGGATAGTGGACCTAATGGACTATAACTTGTCATATTCAGTTTATTCGGAAATAGTTTTTGGTCCATACAATCCATTCAAAAGAAAATTTTTAAGGCATTTCACTCAAACACATTTTGTCTATATTAGCCCACTGTGTGAGCTGTGCCAAAAATCGGAAAGTCGTGAGGAATAGTGGACCTAATGGACTATAATCTGTCATATTCAATTTATTCGGAAATAGTTTTTGGTCCAAACAATCCATTCAAAAGAAAATTTTTAAGGCATTTCACTCATATATATTTTGACTATTTTAGCCCACTGTGTGAGTTGTGCCAAAAATCGGAAAGCAGGGGGGATAGTGGACCTAATGGACTATAACCTGTCATATTCAATTTATTCGGAAATAGTTTTTGGTCCATACAATCCATTCAAAAGAAAATTTTTAAGGCATTTCACTCAAACACATTTTGTCTATATTAGCCCACTGTGTAAGCTGTGCCAAAAATCGGAAAGTCGTGAGGAATAGTGGACCTAATGGACTATAACCTGTCATATTCAGTTTATTCGGAAATAGTTTTTGGTCCATACAATCCATTCAAAAGAAAATTTTTAAGGCATTTCACTCAAACACATTTTGACCATTTTAGCCTACTGTGTGAGTTGTGCCAATAATCGGAAAGTGGTGAGGGATAGTGGACCTAATGGACTATAACCTGTCATATTCAGTTTATTCAGAATAAGTTTTTGGTCCATACAATCAATTCAAAAGAAGATTACTAACGCATTTCACTCAAATACATTTTGACTATTTTAGCCCACTGTTTGAGTTGTGCCAAAAATCGGAAAGTAGGGGGGATAGTGGACCTAATGGGCTATAACCTGCCATATTCAATTTATTCGGAAATAGTTTTTGGTCCAAACAATCCATTCAAAAGAAAATTTTTAAGGCATTTCACTCAAACACATTTTGACTATTTTAGCCCACTGTGTGAGTTGTGGCAAAAATCGGAAAGTGGTTGAGGATAGTGGACCTAATGGACTATAACCTGTCATATTCAGTTTATTCAGAAATAGTTTTTGGTCCATACAATCAATTCAAAAGAAGATTACTAAGGCATTTCACTCAAACACATTTTGACTATTTTAGCCCACTGTGTGAGTTGTGCCAAAAATCGGAAAGTAGGGGGGATAGTGGACCTAATGGACTATAACCTGTCATATTCAATTTATTCGGAAATAGTTTTTGGTCCATACAATCCATTCAAAAGAATATTTTTGAGGCATTTCACTCAAACACATTTTGACTATTTTAGCCCACTGTGTGAGTTGTGCCAATAATCGAAAAGTGGTGAGGAATAGTGGACCTAATGGACTATAACCTGTCATATTCAGTTTATTCAGAAATAGTTTTTGGTCCATACAATCAATTCAAAAGAAGATTACTAAGGCATTTCACTCAAACACATTTTGACTATTTTAGCCCACTGTGTGAGTTGTGCCAAAAATCGGAAAGTAGTGGGGGATAGTGGACCTAATGGACTATAACCTGTCATATTCAATTTATTCGGAAATAGTTTTTGGTCCATACAATCCATTCAAAAGAAAATTTTTAAGGCATTTCACTCAAACACATTTTGTCTATATTAGCCCACTGTGTGAGCTGTGCCAAAAATCGGAAAGTAGGGGGGATAGTGGACCTAATGGACTATAACCTGTCATATTCAGTTTATTCGGAAATAGTTTTTGGTCCATACAATCCATTCAAAAGAAAATTACTAACGCATTTCACTCACATACATTTTGACTATTTTAGCCCACTGTTTGAGTTGTGCCAAAAATCGAAAAGTAAGGGGGATAGTGGACCTAATGGACTATAACCTGTCATATTCAATTTATTCGGAAATAGTTTTTGGTCCATACAATCCATTCAAAAGAAAATTTTTAAGGCATTTCACTCAAACACATTTGGACTATTTTAGCCCACTGTGTGAGTTGTGCCAATAATCGGAAAGTAGTGAGGGATAGTGGACCTAATGGACTATAACCTGTCATATTCAATTTAGTCGGAAATAGTTTTTGGTCCATACAATCCATTCAAAAGAAAATTACTAACGCATTTCACTCACATACATTTTGACTATTTTAGCCCACTGTTTGAGTTGTGCCAAAAATCGGAAAGTAAGGGGGATAGTGGACCTAATGAGCTATAACCTGTCATATTCAATTTATTCGGAAATAGTTTTTGGTCCATACAATCCATTCAAAAGAATATTTTTGAGGCATTTCACTCAAACACATTTTGACTATTTTAGCCCACTGTGTGAGTTGTGCCAAAAATCGGAAAGTAGTGGGGGATAGTGGACCTAATGGACTATAACCTGTCATATTCAATTTGTTCGGAAATAGTTTTTGGTCCATACAATCCATTCAAAAGAAAATTTTTAAGGCATTTCACTCAAACACATTTTGTCTATATTAGCCCACTGTGTGAGCTGTGCCAAAAATCGGAAAGTAGGGGGGATAGCGGACCTAATGGACTATAACCTGTCATATTCAGTTTATTCGGAAATAGTTTTTGGTCCATACAATCCATTCAAAAGAAAATTTTTAAGGCATTTCACTCAAACACAGGTCCAAACAATCCATTCAAAAGAAAAGTTTTAAGGCATTTCACTTAAACACATTTTGACTATTTTAGCCCACTGTGTGAGCTGTGCCAAAAATCGGAAAGTAGGGGGGATAGTGGACCTAATGGACTATAACCTGTCATATTCAATTTATTCGGAAATAGTTTTTGGTCCATACAATCCATTCAAAAGAAAATTTTTAAGGCATTTCACTCAAACACATTTGGACTATTTTAGCCCACTGTGTGAGTTGTGCCAATAATCGGAAAGTAGTGAGGGGTAGCGGACCTAATGGACTATAACCTGTCGTATTCAATTTATTCAGAATAAGTTTTTGGTCCATACAATCCATTCAAAAGAAGATTACTAACGCATTTCACTCAAATACATTTTGACTATATTAGCCCACTGTTTGAGTTGTGCCAAAAATCGGAAAGTAGGGGGAATAGCGGACCTAATGGACTATAACCTGTCATATTCAATTTATTCAGAATAAGTTTTTGGTCCATACAATCCATTCAAAAGGAGATTACTAACGCATTTCACTCAAATACATTTTGACTATATTAGCCCACTGTTTGAGTTGTGCCAAAAATCGGAAAGTAGGGGGGATAGTAGACCTAATGGACTATAACCTGTCATATTCAGTTTATTCAGAAATAGTTTTTGTCCATACAACCCATTCAAAAGAAAATTTTTAAGGCATTTCACTCAAACACATTTGGACTATTTTAGCCCACTGTGTGAGTTGTGCCAATAATCGGAAAGCAAGGGGGATAGTGGACCTAATGGACTATAACCTGTCATATTCAATTTATTCGGAAATAGTTTTTGGTCCAAACAATCCATTCAAAAGAAAATTTTTAAGGCATTTCACTCAAACACATTTTGACTATGTTAGCCCACTGTGTGAGTTGTGCCAATAATCGGAAAGCGGTGAGGGATAGCGGACCTAATGGACTATAACCTGTCGTATTCAATTTATTCAGAATAAGTTTTTGGTTCATACAATCCATTCAAAAGAAGATTACTAACGCATTTCACTCAAATACATTTTGACTATTTTAGCCCACTGTTTGAGTTGTACGAAAAATAGGAAAGTAGTGGGGGATAGTGGACCTAATGGACTATAACCTGCCATATACAATTTATTCGGAAATAGTTTTTGGTCCAAACAATCCATTCAAAAGGAAATTTTTAAGGCATTTCACTCAAACACATTTTGACTATTTTAGCCCACTGTGTGAGTTGTGCCAATAATCAGAAAGTGGTGGGGGATAGTAGACCTAATGGACTATAACCTGTCATATTCAATTTATTCAGATTTAGTTTTTGGTCCATACAATCCATTCAAAAGAAAATTTTTAAGGCATTTCATTTAAACACATTTTGACTATTTTAGCCCACTGTGTGAGTTGTGCCAATAATCAGAAAGTGGTGGGGGATAGTAGACCTAATGGACTATAACCTGTCATATTCAATTTATTCAGAATAAGTTTTTGGTCCATACAATCCATTCAAAAGAAAATTTTTAAGGCATTTCACTCAAACACTTTTGGACTATTTTAGCCCACTGTGTGAGTTGTGCCAATAATCGGAAAGTAGTGGAGGGTAGCGGACCTAATGTACTATAACCTGTCATATTCAATTTATTCAGAATAAGTTTTTGGTCCATACAATCCATTCAAAAGGAGATTACTAACGCATTTCACTCAAATACATTTTGACTATATTAGCCCACTGTTTGAGTTGTGCCAAAAATCGGAAAGTATGGGGGATAGTAGACCTAATGGACTATAACCTGTCATATTCAATTTATTCAGAATAAGTTTTTGGTCCATACAATCCATTCAAAAGGAGATTACTAACGCATTTCACTCAAATACATTTTGACTATATTAGCCCACTGTTTGAGTTGTGCCAAAAATTGGAAAGTAGGGGGGATAGTAGACCTAATGGACTATAACCTGCCATATTCAATTCATTCGGAAATAGTTTTCGGTCCATACAATCCATTCAAAAGAAAATTTTTAAGGCATTTCATTTAAACACATTTTGACTATTTTAGCCCACTGTGTGAGTTGTGCCAATAATCAGAAAGTGGTGGGGGATAGTGGACCTAATGGACTATAACCTGTCATATTCAATTTATTCAGATTTAGTTTTTGGTCCATACAATCCATTCAAAAGAAAATTTTTAAGTCATTTCACTCAAACACATTTGGACTATTTTAGCCCACTGTGTGAGTTGTGCCAATAATCGGAAAGCAGTGGGGGATAGCGGACCTAATGTACTATAACCTGTCATATTCAATTTATTCAGAATAAGTTTTTGGTCCATACAATCCATTCAAAAGGAGATTACTAACGCATTTCACTCAAATACATTTTGACTATATTAGCCCACTGTTTGAGTTGTGCCAAAAATCGGAAAGTAGGGGGGATAGTAGACCTAATGGACTATAACCTGTCATATTCAATTTATTCAGAATAAGTTTTTGGTCCATACAATCCATTCAAAAGGAGATTACTAACGCATTTCACTCAAATACATTTTGACTATATTAGCCCGCTGTTTGAGTTGTGCCAAAAATCGGAAAGTAGGGGGAATAGTAGACCTAATGGACTATAACCTGTCATATTCAATTTATTCAGAATAAGTTTTTGGTCCATACAATCCATTCAAAAGGAGATTACTAACGCATTTCACTCAAATACATTTTGACTATATTAGCCCACTGTTTGAGTTGTGCCAAAAATCGGAAAGTAGGGGGGATAGTAGACCTAATGGACTATAACCTGCCATATTCAATTTATTCGGAAATAGTTTTTGGTCCATACAATCCATTCAAAAGAAAATTTTTAAGGCATTTCACTCAAACACTTTTGGACTATTTTAGCCCACTGTGTGAGTTGTGCCAATAATCGGAAAGTAGTGGAGGGTAGCGGACCTAATGTACTATAACCTGTCATATTCAATTTATTCAGAATAAGTTTTTGGTCCATACAATCCATTCAAAAGGAGATTACTAACGCATTTCACTCAAATACATTTTGACTATATTAGCCCACTGTTTGAGTTGTGCCAAAAATTGGAAAGTAGGGGGGATAGTAGACCTAATGGAGTATAACCTGCCATATTCAATTCATTCGGAAATAGTTTTTGGTCCATACAATCCATTCAAAAGAAAATTTTTAAGGCATTTCATTTAAACACATTTTGACTATTTTAGCCCACTGTGTGAGTTGTGCCAATAATCAGAAAGTGGTGAGGGATAGTGGACCTAATGGACTATAACCTGTCATATTCAATTAATTCAGATTTAGTTTTTGGTCCATACAATCCATTCAAAAGAAAATTTTTAAGTCATTTCACTCAAACACATTTGGACTATTTTAGCCCACTGTGTGAGTTGGGCCAATAATCGGAAAGCAGTGGGGGATAGCGGACCTAATGTACTATAACCTGTCATATTCAATTTATTCAGAATAAGTTTTTGGTCCATAAAATCCATTCAAAAGAAAATTTTTAAGGCATTTCACTCAAACACATTTGGACTATTTTAGCCCACTGTGTGAGTTGCGCCAATAATCGGAAAGTAGTGGAGGGTAGCGGACCTAATGTACTATAACCTGTCATATTCAATTTATTCAGAATAAGTTTTTGGTCCATACAATCCATTCAAAAGGAGATTACTAACGCATTTCACTCAAATACATTTTGACTATATTAGCCCACTGTTTGAGTTGTGCCAAAAATCGGAAAGTAGGGGGGATAGTAGACCTAATGGACTATAACCTGTCATATTCAATTTATTCAGAATAAGTTTTTGGTCCATACAATCCATTCAAAAGGAGATTACTAACGCATTTCACTCAAATACATTTTGACTATATTAGCCCACTGTTTGAGTTGTGCCAAAAATCGGAAAGTAGGGGGAATAGCGGACCTAATGGACTATAACCTGTCATATTCAATTTATTCAGAATAAGTTTTTGGTCCATACAATCCATTCAAAAGGAGATTACTAACGCATTTCACTCAAATACATTTTGACTATATTAGCCCACTGTTTGAGTTGTGGCAAAAATCGGAAAGTAGGGGGGATAGTAGTCCTAATGGACTATAACCTGCCATATTCAATTTATTCGGAAATAGTTTTTGGTCCATACAATCCATTCAAAAGAAAATTTTTAAGGCATTTCACTCAAACACATTTTGACTATTTTAGCCCACTGTGTGAGTTGTGCCAATAATCGGAAAGTGGTGGGGGTTAGCGGACCTGATGGACTATAACCTGTCATATTCAATTTATTAGGAAATAGTTTTTGGTCCAAACAATCCATTCAAAAGAAAATTTTTAAGGCATTTCACTCAAACACATTTTGACTATTTTAGCCCACTGTGTGAGTTGTGCCAATAATCGGGAAGTGGTGGGGAATAGCGGACCTAATGGACTATAACCTGTCATATTCAATTTATTCGGAAATAGTTTTTGGTCCATACAATCCATTCAAAAGAAAATTTTTAAGTCATTTCACTTAAACACATTTGGACTATTTTAGCCCACTGTGTGAGTTGTGCCAATAATCGGAAAGTAGTGAGGGGTAGTGGACCTAATGGACTATAACCTGTCATATTCAATTTATTCGGAAATAATTTTTGGTCCATACAATCCATTCAAAAGAAAATTTTTAAGGCATTTCACCTAAACACATTTTGACTATATTTGCCCACTGTTTGAGTTGTGCCAATAATCGGAAAGTGGTGAGGGATAGCGGACCTAATGGACTATAATCTGTCATATTCAATTTATTCAGAATAAGTTTTTGGTCCATACAATCCATTCAAAAGAAGATTACTAACGCATTTCACTCAAATACATTTTGACTATGTTAGCCCACTGTTTGAGTTGTGCCAAAAATCGGAAAGTAGGGGGGATAGTAGACCTAATGGACTATAACCTGTCATATTCAATTTATTCGGAAATAGTTTTTGGTCCATACAATCCATTCAAAAGAAAATTACTAACGCATTTCACTCAAATATATTTTGACTATATTAGCCCACTGTTTGAGTTGTGCCAATAATCGGAAAGTGGTGAGGGATAGCGGACCTAATGGACTATAACCTGTCATATTCAATTTATTCAGAATAAGTTTTTGGTCCATACAATCCATTCAAAAGAAGATTACTAACGCATTTCACTCAAATACATTTTGACTATATTAGCCCACTGTTTGAGTTGTGCCAAAAATCGGAAAGTAGGGGGGATAGTAGACCTAATGGACTATAACCTGTCATATTCAATTTATTTGGAAATAGTTATTGGTCCATACAATCCATTCAAAAGAAAATTTTTAAGGCATTTCACCTAAACACATTTTGACTATATTAGCCCACTGTTTGAGTTGTGCCAATAATCGGAAAGCGGTGAGGGATAGCGGACCTAATGGACTATAACCTGTCATATTCAATTTATTCGGAAATAGTTTTTGGTCCATACAATCCATTCAAAAGAAAATTACTAACGCATTTCACTCAAATACATTTTGACTATATTAGCCCACTGTTTGAGTTGTGCCAAAAATCGGAAAGTAGGGGGGATAGTGGACCTAATGGACTATAACCTGTCATATTCAATTTATTCGGAAATAGTTTTTGGTCCATACAATCCATTCAAAAGGAAATTACTAAAGCATTTCACTCAAATACATTTTGACTATATTAGCCCACTGTTTGAGTTGTGCCAATAATCGGAAAGTGGTGAGGGATAGCGGACCTAATGGACTATAACCTGTCGTATTCAATTTATTCAGAATAAGTTTTTGGTCCATACAATCCATTCAAAAGTAGATTACTAACGCATTTCACTCAAATACATTTTGACTATATTAGCCCACTGTTTGAGTTGTGCCAAAAATCGGAAAGTAGGGGGGATAGTAGACCTAATGGACTATAACCTGTCATATTCAATTTATTTGGAAATAGTTATTGGTCCATACAATCCATTCAAAAGAAAATTTTTAAGGTATTTCACCTAAACACATTTTGACTATATTAGCCCACTGTTTGAGTTGTGCCAATAATCGGAAAGTGGTGAGGGATAGCGGACCTAATGGACTATAACCTGTCGTATTCAATTTATTCGGAAATAATTTTTGGTCCATACAATCCATTCAAAAGAAAATTTTTAAGGCATTTCACCTAAACACATTTTGACTATATTAGCCCACTGTTTGAGTTGTGCCAATAATCGGAAAGTGGTGAGGGATATGGACTAATGGACTATAACCTGTCATATTCAGTTTATTCAGAATAAGTTTTTGGTCCATACAATCCATTCAAAAGAAGATTACTAACGCATTTCACTCAAATACATTTTGACTATATTAGCCCACTGTTTGAGTTGTGCCAAAAATGGGAAAGTAGGGGGAATAGTAGACCTGATGGACTATAACCTGTCATATTCAATTTATTCGGAAATAATTTTTGGTCCATACAATCCATTCAAAAGAAAATTTTTAAGGCATTTCACCTAAACACATTTTAACTATATTAGCCCACTGTTTAGTTGTGCCAATAATCGGAAAGTGGTGAGGGATAGCGGACCTAATGGACTATAACCTGTCATATTCAATTTATTCAGAATAAGTTTTTGGTCCATACAATCCATTCAAAAGAAGATTACTAAGGCATTTCACTCATATACATTTTGACTATTTTAGCCCACTGTGTGAGTTGTGCCAAAAATCGGAAAGTAGTGTGTGATAGTAGACTTTATGGACTATAACCTGTCATATTCAATTTATTTGGAAATAGTTTTTGGTCCATACAATCCATTCAAAAGAAAATTACTAACGCATTTCACTCAAATACATTTTGACTATATTAGCCCACTGTTTGAGTTGTGCCAAAAATCGGAAAGTAGGGGGGATAGTAGACCTAATGGACTATAACCTGTCATATTCAATTTATTCGGAAATAGTTTTTGGTCCATACAATCCATTCAAAAGAAAATTACTAACGCATTTCACTCAAATACATTTTGACTATATTAGCCCACTGTTTGAGTTGTGCCAAAAATCGGAAAGTAGGGGGGATAGTAGACCTAATGGAGTATAACCTGTCATATTCAATTTATTCGGAAATAGTTTTTGGTCCATACAATCCATTCAAAAGAAAATTACTAACGCATTTCACTCAAATACATTTTGACTATATTAGCCCACTGTTTGAGTTGTGCCAAAAATGGGAAAGTAGGGGGATAGTAGACCTGATGGACTATAACCTGTCATATTCAATTTATTCGGAAATAATTTTTGGTCCATACAATCCATTCAAAAGAAAATTTTTAAGGCATTTCACCTAAACACATTTTGACTATATTAGCCCACTGTGTGAGTTGTGCCAATAATCGGAAAGTGGTGGGGGATAGTGGACCTAATGTACTATAACCTGTCATATTCAATTTATTCGGAAATAGTTTTTGGTCCAAACAATCCATTCAAAAGAAAATTTTTAAGGCATTTCACCTAAACACATTTTGACTATATTAGCCCACTGTTTGAGTTGTGCCAATAATCGGAAAGTGGTGAGGGATAGCGGACCTAATGGACTATAACCTGTCATATTCAATTTATTCGGAAATAGTTTTTGGTCCATACAATCCATTCAAAAGAAAATTACTAACGCATTTCACTCAAATACATTTTGACTATATTAGCCCACTGTTTGAGTTGTGCCAAAAATCGGAAAGTAGGGGTGATAGTGGACCTAATGGACTATAACCTGTCATATTCAATTTATTCGGAAATAGTTTTTGGTCCAAACAATCCATTCAAAAGAAAATTTTTAAGGCATTTCACCTAAACACATTTTGACTATATTAGCCCACTGTTTGAGTTGTGCCAATAATCGGAAAGTGGTGAGGGATAGCGGACCTAATGGACTATAACCTGTCATATTCAATTTATTCGGAAATAGTTTTTGGTCCAAACAATCCATTCAAAAGAAAATTTTTAAGGCTTTTCACTCAAACACATTTTGACTATTTTAGCCCACTGTGTCAGTTGTGTCAAAAATCGGAAAGTGGTGGAAGATAGTGGACCTAATGGACTACCACGAATCATACTCAGTTTATTCAGATTTAGTTTTCGGTCCATACAATCCATTCAAAAGGAAAGTTTTAAGGCATTTCACTTAAACACATTTTGACTATTTTAGCCCACTGTTTGAGTTGTGCCAATAATTGGAAAGTGGTGAGGGATAGAGGACCTAATGGACTATAACCCGTCATATTCAATTTATTCAGAATAAGTTTTTGGTCCATACAATCCATTCAAAAGGAAATTACTAACGCATTTCACTCAAATATATTTTGACTATATTAGCCCACTGTTTGAGTTGTGCCAATAATCGGAAAGTGGTGAGGGATAGCGGACCTAATGGACTATAACCTGTCATATTCAATTTATTCGGAAATAGTTTTTGGTCCAAACAATCCATTCAAAAGAAAATTTTTAAGGCATTTCACTCAAACACTTTTTGACTATGTTAGCCCACTGTGTGAGTTGTGCCAATAATCGGAAAGTGGTGGGGAATAGTGGACCTAATGGACTATAACCTGTCATATTCAATTTATTCGGAAATAGTTTTTGGTCCAAACAATCCATTCAAAAGAAAATTTTTAAGGCATTTCACTCAAACATATTTTGACTATGTTAGCCCACTGTGTGAGTTGTGCCAAAAATCGGAAAGTGGTGGGGGATAGTGGATCTAAGGGACTATAACCTGTCATATTCAGTTTATTCAGAAATAGTTTTTGGTCCATACAATCCATTCAAAAGAAAATTTTTAAGGCATTTCACTCAAACACATTTGGACTATTTTAGCCCACTGTGTGAGTTGTGCCAATAATCGGAAAGTAGTGAGGGGTAGCGGACCTAATGGACTAGAACCTGTCATATTCAATTTATTCGGAAATAGTTTTTGGTCCATACAATCCATTCAAAAGAAAATTTTTAAGTCATTTCACTTAAACACATTTTGACTATATTAGCCCACTGTTTGAGTTGTGCCAATCATCGGAAAGTGGTGAGGGATAGCGGACCTGATGGACTATAACCTGTCATATAGAATCTATTCGGAAATAAAGTAGTGGGGGATAGCGGACTTAATGGACTATAACCTGTCATATTCAATTTATTCGGAAATAGTTTTTGGTCCAAACAATCCATTCAAAAGAAAATTTTTAAGGCATTTCACTCAAACACATTTTGACTATGTTAGCCCACTGTGTGAGTTGTGCCAAAAATCGGAAAGTGGTGGGGGATAGTGGACCTAATGGACTATAACCTGTCATATTCAGTTTATTCAGAAATAGTTTTTGGTCCATACAATCCATTCAAAAGAAAATTTTTAAGGCATTTCACTCAAACACATTTGGACTATTTTAGCCCACTGTGTGAGTTGTGCCAATAATCGGAAAGTAGTGAGGGGTAGCGGACCTAATGGACTAAAACCTGTCATATAGAATTTATTCGGAAATAGTTTTTGGTCCATACAATCCATTCAAAAGAAAATTTTTAAGGCATTTCACTCAAACACATTTGGACTATTTTAGCCCACTGTGTAAGTTGTGCCAAAAATCGGAAAGTGGTGGGGGATAGTGGACCTAATGGACTATAACCTGTCATATTCAATTTATTCGGAAATAGTTTTTGGTCCAAACAATCCATTCAAAAGAAAATTTTTAAGTCATTTCACTTAAACACATTTTGACTATATTAGCCCACTGTTTGAGTTGTGCCAATAATCGGAAAGTGGTGAGGGATAGCGGACCTAATGGACTATAACCTGTCATATTCAATTTATTCAGAATAAGTTTTTGGTCCATACAATCCATTCAAAAGAAAATTTTTAAGGCATTTCACTCAAACACATTTGGACTATTTTAGCCCACTGTGTAAGTTGTGCCAAAAATCGGAAAGTGGTGGGGGATAGTGGACCTAATGGACTATAACCTGTCATATTCAATTTATTCGGAAATAGTTTTTGGTCCAAACAATTCATTCAAAAGAAAATTTTTAAGTCATTTCACTTAAACACATTTTGACTATATTAGCCCACTGTGTGAGTTGTGCCAATAATCGGAAAGTAGTGAGGGGTAGCGGACCTAATGGACTAGAACCTGTCATATTCAATTTATTCGGAAATAGTTTTTGGTCCATACAATCCATTCAAAAGAAAATTTTTAAGTCATTTCACTTAAACACATTTTGACTATATTAGCCCACTGTTTGAGTTGTGCCAATCATCGGAAAGTGGTGAGGGATAGCGGACCTGATGGACTATAACCTGTCATATAGAATCTATTCGGAAATAAAGTAGTGGGGGATAGCGGACTTAATGGACTATAACCTGTCATATTCAATTTATTCGGAAATAGTTTTTGGTCCAAACAATCCATTCAAAAGAAAATTTTTAAGGCATTTCACTCAAACACATTTTGACTATGTTAGCCCACTGTGTGAGTTGTGCCAAAAATCGGAAAGTAAGGGGGATAGTGGACCTAATGGACTATAACCTGTCATATTCAGTTTATTCGGAAATAGTTTTTGGTCCATACAATCCATTCAAAAGAAAATTTTTAAGGCATTTCACTCAAACACATTTGGACTATTTTAGCCCACTGTGTGAGTTGTGCCAATAATCGGAAAGTAGTGAGGGGTAGCGGACCTAATGGACTAAAACCTGTCATATAGAATTTATTCGGAAATAGTTTTTGGTCCATACAATCCATTCAAAAGAAAATTTTTAAGGCATTTCACTCAAACACATTTGGACTATTTTAGCCCACTGTGTAAGTTGTGCCAAAAATCGGAAAGTGGTGGGGGATAGTGGACCTAATGGACTATAACCTGTCATATTCAATTTATTCGGAAATAGTTTTTGGTCCAAACAATCCATTCAAAAGAAAATTTTTAAGTCATTTCACTTAAACACATTTTGACTATATTAGCCCACTGTTTGAGTTGTGCCAATAATCGGAAAGTGGTGAGGGATAGCGGACCAAATGGACTATAACCTGTCATATTCAATTTATTCAGAATAAGTTTTTGGTCCATACAATCCATTCAAAAGAAAATGTTTAAGGCATTTCACTTAAACACATTTTGACTATTTTAGCCCACTGTTTGAGTTGTGCCAATAATCGGAAAGTGGTGAGGGATAGAGGACCTAATGGACTATAACCCGTCATATTCAATTTATTCAGAATAAGTTTTTGGTCCAAACAATCCATTCAAAAGAAAATTACTAACGCATTTCACTCAAATACATTTTGACTATATTAGCCCACTGTTTGAGTTGTGCCAATAATCGGAAAGTGGTGAGGGATAGCGGACCTAATGGACTATAACCTGTCATATTCAATTTATTCAGAATAAGTTTTTGGTCCATACAATCCATTCAAAAGGAGATTACTAACGCATTTCACTCAAATACATTTTGACTATATTAGCCCACTGTGTTCGTTGTACCAAAAATCGGAAAGTAGTGGGTGATAGTGGACCTAATGGACTATAACCTGTCATATTCAATTTATTCGGAAATAGTTTTTGGTCCAAACAATCCATTCAAAAGAAAAGTTTTAAGGCATTTCACTTAAACACATTTTGACTATTTTAGCCCACTGTGTAAGTTCTGCCAAAAATCGGAAAGTGGTGGAGGATAGTGGAACTAATGGACTACCACGTGTCATACTCAGTTTATTCAGAATAAGTTTGTGGTTCATACAATCCATTCAAAAGAAGATTACTAACGCATTTCACTCAAATACATTTTGACTATATTAGCCCACTGTTTGAGTTGTGCCAAAAATCGGAAAGTAGGGGGAATAGCGGACCTAATGGACTATAACCTGTCATATTCAATTTATTCAGAATAAGTTTTTGGTCCATACAATCCATTCAAAAGGAGATTACTAACGCATTTCACTCAAATACATTTTGACTATATTAGCCCACTGTTTGAGTTGTGCCAAAAATCGGAAAGTAGGGGGGATAGTAGACCTAATGGACTATAACCTGTCATATTCAGTTTATTCAGAAATAGTTTTTGTCCATACAACCCATTCAAAAGAAAATTTTTAAGGCATTTCACTCAAACACATTTGGACTATTTTAGCCCACTGTGTGAGTTGTGCCAATAATCGGAAAGTGGTGGGGGATAGTGGACCTAATGGACTATAACCTGTCATATTCAATTTATTCGGAAATAGTTTTTGGTCCAAACAATCCATTCAAAAGAAAATTTTTAAGGCATTTCACTCAAACACATTTTGACTATGTTAGCCCACTGTGTGAGTTGTGCCAGAAATCGGAAAGTAGTGGGGGATAGTGGACCTAATGGACTATAACCTGTCATATTCAGTTTATTTAGAAATAGTTTTTGGTCCATACAATCCATTCAAAAGGAAATTTTTAAGGCATTTCACTCAAACACATTTGGACTATTTTAGCCCACTGTGTGAGTTGTGCCAATAATCGGAAAGTAGTGAGGGCTGGTGGAGGATAGTGGAACTAATGGACTACCACGTGTCATACTCAGTTTATTCAGAATAAGTTTGTGGTCCATACAATCCATTCAAAAGAAGATTACTAACGCATTTCACTCAAATACATTTTGACTATTTTAGCCCACTGTTTGAGTTGTACGAAAAATAGGAAAGTAGTGGGGGATAGCTTACCTAATGGACTATAACCTGTCATATACAATTTATTCGGAAATAGTTTTTGGTCCAAACAATCCATTCAAAAGAAAATTTTTAAGGCATTTCACTCAAACACATTTTGACTATTTTAGCCCACTGTGTGAGTTGTGCCAATAATCGGAAAGTGGTGGGGGATAGCGGACCTATTGGACTATAACCTGTCATATTCAATTTATTCGGAAATAGTTTTTGGTCCAAACAATCCATTCAAAAGAAAATTTTTAAGGCATTTCACTCAAACATATTTTGACTATGTTAGCCCACTGTGTGAGTTGTGCCAAAAATCGGAAAGTGGTGGAGGATAGTGGACCTAATGGACTACCACGTGTCATACTCAGTTTATTCAGATTTAGTTTTTGGTCCATACAATCCATTCAAAAGAAAAGTTTTAAGGCATTTCACTTAAACACATTTTGACTATTTTAGCCCACTGTTTGAGTTGTGCCAATAATCGGAAAGTGGTGGGGGATAGTGGACCTAATGGACTATAACCTGTCATATTCAATTTATTCGGAAATAGTTTTTGGTCCAAACAATCCATTCAAAAGAAAATTTTTAAGGCATTTCACTCAAACACTTTTTGACTATGTTAGCCCACTGTGTGAGTTGTGCCAATAATCGGAAAGTGGTGGGGAATAGTGGACCTAATGGACTATAACCTGTCATATTCAATTTATTCAGATTTAGTTTTTGGTCCATACAATCCATTCAAAAGAAAATTTTTAAGTCATTTCACTCAAACATATTTGGACTATTTTAGCCCACTGTGTGAGTTGTGCCAATAATCGGAAAGTAGTGAGGGGTAGCGGACCTAATGGACTATAACCTGTCATATAGAATTTATTCGGAAATAGTTTTTGGTCCATACAATCCATTCAAAAGAAAATTTTTAAGTCATTTCACTCAAACACATTTTGACTATTTTAGCCCACTGTGTGAGTTGTGCCAATAATCGGAAAGTGGTGGAGGATAGCGGACCTAATGGACTACCACGTGTCATACTCAGTTGATTCAGATTTAGTTTTTGGTCCATACAATCCATTCAAAAGAAAATTTTTAAGTCATTTCACTCAAACACATTTGGACTATTTTAGCCTACTGTGTGAGTTGTGCCAATAATCGGAAAGTAGTGAGGAGACCTAATGGACTATAACCTGTCATGTAGAATTTATTCGGAAATAGTTTTTGGTCCATACAATCCATTCAAAAGAAAATTTTTATGTCATTTCACTCAAACACATTTTGACTATTTTAGCCCACTGTGTGAGTTGTGCCAATAATCGGAAAGTGGTGGGGGATAGTGGACCTATTGGACTATAACCTGTCATATTCAATTTATTCGGAAATAGTTTTTGGTCCAAACAATCCATTCAAAAGAAAATTTTTAAGGCATTTCACTCAAACATATTTTGACTATGTTAGCCCACTGTGTGAGTTGTGCCAAAAATCGGAAAGTGGTGGAGGATAGTGGACCTAATGGACTACCACGTGTCATACTCAGTTTATTCAGATTTAGTTTTTGGTCCATACAATCCATTCAAAAGAAAAGTTTTAAGGCATTTCACTTAAACACATTTTGACTATTTTAGCCCACTGTTTGAGTTGTGCCAATAATCGGAAAGTGGTGGGGGATAGTGGACCTAATGGACTATAACCTGTCATATTCAATTTATTCGGAAATAGTTTTTGGTCCAAACAATCCATTCAAAAGAAAATTTTTAAGGCATTTCACTCAAACACTTTTTGACTATGTTAGCCCACTGTGTGAGTTGTGCCAATAATCGGAAAGTGGTGGGGAATAGTGGACCTAATGGACTATAACCTGTCATATTCAATTTATTCAGATTTAGTTTTTGGTCCATACAATCCATTCAAAAGAAAATTTTTAAGTCATTTCACTCAAACATATTTGGACTATTTTAGCCCACTGTGTGAGTTGTGCCAATAATCGGAAAGTAGTGAGGGGTAGCGGACCTAATGGACTATAACCTGTCATATAGAATTTATTCGGAAACAGTTTTTGGTCCATACAATCCATTCAAAAGAAAATTTTTAAGTCATTTCACTCAAACACATTTTGACTATTTTAGCCCACTGTGTGAGTTGTGCCAATAATCGGAAAGTGGTGGAGGATAGTGGACCTAATGGACTACCACGTGTCATACTCAGTTTATTCAGATTTAATTTTTGGTCCATACAATCCACTCAAAAGAAAAGTTTTAAGGCATTTCACTTAAACACATTTTGACTATTTTAGCCCACTGTTTGAGTTGTCCAATAATCGGAAAGTGGTGGGGGATAGTGGACCTAATGGACTATAACCTGTCATATTCAATTTATTCGGAAATAGTTTTTGGTCCAAACAATCCATTCAAAAGAAAATTTTTAAGGCATTTCACTCAAACACATTTTGACTATTTTAGCCCACTGTGTTCGTTGTACCAAAAATCGGAAAGTAGTGGGGGATAGCGGACCTAATGGACTATAACCTGTCATATTCAGTTTATTTGGAAATAGTTTTTGGTCCAAAAAATCCATTCAAAAGAAAATTTTTAAGGCATTTCACTCAAACACATTTTGACTATTTTAGCCCACTGTGTGAGTTGTGCCAAAAATCGGAAAGTGGTGGGGGATAGTGGACCTAATGGACTACCACGTGTCATACTCAGTTTATTCAGATTTAATTTTTGGTCCATACAATCCACTCAAAAGAAAAGTTTTAAGGCATTTCACTTAAACACATTTTGACTATTTTAGCCCACTGTTTGAGTTGTGCCAATAATCGGAAAGTGGTGAGGGATAGCGGACCTAACGGACTATAACCTGTCATATTCAATTTATTCAGAAAAAGTTTTTGGTCCATATAATCCATTCAAAAGAAGATTTCTAATGCATTTCACTCAAATAAATTTTGACTATTTTAGCCCACTGTTTGAGTTGTGCCAATAATCGGAAAGTGGTGGGGGATAGTGGACCTAATGGACTATAACCTGTCATATTCAATTTATTCGGAAATAGTTTTTGGTCCAAACAATCCATTCAAAAGAAAATTTTTAAGGCATTTCACTCAAACATATTTTGACTATGTTAGCCCACTGTGTGAGTTGTGCCAAAAATCGGAAAGTGGTGGGGGATAGTGGATCTAATGGACTATAACCTGTCATATTCAGTTTATTCAGAAATAGTTTTTGGTCCATACAATCCATTCAAAAGAAAATTTTTAAGGCATTTCACTCAAACACATTTGGACTATTTTAGCCCACTGTGTGAGTTGTGCCAAAAATCGGAAAGTGGTGGGGGATAGTGGACCTAATGGACTATAACCTGTCATATTCAATTTATTCGGAAATAGTTTTTGGTCCAAACAATCCATTCAAAAGAAAATTTTTAAGGCATTTCACTCAAACATATTTTGACTATGTTAGCCCACTGTGTGAGTTGTGCCAAAAATCGGAAAGTGGTGGAGGATAGTGGACCTAATGGACTACCACGTGTCATACTCAGTTTATTCAGATTTAGTTTTTGGTCCATACAATCCATTCAAAAGAAAAGTTTAAAGGCATTTCACTTAAACACATTTTGACTATTTTAGCCAACTGTTTGAGTTGTGCCAATAATCGGAAAGTGGTGGGTGATAGTGGACCTAATGGACTATAACCTGTCATATTCAATTTATTCGGAAATAGTTTTTGGTCCAAACAATCCTTTCAAAAGAAAATTTTTAAGGCATTTCACTCAAACACTTTTTGACTATGTTAGCCCACTGTGTGAGTTGTGCCAATAATCGGAAAGTGGTGGGGAATAGTGGACCTAATGGACTATAACCTGTCATATTCAATTTATTCGGAAATAGTTTTTGGTCCAAACAATCCATTCAAAAGAAAATTTTTAAGGCATTTCACTCAAACACATTTTGACTATTTTAGCCCACTGTGTCAGTTGTGTCAAAAATCGGAAAGTGGTGGAAGATAGTGGACCTAATGGACTACCACGTATCATACTCAGTTTATTCAGATTTAGTTTTCGGTCCATACAATCCATTCAAAAGGAAAGTTTTAAGGCATTTCACTTAAACACATTTTGACTATTTTAGCCCACTGTTTGAGTTGTGCCAATAATCGGAAAGTGGTGAGGGATAGAGGACCTAATGGACTATAACCCGTCATATTCAATTTATTCAGAATAAGTTTTTGGTCCATACAATCCATTCAAAAGGAAATTACTAACGCATTTCACTCAAATACATTTTGACTATATTAGCCCACTGTTTGAGTTGTGCCAATAATCGGAAAGTGGTGAGGGATAGCGGACCTAATGGACTATAACCTGTCATATTCAATTTATTCGGAAATAGTTTTTGGTCCAAACAATCCATTCAAAAGAAAATTTTTAAGGCATTTCACTCAAACACTTTTTGACTATGTTAGCCCACTGTGTGAGTTGTGCCAATAATCGGAAAGTGGTGGGGAATAGTGGACCTAATGGACTATAACCTGTCATATTCAATTTATTCGGAAATAGTTTTTGGTCCAAACAATCCATTCAAAAGAAAATTTTTAAGGCATTTCACTCAAACATATTTTGACTATGTTAGCCCACTGTGTGAGTTGTGCCAAAAATCGGAAAGTGGTGGGGGATAGTGGATCTAAGGGACTATAACCTGTTATATTCAGTTTATTCAGAAATAGTTTTTGGTCCATACAATCCATTCAAAAGAAAATTTTTAAGGCATTTCACTCAAACACATTTGGACTATTTTAGCCCACTGTGTGAGTTGTGCCAATAATCGGAAAGTAGTGAGGGGTAGCGGACCTAATGGACTAGAACCTGTCATATTCAATTTTTTCGGAAATAGTTTTTGGTCCATACAATCCATTCAAAAGAAAATTTTTAAGTCATTTCACTTAAACACATTTTGACTATATTAGCCCACTGTTTGAGTTGTGCCAATCATCGGAAAGTGGTGAGGGATAGCGGACCTGATGGACTATAACCTGTCATATAGAATCTATTCGGAAATAAAGTAGTGGGGGATAGCGGACTTAATGGACTATAACCTGTCATATTCAATTTATTCGGAAATAGTTTTTGGTCCAAACAATCCATTCAAAAGAAAATTTTTAAGGCATTTCACTCAAACACATTTTGACTATGTTAGCCCACTGTGTGAGTTGTGCCAAAAATCGGAAAGTGGTGGGGGATAGTGGACCTAATGGACTATAACCTGTCATATTCAGTTTATTCAGAAATAGTTTTTGGTCCATACAATCCATTCAAAAGAAAATTTTTAAGGCATTTCACTCAAACACATTTGGACTATTTTAGCCCACTGTGTGAGTTGTGCCAATAATCGGAAAGTAGTGAGGGGTAACGGACCTAATGGACTAAAACCTGTCATATAGAATTTATTCGGAAATAGTTTTTGGTCCATACAATCCATTCAAAAGAAAATTTTTAAGGCATTTCACTCAAACACATTTGGACTATTTTAGCCCACTGTGTAAGTTGTGCCAAAAATCGGAAAGTGGTGGGGGATAGTGGACCTAATGGACTATAACCTGCAATATTCAATTTATTCGGAAATAGTTTTTGGTCCAAACAATCCATTCAAAAGAAAATTTTTAAGTCATTTCACTTAAACACATTTTGACTATATTAGCCCACTGTTTGAGTTGTGCCAATAATCGGAAAGTGGTGGGGGATAGCGGACCTAATGGACTATAACCTGTCATATTCAATTTATTCAGAATAAGTTTTTGGTCCATACAATCCATTCAAAAGAAAATTTTTAAGGCATTTCACTCAAACACATTTGGACTATTTTAGCCCACTGTGTAAGTTGTGCCAAAAATCGGAAAGTGGTGGGGGATAGTGGACCTAATGGACTATAACCTGTCATATTCAATTTATTCGGAAATAGTTTTTGGTCCAAACAATCCATTCAAAAGAAAATTTTTAAGTCATTTCACTTAAACACATTTTGACTATATTAGCCCACTGTGTGAGTTGTGCCAATAATCGGAAAGTAGTGAGGGGTAGCGGACCTAATGGACTAGAACCTGTCATATTCAATTTATTCGGAAATAGTTTTTGGTCCATACAATCCATTCAAAAGAAAATTTTTAAGTCATTTCACTTAAACACATTTTGACTATATTAGCCCACTGTTTGAGTTGTGCCAATCATCGGAAAGTGGTGAGGGATAGCGGACCTGATAGACTATAACCTGTCATATAGAATCTATTCGGAAATAAAGTAGTGGGGGATAGCGGACTTAATGGACTATAACCTGTCATATTCAATTTATTCGGAAATAGTTTTTGGTCCAAACAATCCATTCAAAAGAAAATTTTTAAGGCATTTCACTCAAACACATTTTGACTATGTTAGCCCACTGTGTGAGTTGTGCCAAAAATCGGAAAGTGGTGGGGGATAGTGGACCTAATGGACTATAACCTGTCATATTCAGTTTATTCAGAAATAGTTTTTGGTCCATACAATCCATTCAAAAGAAAATTTTTAAGGCATTTCACTCAAACACATTTGGACTATTTTAGCCCACTGTGTGAGTTGTGCCAATAATCGGAAAGTAGTGAGGGGTAGCGGACCTAATGGACTAAAACCTGTCATATAGAATTTATTCGGAAATAGTTTTTGGTCCATACAATCCATTCAAAAGAAAATTTTTAAGGCATTTCACTCAAACACATTTGGACTATTTTAGCCCACTGTGTAAGTTGTGCCAAAAATCGGAAAGTGGTGGGGGATAGTGGACCTAATGGACTATAACCTGTCATATTCAATTTATTCGGAAATAGTTTTTGGTCCAAACAATCCATTCAAAAGAAAATTTTTAAGTCATTTCACTTAAACACATTTTGACTATATTAGCCCACTGTTTGAGTTGTGCCAATAATCGGAAAGTGGTGAGGGATAGCGGACCTAATGGACTATAACCTGTCATATTCAATTTATTCAGAATAAGTTTTTGGTCCATACAATCCATTCAAAAGAAAATTTTTAAGGCATTTCACTTAAACACATTTTGACTATTTTAGCCCACTGTTTGAGTTGTGCCAATAATCGGAAAGTGGTGAGGGATAGAGGACCTAATGGACTATAACCCGTCATATTCAATTTATTCAGAATAAGTTTTTGGTCCAAACAATCCATTCAAAAGAAAATTACTAACGCATTTCACTCAAATACATTTTGACTATATTAGCCCACTGTTTGAGTTGTGCCAATAATCGGAAAGTGGTGAGGGATAGCGGACCTAATGGACTATAACCTGTCATATTCAATTTATTCAGAATAAGTTTTTGGTCCATACAATCCATTCAAAAGGAGATTACTAACGCATTTCACTCAAATACATTTTGACTATATTAGCCCACTGTTTGAGTTGTGCCAAAAATCGGAAAGTAGGGGGAATAGCGGACCTAATGGACTATAACCTGTCATATTCAATTTATTCAGAATAAGTTTTTGGTCCATACAATCCATTCAAAAGGAGATTACTAACGCATTTCACTCAAATACATTTTGACTATATTAGCCCACTGTTTGAGTTGTGCCAAAAATCGGAAAGTAGGGGGGATAGTAGACCTAATGGACTATAACCTGTCATATTCAGTTTATTCAGAAATAGTTTTTGTCCATACAACCTATTCAAAAGAAAATTTTTAAGGCATTTCACTCAAACACATTTGGACTATTTTAGCCCACTGTGTGAGTTGTGCCAATAATCGGAAAGTGGTGGGGGATAGTGGACCTAATGGACTATAACCTGTCATATTCAATTTATTCGGAAATAGTTTTTGGTCCAAACAATCCATTCAAAAGAAAATTTTTAAGGCATTTCACTCAAACACATTTTGACTATGTTAGCCCACTGTGTGAGTTGTGCCAATAATCGGAAAGTAGTGAGGGTAGCGGACCTAATGGACTATAACCTGTCATATAGAATTTATTCGGAAATAGTTTTTGGTCCATACAATCCATTCAAAAGAAAATTTTTAAGTCATTTCACTCAAACACATTTTGACTATTTTAGCCCACTGTGTGAGTTGTGCCAATAATCGGAAAGTGGTGAAGGATAGCGGACCTAATGGACTACCACGTGTCATACTCAGTTTATTCAGATTTAGTTTTTGGTCCATACAATCCATTCAAAAGAAAATTTTTAAGTCATTTCACTCAAACACATTTGGACTATTTTAGCCTACTGTGTGAGTTGTGCCAATAATCGGAAAGTAGTGAGGAGACCTAATGGACTATAACCTGTCATGTAGAATTTATTCGGAAATAGTTTTTGGTCCATACAATCCATTCAAAAGAAAATTTTTATGTCATTTCACTCAAACACATTTTGACTATTTTAGCCCACTGTGTGAGTTGTGCCAATAATCGGAAAGTGGTGGGGGATAGTGGACCTATTGGACTATAACCTGTCATATTCAATTTATTCGGAAATAGTTTTTGGTCCAAACAATCCATTCAAAAGAAATTTTTTAAGGCATTTCACTCAAACATATTTTGACTATGTTAGCCCACTGTGTGAGTTGTGCCAAAAATCGGAAAGTGGTGGAGGATAGTGGACCTAATGGACTACCACGTGTCATACTCAGTTTATTCAGATTTAGTTTTTGGTCCATACAATCCATTCAAAAGAAAAGTTTTAAGGCATTTCACTTAAACACATTTTGACTATTTTAGCCCACTGTTTGAGTTGTGCCAATAATCGGAAAGTGGTGGGGGATAGTGGACCTAATGGACTATAACCTGTCATATTCAATTTATTCGGAAATAGTTTTTGGTCCAAACAATCCATTCAAAAGAAAATTTTTAAGGCATTTCACTCAAACACTTTTTGACTATGTTAGCCCACTGTGTGAGTTGTGCCAATAATCGGAAAGTGGTGGGGAATAGTGGACCTAATGGACTATAACCTGTCATATTCAATTTATTCAGATTTAGTTTTTGGTCCATACAATCCATTCAAAAGAAAATTTTTAAGTCATTTCACTCAAACATATTTGGACTATTTTAGCCCACTGTGTGAGTTGTGCCAATAATCGGAAAGTAGTGAGGGGTAGCGGACCTAATGGACTATAACCTGTCATATAGAATTTATTCGGAAATAGTTTTTGGTCCATACAATCCATTCAAAAGAAAATTTTTAAGTCATTTCACTCAAACACATTTTGACTATTTTAGCCCACTGTGTGAGTTGTGCCAATAATCGGAAAGTGGTGGAAGATAGTGGACCTAATGGACTACCACGTGTCATACTCAGTTTATTCAGATTTAATTTTTGGTCCATACAATCCACTCAAAAGAAAAGTTTTAAGGCATTTCACTTAAACACATTTTGACTATTTTAGCCCACTGTTTGAGTTGTGCCAATAATCGGAAAGTGGTGGGGGATAGTGGACCTAATGGACTATAACCTGTCATATTCAATTTATTCGGAAATAGTTTTTGGTCCAAACAATCCATTCAAAAGAAAATTTTTAAGGCATTTCACTCAAACACATTTTGACTATTTTAGCCCACTGTGTTCGTTGTACCAAAAATCGGAAAGTAGTGGGGGATAGCGGACCTAATGGACTATAACCTGTCATATTCAGTTTATTTGGAAATAGTTTTTGGTCCAAAAAATCCATTCAAAAGAAAATTTTTAAGGCATTTCACTCAAACACATTTTGACTATTTTAGCCCACTGTGTGAGTTGTGCCAAAAATCGGAAAGTGGTGGAGGATAGTGGACCTAATGGGCTACCACGTGTCATACTCAGTTTATTCAGATTTAATTTTTGGTCCATACAATCCACTCAAAAGAAAAGTTTTAAGGCATTTCACTTAAACACATTTTGACTATTTTAGCCCACTGTTTGAGTTGTGCCAATAATCGGAAAGTGGTGAGGGATAGCGGACCTAACGGACTATAACCTGTCATATTCAATTTATTCAGAATAAGTTTTTGGTCCATACAATCCATTCAAAAGAAGATTTCTAATGCATTTCACTCAAATAAATTTTGACTATTTTAGCCCACTGTTTGAGTTGTGCCAATAATCGGAAAGTGGTGGGGGATAGTGGACCTAATGGACTATAACCTGTCATATTCAATTTATTTGGAAATAGTTTTTGGTCCAAACAATCCATTCAAAAGAAAATTTTTAAGGCATTTCACTCAAACATATTTTGACTATGTTAGCCCACTGTGTGAGTTGTGCCAAAAATCGGAAAGTGGTGGGGGATAGTGGACCTATTGGACTATAACCTGTCATATTCAATTTATTCGGAAATAGTTTTTGGTCCAAACAATCCATTCAAAAGAAAATTTTTAAGGCATTTCACTCAAACACTTTTTGACTATGTTAGCCCACTGTGTGAGTTGTGCCAATAATCGGAAAGTGGTGGGGAATAGTGGACCTAATGGACTATAACCTGTCATATTCAATTTATTCGGAAATAGTTTTTGGTCCAAACAATCCATTCAAAAGAAAATTTTTAAGGCATTTCACTCAAACATATTTTGACTATGTTAGCCCACTGTGTGAGTTGTGCCAAAAATCGGAAAGTGGTGGGGGATAGTGGATCTAAGGGACTATAACCTGTCATATTCAGTTTATTCAGAAATAGTTTTTGGTCCATACAATCCATTCAAAAGAAAATTTTTAAGGCATTTCACTCAAACACATTTGGACTATTTTAGCCCACTGTTTGAGTTGTGCCAATAATCGGAAAGTGGTGAGGGATAGCGGACCTAATGGACTATAACCTGTCATATTCAGTTTATTCAGAAATAGTTTTTGGTCCATACAATCCATTCAAAAGAAAATTTTTAAGGCATTTCACTCAAACACATTTGGACTATTTTAGCCCACTGTTTGAGTTGTGCCAATAATCGGAAAGTAGTGAGGGGTAGCGGACCTAATGGACTAGAACCTGTCATATTCAATTTATTCGGAAATAGTTTTTGGTCCATACAATCCATTCAAAAGAAAATTTTTAAGTCATTTCACTTAAACACATTTTGACTATATTAGCCCACTGTTTGAGTTGTGCCAATCATCGGAAAGTGGTGAGGGATAGCGGACCTGATGGACTATAACCTGTCATATAGAATCTATTCGGAAATAAAGTAGTGGGGGATAGCGGACTTAATGGACTATAACCTGTCATATTCAATTTATTCGGAAATAGTTTTTGGTCCAAACAATCCATTCAAAAGAAAATTTTTAAGGCATTTCACTCAAACACATTTTGACTATGTTAGCCCACTGTGTGAGTTGTGCCAAAAATCGGAAAGTGGTGGGGGATAGTGGACCTAATGGACTATAACCTGTCATATTCAGTTTATTCAGAAATAGTTTTTGGTCCATACAATCCATTCAAAAGAAAATTTTTAAGGCATTTCACTCAAACACATTTGGACTATTTTAGCCCACTGTGTGAGTTGTGCCAATAATCGGAAAGTAGTGAGGGGTAGCGGACCTAATGGACTAAAACCTGTCATATAGAATTTATTCGGAAATAGTTTTTGGTCCATACAATCCATTCAAAAGAAAATTTTTAAGGCATTTCACTCAAACACATTTGGACTATTTTAGCCCACTGTGTAAGTTGTGCCAAAAATCGGAAAGTGGTGGGGGATAGTGGACCTAATGGACTATAACCTGTCATATTCAATTTATTCGGAAATAGTTTTTGGTCCAAACAATCCATTCAAAAGAAAATTTTTAAGTCATTTCACTTAAACACATTTTGACTATATTAGCCCACTGTTTGAGTTGTGCCAATAATCGGAAAGTGGTGAGGGATAGCGGACCTAATGGACTATAACCTGTCATATTCAATTTATTCAGAATAAGTTTTTGGTCCATACAATCCATTCAAAAGAAAATTTTTAAGGCATTTCACTCAAACACATTTGGACTATTTTAGCCCACTGTGTAAGTTGTGCCAAAAATCGGAAAGTGGTGGGGGATAGTGGACCTAATGGACTATAACCTGTCATATTCAATTTATTCGGAAATAGTTTTTGGTCCAAACAATCCATTCAAAAGAAAATTTTTAAGTCATTTCACTTAAACACATTTTGACTATATTAGCCCACTGTGTGAGTTGTGCCAATAATCGGAAAGTAGTGAGGGGTAGCGGACCTAATGGACTAGAACCTGTCATATTCAATTTATTCGGAAATAGTTTTTGGTCCATACAATCCATTCAAAAGAAAATTTTTAAGTCATTTCACTTAAACACATTTTGACTATATTAGCCCACTGTTTGAGTTGTGCCAATCATCGGAAAGTGGTGAGGGATAGCGGACCTGATGGACTATAACCTGTCATATAGAATCTATTCGGAAATAAAGTAGTGGGGGATAGCGGACTTAATGGACTATAACCTGTCATATTCAATTTATTCGGAAATAGTTTTTGGTCCAAACAATCCATTCAAAAGAAAATTTTTAAGGCATTTCACTCAAACACATTTTGACTATGTTAGCCCACTGTGTGAGTTGTGCCAAAAATCGGAAAGTGGTGGGGGATAGTGGACCTAATGGACTATAACCTGTCATATTCAGTTTATTCAGAAATAGTTTTTGGTCCATACAATCCATTCAAAAGAAAATTTTTAAGGCATTTCACTCAAACACATTTGGACTATTTTAGCCCACTGTGTGAGTTGTGCCAATAATCGGAAAGTAGTGAGGGGTAGCGGACCTAATGGACTAAAACCTGTCATATAGAATTTATTCGGAAATAGTTTTTGGTCCATACAATCCATTCAAAAGAAAATTTTTATGGCATTTCACTCAAACACATTTGGACTATTTTAGCCCACTGTGTAAGTTGTGCCAAAAATCGGAAAGTGGTGGGGGATAGTGGACCTAATGGACTATAACCTGTCATATTCAATTTATTCGGAAATAGTTTTTGGTCCAAACAATCCATTCAAAAGAAAATTTTTAAGTCATTTCACTTAAACACATTTTGACTATATTAGCCCACTGTTTGAGTTGTGCCAATAATCGGAAAGTGGTGAGGGATAGCGGACCTAATGGACTATAACCTGTCATATTCAATTTATTCAGAATAAGTTTTTGGTCCATACAATCCATTCAAAAGAAAATTTTTAAGGCATTTCACTTAAACACATTTTGACTATTTTAGCCCACTGTTTGAGTTGTGCCAATAATCGGAAAGTGGTGAGGGATAGAGGACCTAATGGACTATAACCCGTCATATTCAATTTATTCAGAATAAGTTTTTGGTCCAAACAATCCATTCAAAAGAAAATTACTAACGCATTTCACTCAAATACATTTTGACTATATTAGCCCACTGTTTGAGTTGTGCCAATAATCGGAAAGTGGTGAGGCATAGCGGACCTAATGGACTATAACCTGTCATATTCAATTTATTCAGAATAAGTTTTTGGTCCATACAATCCATTCAAAAGGAGATTACTAACGCATTTCACTCAAATACATTTTGACTATATTAGCCCACTGTGTTCGTTGTACCAAAAATCGGAAAGTAGTGGGTGATAGTGGACCTAATGGACTATAACCTGTCATATTCAATTTATTCGGAAATAGTTTTTAGTCCAAACAATCCATTCAAAAGAAAAGTTTTAAGGCATTTCACTTAAACACATTTTGACTATTTTAGCCCACTGTGTAAGTTCTGCCAAAAATCGGAAAGTGGTGGAGGATAGTGGAACTAATGGACTACCACGTGTCATACTCAGTTTATTCAGAATAAGTTTGTGGTCCATACAATCCATTCAAAAGAAGATTACTAACGCATTTCACTCAAATACATTTTGACTATATTAGCCCACTGTTTGAGTTGTGCCAAAAATCGGAAAGTAGGGGGAATAGCGGACCTAATGGACTATAACCTGTCATATTCAATTTATTCAGAATAAGTTTTTGGTCCATACAATCCATTCAAAAGGAGATTACTAACGCATTTCACTCAAATACATTTTGACTATATTAGCCCACTGTTTGAGTTGTGCCAAAAATCGGAAAGTAGGGGGGATAGTAGACCTAATGGACTATAACCTGTCATATTCAGTTTATTCAGAAATAGTTTTTGTCCATACAACCCATTCAAAAGAAAATTTTTAAGGCATTTCACTCAAACACATTTGGACTATTTTAGCCCACTGTGTGAGTTGTGCCAATAATCGGAAAGTGGTGGGGGATAGTGGACCTAATGGACTATAACCTGTCATATTCAATTTATTCGGAAATAGTTTTTGGTCCAAACAATCCATTCAAAAGAAAATTTTTAAGGCATTTCACTCAAACACATTTTGACTATGTTAGCCCACTGTGTGAGTTGTGCCAGAAATCGGAAAGTAGTGGGGGATAGTGGACCTAATGGACTATAACCTGTCATATTCAGTTTATTTAGAAATAGTTTTTGGTCCATACAATCCATTCAAAAGGAAATTTTTAAGGCATTTCACTCAAACACATTTGGACTATTTTAGCCCACTGTGTGAGTTGTGCCAATAATCGGAAAGTAGTGAGGGGTGGTGGAGGATAGTGGAACTAATGGACTACCACGTGTCATACTCAGTTTATTCAGAATAAGTTTGTGGTCCATACAATCCATTCAAAAGAAGATTACTAACGCATTTCACTCAAATACATTTTGACTATTTTAGCCCACTGTTTGAGTTGTACGAAAAATAGGAAAGTAGTGGGGGATAGCTTACCTAATGGACTATAACCTGTCATATACAATTTATTCGGAAATAGTTTTTGGTCCAAACAATCCATTCAAAAGGAAATTTTTAAGGCATTTCACTCAAACACATTTTGACTATTTTAGCCCACTGTGTTCGTTGTACCAAAAATCGGAAAGTGGCGTGGGATAGCGGACCTATTGGACTATAACCTGTCATATTCAATTTATTCGGAAATAGTTTTTGGTCCAAACAATCCATTCAAAAGAAAATTTTTAAGGCATTTCACTCAAACATATTTTGACTATGTTAGCCCACTGTGTGAGTTGTGCCAAAAATCGGAAAGTGGTGGAGGATAGTGGACCTAATGGACTACCACGTGTCATACTCAGTTTATTCAGATTTAGTTTTTGGTCCATACAATCCATTCAAAAGAAAAGTTTTAAGGCATTTCACTCAAACACATTTGGACTATTTTAGCCCACTGTGTGAGTTGTGCCAATAATCGGAAAGTAGTGAGGGGTGGTGGAGGATAGTGGAACTAATGGACTACCACGTGTCATACTCAGTTTATTCAGAATAAGTTTGTGGTCCATACAATCCATTCAAAAGAAGATTACTAACGCATTTCACTCAAATACATTTTGACTATTTTAGCCCACTGTTTGAGTTGTACGAAAAATAGGAAAGTAGTGGGGGATAGCTTACCTAATGGACTATAACCTGTCATATACAATTTATTCGGAAATAGTTTTTGGTCCAAACAATCCATTCAAAAGAAAATTTTTAAGGCATTTCACTCAAACACATTTTGACTATTTTAGCCCACTGTGTGAGTTGTGCCAATAATCGGAAAGTGGTGGGGGATAGTGGACCTATTGGACTATAACCTGTCATATTCAATTTATTCGGAAATAGTTTTTGGTCCAAACAATCCATTCAAAAGAAAATTTTTAAGGCATTTCACTCAAACATATTTTGACTATGTTAGCCCACTGTGTGAGTTGTGCCAAAAATCGGAAAGTAGTGGAGGATAGTGGACCTAATGGACTACCACGTGTCATACTCAGTTTATTCAGATTTAGTTTTTGGTCCATACAATCCATTCAAAAGAAAAGTTTTAAGGCATTTCACTTAAACACATTTTGACTATTTTAGCCCACTGTTTGAGTTGTGCCAATAATCGGAAAGTGGTGGGGGATAGTGGACCTAATGGACTATAACCTGTCATATTCAATTTATTCGGAAATAGTTTTTGGTCCAAACAATCCATTCAAAAGAAAATTTTTAAGGCATTTCACTCAAACACTTTTTGACTATGTTAGCCCACTGTGTGAGTTGTGCCAATAATCGGAAAGTGGTGGGGAATAGTGGACCTAATGGACTATAACCTGTCATATTCAATTTATTCAGATTTAGTTTTTGGTCCATACAATCCATTCAAAAGAAAATTTTTAAGTCATTTCACTCAAACATATTTGGACTATTTTAGCCCACTGTGTGAGTTGTGCCAATAATCGGAAAGTAGTGAGGGGTAGCGGACCTAATGGACTATAACCTGTCATATAGAATTTATTCGGAAATAGTTTTTGGTCCATACAATCCATTCAAAAGAAAATTTTTAAGTCATTTCACTCAAACACATTTTGACTATTTTAGCCCACTGTGTGAGTTGTGCCAATAATCGGATAGTGGTGGAGGATAGCGGACCTAATGGACTACCACGTGTCATACTCAGTTTATTCAGATTTAGTTTTTGGTCCATACAATCCATTCAAAAGAAAATTTTTAAGTCATTTCACTCAAACACATTTGGACTATTTTAGCCTACTGTGTGAGTTGTGCCAATAATCGGAAAGTAGTGAGGAGACCTAATGGACTATAACCTGTCATGTAGAATTTATTCGGAAATAGTTTTTGGTCCATACAATCCATTCAAAAGAAAATTTTTATGTCATTTCACTCAAACACATTTTGACTATTTTAGCCCACTGTGTGAGTTGTGCCAATAATCGGAAAGTGGTGGGGGATAGTGGACCTATTGGACTATAACCTGTCATATTCAATTTATTCGGAAATAGTTTTTGGTCCAAACAATCCATTCAAAAGAAAATTTTTAAGGCATTTCACTCAAACATATTTTGACTATGTTAGCCCACTGTGTGAGTTGTGCCAAAAATCGGAAAGTGGTGGAGGATAGTGGACCTAATGGACTACCACGTGTCATACTCAGTTTATTCAGATTTAGTTTTTGGTCCATACAATCCATTCAAAAGAAAAGTTTTAAGGCATTTCACTTAAACACATTTTGACTATTTTAGCCCACTGTTTGAGTTGTGCCAATAATCGGAAAGTGGTGGGGGATAGTGGACCTAATGGACTATAACCTGTCATATTCAATTTATTCGGAAATAGTTTTTGGTCCAAACAATCCATTCAAAAGAAAATTTTTAAGGCATTTCACTCAAACACTTTTTGACTATGTTAGCCCACTGTGTGAGTTGTGCCAATAATCGGAAAGTGGTGGGGAATAGTGGACCTAATGGACTATAACCTGTCATATTCAATTTATTCAGATTTAGTTTTTGGTCCATACAATCCATTCAAAAGAAAATTTTTAAGTCATTTCACTCAAACATATTTGGACTATTTTAGCCCACTGTGTGAGTTGTGCCAATAATCGGAAAGTAGTGAGGGGTAGCGGACCTAATGGACTATAACCTGTCATATAGAATTTATTCGGAAATAGTTTTTGGTCCATACAATCCATTCAAAAGAAAATTTTTAAGTCATTTCACTCAAACACATTTTGACTATTTTAGCCCACTGTGTGAGTTGTGCCAATAATCGGAAAGTGGTGGAGGATAGTGGACCTAATGGACTACCACGTGTCATACTCAGTTTATTCAGATTTAATTTTTGGTCCATACAATCCACTCAAAAGAAAAGTTTTAAGGCATTTCACTTAAACACATTTTGACTATTTTAGCCCACTGTTTGAGTTGTGCCAATAATCGGAAAGTGGTGGGGGATAGTGGACCTAATGGACTATAACCTGTCATATTCAATTTATTCGGAAATAGTTTTTGGTCCAAACAATCCATTCAAAAGAAAATTTTTAAGTCATTTCACTCAAACACATTTTGACTATTTTAGCCCACTGTGTGAGTTGTGCCAATAATCGGAAAGTGGTGGGGGATAGTGGACCTATTGGACTATAACCTGTCATATTCAATTTATTCGGAAATAGTTTTTGGTCCAAACAATCCATTCAAAAGAAAAGTTTTAAGGCATTTCACTTAAACACATTTTGACTATTTTAGCCCACTGTTTGAGTTGTGCCAATAATCGGAAAGTGGTGGGGGATAGTGGACCTAATGGACTATAACCTGTCATATTCAATTTATTCGGAAATAGTTTTTGGTCCAAACAATCCATTCAAAAGAAAATTTTTAAGTCATTTCACTCAAACACATTTTGACTATTTTAGCCCACTGTGTGAGTTGTGCCAATAATCGGAAAGTGGTGGAGGATAGTGGACCTAATGGACTACCACGTGTCATACTCAGTTTATTCAGATTTAATTTTTGGTCCATACAATCCACTCAAAAGAAAAGTTTTAAGGCATTTCACTTAAACACATTTTGACTATTTTAGCCCACTGTTTGAGTTGTGCCAATAATCGGAAAGTGGTGTGGGATAGTGGACCTAATGGACTATAACCTGTCATATTCAATTTATTCGGAAATAGTTTTTGGTCCATACAATCCATTCAAAAGAAAATTTTTAAGTCATTTCACTCAAACACATTTTGACTATTTTAGCCCACTGTGTGAGTTGTGCCAATAATCGGAAAGTGGTGGAGGATAGTGGACCTAATGGACTACCACGTGTCATACTCAGTTTATTCAGATTTAATTTTTGGTCCATACAATCCACTCAAAAGAAAAGTTTTAAGGCATTTCACTTAAACACATTTTGACTATTTTAGCCCACTGTTTGAGTTGTGCCAATAATCGGAAAGTGGTGGGGGATAGCGGACCTAATGGACTATAACCTGTCATATTCAGTTTATTTGGAAATAGTTTTTGGTCCAAAAAATCCATTCAAAAGAAAATTTTTAAGGCATTTCACTCAAACACATTTTGACTATTTTAGCCCACTGTGTGAGTTGTGCCAAAAATCGGAAAGTGGTGGAGGATAGTGGACCTAATGGACTACCACGTGTCATACTCAGTTTATTCAGATTTAATTTTTGGTCCATACAATCCACTCAAAAGAAAAGTTTTAAGGCATTTCACTTAAACACATTTTGACTATTTTAGCCCACTGTTTGAGTTGTGCCAATAATCGGAAAGTGGTGAGGGATAGCGGACCTAACGGACTATAACCTGTCATATTCAATTTATTCAGAATAAGTTTTTGGTCCATACAATCCATTCAAAAGAAGATTTCTAATGCATTTCACTCAAATAAATTTTGACTATTTTAGCCCACTGTTTGAGTTGTGCCAATAATCGGAAAGTGGTGGGGGATAGTGGACCTAATGGACTATAACCTGTCATATTCAATTTATTCGGAAATAGTTTTTGGTCCAAACAATCCATTCAAAAGAAAATTTTTAAGGCATTTCACTCAAACATATTTTGACTATGTTAGCCCACTGTGTGAGTTGTGCCAAAAATCGGAAAGTGGTGGGGGATAGTGGATCTAATGGACTATAACCTGTCATATTCAGTTTATTCAGAAATAGTTTTTGGTCCATACAATCCATTCAAAAGAAAATTTTTAAGGCATTTCACTCAAACACATTTGGACTATTTTAGCCCACTGTGTGAGTTGTGCCAAAAATCGGAAAGTAGTGGGGGATAGTGGACCTAATGGACTATAACCTGTCATATTCAATTTATTCGGAAATAGTTTTTGGTCCAAACAATCCATTCAAAAGAAAATTTTTAAGGCATTTCACTCAAACATATTTTGACTATGTTAGCCCACTGTGTGAGTTGTGCCAAAAATCGGAAAGTGGTGGAGGATAGTGGACCTAATGGACTACCACGTGTCATACTCAGTTTATTCAGATTTAGTTTTTGGTCCATACAATCCATTCAAAAGAAAAGTTTAAAGGCATTTCACTTAAACACATTTTGACTATTTTAGCCAACTGTTTGAGTTGTGCCAATAATCGGAAAGTGGTGGGGGATAGTGGACCTAATGGACTATAACCTGTCATATTCAATTTATTCGGAAATAGTTTTTGGTCCAAACAATCCTTTCAAAAGAAAATTTTTAAGGCATTTCACTCAAACACTTTTTGACTATGTTAGCCCACTGTGTGAGTTGTGCCAATAATCGGAAAGTGGTGGGGAATAGTGGACCTAATGGACTATAACCTGTCATATTCAATTTATTCGGAAATAGTTTTTGGTCCAAACAATCCATTCAAAAGAAAATTTTTAAGGCATTTCACTCAAACATATTTTGACTATGTTAGCCCACTGTGTGAGTTGTGCCAAAAATCGGAAAGTGGTGGGGGATAGTGGATCTAAGGGACTATAACCTGTCATATTCAGTTTATTCAGAAATAGTTTTTGGTCCATGCAATCCATTCAAAAGAAAATTTTTAAGGCATTTCACTCAAACACATTTGGACTATTTTAGCCCACTGTGTGAGTTGTGCCAATAATCGGAAAGTAGTGAGGGGTAGCGGACCTAATAGACTAGAACCTGTCATATTCAATTTATTCGGAAATAGTTTTTGGTCCATACAATCCATTCAAAAGAAAATTTTTAAGTCATTTCACTTAAACACATTTTGACTATATTAGCCCACTGTTTGAGTTGTGCCAATCATCGGAAAGTGGTGAGGGATAGCGGACCTGATGGACTATAACCTGTCATATAGAATCTATTCGGAAATAAAGTAGTGGGGGATAGCGGACTTAATGGACTATAACCTGTCATATTCAATTTATTCGGAAATAGTTTTTGGTCCAAACAATCCATTCAAAAGAAAATTTTTAAGGCATTTCACTCAAACACATTTTGACTATGTTAGCCCACTGTGTGAGTTGTGCCAAAAATCGGAAAGTGGTGGGGGATAGTGGACCTAATGGACTATAACCTGTCATATTCAGTTTATTCAGAAATAGTTTTTGGTCCATACAATCCATTCAAAAGAAAATTTTTAAGGCATTTCACTCAAACACATTTGGACTATTTTAGCCCACTGTGTGAGTTGTGCCAATAATCGGAAAGTAGTGAGGGGTAGCGGACCTAATGGACTAAAACCTGTCATATAGAATTTATTCGGAAATAGTTTTTGGTCCATACAATCCATTCAAAAGAAAATTTTTAAGGCATTTCACTCAAACACATTTGGACTATTTTAGCCCACTGTGTAAGTTGTGACAAAAATCGGAAAGTGGTGGGGGATAGTGGACCTAATGGACTATAACCTGTCATATTCAATTTATTCAGATTTAGTTTTTGGTCCATACAATCCCTTCAAAAGAAAATTTTTAAGTCATTTCACTCAAACACATTTGGACTATTTTAGCCCACTGTGTGAGTTGTGCCAAAAATCGGAAAGTGGTGGGGGATAGTGGACCTAATGGACTATAACCTGTCATATTTAATTTATTCAGATTTAGTTTTTGGTCCATACAATCCCTTCAAAAGAAAATTTTTAAGTCATTTCACTCAAACACATTTGGACTATTTTAGCCCACTGTGTGAGTTGTGCCAATAATCGGAAAGTAGTGGGGGGTAGCGGACCTAATAGGCTATAACCTGTCATATTCAGTTTATTCGGAAATAGTTTTTGGTCCATACAATCCATTCAAAAGAAAATTTTTAAGGCATTTCACTCAAACACATTTTGACTATTTTAGCCCACTGTGTGAGTTGTGCCAATAATCGGAAAGTGGCGGGGGATAGCGGACCTAATGGACTATAACCTGTCATATTCAGTTTATTCGGAAATAGTTTTTGGTCCATACAATCCATTCAAAAGAAAATTTTTAAGGCATTTCACTCAAACACATTTTGACTATTTTAGCCCACTGTGTGAGTTGTGCCAATAATCGGAAAGTGGTGGGGGATAGTGGACCTAATGGACTATAACCTGTCATATTCAATTTATTCAGATTTAGTTTTTGGTCCATACAATCCCTTCAAAAGAAAATTTTTAAGTCATTTCACTCAAACACATTTGGACTATTTTAGCCCACTGTTTGAGTTGTGCCAATAATCGGAAAGTGGTGAGGGATAGCGGACCTAACGGACTATAACCTGTCATATTCAATTTATTCAGAATAAGTTTTTGGTCCATACAATCTATTTAAAAGAAGATTTCTAATGCATTTCACTCAAATAAATTTTGACTATTTTAGCCCACTGTTTGAGTTGTGCCAATAATCGGAAAGTATTGGGGGATAGTGGACCTAATGGACTATAACCTGTCATATTCAATTTATTCGGAAATAGTTTTTGGTCCAAACAATCCATTCAAAAGAAAATTTTTAAGGCATTTCACTCAAACACATTTTGACTATGTTAGCCCACTGTGTGAGTTGTGCCAAAAATCGGAAAGTGGTGGGGGATAGTGGAGCTAATGGACTATAACCTGTCATATTCAATTTATTCAGATTTAGTTTTTGATCCATACAATCCATTCAAAAGAAAATTTTTAAGACATTTCACTCAAACACATTTTGACTATTTTAGCCCACTGTGTGAGTTGTGCCAATAATCGGAAAGTGGTGGGGGATAGTGGACCTAATGGATTATAACCTGTCATATTCAATTTATTCGGAAATAGTTTTTGGTCCATACAATCCATTCAAAAGAAAATTTTTAAGTCATTTCACTCAAATATATTTTGACTATGTTAGCCCACTGTGTGAGTTGTGCCAAAAATCGGAAAGTGGTGGAGGATAGTGGACCTAATGGACTACCGCGTGTCATACTCAGTTTATTCCGAAATAGTTTTTGGTCCATACAATCCATTCAAAAGAAAATTTTTAAGGCATTTCACTCAAACACATTTGGACTATTTTAGCCCACTGTGTGAGTTGTGCCAATAATGGGAAAGTGGTGGGGGATAGTGGACCTAATGGACTATAACCTGTCATATTCAATTTATTCGGAAATAGTTTTTGGTCCAAACAATCCATTCAAAAGAAAATTTTTAAGGCATTTCACTCAAACACATTTTGACTATGTTAGCCCACTGTGTGAGTTGTGCCAATAATCGGAAAGTGGTGGGGGATAGTGGACCTAATGGACTATAACCTGTCATATTCAATTTATTCGGAAATAGTTTTTGGTCCAAACAATCCATTCAAAAGAAAATTTTTAAGGCATTTCACTCAAACACATTTTGACTATGTTAGCCCACTGTGTGAGTTGTGCCAATAATCGGAAAGTGGTGGGGGATAGTGGACCTAATGGACTATAACCTGTCATATTCAATTTATTCGGAAATAGTTTTTGGTCCAAACAATCCATTCAAAAGAAAATTTTTAAGGCATTTCACTCAAACACATTTTGACTATGTTAGCCCACTGTGTGAGTTGTGCCAAAAATCGGAAAGTGGTGGGGGATAGTGGAGCTAATGGACTATAACCTGTCATATTCAATTTATTCAGATTTAGTTTTTGATCCATACAATCCATTCAAAAGAAAATTTTTAAGACATTTCACTCAAACACATTTTGACTATTTTAGCCCACTGTGTGAGTTGTGCCAAAAATCGGAAAATGGTGGGGGATAGTTGACCTAATGGACTATAACCTGTCATATTTAGTTTATTCCGAAATAGTTTTTGGTCCATACAATCCATTCAAAAGAAAATTTTTAAGTCATTTCACTCAAACACATTTGGACTATTTTAGCCCACTGTGTGAGTTGTGCCAATAATCGGAAAGTAGTGAGGGGTAGCGGACCTAATGGACTATAACCTGTCATGTAGAATTTATTCGGAAATAGTTTTTGGTCCATACAATCCATTCAAAAGAAAATTTTTAAGTCATTTCACTCAAACACATTTTGACTATTTTAGCCCACTGTGTGAGTTGTGCCAATAATCGGAAAGTGGTGGGGGATAGTGGACCTAATGGATTATAACCTGTCATATTCAATTTATTCGGAAATAGTTTTTGGTCCATACAATCCATTCAAAAGAAAATTTTTAAGTCATTTCACTCAAATATATTTTGACTATGTTAGCCCACTGTGTGAGTTGTGCCAAAAATCGGAAAGTGGTGGAGGATAGTGGACCTAATGGACTACCGCGTGTCATACTCAGTTTATTCAGATTTAGTTTTTGGTCCATACAATCCATTCAAAAGAAAAGTTTTAAGGCATTTCACTTAAACACATTTTGACTATTTTAGCCCACTGTTTGAGTTGTGCCAATAATCGAAAAGTGGTGGGGGATAGTGGACCTAATGGACTATAACCTGTCATATTCAATTTATTCGGAAATAGTTTTTGGTCCAAACAATCCATTCAAAAGAAAATTTTTAAGGCATTTCACTCAAACACTTTTTGACTATGTTAGCCCACTGTGTGAGTTGTGCCAATAATCGGAAAGTGGTGGGGAATAGTGGACCTAATGGACTATAACCTGTCATATTCAGTTTATTCAGAAATAGTTTTTGGTCCATACAATCCATTCAAAAGAAAATTTTTAAGGCATTTCACTCAAACACATTTGGACTATTTTAGCCCACTGTGTGAGTTGTGCCAAAAATCGGAAAGTGGTGGGGGATAGTGGACCTAATGGACTATAACCTGTCATATTTAATTTATTCAGATTTAGTTTTTGGTCCATACAATCCCTTCAAAAGAAAATTTTTAAGTCATTTCACTCAAACACATTTGGACTATTTTAGCCCACTGTGTGAGTTGTGCCAATAATCGGAAAGTAGTGGGGGGTAGCGGACCTAATAGGCTATAACCTGTCATATTCAGTTTATTCGGAAATAGTTTTTGGTCCATACAATCCATTCAAAAGAAAATTTTTAAGGCATTTCACTCAAACACATTTTGACTATTTTAGCCCACTGTGTGAGTTGTGCCAATAATCGGAAAGTGGTGGGGGATAGTGGACCTAATGGATTATAACCTGTCATATTCAATTTATTCGGAAATAGTTTTTGGTCCATACAATCCATTCAAAAGAAAATTTTTAAGTCATTTCACTCAAATATATTTTGACTATGTTAGCCCACTGTGTGAGTTGTGCCAAAAATCGGAAAGTGGTGGAGGATAGTGGACCTAATGGACTACCGCGTGTCATACTCAGTTTATTCAGATTTAGTTTTTGGTCCATACAATCCATTCAAAAGAAAAGTTTTAAGGCATTTCACTTAAACACATTTTGACTATTTTAGCCCACTGTTTGAGTTGTGCCAATAATCGAAAAGTGGTGGGGGATAGTGGACCTAATGGACTATAACCTGTCATATTCAATTTATTCGGAAATAGTTTTTGGTCCAAACAATCCATTCAAAAGAAAATTTTTAAGGCATTTCACTCAAACACTTTTTGACTATGTTAGCCCACTGTGTGAGTTGTGCCAATAATCGGAAAGTGGTGGGGAATAGTGGACCTAATGGACTATAACCTGTCATATTCAGTTTATTCAGAAATAGTTTTTGGTCCATACAATCCATTCAAAAGAAAATTTTTAAGGCATTTCACTCAAACACATTTGGACTATTTTAGCCCACTGTGTGAGTTGTGCCAAAAATCGGAAAGTGGTGGGGGATAGTGGACCTAATGGACTATAACCTGTCATATTTAATTTATTCAGATTTAGTTTTTGGTCCATACAATCCCTTCAAAAGAAAATTTTTAAGTCATTTCACTCAAACACATTTGGACTATTTTAGCCCACTGTGTGAGTTGTGCCAATAATCGGAAAGTAGTGGGGGGTAGCGGACCTAATAGGCTATAACCTGTCATATTCAGTTTATTCGGAAATAGTTTTTGGTCCATACAATCCATTCAAAAGAAAATTTTTAAGGCATTTCACTCAAACACATTTTGACTATTTTAGCCCACTGTGTGAGTTGTGCCAATAATCGGAAAGTGGCGGGGGATAGTGGACCTAATGGACTATAACCTGTCATATTCAATTTATTCGGAAATAGTTTTTAGTCCAAACAATCCATTCAAAAGAAAATTTTTAAGGCATTTCACTCAAACACATTTTGACTATGTTAGCCCACTGTGTGAGTTGTGCAAAAAATCGGAAAGTGGTGCGGGATAGTGGACCTAATGGACTATACCCTGTCATATTCAGTTTTTTCCGAAATAGTTTTTGGTCCATACAACCCATTCAAAAGAAAATTTTTAAGGCATTTCACTCAAACACATTTGGACTATTTTAGCCCACTGTGTGAGTTGTGCCAATAATGGGAAAGTGGTGGGGGATTGTGGACCTAATGGACTATAACCTGTCATATTCAATTTATTCGGAAATAGTTTTTGGTCCAAACAATCCATTCAAAAGAAAATTCTTAAGGCATTTCACTCAAACACATTTTGACTATGTTAGCCCACTGTGTGAGTTGTGCCAATAATCGGAAAGTGGTGGGGGATAGTGGACCTAATGGACTATAACCTGTCATATTCAATTTATTCGGAAATAGTTTTTGGTCCAAACAATCCATTCAAAAGAAAATTTTTAAGGCATTTCACTCAAACACATTTTGACTATGTTAGCCCACTGTGTGAGTTGTGCCAATAATCGGAAAGTGGTGGGGGATAGTGGACCTAATGGACTATAACCTGTCATATTCAATTTATTCGGAAATAGTTTTTGGTCCAAACAATCCATTCAAAAGAAAATTTTTAAGGCATTTCACTCAAACACATTTTGACTATGTTAGCCCACTGTGTGAGTTGTGCCAAAAATCGGAAAGTGGTGGGGGATAGTGGAGCTAATGGACTATAACCTGTCATATTCAATTTATTCAGATTTAGTTTTTGGTCCATACAATCCATTCAAAAGAAAATTTTTAAGACATTTCACTCAAACACATTTTGACTATTTTAGCCCACTGTGTGAGTTGTGCCAAAAATCGGAAAATGGTGGGGGATAGTGGACCTAATGGACTATAACCTGTCATATTCAATTTATTCAGATTTAGTTTTTGGTCCATACAATCCATTCAAAAGAAAATTTTTAAGTCATTTCACTCAAACACATTTGGACTATTTTAGCCCACTGTGTGAGTTGTGCCAGTAATCGGAAAGTAGTGAGGGGTAGCGGACCTAATGGACTATAACCTGTCATGTAGAATTTATTCGGAAATAGTTTTTGGTCCATACAATCCATTCAAAAGAAAATTTTTAAGTCATTTCACTCAAACACATTTTGACTATTTTAGCCCACTGTGTGAGTTGTGCCAATATTCGGAAAGTGGTGGGGGATAGTGGACCTAATGGACTATGACCTGTCATATTCAATTTATTCGGAAATAGTTTTTGGTCCAAACAATCCATTCAAAAGAAAATTTTTAAGGCATTTCACTCAAACATATTTTGACTATGTTAGCGCACTGTGTGAGTTGTGCCAAAAATCGGAAAGTGGTGGAGGATAGTGGACCTAATGGACTACCACGTGTCATACTCAGTTTATTCAGATTTAGTTTTTGGTCCATACAATCCATTCAAAAGAAAAGTTTTAAGGCATTTCACTTAAACACATTTTGACTATGTTAGCCCACTGTGTGAGTTGTGCCAATAATCGGAAAGTAGTGAGGGGTAGCGGACCTAATGGACTATAACCTGTCATATTCAGTTTATTCGGAAATAGTTTTTGGTCCAAACAATCCATTCAAAAGAAAATTTTTAAGGCATTTCACTCAAACATATTTTGACTATGTTAGCCCACTGTGTGAGTTGTGCCAAAAATCGGAAAGTGGTGGAGGATAGTGGACCTAATGGACTACCACGTGTCATACTCAGTTTATTCAGATTTAGTTTTTGGTCCATACAATCCATTCAAAAGAAAAGTTTTAAGGCATTTCACTTAAACACATTTTGACTATGTTAGCCCACTGTGTGAGTTGTGCCAATAATCGGAGAGTGGTGGGGAATAGTGGACCTAATGGACTATAACCTGTCATATTCAATTTATTCGGAAATAGTTTTTGGTCCAAACAATCCATTCAAAAGAAAATTTTTAAGGCATTTCACTCAAACACTTTTTGACTATGTTAGCCCACTTTGTGAGTTGTGCCAATAATCGGAAAGTGGTGGGGAATAGTGGACCTAATGGACTATAACCTGTCATATTCAATTTATTCGGAAATAGTTTTTGGTCCAAACAATCCATTCAAAAGAAAATTTTTAAGGCATTTCACTCAAACACATTTTGACTATGTTAGCCCACTGTGTGAGTTGTGCCAAAAATCGGAAAGTGGTGGGGGATAGTGGACCTAATGGACTATAACCTGTCATATTCAATTTATTCAGAAATAGTTTTTGGTCCATACAATCCATTCAAAAGAAAATTTTTAAGGCATTTCACTCAAACACATTTGGACTATTTTAGCCCACTGTGTGAGCTGTGCCAATAATCGGAAAGTAGTGAGGGGTAGCGGACCTAATGGACTATAACCTGTCATATAGAATTTATTCGGAAATAGTTTTTGGTCCATACAATCCATTCAAAAGAAAATTTTTAAGGCATTTCACTCAAACACATTTGGACTATTTTAGCCCACTGTGTGAGTTGTGCCAATAATCGGAAAGTAGTGAGGGGTAGCGAACCTAATGGACTATAACCTGTCATGTAGAATTTATTCGGAAATAGTTTTTGGTCCATACAATCCATTCAAAAGAAAATTTTTAAGTCATTTCACTCAAACACATTTTGACTATTTTAGCCCACTGTGTGAGTTGTGCCAATAATCGGAAAGTGGTGGGGGATAGTGGACCTAATGGACTATAACCTGTCATATTCAATTTATTCGGAAATAGTTTTTGGTCCAAACAATCCATTCAAAAGAAAATTTTTAAGGCATTTCACTCAAACATATTTTGACTATGTTAGCCCACTGTGTGAGTTGTGCCAAAAATCGGAAAGTGGTGGAGGATAGTGGACCTAATGGACTACCACGTGTCATACTCAGTTTATTCAGATTTAGTTTTTGGTCCATACAATCCATTCAAAAGAAAAGTTTTAAGGCATTTCACTTAAACACATTTTGACTATTTTAGCCCACTGTTTGAGTTGTGCCAATAATCGGAAAGTGGTGGGGGATAGTGGACCTAATGGACTATAACCTGTCATATTCAATTTATTCGGAAATAGTTTTTGGTCCAAACAATCCATTCAAAAGAAAATTTTCAAGGCATTTCACTCAAACACTTTTTGACTATGTTAGCCCACTGTGTGAGTTGTGCCAATAATCGGAAAGTGGTGGGGAATAGTGGACCTAATGGACTATAACCTGTCATATTCAATTTATTCGGAAATAGTTTTTGGTCCAAACAATCCATTCAAAAGAAAATTTTTAAGGCATTTCACTCAAACATATTTTGACTATGTTAGCCCACTGTGTGAGTTGTGCCAAAAATCGGAAAGTGGTGGGGGATAGTGGATCTAATGGACTATAACCTGTCATATTCAGTTTATTCAGAAATAGTTTTTGGTCCATACAATCCATTCAAAAGAAAATTTTTAAGGCATTTCACTCAAACACATTTGGACTATTTTAGCCCACTGTGTGAGTTGTGCCAATAATCGGAAAGTAGTGAGGGGTAGCGGACCTAATGGACTAGAACCTGTCATATTCAATTTATTCGGAAATAGTTTTTGGTCCATACAATCCATTCAAAAGGAAATTTTTAAGTCATTTCACTTAAACACATTTTGACTATATTAGCCCACTGTTTGAGTTGTGCCAATCATCGGAAAGTGGTGAGATATAGCGGACCTGATGGACTATAACCTGTCATATAGAATTTATTCGGAAATAAAGTAGTGGGGGATAGCGGACTTAATGGACTATAACCTGTCATATTCAATTTAGTCGGAAATAGTTTTTGGTCCAAACAATCCATTCAAAAGAAAATTTTTAAGGCATTTCACTCAAACACATTTTGACTATGTTAGCCCACTGTGTGAGTTGTGCCAAAAATCGGAAAGTGGTGGGGGATAGTGGACCTAATGGACTATAACCTGTCATATTCAATTTATTCAGAAATAGTTTTTGGTCCATACAATCCATTCAAAAGAAAATTTTTAAGGCATTTCACTCAAACACATTTGGACTATTTTAGCCCACTGTGTGAGATGTGCCAATAATCGGAAAGTAGTGAGGGGTAGCGGACCTAATGGACTATAACCTGTCATATAGAATTTATTCGGAAATAGTTTTTGGTCCATACAATCCATTCAAAAGAAAATTTTTAAGGCATTTCACTCAAACACATTTGGACTATTTTAGCCCACTGTGTGAGTTGTGCCAAAAATCGGAAAGTGGTGGGGGATAGTGGACCTAATGGACTATAACCTGTCATATTCAATTTATTCAGATTTAGTTTTTGGTCCATACAATCCCTTCAAAAGAAAATTTTTAAGTCATTTCACTCAAACACATTTGGACTATTTTAGCCCACTGTGTGAGTTGTGCCAATAATCGGAAAGTAGTGAGGGGTAGCGGACCTAATAGACTAGAACCTGTCATATTCAATTTATTCGGAAATAGTTTTTGGTCCATACAATCCATTCAAAAGAAAATTTTTAAGTCATTTCACTTAAACACATTTTGACTATATTAGCCCACTGTTTGAGTTGTGCCAATCATCGGAAAGTGGTGAGGGATAGCGGACCTGATGGACTATAACCTGTCATATAGAATCTATTCGGAAATAAAGTAGTGGGGGATAGCGGACTTAATGGACTATAACCTGTCATATTCAATTTATTCGGAAATAGTTTTTGGTCCATACAATCCATTCAAAAGAAAATTTTTAAGGCATTTCACTCAAACACATTTTGACTATTTTAGCCCACTGTGTGAGTTGTGCCAATAATCGGAAAGTGGTGGGGGATAGTGGACCTAATGGACTATAACCTGTCATATTCAATTTATTCGGAAATAGTTTTTGGTCCAAACAATCCATTCAAAAGAAAATTTTTAAGGCATTTCACTCAAACACATTTTGACTATGTTAGCCCACTGTGTGAGTTGTGCCAATAATCGGAAAGTAGTGAGGGGTAGCGGATCTAATGGACTATAACCTGTCATATTCAGTTTATTCGGAAATAGTTTTTGGTCCATACAATCCATTAAAAAGGAAATTTTTAAGGCATTTCACTCAAACACATTTGGACTATTTTAGCCCACTGTGTGAGTTGTGCCAATAATGGGAAAGTGGTGGGGGATTGTGGACCTAATGGACTATAACCTGTCATATTCAATTTATTCGGAAATAGTTTTTGGTCCAAACAATCCATTCAAAAGAAAATTTTTAAGGCATTTCACTCAAACACATTTTGACTATGTTAGCCCACTGTGTGAGTTGTGCCAATAATCGGAAAGTGGTGGGGGATAGTGGACCTAATGGACTATAACCTGTCATATTCAATTTATTCGGAAATAGTTTTTGGTCCAAACAATCCATTCAAAAGAAAATTTTTAAGGCATTTCACTCAAACACATTTTGACTATGTTAGCCCACTGTGTGAGTTGTGCCAATAATCGGAAAGTGGTGGGAGATAGTGGACCTAATGGACTATAACCTGTCATATTCAATTTATTCGGAAATAGTTTTTGGTCCAAACAATCCATTCAAAAGAAAATTTTTAAGGCATTTCACTCAAACACATTTTGACTATGTTAGCTCACTGTGTGAGTTGTGCCAAAAATCGGAAAGTGGTGGGGGATAGTGGAGCTAATGGACTATAACCTGTCATATTCAATTTATTCAGATTTAGTTTTTGGTCCATACAATCCATTCAAAAGAAAATTTTTAAGACATTTCACTCAAACACATTTTGACTATTTTAGCCCACTGTGTGAGTTGTACCAAAAATCGGAAAATGGTGGGGGATAGTGGACCTAATGGACTATAACCTGTCATATTCAATTTATTCAGATTTAGTTTTTGGTCCATACAATCCATTCAAAAGAAAATTTTTAAGTCATTTCACTCAAACACATTTGGACTATTTTAGTCCACTGTGTGAGTTGTGCCAATAATCGGAAAGTAGTGAGGGGTAGCGGACCTAATGGACTATAACCTGTCGTGTAGAATTTATTCGGAAATAGTTTTTGCTCCATACAATCCATTCAAAAGGAAATTTTTAAGTCATTTCACTCAAACACATTTTGACTATTTTAGCCCACTGTGTGAGTTGTGCCAATAATCGTAAAGTGGTGGGGGATAGTGGACCTAATGGACTATAACCTGTCATATTCAATTTATTCAGATTTAGTTTTTGATCCATACAATCCATTCAAAAGAAAATTTTTAAGTAATTTCACTCAAACACATTTGGACTATTTTAGCCCACTGTGTGAGTTGTGCCAATAATCGGAAAGTAGTGAGGGGTAGCGGACCTAATGGACTATAACCTGTCATGTAGAATTTATTCGGAAATAGTTTTTGGTCCATACAATCCATTCAAAAGAAAATTTTTAAGGCATTTCACTCAAACACTTTTTGACTATGTTAGCCCACTGTGTGAGTTGTGCCAATAATCGGAAAGTGGTGGGGAATAGTGGACCTAATGGACTATAACCTGTCATATTCAATTTATTCGGAAATAGTTTTTGGTCCAAACAATCCATTCAAAAGAAAATTTTTAAGGCATTTCACTCAAACATATTTTGACTATGTTAGCCCACTGTGTGAGTTGTGCCAAAAATCGGAAAGCGGTGGGGGATAGTGGATCTAATGGACTATAACCTGTCATATTCAGTTTATTCAGAAATAGTTTTTGGTCCATACAATCCATTCAAAAGAAAATTTTTAAGGCATTTCACTCAAACACATTTTGACTATTTTAGCCCACTGTGTGAGTTGTGCCAATAATCGGAAAGTGGTGGGGGATAGCGGACCTAATGGACTATAACCTGTCATATTCAATTTATTCAGATTTAGTTTTTGGTCCATACAATCCATTCAAAAGAAAATTTTTAAGTCATTTCACTCAAACACATTTGGACTATTTTAGCCCACTGTGTCAGTTATGCCAATAATCGGAAAGTAGTGAGGGGTAGCGGACCTAATGGACTATAACCTGTCATGTAGAATTTATTCGGAAATAGTTTTTGGTCCATACAATCCATTCAAAAGAAAATTTTTAAGGCATTTCACTCAAACACTTTTTGACTATGTTAGCCCACTGTGTGAGTTGTGCCAATAATCGGAAAGTGGTGGGGAATAGTGGACCTAATGGACTATAACCTGTCATATTCAATTTATTCGGAAATAGTTTTTGGTCCAAACAATCCATTCAAAAGAAAATTTTTAAGGCATTTCACTCAAATATATTTTGACTATGTTAGCCCACTGTGTGAGTTGTGCCAAAAATCGGAAAGTGGTGGGGGATAGTGGATCTAATGGACTATAACCTGTCATATTCAGTTTATTCAGAAATAGTTTTTGGTCCATACAATCCATTCAAAAGAAAATTTTTAAGGCATTTCACTCAAACACATTTGGACTATTTTAGCGCACTGTGTGAGTTGTGCCAATAATCGGAAAGTAGTGAGGGGTAGCGGACCTAATGGACTAGAACCTGTCATATTCAATTTATTCGGAAATAGTTTTTGGTCCATACAATCCATTCAAAAGAAAATTTTTAAGTCATTTCACTTAAACACATTTTGACTATATTAGCCCACTGTTTGAGTTGTGCCAATCATCGGAAAGTGGTGAGGGATAGCGGACCTGATGGACTATAACCTGTCATATAGAATTTATTCGGAAATAAAGTAGTGGGGGATAGCGGACTTAATGGACTATAACCTGTCATATTCAATTTATTCGGAAATAGTTTTTGGTCCAAACAATCCATTCAAAAGAAAATTTTTAAGGCATTTCACTCAAACACATTTTGACTATGTTAGCCCACTGTGTGAGTTGTGCCAAAAATCGGAAAGTGGTGGGGGATAGTGGACCTAATGGACTATAACCTGTCATATTCAGTTTATTCAGAAATAGTTTTTGGTCCATACAATCCATTCAATAGGAAATTTTTAAGGCATTTCACTCAAACACATTTTGACTATTTTAGCCCACTGTGTGAGTTGTGCCAATAATCGGAAAGTGGTGGGGGATAGTGGACCTAATGTATTATAAACTGTCATATTCAATTTATTCGGAAATAGTTTTTGGTCCATACAATCCATTCAAAAGAAAATTTTTAAGTCATTTCACTTAAACACATTTTGACTATATTAGCCCACTGTTTGAGTTGTGCCAATAATCGGAAAGTGGTGAGGGATAGCGGACCTAATGGACTATAACCTGTTATATTCAATTTATTCGGAAATAGTTTTTGGTCCATACAATCCATTTAAAATAAAATTTTTAAGGCATTTCACTCAAACACATTTTGACTATTTTAGCCCACTGTGTGAGTTGTGCCAATAATGGGAAAGTCGTAGGGGATAGTGGACCTAATGGACTATAACCTGTCATATTCAGTTTATTCGGAAATAGTTTTTGGTCCAAACAATCCATTTAAAAGAAAATTTTTAAGGCATTTCACTCAAACACATTTTGACTATTTTAGCCCACTGTGTTCGTTGTACCAAAAATCGGAAAAGAGTGGGGAATAGCGGACCTAATGGACTATAACCTGTCATATTCAGTTTATTCAGAAATAGTTTTTGGTCCATACAATCCATTCAAAAGAAAATTTTTAAGTCATTTCACTCAAACACATTTGGACTATTTTAGCCCACTGTGTGAGTTGTGCCAATAATCGGAAAGTAGTGAGGGGTAGCGGACCTAATGGACTATAACCTGTCATATTCAGTTTATTCGGAGATAGTTTTTGGTCCATACAATCCATTTAAAAGAAAATTTTTAAGGCATTTCACTCAAACACATTTTGACTATTTTAGCCCACTGTGTGAGTTGTGCCAATAATCGGAAAGTGGTGGGGGATAGTGGACCTAATGAACTATAACCTGTCATATTCAGTTTATTCGGAAATAGTTTTTGGTCCATACAATCCATTCAAAAGAAAATTTTTAAGTCATTTCACTTAAACACATTTTGACTATATTAGCCCACTGTTTGAGTTGTGCCAATAATCGGAAAGTGGTGAGGGATAGCGGACCTAATGGACTATAACCTGCCATGTTCAATTTATTCGGAAATAGTTTTTGGTCCATACAATCCATTCAAAAGAAAATTTTTAAGGCATTTCACTCAAACACATTTTGACTATTTTAGCCCACTGTGTGAGTTGTGCCAATAATCGGAAAGTCGTGGGGGATAGTGGACCTAATGGACTATAACCTGTCATATTCAATTTATTCGGAAATAGTTTTTGATCCAAACAATCCATTTAAAACAAAATTTTTAAGGCATTTCACTCAAACACATTTTGACTATTTTAGCCCACTGTATTCGTTGTACCAAAAATCGGAAAGTGGTGGGGGATAGCATACCTAATGGACTATAACATGTCATATTCAATTTATTTGGAAATAGTTTTTGGTCCAAACAATCCATTCAAAAGAAAATTTTTAAGGCATTTCACTCAAACATATTTTGACTATTTTAGCCCACTGTGTGAGTTGTGCCAATAATCGGAAAGTGGTGAGGAATAGTGGACCTAATGGACTATAACCTGTCATATTCAGTTTATTCAAAAATAGTTTTCGGTCCAAACAATCCATTCAAAAGAAAATTTTTAAGGCAATTCACTCAAACACATTTTGACTATGTTAGCCCACTATGTGAGTTGTGCCAAAAATCGGAAAGTGGTGGGGGATAGTGGATCTAATGGACTATAACCTGTCGTATTCAGTTTATTCAGAAAGAGTTTTTGGTCCATACAATCCATTCAAAAGAAAAGTTTTAAGGCATTTCACTTAAACACATTTTGACTATTTTAGCCCACTGTTTGAGTTGTGCCAATAATCGGAAAGTGGTGGGGATAGCGGACCTAACGGACTATAATCTGTCATATTCAATTTATTCAGAATAAGTTTTTGGTCCATACAATCCATTCAAAAGAAGATTACTAACGCATTTCACTCAAATACATTTTGACTATTTTAGCCCACTGTTTGAGTTGTGCCAATAATCGGAAAGTGGTGGGGGACAGTGGACCTAATGGACTATAACCTGTCATATTCAATTTATTCGGAAATAGTTTTTGGTCCAAACAATCCATTCGAAAGAAAATTTTTAAGGCATTTCACTCAAACACTTTTTGACTATGTTAGCCCACTGTGTGAGTTGTGCCAATAATCGGAAAGTGGTGGGGGATAGTGGACCTAATGGGCTATAACCTGTCATATTCAATTTATTCGGAAATAGTTTTTGGTCCAAACAATCCATTCAAAAGAAAATTTTTAAGGCATTTCACTCAAACACATTTTGACTATGTTAGCCCACTGTGTGAGTTGTGCCAAAAATCGGAAAGTGGTGGGGGATAGTGGATCTAATGGACCATAACCTGTCATATTCAGTTTATTCAGAAAGAGTTTTTGGTCCATACAATCTATTTAAAAGAAGATTTCTAATGCATTTCACTCAAATAAATTTTGACTATTTTAGCCCACTGTTTGAGTTGTGCCAATAATCGGAAAGTATTGGGGGATAGTGGACCTAATGGACTATAACCTGTCATATTCAATTTATTCGGAAATAGTTTTTGGTCCAAACAATCAATTCAAAAGAAAATTTTTAAGGCATTTCACTCAAACACATTTTGACTATGTTAGCCCACTGTGTGAGTTGTGCCAATAATAGGAAAGTGGTGGAGGATAGCGGACCTAATGTACTATAACCTGTCATATTCAGTTTATTCGGAAATAGTTTTTGGTCCATACAATCCATTCAAAAGAAAATTTTTAAGGCATTTCACTCAAACACATTTTGACTATTTTAGCCCACTGTGTGAGTTGTGCCAATAATCGGAAAGTGGTGGAGGATAGCGGACCTAATGGACTACCACGTGTCATACTCAGTTTATTCAGATTTAGTTTTTGGTCCAAACAATCCATTCAAAAGGAAAGTTTTAAGGCATTTCACTTAAACACATTTTGACTATTTTAGCCCACTGTGTGAGTTGTGCCAATAATGGTAAAGTGGTGAGGGATAGTGGACCTAATGAACGATAACCTGTCATATTCAGTTTATTCGGAGATAGTTTTTGGTCCATACAATCCATTCAAAAGGAAATTTTTGAGGCATTTCACTCAAACACATTTTGACTATTTTAGCCCACTGTGTGAGTTGTGCCAATAATAGGAAAGTGGTGGAGGATAGCGGACCTAATGTACTATAACCTGTCATATTCAGTTTATTCGGAAATATGTTTTGGTCCATACAATCCATTCAAAAGAAAATTTTTAAGGCATTTCACTCAAACACATTTTGACTATTTTAGCCCACTGTGTGAGTTGTGCCAATAATCGGAAAGTGGTGGAGGATAGCGGACCTAATGGACTACCACGTGTCATACTCAGTTTATTCAGATTTAGTTTTTGGTCCAAACAATCCATTCAAAAGGAAAGTTTTAAGGCATTTCACTTAAACACATTTTGACTATTTTAGCCCACTGTGTGAGTTGTGCCAATAATGGTAAAGTGGTGAGGGATAGTGGACCTAATGAACTATAACCTGTCATATTTAGTTTATTCGGAGATAGTTTTTGGTCCAAATAATCCATTCAAAAGAAAAGTTTTAAGGCATTTCACTTAAACACATTTGGACTATTTTAGCCCACTGTGTGAGTTGTGCCAATAATCGGAAAGTAGTGTGGGGTAGCGGACCTAATGGACTATAACCTGTCATATTCAATTTATTCAGATTTAGTTTTTGGTACATACAATCCATTCAAAAGAAAATTTTTAAGGCATTTCACTCAAACACATTTGGACTATTTTAGCCCACTGTGTGAGTTGTGCCAATAATCGGAAAGTAGTGTGGGGTAGCGGACCTAATGGAATATAACCTGTCATATTCAATTTATTCAGAATAAGTTTTTGGTCCATACAATCCATTCAAAAGAAGATTACTAACGCATTTCACTCAAATACATTTTGACTATATTAGCCCACTGTTTGAGTTGTGCCAAAAATCGGAAAGTAGGGGGATAGTAGACCTAAGGGACTATAACCTGTCATATTCAATTTATTCGGAAATAGTTTTTGGTCCATACAATCCATTCAAAAATTTTTAAGGCATTTCACTCAAACACATTTTGACTATTTTAGCACACTGTGTGAGATGTGCCAATAATCGGAAAGTGGTGAGGAATGGTGGACCTAATGGACTATAACCTGTCATATTCAGTTTATTCAGAAATAGTTTTTCGTCCATACAATCAATTCAAAAGAAGATTACTAATGCATTTCACTCAAACACATTTTGACTATTTTAGCCCACTGTGTGAGTTGTGCCAAAAATCGGAAAGTAGTGAGGGATAGTGGACCTAATGGACTATAACCTTTCATATTCAATTTATTCGGAAATAGTTTTTGGTCCAAACAATCCATTCAAAAGAAAATTTTTAATTCATTTCACTCAAACACATTTAGACTATTTTAGCCCACTGTGTGAGTTGTGCCAAAAATCGGAAATAAGTCGGGGATAGTGGACCTAATGGACTATAACCTGTCATATTCAATTTAGTCGGAAATAGTTTTTGGTCCATACAATCCATTCAAAAGAAAATTACTAACGCATTTCACTCACATACATTTTGACTATTTTAGCCCACTGTTTGAGTTGTGCCAAAAATCGGAAAGTAAGGGGGATAGTGGACCTAATGGACTATAACCTGTCATATTCAATTTATTCGGAAATAGTTTTTGGTCCATACAATCCATTCAAAAGAAAATTTTTAAGGCATTTCACTCAAACACATTTTGACTATTTTAGCCCACTGTGTGAGTTGTGCCAAAAATCGGAAAGTGGTGGAGGATAGTGGACCTAATGGACTACCACGTGTCATACTCAGTTTATTCAGATTTAGTTTTTGGTCCAAACAATCCATTCAAAAGAAAAGTTTTAAGGCATTTCACTTAAACACATTTTGACTATTTTAGCCCACTGTGTGAGTTGTGCCAATAATCGGAAAGTAGTGAGGGGTGGTGGAGGATAGTGGACCTAATGGACTACCACGTGTCATACTCAGTTTATTAAGAATAAGTTTTTGGTCCATACAATCCATTCAAAAGAAGATTACTAACGCATTTCACTCAAATACATTTTGACTATTTTAGCCCACTGTTTGAATTGTACGAAAAATAGCAAAGTAGTGGGGGATAGCTTACCTAATGGACTATAACCTGTCATATACAATTTATTCGGAAATAGTTTTTGGTCCAAACAATCCATTCAAAAGAAAATTTTTAAGGCATTTCACTCAAACACATTTTGACTATTTTAGCCCACTGTGTTCGTTGTACCAAAAACCGGAAAGTGGTGTGGGATAGCGGACCTAATGGGCTATAACCTGTCATATTCAATTTATTCAGATTTAGTTTTTGGTCCATACAATCCATTCAAAAGAAAATTTTTAAGGCATTTCACTCAAACACATTTGGACCATTTTAGCGCACTGTGTGAGTTGTGCCAATTATCGGAAAGTAGTGTGGGGTAGCGGACCTAATGGACTATAACCTGTCATATTCAATTTATTCAGAATAAGTTTTTGGTCCATACAATCCATTCAAAAGAAGATTACTAACGCATTTCACTCAAATACATTTTGACTATTTTAGCCCACTGTTTGAATTGTACGAAAAATAGCAAAGTAGTGGGGGATAGCTTACCTAATGGACTATAACCTGTCATATACAATTTATTCGGAAATAGTTTTTGGTCCAAACAATCCATTCAAAAGAAAATTTTTAAGGCATTTCACTCAAACACATTTTGACTATTTTAGCCCACTGTGTTCGTTGTACCAAAAACCGGAAAGTGGTGTGGGATAGCGGACCTAATGAACTATAACCTGTCATATTCAATTTATTCAGAAATAGTTTTTGGTCCATACAATCAATTCAAAAGAAGATTACTAATGCATTTCACTCAAACACATTTTGACTATTTTAGCCCACTGTGTGAGTTGTGCCAAAAATCGGAAAGTAGTGGGGGATAGTGGACCTAATGGACTATAACCTTTCATATTCAATTTATTCGGAAATAGTTTTTGGTTCAAACAATCCATTCAAAAGAAAATTTTTAATTCATTTCACTCAAACACATTTAGACTATTTTAGCCCACTGTGTGAGTTGTGCCAAAAATCGGAAAGTAGTGTGGGGTAGCGGACCTAATGGACTATAACCTGTCATATTCAATTTATTCAGAATAAGTTTTTGGTCCATACAATCCATTCAAAAGAAGATTACTAACGCATTTCACTCAAATACATTTTGACTATATTAGCCCACTGTTTGAGTTGTTCCAAAAATCGGAAAGTAGGGGGATAGTAGACCTAAGGGACTATAACCTGTCATATTCAATTTATCGGGAAATAGTTTTTGGTCCATACAATCCATTCAAAAATTTTTAAGGCATTTCACTCAAACACATTTTGACTATTTTAGCACACTGTGTGAGTTGTGCCAATAATCGGAAAGTGGTGAGGAATAGTGGACCTAATGGACTATAACCTGTCATATTCAGTTTATTCAGAAATAGTTTTTGGTCCATACAATCAATTCAAAAGAAGATTACTAATGCATTTCACTCAAACACATTTTGACTATTTTAGCCCACTGTGTGAGTTGTGCCAAAAATCGGAAAGTAGTGGGGGATAGTGGACCTAATGGACTATAACCTTTCATATTCAATTTATTCGGAAATAGTTTTTGGTTCAAACAATCCATTCAAAAGAAAATTTTTAATTCATTTCACTCAAACACATTTAGACTATTTTAGCCCACTGTGTGAGTTGTGCCAAAAATCGGAAATAAGTCGGGGATAGTGGACCTAATGGACTATAACCTGTCATATTCAATTTAGTCGGAAATAGTTTTTGGTCCATACAATCCATTCAAAAGAAAATTACTAACGCATTTTACTCACAAACATTTTAACTATTTTAGCCCACTGTTTGAGTTGTGCCAAAAATCGGAAAGTAAGGGGGATAGTGGACCTAATGGACTATAACCTGTCATATTCAATTTATTCGGAAATAGTTTTTGGTCCATACAATCCATTCAAAAGAAAATTTTTAAGGCATTTCACTCAAACACATTTTGACTATTTTAGCCCACTGTGTGAGTTGTGCCAAAAATCGGAAAGTGGTTGAGGATAGTGGACCTAATGGACTACCACGTGTCATACTCAGTTTATTCAGATTTAGTTGTTGGTCCATACAATCCATTCAAAAGAAAAGTTCTAAGGCATTTCACTTAAACACATTTTGACTATTTTAGCCCACTGTGTGAGTTGTGCCAATAATCGGGAAGTGGTGAGGGATAGTGGACCTAATGGACTATAACCTGTCATATTCAATTTATTCGGAAATAGTTTTTGGTCCATATAATCCATTCAAAAGAATATTTTTAAGGCATTTCACTCAAACACATTTTGACTATATTAGCCCACTGTTTGAGTTGTGCCAATAATCGGAAAGTGGTGGGGGATAGTGGACCTAATGGACTATAACCTGTCATATTCAATTTATTCGGAGATAGTTTTTGGTCCAAACAATCCATTCAAAAGAAAAGTTTTAAGGCATTTCACTTAAACACATTTTGACTATTTTAGCCCACTGTGTGAGTTGTGCCAAAAATCAGAAAGTAGTGAGGGATAGTGGGCCTAATGGACTATAGCCTGTCATATTCAGTTTATTCAGAAATAATTTTTGGTCCATAAAATCCATTCAAAAGAAGATTACTAAGGCATTTCACTCATATACATTTTGCCTATTTTAGCCCACTGTGTGAGTTGTGCCAAAAATCGGAAAGCAGTGTGTGATAGTAGACTTAATGGGCTATAACATGTCATATTCAATTTATTCGGAAATAGTTTTTGGTCCATACAATCCATTCAAAAGAAAATTTTTAAGGCATTTCACTCAAACACATTTTGTCTATATTAGCCCACTGTTTGAGTTGTGCCAATAATCGGAAAGTGGTTGAGGATAGCGGACCTAATGTACTATAACCTGTCATATTCGGTTTATTCCGAAATAGTTTTTGGTCCATACAATCCATTCAAAAGGAAATTTTTGAGGCATTTCACTCAAACACATTTTGACTATTTTAGCCCACTGTGTGAGTTGTGCCAATAACAGGAAAGCGGTGGAGGATAGCGGACCTAATGTACTATAACCTGTCATATTCAGTTTATTCGGAAATAGTTTTTGGTCCATACAATCCATTCAAAAGAAAATTTTTAAGGCATTTCACTCAAACACATTTTGACTATTTTAGCCCACTGTGTGAGTTGTGCCAATAATCGGAAAGTGGTGGAGGATAGCGGACCTAATGGACTACCACGTGTCATACTCAGATTATTCAGATTTAGTTTTTGGTCCAAACAATCCATTCAAAAGGAAAGTTTTAAGGCATTTCACTTAAACACATTTTGACTATTTTAGCCCACTGTGTGAGTTGTGCCAAAAATCAGAAAGTGGTGAGGGATAGTGGACCTAATGAACTATAACCTGTCATATTCAATTTATTCGGAGATAGTTTTTGGTCCAAATAATCCATTCAAAAGAAAAGTTTTAAGGCATTTCACTTAAACACATTTTGACTATTTTAGCCCACTGTGTGAGTTGTGCCAAAAATCACAAAGTGGTGAGGGATAGTGGACCTAATGAGCTATAACCTGTCATATTCAATTTATTCGGAGATAGTTTTTGGTCCAAATAATCCATTCAAAAGAAAAGTTTTAAGGCATTTCACTTAAACACATTTGACTATTTTAGCCCACTGTGTGAGTTGAGCCAATAATCGGAAAGTAGTGGGGGATAGCGGACCTAGTGGACTATAACCTGTCATATTCAATTTATTCAGAATAAGTTTTTGGTCCATACAATCCATTCAAAAGAAAATTTTTAAGGCATTTCACTCAAACACATTTGGACTATTTTAGCCCACTGTGTGAGTTGTGCCAATAATCGGAAAGAAGTGTGGGGTAGCGGACCTAATGGACTATAACCTGTCATATTCAATTTATTCAGAATAAGTTTTTGGTCCATACAATCCATTCAAAAGAAGATTACTAACGCATTTCACTCAAATACATTTTGACTATATTAGCCCACTGTTTGAGTTGTGCCAAAAATCGGAAAGTAGGGGGATAGTAGACCTAAGGGACTATAACCTGTCATATTCAGTTTATTCGGAAATAGTTTTTGGTCCATACAATCCATTCAATAGAAAATTTTTAAGGCATTTCACTCAAACACATTTTGACTATTTTAGCCCACTGTGTGAGTTGTGCCAAAAATCAGAATGTAGTGAGGGATAGTGGACCTAATGGACTATAACCTGTCATATTCAATTTATTCGGAAATAGTTTTTGGTCCAAATAATCCATTCAAAAGAAAAGTTTTAAGGCATTTCACTTAAACACATTTTGACTATTTTAGCCCACTGTGTGAGTTGTGCCAAAAATCACAAAGTGGTGAGGGATAGTGGACCTAATGAGCTATAACCTGTCATATTCAATTTATTCGGAGATAGTTTTTGGTCCAAATAATCCATTCAAAAGAAAAGTTTTAAGGCATTTCACTTAAACACATTTGACTATTTTAGCCCACTGTGTGAGTTGAGCCAATAATCGGAAAGTAGTGGGGGATAGCGGACCTAGTGGACTATAACCTGTCATATTCAATTTATTCAGAATAAGTTTTTGGTCCATACAATCCATTCAAAAGAAAATTTTTAAGGCATTTCACTCAAACACATTTGGACTATTTTAGCCCACTGTGTGAGTTGTGCCAATAATCGGAAAGAAGTGTGGGGTAGCGGACCTAATGGACTATAACCTGTCATATTCAATTTATTCAGAATAAGTTTTTGGTCCATACAATATATTCAAAAGAAGATTACTAACGCATTTCACTCAAATACATTTTGACTATATTAGCCCACTGTTTGAGTTGTGCCAAAAATCGGAAAGTAGGGGGATAGTAGACCTAAGGGACTATAACCTGTCATATTCAATTTATTCGGAAATAGTTTTTGGTCCATACAATCCATTCAATAGAAAATTTTTAAGGCATTTCACTCAAACACATTTTGACTATTTTAGCCCACTGTGTGAGTTGTGCCAAAAATCAGAAAGTAGTGAGGGATAGTGGGCCTAATGGACTATAGCCTGTCATATTCAGTTTATTCAGAAATAATTTTTGGTCCATAAAATCCATTCAAAAGAAGATTACTAAGGCATTTCACTCATATACATTTTGCCTATTTTAGCCCACTGTGTGAGTTGTGCCAAAAATCGGAAAGCAGTGTGTGATAGTAGACTTAATGGGCTATAACATGTCATATTCAATTTATTCGGAAATAGTTTTTGGTCCATACAATCCATTCAAAAGAAAATTTTTAAGGCATTTCACTCAAACACATTTTGTCTATATTAGCCCACTGTTTGAGTTGTGCCAATAATCGGAAAGTGGTTGAGGATAGCGGACCTAATGTACTATAACCTGTCATATTCGGTTTATTCCGAAATAGTTTTTGGTCCATACAATCCATTCAAAAGGAAATTTTTGAGGCATTTCACTCAAACACATTTTGACTATTTTAGCCCACTGTGTGAGTTGTGCCAATAATAGGAAAGTGGTGGAGGATAGCGGACCTAATGGACTACCACGTGTCATACTCAGATTATTCAGATTTAGTTTTTGGTCCAAACAATCCATTCAAAACGAAAGTTTTAAGGCATTTCACTTAAACACATTTTGACTATTTTAGCCCACTGTGTGAGTTGTGCCAAAAATCAGAAAGTGGTGAGGGATAGTGGACCTAATGAACTATAACCTGTCATATTCAATTTATTCGGAGATAGTTTTTGGTCCAAATAATCCATTCAAAAGAAAAGTTTTAAGGCATTTCACTTAAACACATTTTGACTATTTTAGCCCACTGTGTGAGTTGTGCCAAAAATCACAAAGTGGTGGGGGATAGTGGGCCTAATGGCTATAACCTGTCATATTCAATTTATTCAGATTTAGTTTCTGGTCCATACAATCCATTCAAAAGAAAATTTTTAAGTCATTTCACTTAAACACATTTGGACTATTTTAGCCCACTGTGTGAGTTGTGCAATAATCGGAAAGCAGTGGGGGATAGCGGACGTAATGGACTATAACCTGTCATATTCAATTTATTCAGAATAAGTTTTTGGTCCATACAATCCATTCAAAAGAAAATTTTTAAGGCATTTCACTCAAACACATTTGGACTATTTAAGCCCACTGTGTGAGTTGTGCCAACAAGCGGAAAGTAGTGGAGGGTAGCGGACCTAATGGACTATAACCTGTCATATTCAATTTATTCAGAATAAGTTTTTGGTCCATACAATCCATTCAAAAGGAGATTACTAACGCATTTCACTCAAATACATTTTGACTATATTAGCCCACTGTTTGAGTTGTGCCAAAAATCGGAAAGTAGGGGGGATAGTAGACCTAATGGACTATAACCTGTCATATTCAATTTATTCGGAAATAGTTTTTGGTCCATACAATCCATTCAAAAGAAAATTACTAACGCATTTCACTCAAATACATTTTGACTATATTAGCCCACTGTTTGAGTTGTGCCAAAAATCGGAAAGTAGGGGGGATAGTAGACCTAATGGACTATAACCTGTCATATTCAATTTATTCGGAAATAGTTTTTGGTCCATACAATCCATTCAAAAGAAAATTTTTAAGGCATTTCACTCAAACACATTTTGACTATTTTAGCCCACTGTGTGAGTTGTGCCAAAAATCGGAAAGTGGTGGAGGATAGTGGACCTAATGGACTACCACGTGTCATACTCAGTTTATTCAGATTTAGTTTTTGGTCCATACAATCCATTAAAAGAAAATTTTTAAGGCATTTCACTCAAACACATTTTGACTATTTTAGCCCACTGTGTGAGTTGTGCCAATAATCAGAAAGTAGTGGGGGATAGCGGACCTAATGGACTATAACCTTTCATATTCAATTTATTCGGAAATAGTTTTTGGTCCAAACAATCCATTCAAAAGAAAATTTTTAATTCATTTCACTCAAACACATTTAGACTATTTTAGCCCACTGTGTGAATTGTGCCAAAAATCGGAAATAAGTCGGGGATAGTGGACCTAATGGACTATAACCTGTCATATTCAATTTATTCGGAAATAGTTTTTGGTCCATACAATCCATTCAAAAGAAAATTTTTAAGGCATTTCACTCAAACACATTTTGACTATTTTAGCCCACTGTGTGAGTTGTGCCAAAAATCGGAAAGTGGTGGAGGATAGTGGACCTAATGGACTACCACGTGTCATACTCAGTTTATTCAGATTTAGTTTTTGGTCCAAACAATCCATTCAAAAGAAAAGTTTTAAGGCATTTCACTTAAACACATTTTGACTATTTTAGCCCACTGTGTGAGTTGTGCCAATAATGGTAAAGTGGTGAGGGATAGTGGACCTAATAAACTATAACCTGTCATATTCAATTTATTCGGAAATAGTTTTTGGTCTAAATAATCCATTCAAAAGAAAAGTTTTAAGGCATTTCACTTAAACACATTTTGACTATTTTAGCCCACTGTGTGAGTGTTGCCAATAATCGGAAAGTGGTTGAGGATAGTGGACCTAATGGACTACCACGTGTCATACTCAGTTTATTCAGATTTAGTTTTTGGTCCATACAATCCATTCAAAAGAAAAGTTTTAAGGCATTTCACTTAAACACATTTTGACTATTTTAGCCCACTGTGTGAGTTGTGCCAATAATCGGGAAGTGGTGAGGGATAGTGGACCTAATGGACTATAACCTGTCATATTCAATTTATTCGGAAATAGTTTTTGGTCCATACAATCCATTCAAAAGAAAATTTTTAAGGCATTTCACTCAAACACATTTTGACTATTTTAGCCCACTGTGTGAGCTGTGCCAAAAATCGGAAAGTAAGGGGGATAGTGGACCTAATGGACTATAACCTGCCATATTCAATTTAGTCGGAAATAGTTTTTGGTCCATACAATCCATTCAAAAGAAAATTACTAACGCATTTCACTCACATACATTTTGACTATTTTAGCCCACTGTTTGAGTTGTGCCAAAAATCGGAAAGTAAGGGGGATAGTGGACCTAATGGACTATAACCTGTCATATTCAATTTATTCGGAAATAGTTTTTGGTCCATACAATCCATTCAAAAGAATATTTTTGAGGCATTTCACTCAAACACATTTTGACTATTTTAGCCCACTGTGTGAGTTGTGCCAATAATCGGAAAGTGGTGAGGAATAGTGGACCTAATGGACTATAACCTGTCATATTCAGTTTATTCAGAAATAGTTTTTGGTCCATACAATCAATTCAAAAGAAGATTACTAAGGCATTTCACTCAAACACATTTTGATAATTTTTTTGCCCACTGTGTGAGTTGTGCCAAAAATCGGAAAGTAGGGGGGATAGTGGACCTAATGCACTATAACCTGTCATATTCAGTTTATTCGGAAATAGTTTTTGGTCCATACAATCCATTCAAAAGAAAATTTTTAAGGCATTTCACTCAAACACATTTTGACTATTTTAGCCCACTGTGTGAGTTGTGCCAAAAATCGGAAAGTGGTGGAGGATAGTGGACCTAATGGACTACCACGTGTCATACTCAGTTTATTCAGATTTAGTTTTTGGTCCAAACAATCCATTCAAAAGAAAAGTTTTAAGGCATTTCACTCAAACACATTTTGACTATTTTAGCCCACTGTGTGAGTTGTGCCAATAATGGTAAAGTGGTGAGGGATAGTGGACCTAATGGACTATAACCTGTCATATTCAGTTTATTCAGAAATAGTTTTTGGTCCATACAATCAATTCAAAAGAAGATTACTAAGGCATTTCACTCAAACACATTTTGATAATTTTTTTGCCCACTGTGTGAGTTGTGCCAAAAATCGGAAAGTAGGGGGGATAGTGGACCTAATGCACTATAACCTGTCATATTCAGTTTATTCGGAAATAGTTTTTGGTCCATACAATCCATTCAAAAGAAAATTTTTAAGGCATTTCACTCAAACACATTTTGACTATTTTAGCCCACTGTGTGAGTTGTGCCAAAAATCGGAAAGTGGTGGAGGATAGTGGACCTAATGGACTACCACGTGTCATACTCAGTTTATTCAGATTTAGTTTTTGGTCCAAACAATCCATTCAAAAGAAAATTTTTAAGGCATTTCACTCAAACACATTTTGACTATTTTAGCCCACTGTGTGAGTTGTGCCAAAAATCGGAAAGTGGTGGAGGATAGTGGACCTAATGGACTACCACGTGTCATACTCAGTTTATTCAGATTTAGTTTTTGGTCCAAACAATCCATTCAAAAGAAAAGTTTTAAGGCATTTCACTCAAACACATTTTGATAATTTTTTTGCCCACTGTGTGAGTTGTGCCAAAAATCGGAAAGTAGGGGGGATAGTGGACCTAATGCACTATAACCTGTCATATTCAGTTTATTCGGAAATAGTTTTTGGTCCATACAATCCATTCAAAAGAAAATTTTTAAGGCATTTCACTCAAACACATTTTGACTATTTTAGCCCACTGTGTGAGTTGTGCCAAAAATCGGAAAGTGGTGGAGGATAGTGGACCTAATGGACTACCACGTGTCATACTCAGTTTATTCAGATTTAGTTTTTGGTCCAAACAATCCATTCAAAAGTAAAGTTTTAAGGCATTTCACTTAAACACATTTTGACTATTTTAGCCCACTGTGTGAGCTGTGCCAAAAATCGGAAAGAAGGGGGGATAGTGGACCTAATGGACTATAACCTGTCATATTCAATTTATTCGGAAATAGTTTTTGGTCCATACAATCCATTCAAAAGAAAATTTTTAAGGCATTTCACTCAAACACATTTTGACTATTTTAGCCCACTGTGTGAGTTGTGCCAAAAATCGGAAAGTGGTGGCGGATAGTGGACCTAATGGACTACCACGTGTCATACTCAGTTTATTCAGATTTAGTTTTTGGTCCAAACAATCCATTCAAAAGAAAAGTTTTAAGGCATTTCACTCAAACACATTTTGACTATTTTAGCCCACTGTGTGAGTTGTGCCAATAATGGTAAAGTGGTGAGGGATAGTGGACCTAATGAGCTATAACCTGTCATATTCAATTTATTCGGAGATAGTTTTTGGTCCAAATAATCCATTCAAAAGAAAAGTTTTAAGGCATTTCACTTAAACACATTTTGACTATTTTAGCCAACTGTGTGAGTTGTGCCAATAATCGGAAAGTGGTTGAGGATAGTGGACCTAATGGGCTACCACGTGTCATACTCAGTTTATTCAGATTTAGTTTTTGGTCCATACAATCCATTCAAAAGGAAAGTTTTAAGGCATTTCACTTAAACACATTTTGACTATTTTAGCCCACTCTGTGAGTTGTGCCAATAATCGGAAAGTGGTGAGGGATAGTGGACCTAATGGGCTATAACCTTTCATATTCAATTTATTCGGAGAGAGTTTTTGGTCCAAACAATCCATTCAAAAGAAAAGTTTTAAGTTTTTTTTTAAGTTTTTTTTTCACTTAAACACATTTTGACTATTTTAGCCCACTGTGTGAGCTGTGCCAAAAATCGGAAAGTAGGGGGGATAGTGGACCTAATGGACTATAACCTGTCATATTCAGTTTATTCGGAAATAGTTTTGGGTCCATACAATCCATTCAAAAGAAAATTTTTAAGGCATTTCACTCAAACACATTTTGACTATTTTAGCCTACTGTGTGAGTTGTGCCAATAATCGGAAAGTGGCGAGGGATAGTGGACCTAATGGACTATAACCTGTCATATTCAGTTTATTCAGAATAAGTTTTTGGTCCATACAATCAATTCAAAAGAAAATTACTAACGCATTTCACTCAAATACATTTTGACTATTTTAGCCCACTGTTTGAGTTGTGCCAAAAATCGGAAAGTAGGGGGGATAGAGGACCTAATGGACTATAACCAGCCATATTCAATTTATTCGGAAATAGTTTTTGGTCCAAACAATCCATTCAAAAGAAATTTTTTAAGGCATTTCACTCAAACACATTTTGACTATTTTAGCCCACTGTGTGAGTTGTGCCAAAAATCGGAAAGTGGTTGAGGATAGTGGACCTAATGGACTACCACGTGTCGTACTCAGTTTATTCAGACTTAGTTTTTGGTCCATACAATCCATTTAAAAGAAAAGTTTTAAGGCATTTCACTTAAACACATTTTGACTATTTTAGCCCACTGTGTGAGTTGTGCCAAAAATCGGAAAGTGGTTGAGGATAGTGGACCTAATGGACTACCACGTGTCGTACTCAGTTTATTCAGACTTAGTTTTTTGGTCCATACAATCCATTTAAAAGAAAAGTTTTAAGGCATTTCACTTAAACACATTTTGACTATTTTAGCCCACTGTGTAAGTTGTGCCAAAAATCGGAAAGTGGTGGAGGATAGTGGACCTAATGGACTACCACGTGTCATACTCAGTTTATTCAGATTTAGTTTTTGGTCCAAACAATCCATTCAAAAGAAAAGTTTTAAGGCATTTCACTTAAACACATTTTGACTATTTTAGCCCACTGTGTGAGTTGTGCCAAAAATCGGAAAGTGGTTAAGGATAGTGGACCTAATGGACTACCACGTGTCATACTCAGTTTATTCAGATTTAGTTTTTGGTCCAAACAATCCATTCAAAAGAAAAGTTTTAAGGCATTTCACTTAAACACATTTTGACTATTTTAGCCCACTGTGTGAGTTGTGCCAAAAATCGGAAAGTAGGGGGGATAGTGGACCTAATGGACTATAACCTGTCATATTCAGTTTATTCGGAAATAGTTTTTGGTCCATACAATCAATTCAAAAGAAGATTACTAAGGCATTTCACTCAAACACATTTTGACTATTTTAGCCCACTGTGTGAGTTGTGCCAAAAATCGGAAAGTAGTGGGGGATAGTGGACCTAATGGACTATAACCTGTCGTATTCAATTTATTCGGAAATAGTTTTTGGTCCATACAATCCATTCAAAAGAAAATTTTTAAGGCATTTCATTCAAACACATTTTGTCTATATTAGCCCACTGTGTGAGCTGTGCCAAAAATCGGAAAGTAGGGGGGATAGTGGACCTAATGGACTATAACCTGTCATATTCAGTTTATTCGGAAATAGTTTTTGGTCCATACAATCCATTCAAAAGAAAATTACTAACGCATTTCACTCACATACATTTTTACTATTTTAGCCCACTGTTTGAGTTGTGCCAAAAATCGGAAAGTAAGGGGGATAGTGGACCTAATGGACTATAACCTGTCATATTCAATTTATTCGGAAATAGTTTTTGGTCCATACAATCCATTCAAAAGAATATTTTTGAGGCATTTCACTCAAACACATTTTGACTATTTTAGCCCACTGTGTGAGTTGTGCCAATAATCGGAAAGTGGTGAGGAATAGTGGACCTAATGGACTATAACCTGTCATATTCAGTTTATTCAGAAATAGTTTTTGGTCCATACAATCAATTCAAAAGAAGATTACTAAGGCATTTCACTCAAACACATTTTGACTATTTTAGCCCACTGTGTGAGTTGTGCCAAAAATCGGAAAGTATTGGGGGATAGTGGACCTAATGGACTATAACCTGTCATATTCAATTTATTCGGAAATAGTTTTTGGTCCATACAATCCATTCAAAAGAAAATTTTTAAGGCATTTCATTCAAACACATTTTGTCTATAGTAGCCCACTGTGTAAGCTGTGCCAAAAATCGGAAAGTAGGGGGGATAGTGGACCTAATGGACTATAACCTGTCATATTCAGTTTATTCGGAAATAGTTTTTGGTCCATACAATCCATTCAAAAGAAAATTACTAAAGCATTTCACTCACATACATTTTGACTATTTTAGCCCACTGTTTGAGTTGTGCCAAAAATCGGAAAGTAAGGGGGATAGTGGACCTAATGGACTATAACCTGTCATATTCAATTTATTCGGAAATAGTTTTTGGTCCATACATTCCATTCAAAAGAATATTTTTGAGGCATTTCACTCAAACACATTTTGACTATTTTAGCCCACTGTGTGAGTTGTGCCAATAATCGGAAAGTGGTGAGGAATAGTGGACCTAATGGACTATAACCTGTCATATTCAGTTTATTCAGAAATAGTTTTTGGTCCATACAGTCAATTCAAAAGAAGATTACTAAGGCATTTCACTCAAACACATTTTGACTATTTTAGCCCACTGTGTGAGTTGTGCCAAAAATCGGAAAGTAGTGGGGGATAGTGGACCTAATGGACTATAACCTGTCATATTCAATTTATTCGGAAATAGTTTTTGGTCCATACAATCCATTCAAAAGAAAATTTTTAAGGCATTTCACTCAAACACATTTTGTCTATATTAGCCCACTGTGTGAGCTGTGCCAAAAATCGGAAAGTAGGGGGGATAGTGGACCTAATGGACTATAACCTGTCATATTCAGTTTATTCGGAAATAGTTTTTGGTCCATACAATCCATTCAAAAGAAAATTACTAACGCATTTCAGTCACATACATTTTGACTATTTTAGCCCACTGTTTGAGTTGTGCCAAAAATCGGAAAGTAAGGGGGATAGTGGACCTAATGGACTATAACCTGTCATATTCAATTTATTCGGAAATAGTTTTTGGTCCATACAATCCATTCAAAAGAAAATTTTTAAGGCATTTCACTCAAACACATTTTGACTATTCTAGCTCACTGTGTGAGCTGTGCCAAAAATCGGAAAGTAAGGGGGATAGTGGACCTAATGGACTATAACCTGCCATATTCAATTTAGTCGGAAATAGTTTTTGGTCCATACAATCCATTCAAAAGAAAATTACTAACGCATTTCACTCACATACATTTTGACTATTTTAGCCCACTGTTTGAGTTGTGCCAAAAATCGGAAAGTAAGGGGGATAGTGGACCTAATGGACTATAACCTGTCATATTCAATTTATTCGGAAATAATTTTTGGTCCATACAATCCATTCAAAAGAATATTTTTGAGGCATTTCACTCAAACACATTTTGACTATTTTAGCCCACTGTGTGAGTTGTGCCAATAATCGGAAAGTGGTGAGGAATAGTGGACCTAATGGACTATAACCTGTCATATTCAGTTTATTCAGAAATAGTTTTTGGTCCATACAATCAATTCAAAAGAAGATTACTAAGGCATTTCACTCAAACACATTTTGACTATTTTAGCCCACTGTGTGAGTTGTGCCAAAAATCGGAAAGTAGGGGGGATAGTGGACCTAATGCACTATAACCTGTCATATTCAGTTTATTCGGAAATAGTTTTTGGTCCATACAATCCATTCAAAAGAAAATTTTTAAGGCATTTCACTCAAACACATTTTGACTATTTTAGCCCACTGTGTGAGTTGTGCCAAAAATCGGAAAGTGGTGGAGGATAGTGGACCTAATGGACTACCACGTGTCATACTCAGTTTATTCAGATTTAGTTTTTGGTCCAAACAATCCATTCAAAAGTAAAGTTTTAAGGCATTTCACTTAAACACATTTTGACTATTTTAGCCCACTGTGTGAGCTGTGCCAAAAATCGGAAAGTAAGGGGGATAGTGGACCTAATGAACTATAACCTGTCATATTCAATTTAGTCGGAAATAGTTTTTGGTCCATACAATCCATTCAAAAGAAAATTTTTAAGGCATTTCACTCAAACACATTTTGACTATTTTAGCCCACTGTGTGAGTTGTGCCAAAAATCGGAAAGTGGTGGAGGATAGTGGACCTAATGGACTATAACCTGTCATATTCAATTTATTCGGAAATAGTTTTTGGTCCATACAATCCATTCAAAAGAATATTTTTGAGGCATTTCACTCAAACACATTTTGACTATTTTAGCCCACTGTGTGAGTTATGCCAATAATCGGAAAGTGGTGAGGGATAGTGGACCTAATGGACTATAACCTGTCATATTCAGTTTATTCAGAAATAGTTTTTGGTCCAAACAATCCATTCAAAAGTAAAGTTTTAAGGCATTTCACTTAAACACATTTTGACTATTTTAGCCCACTGTGTGAGTTGTGCCAATAATCAGAAAGTAGTGGGGGATAGCGAACCTAATGGACTATAACCTGTCATATTCAGTTTATTCGGAAATAGTTTTTGGTCCATACAATCCATTCAAAAGAAAATTACTAAAGCATTTCACTCACATACATTTTGACTATTTTAGCCCACTGTTTGAGTTGTGCCAAAAATCGGAAAGTAAGGGGGATAGTGGACCTAATGGACTATAACCTGTCATATTCAATTTATTCGGAAATAGTTTTTGGTCCATACAATCCATTCAAAAGAATATTTTTGAGGCATTTCACTCAAACACATTTTGACTATTTTAGCCCACTGTGTGAGTTATGCCAATAATCGGAAAGTGGTGAGGGATAGTGGACCTAATGGACTATAACCTGTCATATTCAGTTTATTCGGAAATAGTTTTTGGTCCATACAATCCATTCAAAAGAAAATTACTAAAGCATTTCACTCACATACATTTTGACTATTTTAGCCCACTGTTTGAGTTGTGCCAAAAATCGGAAAGTAAGGGGGATAGTGGACCTAATGGACTACCACGTGTCATACTCAGTTTATTCAGATTTAGTTTTTGGTCCATACAATCCATTAAAAGAAAATTTTTAAGGCATTTCACTCAAACACATTTTGACTATTTTAGCCCACTGTGTGAGTTGTGCCAATAATCAGAAAGTAGTGGGGGATAGCGGACCTAATGGACTATAACCTTTCATATTCAATTTATTCGGAAATAGTTTTTGGTCCAAACAATCCATTCAAAAGAAAATTTTTAATTCATTTCACTCAAACACATTTAGACTATTTTAGCCCACTGTGTGAATTGTGCCAAAAATCGGAAATAAGTCGGGGATAGTGGACCTAATGGACTATAACCTGTCATATTCAATTTAGTCGGAAATAGTTTTTGGTCCATACAATCCATTCAAAAGAAAATTACTAACGCATTTCACTCACATACATTTTGACTATTTTAGCCCACTGTTTGAGTTGTGCCAAAAATCGGAAAGTAAGGGGGATAGTGGACCTAATGGACTATAACCTGTCATATTCAATTTATTCGGAAATAGTTTTTGGTCCATACAATCCATTCAAAAGAAAATTTTTAAGGCATTTCACTCAAACACATTTTGACTATTTTAGCCCACTGTGTGAGTTGTGCCAAAAATCGGAAAATGGTGGAGGATAGTGGACCTAATGGACTACCACGTGTCATACTCAGTTTATTCAGATTTAGTTTTTGGTCCAAACAATCCATTCAAAAGAAAAGTTTTAAGGCATTTCACTTAAACACATTTTGACTATTTTAGCCCACTGTGTGAGTTGTGCCAATAATGGTAAAGTGGTGAGGGATAGTGGACCTAATAAACTATAACCTGTCATATTCAATTTATTCGGAAATAGTTTTTGGTCTAAATAATCCATTCAAAAGAAAAGTTTTAAGGCATTTCACTTAAACACATTTTGACTATTTTAGCCCACTGTGTGAGTGTTGCCAATAATCGGAAAGTGGTTGAGGATAGTGGACCTAATGGACTACCACGTGTCATACTCAGTTTATTCAGATTTAGTTTTTGGTCCATACAATCCATTCAAAAGAAAAGTTTTAAGGCATTTCACTTAAACACATTTTGACTATTTTAGCCCACTGTGTGAGTTGTGCCAATAATCGGGAAGTGGTGAGGGATAGTGGACCTAATGGACTATAACCTGTCATATTCAATTTATTCGGAAATAGTTTTTGGTCCATACAATCCATTCAAAAGAAAATTTTCAAGGCATTTCACTCAAACACATTTTGACTATTTTAGCCCACTGTGTGAGCTGTGCCAAAAATCGGAAAGTAAGGGGGATAGTGGACCTAATGGACTATAACCTGCCATATTCAATTTAGTCGGAAATAGTTTTTGGTCCATACAATCCATTCAAAAGAAAATTACTAACGCATTTCACTCACATACATTTTGACTATTTTAGCCCACTGTTTGAGTTGTGCCAAAAATCGGAAAGTAACGGGGATAGTGGACCTAATGGACTATAACCTGTCATATTCAATTTATTCGGAAATAGTTTTTGGTCCATACAATCCATTCAAAAGAATATTTTTGAGGCATTTCACTCAAACACATTTTGACTATTTTAGCCCACTGTGTGAGTTGTGCCAATAATCGGAAAGTGGTGAGGAATAGTGGACCTAATGGACTATAACCTGTCATATTCAGTTTATTCAGAAATAGTTTTTGGTCCATACAATCAATTCAAAAGAAGATTACTAAGGCATTTCACTCAAACACATTTTGATAATTTTTTTGCCCACTGTGTGAGTTGTGCCAAAAATCGGAAAGTAGGGGGGATAGTGGACCTAATGCACTATAACCTGTCATATTCAGTTTATTCGGAAATAGTTTTTGGTCCATACAATCCATTCAAAAGAAAATTTTTAAGGCATTTCACTCAAACACATTTTGACTATTTTAGCCCACTGTGTGAGTTGTGCCAAAAATCGGAAAGTGGTGGAGGATAGTGGACCTAATGGACTACCACGTGTCATACTCAGTTTATTCAGATTTAGTTTTTGGTCCAAACAATCCATTCAAAAGTAAAGTTTTAAGGCATTTCACTTAAACACATTTTGACTATTTTAGCCCACTGTGTGAGCTGTGCCAAAAATCGGAAAGAAGGGGGGATAGTGGACCTAATGGACTATAACCTGTCATATTCAATTTATTCGGAAATAGTTTTTGGTCCATACAATCCATTCAAAAGAAAATTTTTAAGGCATTTCACTCAAACACATTTTGACTATTTTAGCCCACTGTGTGAGTTGCGCCAAAAATCGGAAAGTGGTGGCGGATAGTGGACCTAATGGACTACCACGTGTCATACTCAGTTTATTCAGATTTAGTTTTTGGTCCAAACAATCCATTCAAAAGAAAAGTTTTAAGGCATTTCACTCAAACACATTTTGACTATTTTAGCCCACTGTGTGAGTTGTGCCAATAATGGTAAAGTTGTGAGGGATAGTGGACCTAATGAGCTATAACCTGTCATATTCAATTTATTCGGAGATAGTTTTTGGTCCAAATAATCCATTCAAAAGAAAAGTTTTAAGGCATTTCACTTAAACACATTTTGACTATTTTAGCCAACTGTGTGAGTTGTGCCAATAATCGGAAAGTGGTTGAGGATAGTGGACCTAATGGGCTACCACGTGTCATACTCAGTTTATTCAGATTTAGTTTTTGGTCCATACAATCCATTCAAAAGGAAAGTTTTAAGGCATTTCACTTAAACACATTTTGACTATTTTAGCCCACTCTGTGAGTTGTGCCAATAATCGGAAAGTGGTGAGGGATAGTGGACCTAATGGGCTATAACCTTTCATATTCAATTTATTCGGAGAGAGTTTTTGGTCCAAACAATCCATTCAAAAGAAAAGTTTTAAGTTTTTTTTTAAGTTTTTTTTTCACTTAAACACATTTTGACTATTTTAGCCCACTGTGTGAGCTGTGCCAAAAATCGGAAAGTAGGGGGGATAGTGGACCTAATGGACTATAACCTGTCATATTCAGTTTATTCGGAAATAGTTTTGGGTCCATACAATCCATTCAAAAGAAAATTTTTAAGGCATTTCACTCAAACACATTTTGACTATTTTAGCCTACTGTGTGAGTTGTGCCAATAATCGGAAAGTGGCGAGGGATAGTGGACCTAATGGACTATAACCTGTCATATTCAGTTTATTCAGAATAAGTTTTTGGTCCATACAATCAATTCAAAAGAAAATTACTAACGCATTTCACTCAAATACATTTTGACTATTTTAGCCCACTGTTTGAGTTGTGCCAAAAATCGGAAAGTAGGGGGGATAGAGGACCTAATGGACTATAACCAGCCATATTCAATTTATTCGGAAATAGTTTTTGGTCCAAACAATCCATTCAAAAGAAATTTTTTAAGGCATTTCACTCAAACACATTTTGACTATTTTAGCCCACTGTGTGAGTTGTGCCAAAAATCGGAAAGTGGTTGAGGATAGTGGACCTAATGGACTACCACGTGTCGTACTCAGTTTATTCAGACTTAGTTTTTGGTCCATACAATCCATTTAAAAGAAAAGTTTTAAGGCATTTCACTTAAACACATTTTGACTATTTTAGCCCACTGTGTGAGTTGTGCCAAAAATCGGAAAGTGGTTGAGGATAGTGGACCTAATGGACTACCACGTGTCGTACTCAGTTTATTCAGACTTAGTTTTTGGTCCATACAATCCATTTAAAAGAAAAGTTTTAAGGCATTTCACTTAAACACATTTTGACTATTTTAGCCCACTGTGTAAGTTGTGCCAAAAATCGGAAAGTGGTGGAGGATAGTGGACCTAATGGACTACCACGTGTCATACTCAGTTTATTCAGATTTAGTTTTTGGTCCAAACAATCCATTCAAAAGAAAAGTTTTAAGGCATTTCACTTAAACACATTTTGACTATTTTAGCCCACTGTGTGAGTTGTGCCAAAAATCGGAAAGTAGGGGGGATAGTGGACCTAATGGACTATAACCTGTCATATTCAGTTTATTCGGAAATAGTTTTTGGTCCATACAATCAATTCAAAAGAAGATTACTAAGGCATTTCACTCAAACACATTTTGACTATTTTAGCCCACTGTGTGAGTTGTGCCAAAAATCGGAAAGTAGTGGGGGATAGTGGACCTAATGGACTATAACCTGTCATATTCAATTTATTCGGAAATAGTTTTTGGTCCATACAATCCATTCAAAAGAAAATTTTTAAGGCATTTCATTCAAACACATTTTGTCTATATTAGCCCACTGTGTGAGCTGTGCCAAAAATCGGAAAGTAGGGGGGATAGTGGACCTAATGGACTATAACCTGTCATATTCAGTTTATTCGGAAATAGTTTTTGGTCCATACAATCCATTCAAAAGAAAATTACTAACGCATTTCACTCACATACATTTTTACTATTTTAGCCCACTGTTTGAGTTGTGCCAAAAATCGGAAAGTAAGGGGGATAGTGGACCTAATGGACTATAACCTGTCATATTCAATTTATTCGGAAATAGTTTTTGGTCCATACAATCCATTCAAAAGAATATTTTTGAGGCATTTCACTCAAACACATTTTGACTATTTTAGCCCACTGTGTGAGTTGTGCCAATAATCGGAAAGTGGTGAGGAATAGTGGACCTAATGGACTATAACCTGTCATATTCAGTTTATTCAGAAATAGTTTTTGGTCCATACAATCAATTCAAAAGAAGATTACTAAGGCATTTCACTCAAACACATTTTGACTATTTTAGCCCACTGTGTGAGTTGTGCCAAAAATCGGAAAGTAGTGGGGGATAGTGGACCTAATGGACTATAACCTGTCATATTCAATTTATTCGGAAATAGTTTTTGGTCCATACAATCCATTCAAAAGAAAATTTTTAAGGCATTTCATTCAAACACATTTTGTCTATATTAGCTCACTGTGTAAGCTGTGCCAAAAATCGGAAAGTAGGGGGGATAGTGGACCTAATGGACTATAACCTGTCATATTCAGTTTATTCGGAAATAGTTTTTGGTCCATACAATCCATTCAAAAGAAAATTACTAAAGCATTTCACTCACATACATTTTGACTATTTTAGCCCACTGTTTGAGTTGTGCCAAAAATCGGAAAGTAAGGGGGATAGTGGACCTAATGGACTATAACCTGTCATATTCAATTTATTCAGAAATAGTTTTTGGTCCATACATTCCATTCAAAAGAATATTTTTGAGGCATTTCACTCAAACACATTTTGACTATTTTAGCCCACTGTGTGAGTTGTGCCAATAATCGGAAAGTGGTGAGGAATAGTGGACCTAATGGACTATAACCTGTCATATTCAGTTTATTCAGAAATAGTTTTTGGTCCATACAGTCAATTCAAAAGAAGATTACTAAGGCATTTCACTCAAACACATTTTGACTATTTTAGCCCACTGTGTGAGTTGTGCCAAAAATCGGAAAGTAGTGGGGGATAGTGGACCTAATGGACTATAACCTGTCATATTCAATTTATTCGGAAATAGTTTTTGGTCCATACAATCCATTCAAAAGAAAATTTTTAAGGCATTTCACTCAAACACATTTTGTCTATATTAGCCCACTGTGTGAGCTGTGCCAAAAATCGGAAAGTAGGGGGGATAGTGGACCTAATGGACTATAACCTGTCATATTCAGTTTATTCGGAAATAGTTTTTGGTCCATACAATCCATTCAAAAGAAAATTACTAACGCATTTCAGTCACATACATTTTGACTATTTTAGCCCACTGTTTGAGTTGTGCCAAAAATCGGAAAGTAAGGGGGATAGTGGACCTAATGGACTATAACCTGTCATATTCAATTTATTCGGAAATAGTTTTTGGTCCATACAATCCATTCAAAAGAAAATTTTTAAGGCATTTCACTCAAACACATTTTGACTATTTTAGCTCACTGTGTGAGCTATGCCAAAAATCGGAAAGTAAGGGGGATAGTGGACCTAATGGACTATAACCTGCCATATTCAATTTAGTCGGAAATAGTTTTTGGTCCATACAATCCATTCAAAAGAAAATTACTAACGCATTTCACTCACATACATTTTGACTATTTTAGCCCACTGTTTGAGTTGTGCCAAAAATCGGAAAGTAAGGGGGATAGTGGACCTAATGGACTATAACCTGTCATATTCAATTTATTCGGAAATAATTTTTGGTCCATACAATCCATTCAAAAGAATATTTTTGAGGCATTTCACTCAAACACATTTTGACTATTTTAGCCCACTGTGTGAGTTGTGCCAATAATCGGAAAGTGGTGAGGAATAGTGGACCTAATGGACTATAACCTGTCATATTCAGTTTATTCAGAAATAGTTTTTGGTCCATACAATCAATTCAAAAGAAGATTACTAAGGCATTTCACTCAAACACATTTTGACTATTTTAGCCCACTGTGTGAGTTGTGCCAAAAATCGGAAAGTAGGGGGGATAGTGGACCTAATGCACTATAACCTGTCATATTCAGTTTATTCGGAAATAGTTTTTGGTCCATACAATCCATTCAAAAGAAAATTTTTAAGGCATTTCACTCAAACACATTTTGACTATTTTAGCCCACTGTGTGAGTTGTGCCAAAAATCGGAAAGTGGTGGAGGATAGTGGACCTAATGGACTACCACGTGTCATACTCAGTTTATTCAGATTTAGTTTTTGGTCCAAACAATCCATTCAAAAGTAAAGTTTTAAGGCATTTCACTTAAACACATTTTGACTATTTTAGCCCACTGTGTGAGCTGTGCCAAAAATCGGAAAGTAAGGGGGATAGTGGACCTAATGAACTATAACCTGTCATATTCAATTTAGTCGGAAATAGTTTTTGGTCCATACAATCCATTCAAAAGAAAATTACTAACGCATTTCACTCACATACATTTTGACTATTTTAGCCCACTGTTTGAGTTGTACCAAAAATCGGAAAGTAAGGGGAATAGTGGACCTAATGGACTATAACCTGTCATATTCGATTTATTCGGAAATAGTTTTTGGTCCAAACAATCCATTGAAAAGAAAATTTTTAAAGCATTTCACACAAACACATTTTGACTATTTTAGCCCACTGTGTGAGTTGTGCCAAAAATCGGAAAGTAGGGGGGATAGTGGACCTAATGGACTATAACCTGTCATATTCAGTTTATTCGGAAATAGTTTTTGGTCCATACAATCAATTCAAAAGAAGATTACTAAGGCATTTCACTCAAACACATTTTGACTATTTTAGCCCACTGTGTGAGTTGTGCCAAAAATCGGAAAGTAGTGGGGGATAGTGGACCTAATGGACTATAACCTGTCATATTCAATTTATTCGGAAATAGTTTTTGGTCCATACAATCCATTCAAAAGAAAATTTTTAAGGCATTTCATTCAAACACATTTTGACTATATTAGCCCACTGTGTGAGCTGTGCCAAAAATCGGAAAGTAGGGGGGATAGTGGACCTAATGGACTATAACCTGTCATATTCAGTTTATTCGGAAATAGTTTTTGGTCCATACAATCCATTCAAAAGAAAATTACTAAAGCATTTCACTCACATACATTTTGACTATTTTAGCCCACTGTTTGAGTTGTGCCAAAAATCGGAAAGTAAGGGGGATAGTGGACCTAATGGACTATAACCTGTCATATTCAATTTATTCGGAAATAGTTTTTGGTCCATACAATCCATTCAAAAGAATATTTTTGAGGCATTTCACTCAAACACATTTTGACTATTTTAGCCCACTGTGTGAGTTATGCCAATAATCGGAAAGTGGTGAGGGATAGTGGACCTAATGGACTATAACCTGTCATATTCAGTTTATTCAGAAATAGTTTTTGGTCCATACAATCAATTCAAAAGAAGATTACTAAGGCATTTCACTCAAACACATTTTGACTATTTTAGCCCACTGTGTGAGTTGTGCCAAAAATCGGAAAGTAGTGGGGGATAGTGGACCTAATGGACTATAACCTGTCATATTCAATTTATTCGGAAATAGTTTTTGGTCCATACAATCCATTAAAAAGAAAATTTTTAAGGCATTTCACTCAAACACATTTTGTCTATATTAGCCCACTGTGTGAGCTGTGCCAAAAATCGGAAAGTAGGGGGGATAGTGGACCTAATGGACTATAACCTGTCATATTCAGTTTATTCGGAAATAGTTTTTGGTCCATACAATCCATTCAAAAGAAAATTACTAACGCATTTCACTCACATACATTTTGACTATTTTAGCCCACTGTTTGAGTTGTGCCAAAAATCGGAAAGTAAGGGGGATAGTGGACCTAATGGACTATAACCTGTCATATTCAATTTATTCGGAAATAGTTTTTGGTCCATACAATCCATTCAAAAGAAAATTTTTAAGGCATTTCACTCAAACACATTTTGACTATTTTAGCCCACTGTGTGAGCTGTGCCAAAAATCGGAAAGTAAGGGGGATAGTGGACCTAATGGACTATAACCTGCCATATTCAATTTAGTCGGAAATAGTTTTTGGTCCATACAATCCATTCAAAAGAAAATTACTAACGCATTTCACTCACATACATTTTGACTATTTTAGCCCACTGTTTGAGTTGTGCCAAAAATCGGAAAGTAAGGGGGATAGTGGACCTAATGGACTATAACCTGTCATATTCAATTTATTCGGAAATAGTTTGTGGTCCATACAATCCATTCAAAAGAATATTTTTGAGGCATTTCACTCAAACACATTTTGACTATTTTAGCCCACTGTGTGAGTTGTGCCAATAATCGGAAAGTGGTGAGGAATAGTGGACCTAATGGACTATAACCTGTCATATTCAGTTTATTCAGAAATAGTTTTTGGTCCATACAATCAATTCAAAAGAAGATTACTAAGGCATTTCACTCAAACACATTTTGACTATTTTAGCCCACTGTGTGAGTTGTGCCAAAAATCGGAAAGTAGGGGGGATAGTGGACCTAATGCACTATAACCTGTCATATTCAGTTTATTCGGAAATAGTTTTTGGTCCATACAATCCATTCAAAAGAAAATTTTTAAGGCATTTCACTCAAACACATTTTGACTATTTTAGCCCACTGTGTGAGTTGTGCCAAAAATCGGAAAGTGGTGGAGGATAGTGGACCTAATGGACTACCACGTGTCATACTCAGTTTATTCAGATTTAGTTTTTGGTCCAAACAATCCATTCAAAAGTAAAGTTTTAAGGCATTTCACTTAAACACATTTTGACTATTTTAGCCCACTGTGTGAGCTGTGCCAAAAATCGGAAAGAAGGGGGGATAGTGGACCTAATGGACTATAACCTGTCATATTCAATTTATTCGGAAATAGTTTTTGGTCCATACAATCCATTCAAAAGAAAATTTTTAAGGCATTTCACTCAAACACATTTTGACTATTTTAGCCCACTGTGTGAGTTGTGCCAAAAATCGGAAAGTGGTGGCGGATAGTGGACCTAATGGACTACCACGTGTCATACTCAGTTTATTCAGATTTAGTTTTTGGTCCAAACAATCCATTCAAAAGAAAAGTTTTAAGGCATTTCACTCAAACACATTTTGACTATTTTAGCCCACTGTGTGAGTTGTGCCAATAATGGTAAAGTGGTGAGGGATAGTGGACCTAATGAGCTATAACCTGTCATATTCAATTTATTCGGAGATAGTTTTTGGTCCAAATAATCCATTCAAAAGAAAAGTTTTAAGGCATTTCACTTAAACACATTTTGACTATTTTAGCCAACTGTGTGAGTTGTGCCAATAATCGGAAAGTGGTTGAGGATAGTGGACCTAATGGGCTACCACGTGTCATATTCAGTTTATTCAGATTTAGTTTTTGGTCCATACAATCCATTCAAAAGGAAAGTTTTAAGGCATTTCACTTAAACACATTTTGACTATTTTAGCCCACTCTGTGAGTTGTGCCAATAATCGGAAAGTGGTGAGGGATAGTGGACCTAATGGGCTATAACCTTTCATATTCAATTTATTCGGAGAGAGTTTTTGGTCCAAACAATCCATTCAAAAGAAAAGTTTTAAGTTTTTTTTTAAGTTTTTTTTTCACTTAAACACATTTTGACTATTTTAGCCCACTGTGTGAGTTGTGCCAAAAATCGGAAAGTAGGGGGGATAGTGGACCTAATGGACTATAACCTGTCATATTCAGTTTATTCGGAAATAGTTTTGGGTCCATACAATCCATTCAAAAGTAAAGTTTTAAGGCATTTCACTTAAACACATTTTGACTATTTTAGCCCACTGTGTGAGCTGTGCCAAAAATCGGAAAGTAAGGGGGATAGTGGACCTAATGAACTATAACCTGTCATATTCAATTTAGTCGGAAATAGTTTTTGGTCCATACAATCCATTCAAAAGAAAATTACTAACGCATTTCACTCACATACATTTTGACTATTTTAGCCCACTGTTTGAGTTGTACCAAAAATCGGAAAGTAAGGGGAATAGTGGACCTAATGGACTATAACCTGTCATATTCAATTTATTCGGAAATAGTTTTTGGTCCAAACAATCCATTGAAAAGAAAATTTTTAAGGCATTTCACACAAACACATTTTGACTATTTTAGCCCACTGTGTGAGTTGTGCCAAAAATCGGAAGTAGGGGGGATAGTGGACCTAATGGACTATAACCTGTCATATTCAGTTTATTCGGAAATAGTTTTTGGTCCATACAATCAATTCAAAAGAAGATTACTAAGGCATTTCACTCAAACACATTTTGACTATTTTAGCCCACTGTGTGAGTTGTGCCAAAAATCGGAAAGTAGTGGGGGATAGTGGACCTAATGGACTATAACCTGTCATATTCAATTTATTCGGAAATAGTTTTTGGTCCATACAATCCATTCAAAAGAAAATTTTTAAGGCATTTCATTCAAACACATTTTGACTATATTAGCCCACTGTGTGAGCTGTGCCAAAAATCGGAAAGTAGGGGGGATAGTGGACCTAATGGACTATAACCTGTCATATTCAGTTTATTCGGAAATAGTTTTTGGTCCATACAATCCATTCAAAAGAAAATTACTAAAGCATTTCACTCACATACATTTTGACTATTTTAGCCCACTGTTTGAGTTGTGCCAAAAATCGGAAAGTAAGGGGGATAGTGGACCTAATGGACTATAACCTATCATATTCAATTTATTCGGAAATAGTTTTTGGTCCATACAATCCATTCAAAAGAATATTTTTGAGGCATTTCACTCAAACACATTTTGACTATTTTAGCCCACTGTGTGAGTTGTGCCAATAATCGGAAAGTGGTGAGGAATAGTGGACCTAATGGACTATAACCTGTCATATTCAGTTTATTCAGAAATAGTTTTTGGTCCATACAATCAATTCAAAAGAAGATTACTAAGGCATTTCACTCAAACACATTTTGACTATTTTAGCCCACTGTGTGAGTTGTGCCAAAAATCGGAAAGTAGTGGGGGATAGTGGACCTAATGGACTATAACCTGTCATATTCAATTTATTCGGAAATAGTTTTTGGTCCATACAATCCATTCAAAAGAAAATTTTTAAGGCATTTCACTCAAACACATTTTGTCTATATTAGCCCACTGTGTAAGCTGTGCCAAAAATCGGAAAGTAGGGGGGATAGTGGACCTAATGGACTATAACCTGTCATATTCAGTTTATTCGGAAATAGTTTTTGGTCCATACAATCCATTCAAAAGAAAATTACTAACGCATTTCACTCACATACATTTTGACTATTTTAGCCCACTGTTTGAGTTGTGCCAAAAATCGGAAAGTAAGGGGGATAGTGGACCTAATGGACTATAACCTGTCATATTCAATTTATTCGGAAATAGTTTTTGGTCCATACAATCCATTCAAAAGAAAATTTTTAAGGCATTTCACTCAAACACATTTTGACTATTTTAGCCCACTGTGTGAGCTGTGCCAAAAATCGGAAAGTAAGGGGGATAGTGGACCTAATGGACTATAACCTGCCATATTCAATTTAGTCGGAAATAGTTTTTGGTCCATACAATCCATTCAAAAGAAAATTACTAACGCATTTCACTCACATACATTTTGACTATTTTAGCCCACTGTTTGAGTTGTGCCAAAAATCGGAAAGTAAGGGGGATAGTGGACCTAATGGACTATAACCTGTCATATTCAATTTATTCGGAAATAGTTTGTGGTCCATACAATCCATTCAAAAGAATATTTTTGAGGCATTTCACTCAAACACATTTTGACTATTTTAGCCCACTGTGTGAGTTGTGCCAATAATCGGAAAGTGGTGAGGAATAGTGGACCTAATGGACTATAACCTGTCATATTCAGTTTATTCAGAAATAGTTTTTGGTCCATACAATCAATTCAAAAGAAGATTACTAAGGCATTTCACTCAAACACATTTTGACTATTTTAGCCCACTGTGTGAGTTGTGCCAAAAATCGGAAAGTAGGGGGGATAGTGGACCTAATGCACTATAACCTGTCATATTCAGTTTATTCGGAAATAGTTTTTGGTCCATACAATCCATTCAAAAGAAAATTTTTAAGGCATTTCACTCAAACACATTTTGACTATTTTAGCCCACTGTGTGAGTTGTGCCAAAAATCGGAAAGTGGTGGAGGATAGTGGACCTAATGGACTACCACGTGTCATACTCAGTTTATTCAGATTTAGTTTTTGGTCCAAACAATCCATTCAAAAGTAAAGTTTTAAGGCATTTCACTTAAACACATTTTGACTATTTTAGCCCACTGTGTGAGCTGTGCCAAAAATCGGAAAGAAGGGGGATAGTGGACCTAATGGACTATAACCTGTCATATTCAATTTATTCGGAAATAGTTTTTGGTCCATACAATCCATTCAAAAGAAAATTTTTAAGGCATTTCACTCAAACACATTTTGACTATTTTAGCCCACTGTGTGAGTTGTGCCAAAAATGGTAAAGTGGTGAGGGATAGTGGACCTAATGAGCTATAACCTGTCATATTCAATTTATTCGGAGATAGTTTTTGGTCCAAATAATCCATTCAAAAGAAAAGTTTTAAGGCATTTCACTTAAACACATTTTGACTATTTTAGCCAACTGTGTGAGTTGTGCCAATAATCGGAAAGTGGTTGAGGATAGTGGACCTAATGGGCTACCACGTGTCATACTCAGTTTATTCAGATTTAGTTTTTGGTCCATACAATCCATTCAAAAGGAAAGTTTTAAGGCATTTCACTTAAACACATTTTGACTATTTTAGCCCACTCTGTGAGTTGTGCCAATAATCGGAAAGTGGTGAGGGATAGTGGACCTAATGGACTATAACCTGTCATATTCAATTTATTCGGAAATAGTTTTTGGTCCATACAATCCATTCAAAAGAAAATTTTTAAGGCATTTCACTCAAACACATTTTGACTATTTTAGCCTACTGTGTGAGTTGTGCCAATAATCGGAAAGTGGCGAGGGATAGTGGACCTAATGGACTATAACCTGTCATATTCAATTTATTCGGAAATAGTTTTTGGTCCATACAATCCATTCAAAAGAAAATTTTTAAGGCATTTCATTCAAACACATTTTGACTATATTAGCCCACTGTGTGAGCTGTGCCAAAAATCGGAAAGTAGGGGGGATAGTGGACCTAATGGACTATAACCTGTCATATTCAGTTTATTCGGAAATAGTTTTTGGTCCATACAATCCATTCAAAAGAAAATTACTAAAGCATTTCACTCACATACATTTTGACTATTTTAGCCCACTGTTTGAGTTGTGCCAAAAATCGGAAAGTAAGGGGGATAGTGGACCTAATGGACTATAACCTGTCATATTCAATTTATTCGGAAATAGTTTTTGGTCCATACAATCCATTCAAAAGAATATTTTTGAGGCATTTCACTCAAACACATTTTGACTATTTTAGCCCACTGTGTGAGTTGTGCCAATAATCGGAAAGTGGTGAGGAATAGTGGACCTAATGGACTATAACCTGTCATATTCAGTTTATTCAGAAATAGTTTTTGGTCCATACAATCAATTCAAAAGAAGATTACTAAGGCATTTCACTCAAACACATTTTGACTATTTTAGCCCACTGTGTGAGTTGTGCCAAAAATCGGAAAGTGGTTGAGGATAGTGGACCTAATGGGCTACCACGTGTCATACTCAGTTTATTCAGATTTAGTTTTTGGTCCATACAATCCATTCAAAAGGAAAGTTTTAAGGCATTTCACTTAAACACATTTTGACTATTTTAGCCCACTCTGTGAGTTGTGCCAATAATCGGAAAGTGGTGAGGGATAGTGGACCTAATGGACTATAACCTGTCATATTCAATTTATTCGGAAATAGTTTTTGGTCCATACAATCCATTCAAAAGTAAAGTTTTAAGGCATTTCACTTAAACACATTTTGACTATTTTAGCCCACTGTGTGAGCTGTGCCAAAAATCGGAAAGAAGGGGGATAGTGGACCTAATGGACTATAACCTTTCATATTCAATTTATTCGGAGAGAGTTTTTGGTCCATACAATCAATTCAAAAGAAGATTACTAAGGCATTTCACTTAAACACATTTTGACTATTTTAGCCAACTGTGTGAGTTGTGCCAATAATCGGAAAGTGGTTGAGGATAGTGGACCTAATGGGCTACCACGTGTCATACTCAGTTTATTCAGATTTAGTTTTTGGTCCAAACAATCCATTCAAAAGTAAAGTTTTAAGGCATTTCACTTAAACACATTTTGACTATTTTAGCCCACTGTGTGAGCTGTGCCAAAAATCGGAAAGAAGGGGGGATAGTGGACCTAATGGACTATAACCTGTCATATTCAATTTATTCGGAAATAGTTTTTGGTCCATACAATCCATTCAAAAGAAAATTTTTAAGGCATTTCACTCAAACACATTTTGACTATTTTAGCCCACTGTGTGAGCTGTGCCAAAAATCGGAAAGTAAGGGGGATAGTGGACCTAATGGACTATAACCTGTCATATTCAATTTAGTCGGAAATAGTTTTTGGTCCATACAATCCATTCAAAAGAAAATTACTAACGCATTTCACTCACATACATTTTGACTAATTTAGGCCACTGTTTGAGTTGTACCAAAAATCGGAAAGTAAGGGGGATAGTGGACCTAATGGACTATAACCTGTCATATTCAATTTATTCGGAAATAGTTTTTGGTCCAAACAATCCATTGAAAAGAAAATTTTTAAGGCATTTCACACAAACACATTTTGTCTATATTAGCCCACTGTGTGAGCTGTGCCAAAAATCGGAAAGTAGTGGGGGATAGTGGACCTAATGGACTATAACCTGTCATATTCAATTTATTCGGAAATAGTTTTTGGTCCATACAATCCATTCAAAAGAAAATTTTTAAGGCATTTCACTCAAACACATTTTGACTATTTTAGCCCACTGTGTGAGCTGTGCCAAAAATCGGAAAGTAAGGGGGATAGTGGACCTAATGGACTATAACCTGTCATATTCAGTTTATTCGGAAATAGTTTTTGGTCCATACAATCCATTCAAAAGAAAATTACTAAAGCATTTCACTCACATACATTTTGACTATTTTAGCCCACTGTTTGAGTTGTGCCAAAAATCGGAAAGTAAGGGGGATAGTGGACCTAATGGACTATAACCTGTCATATTCAATTTATTCGGAAATAGTTTTTGGTCCATACAATCCATTCAAAAGAATATTTTTGAGGCATTTCACTCAAACACATTTTGACTATTTTAGCCCACTGTGTGAGTTGTGCCAATAATCGGAAAGTGGTGAGGAATAGTGGACCTAATGGACTATAACCTGTCATATTCAGTTTATTCAGAAATAGTTTTTGGTCCATACAATCAATTCAAAAGAAGATTACTAAGGCATTTCACTCAAACACATTTTGACTATTTTAGCCCACTGTGTGAGTTGTGCCAAAAATCGGAAAGTGGTTGAGGATAGTGGACCTAATGGGCTACCACGTGTCATACTCAGTTTATTCAGATTTAGTTTTTGGTCCATACAATCCATTCAAAAGGAAAGTTTTAAGGCATTTCACTTAAACACATTTTGACTATTTTAGCCCACTCTGTGAGTTGTGCCAATAATCGGAAAGTGGTGAGGGATAGTGGACCTAATGGACTATAACCTGTCATATTCAATTTATTCGGAAATAGTTTTTGGTCCATACAATCCATTCAAAAGTAAAGTTTTAAGGCATTTCACTTAAACACATTTTGACTATTTTAGCCCACTGTGTGAGCTGTGCCAAAAATCGGAAAGAAGGGGGATAGTGGACCTAATGGACTATAACCTTTCATATTCAATTTATTCGGAGAGAGTTTTTGGTCCATACAATCAATTCAAAAGAAGATTACTAAGGCATTTCACTTAAACACATTTTGACTATTTTAGCCCACTGTGTGAGTTGTGCCAAAAATCGGAAAGTGGTGGAGGATAGTGGACCTAATGGACTACCACGTGTCATACTCAGTTTATTCAGATTTAGTTTTTGGTCCAAACAATCCATTCAAAAGTAAAGTTTTAAGGCATTTCACTTAAACACATTTTGACTATTTTAGCCCACTGTGTGAGCTGTGCCAAAAATCGGAAAGAAGGGGGGATAGTGGACCTAATGGACTATAACCTGTCATATTCAATTTATTCGGAAATAGTTTTTGGTCCATACAATCCATTCAAAAGAAAATTTTTAAGGCATTTCACTCAAACACATTTTGACTATTTTAGCCCACTGTGTGAGCTGTGCCAAAAATCGGAAAGTAAGGGGGATAGTGGACCTAATGAACTATAACCTGTCATATTCAATTTAGTCGGAAATAGTTTTTGGTCCATACAATCCATTCAAAAGAAAATTACTAACGCATTTCACTCACATACATTTTGACTATTTTAGCCCACTGTTTGAGTTGTACCAAAAATCGGAAAGTAAGGGGAATAGTGGACCTAATGGACTATAACCTGTCATATTCAATTTATTCGGAAATAGTTTTTGGTCCAAACAATCCATTGAAAAGAAAATTTTTAAAGCATTTCACACAAACACATTTTGACTATTTTAGCCCACTGTGTGAGTTGTGCCAAAAATCGGAAAGTAGGGGGGATAGTGAACCTAATGGACTATAACCTGTCATATTCAGTTTATTCGGAAATAGTTTTTGGTCCATACAATCAATTCAAAAGAATATTACTAAGGCATTTCACTTAAACACATTTTGACTATTTTAGCCCACTGTGTGAGCTGTGCCAAAAATCGGAAAGAAGGGGGATAGTGGACCTAATGGACTATAACCTGTCATATTCAATTTATTCGGAAATAGTTTTTGGTCCATACAATCCATTCAAAAGGAAAGTTTTAAGGCATTTCACTTAAACACATTTTGACTATTTTAGCCCACTCTGTGAGTTGTGCCAATAATCGGAAAGTGGTGAGGGATAGTGGACCTAATGGACTATAACCTGTCATATTCAATTTATTCGGAAATAGTTTTTGGTCCATACAATCCATTCAAAAGAAAATTTTTAAGGCATTTCACTCAAACACATTTTGACTATTTTAGCCTACTGTGTGAGTTGTGCCAATAATCGGAAAGTGGCGAGGGATAGTGGACCTAATGGACTATAACCTGTCATATTCAATTTATTCGGAAATAGTTTTTGGTCCATACAATCCATTCAAAAGAAAATTTTTAAGGCATTTCATTCAAACACATTTTGACTATATTAGCCCACTGTGTGAGCTGTGCCAAAAATCGGAAAGTAGGGGGGATAGTGGACCTAATGGACTATAACCTGTCATATTCAGTTTATTCGGAAATAGTTTTTGGTCCATACAATCCATTCAAAAGAAAATTACTAAAGCATTTCACTCACATACATTTTGACTATTTTAGCCCACTGTTTGAGTTGTGCCAAAAATCGGAAAGTAAGGGGGATAGTGGACCTAATGGACTATAACCTGTCATATTCAATTTATTCGGAAATAGTTTTTGGTCCATACAATCCATTCAAAAGAATATTTTTGAGGCATTTCACTCAAACACATTTTGACTATTTTAGCCCACTGTGTGAGTTGTGCCAATAATCGGAAAGTGGTGAGGAATAGTGGACCTAATGGACTATAACCTGTCATATTCAGTTTATTCAGAAATAGTTTTTGGTCCATACAATCAATTCAAAAGAAGATTACTAAGGCATTTCACTCAAACACATTTTGACTATTTTAGCCCACTGTGTGAGTTGTGCCAAAAATCGGAAAGTGGTTGAGGATAGTGGACCTAATGGGCTACCACGTGTCATACTCAGTTTATTCAGATTTAGTTTTTGGTCCATACAATCCATTCAAAAGGAAAGTTTTAAGGCATTTCACTTAAACACATTTTGACTATTTTAGCCCACTCTGTGAGTTGTGCCAATAATCGGAAAGTGGTGAGGGATAGTGGACCTAATGGACTATAACCTGTCATATTCAATTTATTCGGAAATAGTTTTTGGTCCATACAATCCATTCAAAAGTAAAGTTTTAAGGCATTTCACTCAAACACATTTTGACTATTTTAGCCCACTGTGTGAGTTGTGCCCTTAATCGGAAAGTGGTGAGGAATAGTGGACCTAATGGACTATAACCTGTCATATTCAGTTTATTCAGAAATAGTTTTTGGTCCATACAATCAATTCAAAAGAAGATTACTAAGGCATTTCACTTAAACACATTTTGACTATTTTAGCCAACTGTGTGAGTTGTGCCAATAATCGGAAAGTGGTTGAGGATAGTGGACCTAATGGGCTACCACGTGTCATACTCAGTTTATTCAGATTTAGTTTTTGGTCCATACAATCCATTCAAAAGGAAAGTTTTAAGGCATTTCACTTAAACACATTTTGACTATTTTAGCCCACTCTGTGAGTTGTGCCAATAATCGGAAAGTGGTGAGGGATAGTGGACCTAATGGACTATAACCTGTCATATTCAATTTATTCGGAAATAGTTTTTGGTCCATACAATCCATTCAAAAGTAAAGTTTTAAGGCATTTCACTTAAACACATTTTGACTATTTTAGCCCACTGTGTGAGCTGTGCCAAAAATCGGAAAGAAGGGGGATAGTGGACCTAATGGACTATAACCTTTCATATTCAATTTATTCGGAGAGAGTTTTTGGTCCAAACAATCCATTCAAAAGAAAAGTTTTAAGTTTTTTTTTAAGTTTTTTTTTTCACTTAAACACATTTTGACTATTTTAGCCCACTGTGTGAGCTGTGCCAAAAATCGGAAAGTAGGGGGGATAGTGGACCTAATGGACTATAACCTGTCATATTCAGTTTATTCGGAAATAGTTTTGGGTCCATACAATCCATTCAAAAGAAAATTTTTAAGGCATTTCACTCAAACACATTTTGACTATTTTAGCCTACTGTGTGAGTTGTGCCAATAATCGGAAAGTGGCGAGGGATAGTGGACCTAATGGACTATAACCTGTCATATTCAATTTATTCGGAAATAGTTTTTGGTCCATACAATCCATTCAAAAGAAAATTTTTAAGGCATTTCACTCAAACACATTTTGTCTATATTAGCGCACTGTGTGAGCTGTGCCAAAAATCGGAAAGTAGGGGGGATAGTGGACCTAATGGACTATAACCTGTCATATTCAGTTTATTCGGAAATAGTTTTTGGTCCATACAATCAATTCAAAAGAAGATTACTAAGGCATTTCACTCAAACACATTTTGACTATTTTAGCCCACTGTGTGAGTTGTGCCAAAAATCGGAAAGTAGTGGGGGATAGTGGACCTAATGGACTATAACCTGTCATATTCAATTTATTCGGAAATAGTTTTTGGTCCATACAATCCATTCAAAAGAAAATTTTTAAGGCATTTCATTCAAACACATTTTGACTATATTAGCCCACTGTGTGAGCTGTGCCAAAAATCGGAAAGTAGGGGGGATAGTGGACCTAATGGACTATAACCTGTCATATTCAGTTTATTCGGAAATAGTTTTTGGTCCATACAATCCATTCAAAAGAAAATTACTAAAGCATTTCACTCACATACATTTTGACTATTTTAGCCCACTGTTTGAGTTGTGCCAAAAATCGGAAAGTAAGGGGGATAGTGGACCTAATGGACTATAACCTGTCATATTCAATTTATTCGGAAATAGTTTTTGGTCCATACAATCCATTCAAAAGAATATTTTTGAGGCATTTCACTCAAACACATTTTGACTATTTTAGCCCACTGTGTGAGTTGTGCCAATAATCGGAAAGTGGTGAGGAATAGTGGACCTAATGGACTATAACCTGTCATATTCAGTTTATTCAGAAATAGTTTTTGGTCCATACAATCAATTCAAAAGAAGATTACTAAGGCATTTCACTCAAACACATTTTGACTATTTTAGCCCACTGTGTGAGTTGTGCCAAAAATCGGAAAGTAGTGGGGGATAGTGGACCTAATGGACTATAACCTGTCATATTCAATTTATTCGGAAATAGTTTTTGGTCCATACAATCCATTCAAAAGAAAATTTTTAAGGCATTTCACTCAAACACATTTTGTCTATATTAGCCCACTGTGTGAGCTGTGCCAAAAATCGGAAAGTAGGGGGGATAGTGGACCTAATGGACTATAACCTGTCATATTCAGTTTATTCGGAAATAGTTTTTGGTCCATACAATCCATTCAAAAGAAAATTACTAACGCATTTCACTCACATACATTTTGACTATTTTAGCCCACTGTTTGAGTTGTGCCAAAAATCGGAAAGTAAGGGGGATAGTGGACCTAATGGACTATAACCTGTCATATTCAATTTATTCGGAAATAGTTTTTGGTCCATACAATCCATTCAAAAGAAAATTTTTAAGGCATTTCACTCAAACACATTTTGACTATTTTAGCCCACTGTGTGAGCTGTGCCAAAAATCGGAAAGTAAGGGGGATAGTGGACCTAATGGACTATAACCTGCCATATTCAATTTAGTCGGAAATAGTTTTTGGTCCATACAATCCATTCAAAAGAAAATTACTAACGCATTTCACTCACATACATTTTGACTATTTTAGCCCACTGTTTGAGTTGTGCCAAAAATCGGAAAGTAAGGGGGATAGTGGACCTAATGGACTATAACCTGTCATATTCAATTTATTCGGAAATAGTTTGTGGTCCATACAATCCATTCAAAAGAATATTTTTGAGGCATTTCACTCAAACACATTTTGACTATTTTAGCCCACTGTGTGAGTTGTGCCAATAATCGGAAAGTAGTGAGGAATAGTGGACCTAATGGACTATAACCTGTCATATTCAGTTTATTCAGAAATAGTTTTTGGTCCATACAATCAATTCAAAAGAAGATTACTAAGGCATTTCACTCAAACACATTTTGACTATTTTAGCCCACTGTGTGAGTTGTGCCAAAAATCGGAAAGTAGGGGGGATAGTGGACCTAATGGACTATAACCTGTCATATTCAGTTTATTCGGAAATAGTTTTTGGTCCATACAATCCATTCAAAAGAAAATTACTAAAGCATTTCACTCACATACATTTTGACTATTTTAGCCCACTGTTTGAGTTGTGCCAAAAATCGGAAAGTAAGGGGGATAGTGGACCTAATGGACTATAACCTGTCATATTCAATTTATTCGGAAATAGTTTTTGGTCCATACAATCCATTCAAAAGAATATTTTTGAGGCATTTCACTCAAACACATTTTGACTATTTTAGCCCACTGTGTGAGTTGTGCCAAAAATCGGAAAGTGGTTGAGGATAGTGGACCTAATGGGCTACCACGTGTCATACTCAGTTTATTCAGATTTAGTTTTTGGTCCATACAATCCATTCAAAAGGAAAGTTTTAAGGCATTTCACTTAAACACATTTTGACTATTTTAGCCCACTCTGTGAGTTGTGCCAATAATCGGAAAGTGGTGAGGGATAGTGGACCTAATGGACTATAACCTGTCATATTCAATTTATTCGGAAATAGTTTTTGGTCCATAAAATCCATTCAAAAGTAAAGTTTTAAGGCATTTCACTTAAACACATTTTGACTATTTTAGCCCACTGTGTGAGCTGTGCCAAAAATCGGAAAGAAGGGGGATAGTGGACCTAATGGACTATAACCTTTCATATTCAATTTATTCGGAGAGAGTTTTTGGTCCATACAATCAATTCAAAAGAAGATTACTAAGGCATTTCACTTAAACACATTTTGACTATTTTAGCCCACTGTGTGAGTTGTGCCAAAAATCGGAAAGTGGTGGAGGATAGTGGACCTAATGGACTACCACGTGTCATACTCAGTTTATTCAGATTTAGTTTTTGGTCCAAACAATCCATTCAAAAGTAAAGTTTTAAGGCATTTCACTAAAACACATTTTGACTATTTTAGCCCACTGTGTGAGCTGTGCCAAAAATCGGAAAGAAGGGGGGATAGTGGACCTAATGGACTATAACCTGTCATATTCAATTTATTCGGAAATAGTTTTTGGTCCATACAATCCATTCAAAAGAAAATTTTTAAGGCATTTCACTCAAACACATTTTGACTATTTTAGCCCACTGTGTGAGCTGTGCCAAAAATCGGAAAGTAAGGGGGATAGTGGACCTAATGAACTATAACCTGTCATATTCAATTTAGTCGGAAATAGTTTTTGGTCCATACAATCCATTCAAAAGAAAATTACTAACGCATTTCACTCACATACATTTTGACTATTTTAGCCCACTGTTTGAGTTGTACCAAAAATCGGAAAGTAAGGGGAATAGTGGACCTAATGGACTATAACCTGTCATATTCAATTTATTCGGAAATAGTTTTTGGTCCAAACAATCCATTGAAAAGAAAATTTTTAAAGCATTTCACACAAACACATTTTGACTATTTTAGCCCACTGTGTGAGTTGTGCCAAAAATCGGAAAGTAGGGGGGATAGTGGACCTAATGGACTATAACCTGTCATATTCAGTTTATTCGGAAATAGTTTTTGGTCCATACAATCAATTCAAAAGAAGATTACTAAGGCATTTCACTTAAACACATTTTGACTATTTTAGCCCACTGTGTGAGCTGTGCCAAAAATCGGAAAGAAGGGGGATAGTGGACCTAATGGACTATAACCTGTCATATTCAATTTATTCGGAAATAGTTTTTGGTCCATACAATCCATTCAAAAGGAAAGTTTTAAGGCATTTCACTTAAACACATTTTGACTATTTTAGCCCACTCTGTGAGTTGTGCCAATAATCGGAAAGTGGTGAGGGATAGTGGACCTAATGGACTATAACCTGTCATATTCAATTTATTCGGAAATAGTTTTTGGTCCATACAATCCATTCAAAAGAAAATTTTTAAGGCATTTCACTCAAACACATTTTGACTATTTTAGCCTACTGTGTGAGTTGTGCCAATAATCGGAAAGTGGCGAGGGATAGTGGACCTAATGGACTATAACCTGTCATATTCAATTTATTCGGAAATAGTTTTTGGTCCATACAATCCATTCAAAAGAAAATTTTTAAGGCATTTCATTCAAACACATTTTGACTATATTAGCCCACTGTGTGAGCTGTGCCAAAAATCGGAAAGTAGGGGGGATAGTGGACCTAATGGACTATAACCTGTCATATTCAGTTTATTCGGAAATAGTTTTTGGTCCATACAATCCATTCAAAAGAAAATTACTAAAGCATTTCACTCACATACATTTTGACTATTTTAGCCCACTGTTTGAGTTGTGCCAAAAATCGGAAAGTAAGGGGGATAGAGGACCTAATGGACTATAACCTGTCATATTCAATTTATTCGGAAATAGTTTTTGGTCCATACAATCCATTCAAAAGAATATTTTTGAGGCATTTCACTCAAACACATTTTGACTATTTTAGCCCACTGTGTGAGTTGTGCCAATAATCGGAAAGTGGTGAGGAATAGTGGACCTAATGGACTATAACCTGTCATATTCAGTTTATTCAGAAATAGTTTTTGGTCCATACAATCAATTCAAAAGAAGATTACTAAGGCATTTCACTCAAACACATTTTGACTATTTTAGCCCACTGTGTGAGTTGTGCCAAAAATCGGAAAGTGGTTGAGGATAGTGGACCTAATGGGCTACCACGTGTCATACTCAGTTTATTCAGATTTAGTTTTTGGTCCATACAATCCATTCAAAAGGAAAGTTTTAAGGCATTTCACTTAAACACATTTTGACTATTTTAGCCCACTCTGTGAGTTGTGCCAATAATCGGAAAGTGGTGAGGGATAGTGGACCTAATGGACTATAACCTGTCATATTCAATTTATTCGGAAATAGTTTTTGGTCCATACAATCCATTCAAAAGTAAAGTTTTAAGGCATTTCACTCAAACACATTTTGACTATTTTAGCCCACTGTGTGAGTTGTGCCAATAATCGGAAAGTGGTGAGGAATAGTGGACCTAATGGACTATAACATGTCATATTCAGTTTATTCAGAAATAGTTTTTGGTCCATACAATCAATTCAAAAGAAGATTACTAAGGCATTTCACTTAAACACATTTTGACTATTTTAGCCAACTGTGTGAGTTGTGCCAATAATCGGAAAGTGGTTGAGGATAGTGGACCTAATGGGCTACCACGTGTCATACTCAGTTTATTCAGATTTAGTTTTTGGTCCATACAATCCATTCAAAAGGAAAGTTTTAAGGCATTTCACTTAAACACATTTTGACTATTTTAGCCCACTCTGTGAGTTGTGCCAATAATCGGAAAGTGGTGAGGGATAGTGGACCTAATGGACTATAACCTGTCATATTCAATTTATTCGGAAATAGTTTTTGGTCCATACAATCCATTCAAAAGTAAAGTTTTAAGGCATTTCACTTAAACACATTTTGACTATTTTAGCCCACTGTGTGAGCTGTGCCAAAAATCGGAAAGAAGGGGGATAGTGGACCTAATGGACTATAACCTTTCATATTCAATTTATTCGGAGAGAGTTTTTGGTCCAAACAATCCATTCAAAAGAAAAGTTTTAAGTTTTTTTTTAAGTTTTTTTTTTCACTTAAACACATTTTGACTATTTTAGCCCACTGTGTGAGCTGTGCCAAAAATCGGAAAGTAGGGGGGATAGTGGACCTAATGGACTATAACCTGTCATATTCAGTTTATTCGGAAATAGTTTTGGGTCCATACAATCCATTCAAAAGAAAATTTTTAAGGCATTTCACTCAAACACATTTTGACTATTTTAGCCTACTGTGTGAGTTGTGCCAATAATCGGAAAGTGGCGAGGGATAGTGGACCTAATGGACTATAACCTGTCATATTCAATTTATTCGGAAATAGTTTTTGGTCCATACAATCCATTCAAAAGAAAATTTTTAAGGCATTTCACTCAAACACATTTTGTCTATATTAGCGCACTGTGTGAGCTGTGCCAAAAATCGGAAAGTAGGGGGGATAGTGGACCTAATGGACTATAACCTGTCATATTCAGTTTATTCGGAAATAGTTTTTGGTCCATACAATCAATTCAAAAGAAGATTACTAAGGCATTTCACTCAAACACATTTTGACTATTTTAGCCCACTGTGTGAGTTGTGCCAAAAATCGGAAAGTAGTGAGGGATAGTGGACCTAATGGACTATAACCTGTCATATTCAATTTATTCGGAAATAGTTTTTGGTCCATACAATCCATTCAAAAGAAAATTTTTAAGGCATTTCATTCAAACACATTTTGACTATATTAGCCCACTGTGTGAGCTGTGCCAAAAATCGGAAAGTAGGGGGGATAGTGGACCTAATGGACTATAACCTGTCATATTCAGTTTATTCGGAAATAGTTTTTGGTCCATACAATCCATTCAAAAGAAAATTACTAAAGCATTTCACTCACATACATTTTGACTATTTTAGCCCACTGTTTGAGTTGTGCCAAAAATCGGAAAGTAAGGGGGATAGTGGACCTAATGGACTATAACCTGTCATATTCAATTTATTCGGAAATAGTTTTTGGTCCATACAATCCATTCAAAAGAATATTTTTGAGGCATTTCACTCAAACACATTTTGACTATTTTAGCCCACTGTGTGAGTTGTGCCAATAATCGGAAAGTGGTGAGGAATAGTGGACCTAATGGACTATAACCTGTCATATTCAGTTTATTCAGAAATAGTTTTTGGTCCATACAATCAATTCAAAAGAAAATTACTAAGGCATTTCACTCAAACACATTTTGACTATTTTAGCCCACTGTGTGAGTTGTGCCAAAAATCGGAAAGTAGTGGGGGATAGTGGACCTAATGGACTATAACCTGTCATATTCAATTTATTCGGAAATAGTTTTTGGTCCATACAATCCATTCAAAAGGAAATTTTTAAGGCATTTCACTCAAACACATTTTGTCTATATTAGCCCACTGTGTGAGCTGTGCCAAAAATCGGAAAGTAGGGGGGATAGTGGACCTAATGGACTATAACCTGTCATATTCAGTTTATTCGGAAATAGTTTTTGGTCCATACAATCCATTCAAAAGAAAATTACTAACGCATTTCACTCACATACATTTTGACTATTTTAGCCCACTGTTTGAGTTGTGCCAAAAATCGGAAAGTAAGGGGGATAGTGGACCTAATGGACTATAACCTGTCATATTCAATTTATTCGGAAATAGTTTTTGGTCCATACAATCCATTCAAAAGAAAATTTTTAAGGCATTTCACTCAAACACATTTTGACTATTTTAGCCCACTGTGTGAGCTGTGCCAAAAATCGGAAAGTAAGGGGGATAGTGGACCTAATGGACTATAACCTGCCATATTCAATTTAGTCGGAAATAGTTTTTGGTCCATACAATCCATTCAAAAGAAAATTACTAACGCATTTCACTCACATACATTTTGACTATTTTAGCCCACTGTTTGAGTTGTGCCAAAAATCGGAAAGTAAGGGGGATAGTGGACCTAATGGACTATAACCTGTCATATTCAATTTATTCGGAAATAGTTTGTGGTCCATACAATCCATTCAAAAGAATATTTTTGAGGCATTTCACTCAAACACATTTTGACTATTTTAGCCCACTGTGTGAGTTGTGCCAATAATCGGAAAGTAGTGAGGAATAGTGGACCTAATGGACTATAACCTGTCATATTCAGTTTATTCAGAAATAGTTTTTGGTCCATACAATCAATTCAAAAGAAGATTACTAAGGCATTTCACTCAAACACATTTTGACTATTTTAGCCCACTGTGTGAGTTGTGCCAAAAATCGGAAAGTAGGGGGGATAGTGGACCTAATGGACTATAACCTGTCATATTCAGTTTATTCGGAAATAGTTTTTGGTCCATACAATCCATTCAAAAGAAAATTACTAAAGCATTTCACTCACATACATTTTGACTATTTTAGCCCACTGTTTGAGTTGTGCCAAAAATCGGAAAGTAAGGGGGATAGTGGACCTAATGGACTATAACCTGTCATATTCAATTTATTCGGAAATAGTTTTTGGTCCATACAATCCATTCAAAAGTAAAGTTTTAAGGCATTTCACTAAAACACATTTTGACTATTTTAGCCCACTGTGTGAGCTGTGCCAAAAATCGGAAAGAAGGGGGGATAGTGGACCTAATGGACTATAACCTGTCATATTCAATTTATTCGGAAATAGTTTTTGGTCCATACAATCCATTCAAAAGAAAATTTTTAAGGCATTTCACTCAAACACATTTTGACTATTTTAGCCCACTGTGTGAGCTGTGCCAAAAATCGGAAAGTAAGGGGGATAGTGGACCTAATGAACTATAACCTGTCATATTCAATTTAGTCGGAAATAGTTTTTGGTCCATACAATCCATTCAAAAGAAAATTACTAACGCATTTCACTCACATACATTTTGACTATTTTAGCCCACTGTTTGAGTTGTACCAAAAATCGGAAAGTAAGGGGAATAGTGGACCTAATGGACTATAACCTGTCATATTCAATTTATTCGGAAATAGTTTTTGGTCCAAACAATCCATTGAAAAGAAAATTTTTAAAGCATTTCACACAAACACATTTTGACTATTTTAGCCCACTGTGTGAGTTGTGCCAAAAATCGGAAAGTAGGGGGGATAGTGGACCTAATGGACTATAACCTGTCATATTCAGTTTATTCGGAAATAGTTTTTGGTCCATACAATCAATTCAAAAGAAGATTACTAAGGCATTTCACTTAAACACATTTTGACTATTTTAGCCCACTGTGTGAGCTGTGCCAAAAATCGGAAAGAAGGGGGATAGTGGACCTAATGGACTATAACCTGTCATATTCAATTTATTCGGAAATAGTTTTTGGTCCATACAATCCATTCAAAAGGAAAGTTTTAAGGCATTTCACTTAAACACATTTTGACTATTTTAGCCCACTCTGTGAGTTGTGCCAATAATCGGAAAGTGGTGAGGGATAGTGGACCTAATGGACTATAACCTGTCATATTCAATTTATTCGGAAATAGTTTTTGGTCCATACAATCCATTCAAAAGAAAATTTTTAAGGCATTTCACTCAAACACATTTTGACTATTTTAGCCTACTGTGTGAGTTGTGCCAATAATCGGAAAGTGGCGAGGGATAGTGGACCTAATGGACTATAACCTGTCATATTCAATTTATTCGGAAATAGTTTTTGGTCCATACAATCCATTCAAAAGAAAATTTTTAAGGCATTTCATTCAAACACATTTTGACTATATTAGCCCACTGTGTGAGCTGTGCCAAAAATCGGAAAGTAGGGGGGATAGTGGACCTAATGGACTATAACCTGTCATATTCAGTTTATTCGGAAATAGTTTTTGGTCCATACAATCCATTCAAAAGAAAATTACTAAAGCATTTCACTCACATACATTTTGACTATTTTAGCCCACTGTTTGAGTTGTGCCAAAAATCGGAAAGTAAGGGGGATAGAGGACCTAATGGACTATAACCTGTCATATTCAATTTATTCGGAAATAGTTTTTGGTCCATACAATCCATTCAAAAGAATATTTTTGAGGCATTTCACTCAAACACATTTTGACTATTTTAGCCCACTGTGTGAGTTGTGCCAATAATCGGAAAGTGGTGAGGAATAGTGGACCTAATGGACTATAACCTGTCATATTCAGTTTATTCAGAAATAGTTTTTGGTCCATACAATCAATTCAAAAGAAGATTACTAAGGCATTTCACTCAAACACATTTTGACTATTTTAGCCCACTGTGTGAGTTGTGCCAAAAATCGGAAAGTGGTTGAGGATAGTGGACCTAATGAGCTACCACGTGTCATACTCAGTTTATTCAGATTTAGTTTTTGGTCCATACAATCCATTCAAAAGGAAAGTTTTAAGGCATTTCACTTAAACACATTTTGACTATTTTAGCCCACTCTGTGAGTTGTGCCAATAATCGGAAAGTGGTGAGGGATAGTGGACCTAATGGACTATAACCTGTCATATTCAATTTATTCGGAAATAGTTTTTGGTCCATACAATCCATTCAAAAGTAAAGTTTTAAGGCATTTCACTCAAACACATTTTGACTATTTTAGCCCACTGTGTGAGTTGTGCCAATAATCGGAAAGTGGTGAGGAATAGTGGACCTAATGGACTATAACCTGTCATATTCAGTTTATTCAGAAATAGTTTTTGGTCCATACAATCAATTCAAAAGAAGATTACTAAGGCATTTCACTTAAACACATTTTGACTATTTTAGCCAACTGTGTGAGTTGTGCCAATAATCGGAAAGTGGTTGAGGATAGTGGACCTAATGGGCTACCACGTGTCATACTCAGTTTATTCAGATTTAGTTTTTGGTCCATACAATCCATTCAAAAGGAAAGTTTTAAGGCATTTCACTTAAACACATTTTGACTATTTTAGCCCACTCTGTGAGTTGTGCCAATAATCGGAAAGTGGTGAGGGATAGTGGACCTAATGGACTATAACCTGTCATATTCAATTTATTCGGAAATAGTTTTTGGTCCATACAATCCATTCAAAAGTAAAGTTTTAAGGCATTTCACTTAAACACATTTTGACTATTTTAGCCCACTGTGTGAGCTGTGCCAAAAATCGGAAAGAAGGGGGATAGTGGACCTAATGGACTATAACCTTTCATATTCAATTTATTCGGAGAGAGTTTTTGGTCCAAACAATCCATTCAAAAGAAAAGTTTTAAGTTTTTTTTTAAGTTTTTTTTTTCACTTAAACACATTTTGACTATTTTAGCCCACTGTGTGAGCTGTGCCAAAAATCGGAAAGTAGGGGGGATAGTGGACCTAATGGACTATAACCTGTCATATTCAGTTTATTCGGAAATAGTTTTGGGTCCATACAATCCATTCAAAAGAAAATTTTTAAGGCATTTCACTCAAACACATTTTGACTATTTTAGCCTACTGTGTGAGTTGTGCCAATAATCGGAAAGTGGCGAGGGATAGTGGACCTAATGGACTATAACCTGTCATATTCAATTTATTCGGAAATAGTTTTTGGTCCATACAATCCATTCAAAAGAAAATTTTTAAGGCATTTCACTCAAACACATTTTGTCTATATTAGCGCACTGTGTGAGCTGTGCCAAAAATCGGAAAGTAGGGGGGATAGTGGACCTAATGGACTATAACCTGTCATATTCAGTTTATTCGGAAATAGTTTTTGGTCCATACAATCAATTCAAAAGAAGATTACTAAGGCATTTCACTCAAACACATTTTGACTATTTTAGCCCACTGTGTGAGTTGTGCCAAAAATCGGAAAGTAGTGAGGGATAGTGGACCTAATGGACTATAACCTGTCATATTCAATTTATTCGGAAATAGTTTTTGGTCCATACAATCCATTCAAAAGAAAATTTTTAAGGCATTTCATTCAAACACATTTTGACTATATTAGCCCACTGTGTGAGCTGTGCCAAAAATCGGAAAGTAGGGGGGATAGTGGACCTAATGGACTATAACCTGTCATATTCAGTTTATTCGGAAATAGTTTTTGGTCCATACAATCCATTCAAAAGAAAATTACTAAAGCATTTCACTCACATACATTTTGACTATTTTAGCCCACTGTTTGAGTTGTGCCAAAAATCGGAAAGTAAGGGGGATAGTGGACCTAATGGACTATAACCTGTCATATTCAATTTATTCGGAAATAGTTTTTGGTCCATACAATCCATTCAAAAGAATATTTTTGAGGCATTTCACTCAAACACATTTTGACTATTTTAGCCCACTGTGTGAGTTGTGCCAATAATCGGAAAGTGGTGAGGAATAGTGGACCTAATGGACTATAACCTGTCATATTCAGTTTATTCAGAAATAGTTTTTGGTCCATACAATCAATTCAAAAGAAAATTACTAAGGCATTTCACTCAAACACATTTTGACTATTTTAGCCCACTGTGTGAGTTGTGCCAAAAATCGGAAAGTAGTGGGGGATAGTGGACCTAATGGACTATAACCTGTCATATTCAATTTATTCGGAAATAGTTTTTGGTCCATACAATCCATTCAAAAGAAAATTTTTAAGGCATTTCACTCAAACACATTTTGTCTATATTAGCCCACTGTGTGAGCTGTGCCAAAAATCGGAAAGTAGGGGGGATAGTGGACCTAATGGACTATAACCTGTCATATTCAGTTTATTCGGAAATAGTTTTTGGTCCATACAATCCATTCAAAAGAAAATTACTAACGCATTTCACTCACATACATTTTGACTATTTTAGCCCACTGTTTGAGTTGTGCCAAAAATCGGAAAGTAAGGGGGATAGTGGACCTAATGGACTATAACCTGTCATATTCAATTTATTCGGAAATAGTTTTTGGTCCATACAATCCATTCAAAAGAAAATTTTTAAGGCATTTCACTCAAACACATTTTGACTATTTTAGCCCACTGTGTGAGCTGTGCCAAAAATCGGAAAGTAAGGGGGATAGTGGACCTAATGGACTATAACCTGCCATATTCAATTTAGTCGGAAATAGTTTTTGGTCCATACAATCCATTCAAAAGAAAATTACTAACGCATTTCACTCACATACATTTTGACTATTTTAGCCCACTGTTTGAGTTGTGCCAAAAATCGGAAAGTAAGGGGGATAGTGGACCTAATGGACTATAACCTGTCATATTCAATTTATTCGGAAATAGTTTGTGGTCCATACAATCCATTCAAAAGAATATTTTTGAGGCATTTCACTCAAACACATTTTGACTATTTTAGCCCACTGTGTGAGTTGTGCCAATAATCGGAAAGTAGTGAGGAATAGTGGACCTAATGGACTATAACCTGTCATATTCAGTTTATTCAGAAATAGTTTTTGGTCCATACAATCAATTCAAAAGAAGATTACTAAGGCATTTCACTCAAACACATTTTGACTATTTTAGCCCACTGTGTGAGTTGTGCCAAAAATCGGAAAGTAGGGGGGATAGTGGACCTAATGGACTATAACCTGTCATATTCAGTTTATTCGGAAATAGTTTTTGGTCCATACAATCCATTCAAAAGAAAATTACTAAAGCATTTCACTCACATACATTTTGACTATTTTAGCCCACTGTTTGAGTTGTGCCAAAAATCGGAAAGTAAGGGGGATAGTGGACCTAATGGACTATAACCTGTCATATTCAATTTATTCGGAAATAGTTTTTGGTCCATACAATCCATTCAAAAGAATATTTTTGAGGCATTTCACTCAAACACATTTTGACTATTTTAGCCCACTGTGTGAGTTGTGCCAATAATCGGAAAGTGGTGAGGAATAGTGGACCTAATGGACTATAACCTGTCATATTCAGTTTATTCAGAAATAGTTTTTGGTCCATACAATCAATTCAAAAGAAGATTACTAAGGCATTTCACTCAAACACATTTTGACTATTTTAGCCCACTGTGTGAGTTGTGCCAAAAATCGGAAAGTGGTTGAGGATAGTGGACCTAATGGGCTACCACGTGTCATACTCAGTTTATTCAGATTTAGTTTTTGGTCCATACAATCCATTCAAAAGGAAAGTTTTAAGGCATTTCACTTAAACACATTTTGACTATTTTAGCCCACTCTGTGAGTTGTGCCAATAATCGGAAAGTGGTGAGGGATAGTGGACCTAATGGACTATAACCTGTCATATTCAATTTATTCGGAAATAGTTTTTGGTCCATACAATCCATTCAAAAGTAAAGTTTTAAGGCATTTCACTCAAACACATTTTGACTATTTTAGCCCACTGTGTGAGTTGTGCCAATAATCGGAAAGTGGTGAGGAATAGTGGACCTAATGGACTATAACCTGTCATATTCAGTTTATTCAGAAATAGTTTTTGGTCCATACAATCAATTCAAAAGGAGATTACTAAGGCATTTCACTTAAACACATTTTGACTATTTTAGCCAACTGTGTGAGTTGTGCCAATAATCGGAAAGTGGTTGAGGATAGTGGACCTAATGGGCTACCACGTGTCATACTCAGTTTATTCAGATTTAGTTTTTGGTCCATACAATCCATTCAAAAGGAAAGTTTTAAGGCATTTCACTTAAACACATTTTGACTATTTTAGCCCACTCTGTGAGTTGTGCCAATAATCGGAAAGTGGTGAGGGATAGTGGACCTAATGGACTATAACCTGTCATATTCAATTTATTCGGAAATAGTTTTTGGTCCATACAATCCATTCAAAAGTAAAGTTTTAAGGCATTTCACTTAAACACATTTTGACTATTTTAGCCCACTGTGTGAGCTGTGCCAAAAATCGGAAAGAAGGGGGATAGTGGACCTAATGGACTATAACCTTTCATATTCAATTTATTCGGAGAGAGTTTTTGGTCCAAACAATCCATTCAAAAGAAAAGTTTTAAGTTTTTTTTTAAGTTTTTTTTTTCACTTAAACACATTTTGACTATTTTAGCCCACTGTGTGAGCTGTGCCAAAAATCGGAAAGTAGGGGGGATAGTGGACCTAATGGACTATAACCTGTCATATTCAGTTTATTCGGAAATAGTTTTGGGTCCATACAATCCATTCAAAAGAAAATTTTTAAGGCATTTCACTCAAACACATTTTGACTATTTTAGCCTACTGTGTGAGTTGTGCCAATAATCGGAAAGTGGCGAGGGATAGTGGACCTAATGGACTATAACCTGTCATATTCAATTTATTCGGAAATAGTTTTTGGTCCATACAATCCATTCAAAAGAAAATTTTTAAGGCATTTCACTCAAACACATTTTGTCTATATTAGCGCACTGTGTGAGCTGTGCCAAAAATCGGAAAGTAGGGGGGATAGTGGACCTAATGGACTATAACCTGTCATATTCAGTTTATTCGGAAATAGTTTTTGGTCCATACAATCAATTCAAAAGAAGATTACTAAGGCATTTCACTCAAACACATTTTGACTATTTTAGCCCACTGTGTGAGTTGTGCCAAAAATCGGAAAGTAGTGGGGGATAGTGGACCTAATGGACTATAACCTGTCATATTCAATTTATTCGGAAATAGTTTTTGGTCCATACAATCCATTCAAAAGAAAATTTTTAAGGCATTTCATTCAAACACATTTTGACTATATTAGCCCACTGTGTGAGCTGTGCCAAAAATCGGAAAGTAGGGGGGATAGTGGACCTAATGGACTATAACCTGTCATATTCAGTTTATTCGGAAATAGTTTTTGGTCCATACAATCCATTCAAAAGAAAATTACTAAAGCATTTCACTCACATACATTTTGACTATTTTAGCCCACTGTTTGAGTTGTGCCAAAAATCGGAAAGTAAGGGGGATAGTGGACCTAATGGACTATAACCTGTCATATTCAATTTATTCGGAAATAGTTTTTGGTCCATACAATCCATTCAAAAGAATATTTTTGAGGCATTTCACTCAAACACATTTTGACTATTTTAGCCCACTGTGTGAGTTGTGCCAATAATCGGAAAGTGGTGAGGAATAGTGGACCTAATGGACTATAACCTGTCATATTCAGTTTATTCAGAAATAGTTTTTGGTCCATACAATCAATTCAAAAGAAGATTACTAAGGCATTTCACTCAAACACATTTTGACTATTTTAGCCCACTGTGTGAGTTGTGCCAAAAATCGGAAAGTAGTGGGGGATAGTGGACCTAATGGACTATAATCTGTCATATTCAATTTATTCGGAAATAGTTTTTGGTCCATACAATCCATTCAAAAGAAAATTTTTAAGGCATTTCACTCAAACACATTTTGTCTATATTAGCCCACTGTGTGAGCTGTGCCAAAAATCGGAAAGTAGGGGGGATAGTGGACCTAATGGACTATAACCTGTCATATTCAGTTTATTCGGAAATAGTTTTTGGTCCATACAATCCATTCAAAAGAAAATTACTAACGCATTTCACTCACATACATTTTGACTATTTTAGCCCACTGTTTGAGTTGTGCCAAAAATCGGAAAGTAAGGGGGATAGTGGACCTAATGGACTATAACCTGTCATATTCAATTTATTCGGAAATAGTTTTTGGTCCATACAATCCATTCAAAAGAAAATTTTTAAGGCATTTCACTCAAACACATTTTGACTATTTTAGCCCACTGTGTGAGCTGTGCCAAAAATCGGAAAGTAAGGGGGATAGTGGACCTAATGGACTATAACCTGCCATATTCAATTTAGTCGGAAATAGTTTTTGGTCCATACAATCCATTCAAAAGAAAATTACTAACGCATTTCACTCACATACATTTTGACTATTTTAGCCCACTGTTTGAGTTGTGCCAAAAATCGGAAAGTAAGGGGGATAGTGGACCTAATGGACTATAACCTGTCATATTCAATTTATTCGGAAATAGTTTGTGGTCCATACAATCCATTCAAAAGAATATTTTTGAGGCATTTCACTCAAACACATTTTGACTATTTTAGCCCACTGTGTGAGTTGTGCCAATAATCGGAAAGTAGTGAGGAATAGTGGACCTAATGGACTATAACCTGTCATATTCAGTTTATTCAGAAATAGTTTTTGGTCCATACAATCAATTCAAAAGAAGATTACTAAGGCATTTCACTCAAACACATTTTGACTATTTTAGCCCACTGTGTGAGCTGTGCCAAAAATCGGAAAGTAGGGGGGATAGTGGACCTAATGGACTATAACCTGTCATATTCAGTTTATTCGGAAATAGTTTTGGGTCCATACAATCCATTCAAAAGTAAAGTTTTAAGGCATTTCACTTAAACACATTTTGACTATTTTAGCCCACTGTGTGAGTTGTGCCAAAAATCGGAAAGTAGGGGGGATAGTGGACCTAATGGACTATAACCTGTCATATTCAGTTTATTCGGAAATAGTTTTTGGTCCATACAATCAATTCAAAAGAAGATTACTAAGGCATTTCACTCAAACACATTTTGACTATTTTAGCCCACTGTGTGAGTTGTGCCAAAAATCGGAAAGTAGTGGGGGATAGTGGACCTAATGGACTATAACCTGTCATATTCAATTTATTCGGAAATAGTTTTTGGTCCATACAATCCATTCAAAAGAAAATTTTTAAGGCATTTCATTCAAACACATTTTGACTATATTAGCCCACTGTGTGAGCTGTGCCAAAAATCGGAAAGTAGGGGGGATAGTGGACCTAATGGACTATAACCTGTCATATTCAGTTTATTCGGAAATAGTTTTTGGTCCATACAATCCATTCAAAAGAAAATTACTAAAGCATTTCACTCACAAACATTTTGACTATTTTAGCCCACTGTTTGAGTTGTGCCAAAAATCGGAAAGTAAGGGGGATAGTGGACCTAATGGACTATAACCTGTCATATTCAATTTATTCGGAAATAGTTTTTGGTCCATACAATCCATTCAAAAGAATATTTTTGAGGCATTTCACTCAAACACATTTTGACTATTTTAGCCCACTGTGTGAGTTGTGCCAATAATCGGAAAGTGGTGAGGAATAGTGGACCTAATGGACTATAACCTGTCATATTCAGTTTATTCAGAAATAGTTTTTGGTCCATACAATCAATTCAAAAGAAGATTACTAAGGCATTTCACTCAAACACATTTTGACTATTTTAGCCCACTGTGTGAGTTGTGCCAAAAATCGGAAAGTAGTGGGGGATAGTGGACCTAATGGACTATAACCTGTCATATTCAATTTATTCGGAAATAGTTTTTGGTCCATACAATCCATTCAAAAGAAAATTTTTAAGGCATTTCACTCAAACACATTTTGTCTATATTAGCCCACTGTGTGAGCTGTGCCAAAAATCGGAAAGTAGGGGGGATAGTGGACCTAATGGACTATAACCTGTCATATTCAGTTTATTCGGAAATAGTTTTTGGTCCATACAATCCATTCAAAAGAAAATTACTAACGCATTTCACTCACATACATTTTGACTATTTTAGCCCACTGTTTGAGTTGTGCCAAAAATCGGAAAGTAAGGGGGATAGTGGACCTAATGGACTATAACCTGTCATATTCAATTTATTCGGAAATAGTTTTTGGTCCATACAATCCATTCAAAAGAAAATTTTTAAGGCATTTCACTCAAACACATTTTGACTATTTTAGCCCACTGTGTGAGCTGTGCCAAAAATCGGAAAGTAAGGGGGATAGTGGACCTAATGGACTATAATCTGCCATATTCAATTTAGTCGGAAATAGTTTTTGGTCCATACAATCCATTCAAAAGAAAATTACTAATGCATTTCACTCACATACATTTTGACTATTTTAGCCCACTGTTTGAGTTGTGCCAAAAATCGGAAAGTAAGGGGGATAGTGGACCTAATGGACTATAACCTGTCATATTCAATTTATTCGGAAATAGTTTGTGGTCCATACAATCCATTCAAAAGAATATTTTTGAGGCATTTCACTCAAACACATTTTGACTATTTTAGCCCACTGTGTGAGTTGTGCCAATAATCGGAAAGTGGTGAGGAATAGTGGACCTAATGGACTATAACCTGTCATATTCAGTTTATTCAGAAATAGTTTTTGGTCCATACAATCAATTCAAAAGAAGATTACTAAGGCATTTCACTCAAACACATTTTGACTATTTTAGCCCACTGTGTGAGTTGTGCCAAAAATCGGAAAGTAGGGGGGATAGTGGACCTAATGCACTATAACCTGTCATATTCAGTTTATTCGGAAATAGTTTTTGGTCCATACAATCCATTCAAAAGAAAATTTTTAAGGCATTTCACTCAAACACATTTTGACTATTTTAGCCCACTGTGTGAGTTGTGCCAAAAATCGGAAAGTGGTGGAGGATAGTGGACCTAATGGACTACCACGTGTCATACTCAGTTTATTCAGATTTAGTTTTTGGTCAAAACAATCCATTCAAAAGTAAAGTTTTAAGGCATTTCACTTAAACACATTTTGACTATTTTAGCCCACTGTGTGAGCTGTGCCAAAAATCGGAAAGAAGGGGGATAGTGGACCTAATGGACTATAACCTGTCATATTCAATTTATTCGGAAATAGTTTTTGGTCCATACAATCCATTCAAAAGAAAATTTTTAAGGCATTTCACTCAAACACATTTTGACTATTTTAGCCCACTGTGTGCGTTGTGCCAAAAATCGGAAAGTGGTGGCGGATAGTGGACCTAATGGACTACCACGTGTCATACTCAGTTTATTCAGATTTAGTTTTTGGTCCAAACAATCCATTCAAAAGAAAAGTTTTAAGGCATTTCACTCAAACACATTTTGACTATTTTAGCCCACTGTGTGAGTTGTGCCAATAATGGTAAAGTGGTGAGGGATAGTGGACCTAATGAGCTATAACCTGTCATATTCAATTTATTCGGAGATAGTTTTTGGTCCAAATAATCCATTCAAAAGAAAAGTTTTAAGGCATTTCACTTAAACACATTTTGACTATTTTAGCCAACTGTGTGAGTTGTGCCAATAATCGGAAAGTGGTTGAGGATAGTGGACCTAATGGGCTACCACGTGTCATACCCAGTTTATTCAGATTTAGTTTTTGGTCCATACAATCCATTCAAAAGGAAAGTTTTAAGGCATTTCACTTAAACACATTTTGACTATTTTAGCCCACTCTGTGAGTTGTGCCAATAATCGGAAAGTGGTGAGGGATAGTGGACCTAATGGGCTATAACCTTTCATATTCAATTTATTCGGAGAGAGTTTTTGGTCCAAACAATCCATTCAAAAGAAAAGTTTTAAGTTTTTTTTTAAGTTTTTTTTTCACTTAAACACATTTTGACTATTTTAGCCCACTGTGTGAGCTGTGCCAAAAATCGGAAAGTAGGGGGGATAGTGGACCTAATGGACTATAACCTGTCATATTCAGTTTATTCGGAAATAGTTTTGGGTCCATACAATCCATTCAAAAGAAAATTTTTAAGGCATTTCACTCAAACACATTTTGACTATTTTAGCCTACTGTGTGAGTTGTGCCAATAATCGGAAAGTGGCGAGGGATAGTGGACCTAATGGACTATAACCTGTCATATTCAGTTTATTCAGAATAAGTTTTTGGTCCATACAATCAATTCAAAAGAAAATTACTAACGCATTTCACTCAAATACATTTTGACTATTTTAGCCCACTGTTTGAGTTGTGCCAAAAATCGGAAAGTAGGGGGGATAGAGGACCTAATGGACTATAACCAGCCATATTCAATTTATTCGGAAATAGTTTTTGGTCCAAACAATCCATTCAAAAGAAATTTTTTAAGGCATTTTACTCAAACACATTTTGACTATTTTAGCCCACTGTGTGAGTTGTGCCAAAAATCGGAAAGTGGTTGAGGATAGTGGACCTAATGGACTACCACGTGTCGTACTCAGTTTATTCAGACTTAGTTTTTGGTCCATACAATCCATTTAAAAGAAAAGTTTTAAGGCATTTCACTTAAACACATTTTGACTATTTTAGCCCACTGTGTGAGTTGTGGCAAAAATCGGAAAGTGGTTGAGGATAGTGGACCTAATGGACTACCACGTGTCGTACTCAGTTTATTCAGACTTAGTTTTTGGTCCATACAATCCATTTAAAAGAAAAGTTTTAAGGCATTTCACTTAAACACATTTTGACTATTTTAGCCCACTGTGTGAGCTGTGCCAAAAATCGGAAAGTAAGGGGGATAGTGGACCTAATGGACTATAACCTGTCATATTCAATTTAGTCGGAAATAGTTTTTGGTCCATACAATCCATTCAAAAGGAAATTACTAACGCATTTCACTCACATACATTTTGACTATTTTAGCCCACTGTTTGAGTTGTACCAAAAATCGGAAAGTAAGGGGGATAGTGGACCTAATGGACTATAACCTGTCATATTCAATTTATTCGGAAATAGTTTTTGGTCCAAACAATCCATTGAAAAGAAAATTTTTAAGGCATTTCACACAAACACATTTTGACTATTTTAGCCCACTGTGTGAGTTGTGCCAAAAATCGGAAAGTAGAGGGGATAGTGGACCTAATGGACTATAACCTGTCATATTCAGTTTATTCGGAAATAGTTTTTGGTCCATACAATCAATTCAAAAGAAGATTACTAAGGCATTTCACTCAAACACATTTTGACTATTTTAGCCCACTGTGTGAGTTGTGCCAAAAATCGGAAAGTAGTGGGGGATAGTGGACCTAATGGACTATAACCTGTCATATTCAATTTATTCGGAAATTGTTTTTGGTCCATACAATCCATTCAAAAGAAAATTTTTAAGGCATTTCATTCAAACACATTTTGTCTATATTAGCCCACTGTGTGAGCTGTGCCAAAAATCGGAAAGTAGGGGGGATAGTGGACCTAATGGACTATAACCTGTCATATTCAGTTTATTCGGAAATAGTTTTTGGTCCATACAATCCATTCAAAAGAAAATTACTAACGCATTTCACTCACATACATTTTGACTATTTTAGCCCACTGTTTGAGTTGTGCCAAAAATTGGAAAGTAAGGGGGATAGTGGACCTAATGGACTATAACCTGTCATATTCAATTTATTCGGAAATAGTTTTTGGTCCATACAATCCATTCAAAAGAATATTTTTGAGGCATTTCACTCAAACACATTTTGACTATTTTAGCCCACTGTGTGAGTTGTGCCAATAATCGGAAAGTGGTGAGGAATAGTGGACCTAATGGACTATAACCTGTCATATTCAGTTTATTCAGAAATAGTTTTTGGTCCATACAATCAATTCAAAAGAAGATTACTAAGGCATTTCACTCAAACACATTTTGACTATTTTAGCCCACTGTGTGAGTTGTGCCAAAAATCGGAAAGTAGTGGGGGATAGTGGACCTAATGGACTATAACCTGTCATATTCAATTTATTCGGAAATAGTTTTTGGTCCATACAATCCATTCAAAAGAAAATTTTTAAGGCATTTCATTCAAACACATTTTGTCTATATTAGCCCACTGTGTGAGCTGTGCCAAAAATCGGAAAGTAGGGGGGATAGTGGACCTAATGGACTATAATCTGTCATATTCAGTTTATTCGGAAATAGTTTTTGGTCCATACAATCCATTCAAAAGAAAATTACTAAAGCATTTCACTCACATACATTTTGACTATTTTAGCCCACTGTTTGAGTTGTGCCAAAAATCGGAAAGTAAGGGGGATAGTGGACCTAATGGACTATAACCTGTCATATTCAATTTATTCGGAAATAGTTTTTGGTCCATACAATCCATTCAAAAGAATATTTTTGAGGCATTTCACTCAAACACATTTTGACTATTTTAGCCCACTGTGTGAGTTGTGCCATAATCGGAAAGTGGTGGGGAATAGTGGACCTAATGGACTATAACCTGTCATATTCAGTTTATTCAGAAATAGTTTTTGGTCCATACAATCAATTCAAAAGAAGATTACTAAGGCATTTCACTCAAACACATTTTGACTATTTTAGCCCACTGTGTGAGTTGTGCCAAAAATCGGAAAGTAGTGGGGGATAGTGGACCTAATGGACTATAACCTGTCATATTCAATTTATTCGGAAATAGTTTTTGGTCCATACAATCCATTCAAAAGAAAATTTTTAAGGCATTTCACTCAAACACATTTTGTCTATATTAGCCCACTGTGTGAGCTGTGCCAAAAATCGGAAAGTAGGGAGGATAGTGGACCTAATGGACTATAACCTGTCATATTCAGTTTATTCGGAAATAGTTTTTGGTCCATACAATCCATTCAAAAGAAAATTACTAACGCATTTCACTCACATACATTTTGACTATTTTAGCCCACTGTTTGAGTTGTGCCAAAAATCGGAAAGTAAGGGGGATAGTGGACCTAATGGACTATAACCTGTCATATTCAATTTATTCGGAAATAATTTTTGGTCCATACAATCCATTCAAAAGAATATTTTTGAGGCATTTCACTCAAACACATTTTGACTATTTTAGCCCACTGTGTGAGTTGTGCCAATAATCGGAAAGTGGTGAGGAATAGTGGACCTAATGGACTATAACCTGTCATATTCAGTTTATTCAGAAATAGTTTTTGGTCCATACAATCAATTCAAAAGAAGATTACTAAGGCATTTCACTCAAACACATTTTGACTATTTTAGCCCACTGTGTGAGTTGTGCCAAAAATCGGAAAGTAGGGGGGATAGTGGACCTAATGCACTATAACCTGTCATATTCAGTTTATTCGGAAATAGTTTTTGGTCCATACAATCCATTCAAAAGAAAATTTTTAAGGCATTTCACTCAAACACATTTTGACTATTTTAGCCCACTGTGTGAGTTGTGCCAAAAATCGGAAAGTGGTGGAGGATAGTGGACCTAATGGACTACCACGTGTCATACTCAGTTTATTCAGATTTAGTTTTTGGTCCAAACAATCCATTCAAAAGTAAAGTTTTAAGGCATTTCACTTAAACACATTTTGACTATTTTAGCCCACTGTGTGAGCTGTGCCAAAAATCGGAAAGAAGGGGGGATAGTGGACCTAATGGACTATAACCTGTCATATTCAATTTATTCGGAAATAGTTTTTGGTCCATACAATCCATTCAAAAGAAAATTTTTAAGGCATTTCACTCAAACACATTTTGACTATTTTAGCCCACTGTGTGAGTTGTGCCAAAAATCGGAAAGTGGTGGCGGATAGTGGACCTAATGGACTACCACGTGTCATACTCAGTTTATTCAGATTTAGTTTTTGGTCCAAACAATCCATTCAAAAGAAAAGTTTTAAGGCATTTCACTCAAACACATTTTGACTATTTTAGCCCACTGTGTGAGTTGTGCCAATAATGGTAAAGTGGTGAGGGATAGTGGACCTAATGAGCTATAACCTGTCATATTCAATTTATTCGGAGATAGTTTTTGGTCCAAATAATCCATTCAAAAGAAAAGTTTTAAGGCATTTCACTTAAACACATTTTGACTATTTTAGCCAACTGTGTGAGTTGTGCCAATAATCGGAAAGTGGTTGAGGATAGTGGACCTAATGGGCTACCACGTGTCATACTCAGTTTATTCAGATTTAGTTTTTGGTCCATACAATCCATTCAAAAGGAAAGTTTTAAGGCATTTCACTTAAACACATTTTGACTATTTTAGCCCACTCTGTGAGTTGTGCCAATAATCGGAAAGTGGTGAGGGATAGTGGACCTAATGGGCTATAACCTTTCATATTCAATTTATTCGGAGAGAGTTTTTGGTCCAAACAATCCATTCAAAAGAAAAGTTTTAAGTTTTTTTTTAAGTTTTTTTTTCACTTAAACACATTTTGACTATTTTAGCCCACTGTGTGAGCTGTGCCAAAAATCGGAAAGTAGGGGGGATAGTGGACCTAATGGACTATAACCTGTCATATTCAGTTTATTCGGAAATAGTTTTGGGTCCATACAATCCATTCAAAAGAAAATTTTTAAGGCATTTCACTCAAACACATTTTGACTATTTTAGCCTACTGTGTGAGTTGTGCCAATAATCGGAAAGTGGCGAGGGATAGTGGACCTAATGGACTATAACCTGTCATATTCAGTTTATTCAGAATAAGTTTTTGGTCCATACAATCAATTCAAAAGAAAATTACTAACGCATTTCACTCAAATACATTTTGACTATTTTAGCCCACTGTTTGAGTTGTGCCAAAAATCGGAAAGTAGGGGGGATAGAGGACCTAATGGACTATAACCAGCCATATTCAATTTATTCGGAAATAGTTTTTCGTCCAAACAATCCATTCAAAAGAAAATTTTTAAGGCATTTCACTCAAACACATTTTGACTATTTTAGCCCACTGTGTGAGTTGTGCCAAAAATCGGAAAGTGGTTGAGGATAGTGGACCTAATGGACTACCACGTGTCGTACTCAGTTTATTCAGACTTAGTTTTTGGTCCATACAATCCATTTAAAAGAAAAGTTTTAAGGCATTTCACTTAAACACATTTTGACTATTTTAGCCCACTGTGTGAGTTGTGCCAAAAATCGGAAAGTGGTTGAGGATAGTGGACCTAATGGACTACCACGTGTCGTACTCAGTTTATTCAGACTTAGTTTTTGGTCCATACAATCCATTTAAAAGAAAAGTTTTAAGGCATTTCACTTAAACACATTTTGACTATTTTAGCCCACTGTGTAAGTTGTGCCAAAAATCGGAAAGTGGTGGAGGATAGTGAACCTAATGGACTACCACGTGTCATACTCAGTTTATTCAGATTTAGTTTTTGGTCCAAACAATCCATTCAAAAGAAAAGTTTTAAGGCATTTCACTTAAACACATTTTGACTATTTTAGCCCACTGTGTGAGCTGTGCCAAAAATCGGAAAGTAAGGGGGATAGTGGACCTAATGGACTATAACCTGTCATATTCAATTTAGTCGGAAATAGTTTTTGGTCCATACAATCCATTCAAAAGAAAATTACTAACGCATTTCACTCACATACATTTTGACTAATTTAGGCCACTGTTTGAGTTGTACCAAAAATCGGAAAGTAAGGGGGATAGTGGACCTAATGGACTATAACCTGTCATATTCAATTTATTCGGAAATAGTTTTTGGTCCAAACAATCCATTGAAAAGAAAATTTTTAAGGCATTTCACACAAACACATTTTGACTATTTTAGCCCACTGTGTGAGTTGTGCCAAAAATCGGAAAGTAGGGGGGATAGTGGACCTAATGGACTATAACCTGTCATATTCAGTTTATTCGGAAATAGTTTTTGGTCCATACAATCAATTCAAAAGAAGATTACTAAGGCATTTCACTCAAACACATTTTGACTATTTTAGCCCACTGTGTGAGTTGTGCCAAAAATCGGAAAGTAGTGGGGGATAGTGGACCTAATGGACTATAACCTGTTATATTCAATTTATTCGGAAATAGTTTTTGGTCCATACAATCCATTCAAAAGAAAATTTTTAAGGCATTTCATTCAAACACATTTTGTCTATATTAGCCCACTGTGTGAGCTGTGCCAAAAATCGGAAAGTAGGGGGGATAGTGGACCTAATGGACTATAACCTGTCATATTCAGTTTATTCAGAAATAGTTTTTGGTCCATACAATCAATTCAAAAGAAGATTACTAAGGCATTTCACTCAAACACATTTTGACTATTTTAGCCCACTGTGTGAGTTGTGCCAAAAATCGGAAAGTAGCGGGGGATAGTGGACCTAATGGACTATAACCTGTCATATTCAATTTATTCGGAAATAGTTTTTGGTCCATACAATCCATTCAAAAGAAAATTTTTAAGGCATTTCACTCAAACACATTTTGTCTATATTAGCACACTGTGTGAGCTGTGCCAAAAATCGGAAAGTAGGGGGGATAGTGGACCTAATGGACTATAACCTGTCATATTCAGTTTATTCGGAAATAGTTTTTGGTCCATACAATCCATTCAAAAGAAAATTACTAAAGCATTTCACTCACATACATTTTGACTATTTTAGCCCACTGTTTGAGTTGTGCCAAAAATCGGAAAGTAAGGGGGATAGTGGACCTAATGGACTATAACCTGTCATATTCAATTTATTCGGAAATAGTTTTTGGTCCATACAATCCATTCAAAAGAAAATTTTTAAGGCATTTCACTCAAACACATTTTGACTATTTTAGCCCACTGTGTGAGCTGTGCCAAAAATCGGAAAGTAAGGGGGATAGTGGACCTAATGGACTATAACCTGCCATATTCAATTTAGTCGGAAATAGTTTTTGGTCCATACAATCCATTCAAAAGAAAATTACTAACGCATTTCACTCACATACATTTTGACTATTTTAGCCCACTGTTTGAGTTGTGCCAAAAATCGGAAAGTAAGGGGGATAGTGGACCCAATGGACTATAACCTGTCATATTCAATTTATTCGGAAATAGTTTTTGGTCCATACAATCCATTCAAAAGAATATTTTTGAGGCATTTCACTCAAACACATTTTGACTATTTTAGCCCACTGTGTGAGTTGTGCCAATAATCGGAAAGTGGTGAGGAATAGTGGACCTAATGGACTATAACCTGTCATATTCAGTTTATTCAGAAATAATTTTTGGTCCATACAATCAATTCAAAAGAAGATTACTAAGGCATTTCACTCAAACACATTTTGACTATTTTAGCCCACTGTGTGAGTTGTGCCAAAAATCGGAAAGTACGGGGGATAGTGGACCTAATGCACTATAACCTGTCATATTCAGTTTATTCGGAAATAGTTTTTGGTCCATACAATCCATTCAAAAGAAAATTTTTAAGGCATTTCACTCAAACACATTTTGACTATTTTAGCCCACTGTGTGAGTTGTGCCAAAAATCGGAAAGTGGTGGAGGATAGCGGACCTAATGGACTACCACGTGTCATACTCAGTTTATTCAGATTTAGTTTTTGGTCCAAACAATCCATTCAAAAGTAAATTTTTAAGGCATTTCACTTAAACACATTTTGACTATTTTAGCCCACTGTGTGAGCTGTGCCAAAAATCGGAAAGAAGGGGGGATAGTGGACCTAATGGACTATAACCTGTCATATTCAATTTATTCGGAAATAGTTTTTGGTCCATACAATCCATTCAAAAGAAAATTTTTAAGGCATTTCACTCAAACACATTTTGACTATTTTAGCCCACTGTGTGAGTTGTGCCAAAAATCGGAAAGTGGTGGCGGATAGTGGACCTCATGGACTACCACGTGTCATACTCAGTTTATTCAGATTTAGTTTTTGGTCCAAACAATCCATTCAAAAGAAAAGTTTTAAGGCATTTCACTCAAACACATTTTGACTATTTTAGCCCACTGTGTGAGTTGTGCCAATAATGGTAAAGTGGTGAGGGATAGTGGACCTAATGAGCTATAACCTGTCATATTCAATTTATTCGGAGATAGTTTTTGGTCCAAATAATCCATTCAAAAGAAAAGTTTTAAGGCATTTCACTTAAACACATTTTGACTATTTTAGCCAACTGTGTGAGTTGTGCCAATAATCGGTAAGTGGTTGAGGATAGTGGACCTAATGGGCTACCACGTGTCATACTCAGTTTATTCAGATTTAGTTTTTGGTCCATACAATCCATTCAAAAGGAAAGTTTTAAGGCATTTCACTTAAACACATTTTGACTATTTTAGCCCACTCTGTGAGTTGTGCCAATAATCGGAAAGTGGTGAGGGATAGTGGACCTAATGGGCTATAACCTTTCATATTCAATTTATTCGGAGAGAGTTTTTGGTCCAAACAATCCATTCAAAAGAAAAGTTTTAAGTTTTTTTTTAAGTTTTTTTTTCACTTAAACACATTTTGACTTTTTTAGCCCACTGTGTGAGCTGTGCCAAAAATCGGAAAGTAGGGGGGATAGTGGACCTAATGGACTATAACCTGTCATATTCAGTTTATTCGGAAATAGTTTTGGGTCCATACAATCCATTCAAAAGAAAATTTTTAAGGCATTTCACTCAAACACATTTTGACTATTTTAGCCTACTGTGTGAGTTGTGCCAATAATCGGAAAGTGGCGAGGGATAGTGGACCTAATGGACTATAACCTGTCATATTCAGTTTATTCAGAATAAGTTTTTGGTCCATACAATCAATTCAAAAGAAAATTACTAACGCATTTCACTCAAATACATTTTGACTATTTTAGCCCACTGTTTGAGTTGTGCCAAAAATCGGAAAGTAGGGGGGATAGAGGACCTAATGGACTATAACCAGCCATATTCAATTTATTCGGAAATAGTTTTTGGTCCAAACAATCCATTCAAAAGAAAATTTTTAAGGCATTTCACTCAAACACATTTTGACTATTTTAGCCCACTGTGTGAGTTGTGCCAAAAATCGGAAAGTATGGGGGATAGTAGACCTAATGGACTATAACCTGTCATATTCAATTTATTCAGAATAAGTTTTTGGTCCATACAATCCATTCAAAAGGAGATTACTAACGCATTTCACTCAAATACATTTTGACTATATTAGCCCACTGTTTGAGTTGTGCCAAAAATTGGAAAGTAGGGGGGATAGTAGACCTAATGGACTATAACCTGCCATATTCAATTCATTCGGAAATAGTTTTCGGTCCATACAATCCATTCAAAAGAAAATTTTTAAGGCATTTCATTTAAACACATTTTGACTATTTTAGCCCACTGTGTGAGTTGTGCCAATAATCAGAAAGTAGTGGGGGATAGTGGACCTAATGGACTATAACCTGTCATATTCAATTTATTCAGAATAAGTTTTTGGTCCATACAATCCATTCAAAAGGAGATTACTAACGCATTTCACTCAAATACATTTTGACTATTTTAGCCCACTGTTTGAGTTGTGCCAAAAATCGGAAAGTAGGGGGGATAGTGGACCTAATGGACTATAACCAGCCATATTCAATTTATTCGGAAATAGTTTTTGGTCCAAACAATCCATTCAAAAGAAAATTTTTAAGGCATTTCACTCAAACACATTTTGACTATTTTAGCCCACTGTGTGAGTTGTGCCAAAAATCGGAAAGTAGGGGGGATAGTGGACCTAATGGACTACCACGTGTCATACTCAGTTTATTCAGATTTAGTTTTTGGTCCAAACAATCCATTCAAAAGAAAAGTTTTAAGGCATTTCACTTAAACACATTTTGACTATTTTAGCCCACTGTGTGAGCTGTGCCAAAAATCGGAAAGTAAGGGGGATAGTGGACCTAATGGACTATAACCTGTCATATTCAATTTAGTCGGAAATAGTTTTTGGTCCATACAATCCATTCAAAAGAAAATTACTAACGCATTTCACTCACATACATTTTGACTATTTTAGCCCACTGTTTGAGTTGTACCAAAAATCGGAAAGTAAGGGGGATAGTGGACCTAATGGACTATAACCTGTCATATTCAATTTATTCGGAAATAGTTTTTGGTCCAAACAATCCATTGAAAAGAAAATTTTTAAGGCATTTCACACAAACACATTTTGACTATTTTAGCCCACTGTGTGAGTTGTGCCAAAAATCGGAAAGTAGGGGGGATAGTGGATCTAATGGACTATAACCTGTCATATTCAATTTATTCAGAATAAGTTTTTGGTCCATACAATCCATTCAAAAGGAGATTACTAACGCATTTCACTCAAATACATTTTGACTATATTAGCCCACTGTTTGAGTTGTGCCAAAAATTGGAAAGTAGGGGGGATAGTAGACCTAATGGACTATAACCTGCCATATTCAATTCATTCGGAAATAGTTTTCGGTCCATACAATCCATTCAAAAGAAAATTTTTAAGGCATTTCATTTAAACACATTTTGACTATTTTAGCCAACTGTGTGAGTTGTGCCAATAATCGGAAAGTGGTTGAGGATAGTGGACCTAATGGGCTACCACGTGTCATACTCAGTTTATTCAGATTTAGTTTTTGGTCCATACAATCCATTCAAAAGGAAAGTTTTAAGGCATTTCACTTAAACACATTTTGACTATTTTAGCCCACTCTGTGAGTTGTGCCAATAATTGGAAAGTGGTGAGGGATAGTGGACCTAATGGGCTATAACCTTTCATATTCAATTTATTCGGAGAGAGTTTTTGGTCCAAACAATCCATTCAAAAGAAAAGTTTTAAGTTTTTTTTTAAGTTTTTTTTTCACTTAAACACATTTTGACTTTTTTAGCCCACTGTGTGAGCTGTGCCAAAAATCGGAAAGTAGGGGGGATAGTGGACCTAATGGACTATAACCTGTCATATTCAGTTTATTCAGAAATAGTTTTGGGTCCATACAATCCATTCAAAAGAAAATTTTTAAGGCATTTCACTCAAACACATTTTGACTATTTTAGCCTACTGTGTGAGTTGTGCCAATAATCGGAAAGTGGCGAGGGATAGTGGACCTAATGGACTATAACCTGTCATATTCAGTTTATTCAGAATAAGTTTTTGGTCCATACAATCAATTCAAAAGGAAATTACTAACGCATTTCACTCAAATACATTTTGACTATTTTAGCCCACTGTTTGAGTTGTGCCAAAAATCGGAAAGTAGGGGGGATAGAGGACCTAATGGACTATAACCAGCCATATTCAATTTATTCGGAAATAGTTTTTGGTCCAAACAATCCATTCAAAAGAAAATTTTTAAGGCATTTCACTCAAACACATTTTGACTATTTTAGCCCACTGTGTGAGTTGTGCCAAAAATCGGAAAGTATGGGGGATAGTAGACCTAATGGACTATAACCTGTCATATTCAATTTATTCAGAATAAGTTTTTGGTCCATACAATCCATTCAAAAGGAGATTACTAACGCATTTCACTCAAATACATTTTGACTATATTAGCCCACTGTTTGAGTTGTGCCAAAAATTGGAAAGTAGGGGGGATAGTAGACCTAATGGACTATAACCTGCCATATTCAATTCATTCGGAAATAGTTTTCGGTCCATACAATCCATTCAAAAGAAAATTTTTAAGGCATTTCATTTAAACACATTTTGACTATTTTAGCCCACTGTGTGAGTTGTGCCAATAATCAGAAAGTGGTGGGGGATAGTGGACCTAATGGACTATAACCTGTCATATTCAATTTATTCAGAATAAGTTTTTGGTCCATACAATCCATTCAAAAGGAGATTACTAACGCATTTCACTCAAATACATTTTGACTATTTTAGCCCACTGTTTGAGTTGTGCCAAAAATCGGAAAGTAGGGGGGATAGTGGACCTAATGGACTATAACCAGCCATATTCAATTTATTCGGAAATAGTTTTTGGTCCAAACAATCCATTCAAAAGAAAATTTTTAAGGCATTTCACTCAAACACATTTTGACTATTTTAGCCCACTGTGTGAGTTGTGCCAAAAATCGGAAAGTAGGGGGGATAGTGGACCTAATGGACTACCACGTGTCATACTCAGTTTATTCAGATTTAGTTTTTGGTCCAAACAATCCATTCAAAAGAAAAGTTTTAAGGCATTTCACTTAAACACATTTTGACTATTTTAGCCCACTGTGTGAGCTGTGCCAAAAATCGGAAAGTAAGGGGGATAGTGGACCTAATGGACTATAACCTGTCATATTCAATTTAGTCGGAAATAGTTTTTGGTCCATACAATCCATTCAAAAGAAAATTACTAACGCATTTCACTCACATACATTTTGACTATTTTAGCCCACTGTTTGAGTTGTACCAAAAATCGGAAAGTAAGGGGGATAGTGGACCTAATGGACTATAACCTGTCATATTCAATTTATTCGGAAATAGTTTTTGGTCCAAACAATCCATTGAAAAGAAAATTTTTAAGGCATTTCACACAAACACATTTTGACTATTTTAGCCCACTGTGTGAGTTGTGCCAAAAATCGGAAAGTAGGGGGGATAGTGGATCTAATGGACTATAACCTGTCATATTCAATTTATTCAGAATAAGTTTTTGGTCCATACAATCCATTCAAAAGGAGATTACTAACGCATTTCACTCAAATACATTTTGACTATATTAGCCCACTGTTTGAGTTGTGCCAAAAATTGGAAAGTAGGGGGGATAGTAGACCTAATGGACTATAACCTGCCATATTCAATTCATTCGGAAATAGTTTTCGGTCCATACAATCCATTCAAAAGAAAATTTTTAAGGCATTTCATTTAAACACATTTTGACTATTTTAGCCCACTGTGTGAGTTGTGCCAATAATCAGAAAGTGGTGGGGGATAGTGGACCTAATGGACTATAACCTGTCATATTCAATTTATTCAGAATAAGTTTTTGGTCCATACAATCCATTCAAAAGAAAATTTTTAAGGCATTTCACTCAAACACATTTTGACTATTTTAGCCCACTGTGTAAGTTGTGCCAAAAATCGGAAAGTGGTGGAGGATAGTGGACCTAATGGACTACCACGTGTCATACTCAGTTTATTCAGATTTAGTTTTTGGTCCAAACAATCCATTCAAAAGAAAAGTTTTAAGGCATTTCACTTAAACACATTTTGACTATTTTAGCCCACTGTGTGAGCTGTGCCAAAAATCGGAAAGTAAGGGGGATAATGGACCTAATGGACTATAACTTGTCATATTCAATTTAGTCGGAAATAGTTTTTGGTCCATACAATCCATTCAAAAGAAAATTACTAACGCATTTCACTCACATACATTTTGACTATTTTAGCCCACTGTTTGAGTTGTACCAAAAATCGGAAAGTAAGGGGGATAGTGGACCTAATGGACTATAACCTGTCATATTCAATTTATTCGGAAATAGTTTTTGGTCCAAACAATCCATTGAAAAGAAAATTTTTAAGGCATTTCACACAAACACATTTTGACTATTTTAGCCCACTGTGTGAGTTGTGCCAAAAATCGGAAAGTAGGGGGGATAGTGGACCTAATGGACTATAACCTGTCATATTCAATTTATTCAGAATAAGTTTTTGGTCCATACAATCCATTCAAAAGGAGATTACTAACGCATTTCACTCAAATACATTTTGACTATATTAGCCCACTTTTTGAGTTGTGCCAAAAATTGGAAAGTAGGGGGGATAGTAGACCTAATGGACTATAACCTGCCATATTCAATTCATTCGGAAATAGTTTTCGGTCCATACAATCCATTCAAAAGAAAATTTTTAAGGCATTTCATTTAAACACATTTTGACTATTTTAGCCAACTGTGTGAGTTGTGCCAATAATCGGAAAGTGGTTGAGGATAGTGGACCTAATGGGCTACCACGTGTCATACTCAGTTTATTCAGATTTAGTTTTTGGTCCATACAATCCATTCAAAAGGAAAGTTTTAAGGCATTTCACTTAAACACATTTTGACTATTTTAGCCCACTCTGTGAGTTGTGCCAATAATTGGAAAGTGGTGAGGGATAGTGGACCTAATGGGCTATAACCTTTCATATTCAATTTATTCGGAGAGAGTTTTTGGTCCAAACAATCCATTCAAAAGAAAAGTTTTAAGTTTTTTTTTAAGTTTTTTTTTCACTTAAACACATTTTGACTTTTTTAGCCCACTGTGTGAGCTGTGCCAAAAATCGGAAAGTAGGGGGGATAGTGGACCTAATGGACTATAACCTGTCATATTCAGTTTATTCAGAAATAGTTTTGGGTCCATACAATCCATTCAAAAGAAGATTACTAAGGCATTTCACTCAAACACATTTTGACTATTTTAGCCCACTGTGTGAGTTGTGCCAATAATCGGAAAGTGGTGGGGGATAGTGGACCTAATGGACTATAACCAGCCATATTCAATTTAATCGGAAATAGTTTTTGGTCCAAACAATCCATTCAAAAGAAAATTTTTAAGGCATTTCACTCAAACACATTTTGACTATTTTAGCCCACTGTGTGAGTTGTGCCAAAAATCGGAAAGTATGGGGGATAGTAGACCTAATGGACTATAACCTGTCATATTCAATTTATTCAGAATAAGTTTTTGGTCCATACAATCCATTCAAAAGGAGATTACTAACGCATTTCACTCAAATACATTTTGACTATATTAGCCCACTGTTTGAGTTGTGCCAAAAATTGGAAAGTAGGGGGGATAGTAGACCTAATGGACTATAACCTGCCATATTCAATTCATTCGGAAATAGTTTTCGGTCCATACAATCCATTCAAAAGAAAATTTTTAAGGCATTTCATTTAAACACATTTTGACTATTTTAGCCCACTGTGTGAGTTGTGCCAATAATCAGAAAGTGGTGGGGGATAGTGGACCTAATGGACTATAACCTGTCATATTCAATTTATTCAGAATAAGTTTTTGGTCCATACAATCCATTCAAAAGGAGATTACTAACGCATTTCACTCAAATACATTTTGACTATTTTAGCCCACTGTTTGAGTTGTGCCAAAAATCGGAAAGTAGGGGGGATAGTGGACCTAATGGACTATAACCAGCCATATTCAATTTATTCGGAAATAGTTTTTGGTCCAAACAATCCATTCAAAAGAAAATTTTTAAGGCATTTCACTCAAACACATTTTGACTATTTTAGCCCACTGTGTGAGTTGTGCCAAAAATCGGAAAGTGGTTGAGGATAGTGGACCTAATGGACTACCACGTGTCGTACTCAGTTTATTCAGACTTAGTTTTTGGTCCATACAATCCATTTAAAAGAAAAGTTTTAAGGCATTTCACTTAAACACATTTTGACTATTTTAGCCCACTGTGTGAGTTGTGCCAAAAATCGGAAAGTGGTTGAGGATAGTGGACCTAATGGACTACCACGTGTCGTACTCAGTTTATTCAGACTTAGTTTTTGGTCCATACAATCCATTTAAAAGAAAAGTTTTAAGGCATTTCACTTAAACACATTTTGACTATTTTAGCCCACTGTGTGAGCTGTGCCAAAAATCGGAAAGTAAGGGGGATAGTGGACCTAATGGACTATAACCTGTCATATTCAATTTAGTCGGAAATAGTTTTTGGTCCATACAATCCATTCAAAAGGAAATTACTAACGCATTTCACTCACATACATTTTGACTATTTTAGCCCACTGTTTGAGTTGTACCAAATATCGGAAAGTAAGGGGGATAGTGGACCTAATGGACTATAACCTGTCATATTCAATTTATTCGGAAATAGTTTTTGGTCCAAACAATCCATTGAAAAGAAAATTTTTAAGGCATTTCACACAAACACATTTTGACTATTTTAGCCCACTGTGTGAGCTGTGCCAAAAATCGGAAAGTAGGGGGGATAGTGGACCTAATGGACTATAACCTGTCATATTCAGTTTATTCGGAAATAGTTTTGGGTCCATACAATCCATTCAAAAGAAAATTTTTAAGGCATTTCACTCAAACACATTTTGACTATTTTAGCCTACTGTGTGAGTTGTGCCAATAATCGGAAAGTGGCGAGGGATAGTGGACCTAATGGACTATAACCTGTCATATTCAGTTTATTCAGAATAAGTTTTTGGTCCATACAATCAATTCAAAAGAAAATTACTAACGCATTTCACTCAAATACATTTTGACTATTTTAGCCCACTGTTTGAGTTGTGCCAAAAATCGGAAAGTAGGGGGGATAGAGGACCTAATGGACTATAACCAGCCATATTCAATTTATTCGGAAATAGTTTTTGGTCCAAACAATCCATTCAAAAGAAATTTTTTAAGGCATTTCACTCAAACACATTTTGACTATTTTAGCCCACTGTGTGAGTTGTGCCAAAAATCGGAAAGTGGTTGAGGATAGTGGACCTAATGGACTACCACGTGTCGTACTCAGTTTATTCAGACTTAGTTTTTGGTCCATACAATCCATTTAAAAGAAAAGTTTTAAGGCATTTCACTTAAACACATTTTGACTATTTTAGCCCACTGTGTGAGTTGTGCCAAAAATCGGAAAGTGGTTGAGGATAGTGGACCTAATGGACTACCACGTGTCGTACTCAGTTTATTCAGACTTAGTTTTTGGTCCATACAATCCATTTAAAAGAAAAGTTTTAAGGCATTTCACTTAAACACATTTTGACTATTTTAGCCCACTGTGTGAGCTGTGCCAAAAATCGGAAAGTAAGGGGGATAGTGGACCTAATGGACTATAACCTGTCATATTCAATTTAGTCGGAAATAGTTTTTGGTCCATACAATCCATTCAAAAGGAAATTACTAACGCATTTCACTCACATACATTTTGACTATTTTAGCCCACTGTTTGAGTTGTACCAAAAATCGGAAAGTAAGGGGGATAGTGGACCTAATGGACTATAACCTGTCATATTCAATTTATTCGGAAATAGTTTTTGGTCCAAACAATCCATTGAAAAGAAAATTTTTAAGGCATTTCACACAAACACATTTTGACTATTTTAGCCCACTGTGTGAGTTGTGCCAAAAATCGGAAAGTAGGGGGGATAGTGGACCTAATGGACTATAACCTGTCATATTCAGTTTATTCGGAAATAGTTTTTGGTCCATACAATCAATTCAAAAGAAGATTACTAAGGCATTTCACTCAAACACATTTTGACTATTTTAGCCCACTGTGTGAGTTGTGCCAAAAATCGGAAAGTAGTGGGGGATAGTGGACCTAATGGACTATAACCTGTCATATTCAATTTATTCGGAAATAGTTTTTGGTCCATACAATCCATTCAAAAGAAAATTTTTAAGGCATTTCATTCAAACACATTTTGTCTATATTAGCCCACTGTGTGAGCTGTGCCAAAAATCGGAAAGTAGGGGGGATAGTGGACCTAATGGACTATAACCTGTCATATTCAGTTTATTCGGAAATAGTTTTTGGTCCATACAATCCATTCAAAAGAAAATTACTAACGCATTTCACTCACATACATTTTGACTATTTTAGCCCACTGTTTGAGTTGTGCCAAAAATTGGAAAGTAAGGGGGATAGTGGACCTAATGGACTATAACCTGTCATATTCAATTTATTCGGAAATAGTTTTTGGTCCATACAATCCATTCAAAAGAATATTTTTGAGGCATTTCACTCAAACACATTTTGACTATTTTAGCCCACTGTGTGAGTTGTGCCAATAATCGGAAAGTGGTGAGGAATAGTGGACCTAATGGACTATAACCTGTCATATTCAGTTTATTCAGAAATAGTTTTTGGTCCATACAATCAATTCAAAAGAAGATTACTAAGGCATTTCACTCAAACACATTTTGACTATTTTAGCCCACTGTGTGAGTTGTGCCAAAAATCGGAAAGTAGTGGGGGATAGTGGACCTAATGGACTATAACCTGTCATATTCAATTTATTCGGAAATAGTTTTTGGTCCATACAATCCATTCAAAAGAAAATTTTTAAGGCATTTCATTAAACACATTTTGTCTATATTAGCCCACTGTGTGAGCTGTGCCAAAAATCGGAAAGTAGGGGGGATAGTGGACCTAATGGACTATAATCTGTCATATTCAGTTTATTCGGAAATAGTTTTTGGTCCATACAATCCATTCAAAAGAAAATTACTAAAGCATTTCACTCACATACATTTTGACTATTTTAGCCCACTGTTTGAGTTGTGCCAAAAATCGGAAAGTAAGGGGGATAGTGGACCTAATGGACTATAACCTGTCATATTCAATTTATTCGGAAATAGTTTTTGGTCCATACAATCCATTCAAAAGAATATTTTTGAGGCATTTCACTCAAACACATTTTGACTATTTTAGCCCACTGTGTGAGTTGTGCCAATAATCGGAAAGTGGTGGGGAATAGTGGACCTAATGGACTATAACCTGTCATATTCAGTTTATTCAGAAATAGTTTTTGGTCCATACAATCAATTCAAAAGAAGATTACTAAGGCATTTCACTCAAACACATTTTGACTATTTTAGCCCACTGTGTGAGTTGTGCCAAAAATCGGAAAGTAGTGGGGGATAGTGGACCTAATGGACTATAACCTGTCATATTCAATTTATTCGGAAATAGTTTTTGGTCCATACAATCCATTCAAAAGAAAATTTTTAAGGCATTTCACTCAAACACATTTTGTCTATATTAGCCCACTGTGTGAGCTGTGCCAAAAATCGGAAAGTAGGGGGGATAGTGGACCTAATGGACTATAACCTGTCATATTCAGTTTATTCGGAAATAGTTTTTGGTCCATACAATCCATTCAAAAGAAAATTACTAACGCATTTCACTCACATACATTTTGACTATTTTAGCCCACTGTTTGAGTTGTGCCAAAAATCGGAAAGTAAGGGGGATAGTGGACCTAATGGACTATAACCTGTCATATTCAATTTATTCGGAAATAGTTTTTGGTCCATACAATCCATTCAAAAGAAAATTTTTAAGGCATTTCACTCAAACACATTTTGACTATTTTAGCCCACTGTGTGAGCTGTGCCAAAAATCGGAAAGTAAGGGGGATAGTGGACCTAATGGACTATAACCTGCCATATTCAATTTAGTCGGAAATAGTTTTTGGTCCATACAATCCATTCAAAAGAAAATTACTAACGCATTTCACTCACATACATTTTGACTATTTTAGCCCACTGTTTGAGTTGTGCCAAAAATCGGAAAGTAAGGGGGATAGTGGACCTAATGGACTATAACCTGTCATATTCAATTTATTCGGAAATAATTTTTGGTCCATACAATCCATTCAAAAGAATATTTTTGAGGCATTTCACTCAAACACATTTTGACTATTTTAGCCCACTGTGTGAGTTGTGCCAATAATCGGAAAGTGGTGAGGAATAGTGGACCTAATGGACTATAACCTGTCATATTCAGTTTATTCAGAAATAGTTTTTGGTCCATACAATCAATTCAAAAGAAGATTACTAAGGCATTTCACTCAAACACATTTTGACTATTTTAGCCCACTGTGTGAGTTGTGCCAAAAATCGGAAAGTAGGGGGGATAGTGGACCTAATGCACTATAACCTGTCATATTCAGTTTATTCGGAAATAGTTTTTGGTCCATACAATCCATTCAAAAGAAAATTTTTAAGGCATTTCACTCAAACACATTTTGACTATTTTAGCCCACTGTGTGAGTTGTGCCAAAAATCGGAAAGTGGTGGAGGATAGTGAACCTAATGGACTACCACGTGTCATACTCAGTTTATTCAGATTTAGTTTTTGGTCCAAACAATCCATTCAAAAGTAAAGTTTTAAGGCATTTCACTTAAACACATTTTGACTATTTTAGCCCACTGTGTGAGCTGTGCCAAAAATCGGAAAGAAGGGGGGATAGTGGACCTAATGGACTATAACCTGTCATATTCAATTTATTCGGAAATAGTTTTTGGTCCATACAATCCATTCAAAAGAAAATTTTTAAGGCATTTCACTCAAACACATTTTGACTATTTTAGCCCACTGTGTGAGTTGTGCCAAAAATCGGAAAGTGGTGGCGGATAGTGGACCTAATGGACTACCACGTGTCATACTCAGTTTATTCAGATTTAGTTTTTGGTACAAACAATCCATTCAAAAGAAAAGTTTTAAGGCATTTCACTCAAACACATTTTGACTATTTTAGCCCACTGTGTGAGTTGTGCCAATAATGGTAAAGTGGTGAGGGATAGTGGACCTAATGAGCTATAACCTGTCATATTCAATTTATTCGGAGATAGTTTTTGGTCCAAATAATCCATTCAAAAGAAAAGTTTTAAGGCATTTCACTTAAACACATTTTGACTATTTTAGCCAACTGTGTGAGTTGTGCCAATAATCGGAAAGTGGTTGAGGATAGTGGACCTAATGGGCTACCACGTGTCATACTCAGTTTATTCAGATTTAGTTTTTGGTCCATACAATCCATTCAAAAGGAAAGTTTTAAGGCATTTCACTTAAACACATTTTGACTATTTTAGCCCACTCTGTGAGTTGTGCCAATAATCGGAAAGTGGTGAGGGATAGTGGACCTAATGGGCTATAACCTTTCATATTCAATTTATTCGGAGAGAGTTTTTGGTCCAAACAATCCATTCAAAAGAAAAGTTTTAAGTTTTTTTTTAAGTTTTTTTTTCACTTAAACACATTTTGACTATTTTAGCCCACTGTGTGAGCTGTGCCAAAAATCGGAAAGTAGGGGGGATAGTGGACCTAATGGACTATAACCTGTCATATTCAGTTTATTCGGAAATAGTTTTGGGTCCATACAATCCATTCAAAAGAAAATTTTTAAGGCATTTCACTCAAACACATTTTGACTATTTTAGCCTACTGTGTGAGTTGTGCCAATAATCGGAAAGTGGCGAGGGATAGTGGACCTAATGGACTATAACCTGTCATATTCAGTTTATTCAGAATAAGTTTTTGGTCCATACAATCAATTCAAAAGAAAATTACTAACGCATTTCACTCAAATACATTTTGACTATTTTAGCCCACTGTTTGAGTTGTGCCAAAAATCGGAAAGTAGGGGGGATAGAGGACCTAATGGACTATAACCAGCCATATTCAATTTATTCGGAAATAGTTTTTGGTCCAAACAATCCATTCAAAAGAAAATTTTTAAGGCATTTCACTCAAACACATTTTGACTATTTTAGCCCACTGTGTGAGTTGTGCCAAAAATCGGAAAGTGGTTGAGGATAGTGGACCTAATGGACTACCACGTGTCGTACTCAGTTTATTCAGACTTAGTTTTTGGTCCATACAATCCATTTAAAAGAAAAGTTTTAAGGCATTTCAGTTAAACACATTTTGACTATTTTAGCCCACTGTGTGAGTTGTGCCAAAAATCGGAAAGTGGTTGAGGATAGTGGACCTAATGGACTACCACGTGTCGTACTCAGTTTATTCAGACTTAGTTTTTGGTCCATACAATCCATTTAAAAGAAAAGTTTTAAGGCATTTCACTTAAACACATTTTGACTATTTTAGCCCACTGTGTAAGTTGTGCCAAAAATCGGAAAGTGGTGGAGGATAGTGAACCTAATGGACTACCACGTGTCATACTCAGTTTATTCAGATTTAGTTTTTGGTCCAAACAATCCATTCAAAAGAAAAGTTTTAAGGCATTTCACTTAAACACATTTTGACTATTTTAGCCCACTGTGTGAGCTGTGCCAAAAATCGGAAAGTAAGGGGGATAGTGGACCTAATGGACTATAACCTGTCATATTCAATTTAGTCGGAAATAGTTTTTGGTCCATACAATCCATTCAAAAGAAAATTACTAACGCATTTCACTCACATACATTTTGACTAATTTAGGCCACTGTTTGAGTTGTACCAAAAATCGGAAAGTAAGGGGGATAGTGGACCTAATGGACTATAACCTGTCATATTCAATTTATTCGGAAATAGTTTTTGGTCCAAACAATCCATTGAAAAGAAAATTTTTAAGGCATTTCACACAAACACATTTTGACTATTTTAGCCCACTGTGTGAGTTGTGCCAAAAATCGGAAAGTAGGGGGGATAGTGGACCTAATGGACTATAACCTGTCATATTCAGTTTATTCGGAAATAGTTTTTGGTCCATACAATCAATTCAAAAGAAGATTACTAAGGCATTTCACTCAAACACATTTTGACTATTTTAGCCCACTGTGTGAGTTGTGCCAAAAATCGGAAAGTAGTGGGGTATAGTGGACCTAATGGACTATAACCTGTTATATTCAATTTATTCGGAAATAGTTTTTGGTCCATACAATCCATTCAAAAGAAAATTTTTAAGGCATTTCATTCAAACACATTTTGTCTATATTAGCCCACTGTGTGAGCTGTGCCAAAAATCGGAAAGTAGGGGGGATAGTGGACCTAATGGACTATAACCTGTCATATTCAGTTTATTCAGAAATAGTTTTTGGTCCATACAATCAATTCAAAAGAAGATTACTAAGGCATTTCACTCAAACACATTTTGACTATTTTAGCCCACTGTGTGAGTTGTGCCAAAAATCGGAAAGTAGCGGGGGATAGTGGACCTAATGGACTATAACCTGTCATATTCAATTTATTCGGAAATAGTTTTTGGTCCATACAATCCATTCAAAAGAAAATTTTTAAGGCATTTCACTCAAACACATTTTGTCTATATTAGCACACTGTGTGAGCTGTGCCAAAAATCGGAAAGTAGGGGGGATAGTGGACCTAATGGACTATAACCTGTCATATTCAGTTTATTCGGAAATAGTTTTTGGTCCATACAATCCATTCAAAAGAAAATTACTAAAGCATTTCACTCACATACATTTTGACTATTTTAGCCCACTGTTTGAGTTGTGCCAAAAATCGGAAAGTAAGGGGGATAGTGGACCTAATGGACTATAACCTGTCATATTCAATTTATTCGGAAATAGTTTTTGGTCCATACAATCCATTCAAAAGAAAATTTTTAAGGCATTTCACTCAAACACATTTTGACTATTTTAGCCCACTGTGTGAGCTGTGCCAAAAATCGGAAAGTAAGGGGGATAGTGGACCTAATGGACTATAACCTGCCATATTCAATTTAGTCGGAAATAGTTTTTGGTCCATACAATCCATTCAAAAGAAAATTACTAACGCATTTCACTCACATACATTTTGACTATTTTAGCCCACTGTTTGAGTTGTGCCAAAAATCGGAAAGTAAGGGGGATAGTGGACCCAATGGACTATAACCTGTCATATTCAATTTATTCGGAAATAGTTTTTGGTCCATACAATCCATTCAAAAGAATATTTTTGAGGCATTTCACTCAAACACATTTTGACTATTTTAGCCCACTGTGTGAGTTGTGCCAATAATCGGAAAGTGGTGAGGAATAGTGGACCTAATGGACTATAACCTGTCATATTCAGTTTATTCAGAAATAATTTTTGGTCCATACAATCAATTCAAAAGAAGATTACTAAGGCATTTCACTCAAACACATTTTGACTATTTTAGCCCACTGTGTGAGTTGTGCCAAAAATCGGAAAGTAGGGGGGATAGTGGACCTAATGCACTATAACCTGTCATATTCAGTTTATTCGGAAATAGTTTTTGGTCCATACAATCCATTCAAAAGAAAATTTTTAAGGCATTTCACTCAAACACATTTTGACTATTTTAGCCCACTGTGTGAGTTGTGCCAAAAATCGGAAAGTGGTGGAGGATAGCGGACCTAATGGACTACCACGTGTCATACTCAGTTTATTCAGATTTAGTTTTTGGTCCAAACAATCCATTCAAAAGTAAATTTTTAAGGCATTTCACTTAAACACATTTTGACTATTTTAGCCCACTGTGTGAGCTGTGCCAAAAATCGGAAAGAAGGGGGGATAGTGGACCTAATGGACTATAACCTGTCATATTCAATTTATTCGGAAATAGTTTTTGGTCCATACAATCCATTCAAAAGAAAATTTTTAAGGCATTTCACTCAAACACATTTTGACTATTTTAGCCCACTGTGTGAGTTGTGCCAAAAATCGGAAAGTGGTGGCGGATAGTGTACCTCATGGACTACCACGTGTCATACTCAGTTTATTCAGATTTAGTTTTTGGTCCAAACAATCCATTCAAAAGAAAAGTTTTAAGGCATTTCACTCAAACACATTTTGACTATTTTAGCCCACTGTGTGAGTTGTGCCAATAATGGTAAAGTGGTGAGGGATAGTGGACCTAATGAGCTATAACCTGTCATATTCAATTTATTCGGAGATAGTTTTTGGTCCAAATAATCCATTCAAAAGAAAAGTTTTAAGGCATTTCACTTAAACACATTTTGACTATTTTAGCCAACTGTGTGAGTTGTGCCAATAATCGGAAAGTGGTTGAGGATAGTGGACCTAATGGGCTACCACGTGTCATACTCAGTTTATTCAGATTTAGTTTTTGGTCCATACAATCCATTCAAAAGGAAAGTTTTAAGGCATTTCACTTAAACACATTTTGACTATTTTAGCCCACTCTGTGAGTTGTGCCAATAATCGGAAAGTGGTGAGGGATAGTGGACCTAATGGGCTATAACCTTTCATATTCAATTTATTCGGAGAGAGTTTTTGGTCCAAACAATCCATTCAAAAGAAAAGTTTTAAGTTTTTTTTTAAGTTTTTTTTTCACTTAAACACATTTTGACTTTTTTAGCCCACTGTGTGAGCTGTGCCAAAAATCGGAAAGTAGGGGGGATAGTGGACCTAATGGACTATAACCTGTCATATTCAGTTTATTCGGAAATAGTTTTGGGTCCATACAATCCATTCAAAAGAAAATTTTTAAGGCATTTCACTCAAACACATTTTGACTATTTTAGCCTACTGTGTGAGTTGTGCCAATAATCGGAAAGTGGCGAGGGATAGTGGACCTAATGGACTATAACCTGTCATATTCAGTTTATTCAGAATAAGTTTTTGGTCCATACAATCAATTCAAAAGAAAATTACTAACGCATTTCACTCAAATACATTTTGACTATTTTAGCCCACTGTTTGAGTTGTGCCAAAAATCGGAAAGTAGGGGGGATAGAGGACCTAATGGACTATAACCAGCCATATTCAATTTATTCGGAAATAGTTTTTGGTCCAAACAATCCATTCAAAAGAAAATTTTTAAGGCATTTCACTCAAACACATTTTGACTATTTTAGCCCACTGTGTGAGTTGTGCCAAAACTCGGAAAGTATGGGGGATAGTAGACCTAATGGACTATAACCTGTCATATTCAATTTATTCAGAATAAGTTTTTGGTCCATACAATCCATTCAAAAGGAGATTACTAACGCATTTCACTCAAATACATTTTGACTATATTAGCCCACTGTTTGAGTTGTGCCAAAAATTGGAAAGTAGGGGGGATAGTAGACCTAATGGACTATAACCTGCCATATTCAATTCATTCGGAAATAGTTTTCGGTCCATACAATCCATTCAAAAGAAAATTTTTAAGGCATTTCATTTAAACACATTTTGACTATTTTAGCCCACTGTGTGAGTTGTGCCAATAATCAGAAAGTGGTGGGGGATAGTGGACCTAATGGACTATAACCTGTCATATTCAATTTATTCAGAATAAGTTTTTGGTCCATACAATCCATTCAAAAGGAGATTACTAACGCATTTCACTCAAATACATTTTGACTATTTTAGCCCACTGTTTGAGTTGTGCCAAAAATCGGAAAGTAGGGGGGATAGTGGACCTAATGGACTATAACCAGCCATATTCAATTTATTCGGAAATAGTTTTTGGTCCAAACAATCCATTCAAAAGAAAATTTTTAAGGCATTTCACTCAAACACATTTTGACTATTTTAGCCCACTGTGTGAGTTGTGCCAAAAATCGGAAAGTAGGGGGGATAGTGGACCTAATGGACTACCACGTGTCATACTCAGTTTATTCAGATTTAGTTTTTGGTCCAAACAATCCATTCAAAAGAAAAGTTTTAAGGCATTTCACTTAAACACATTTTGACTATTTTAGCCCACTGTGTGAGCTGTGCCAAAAATCGGAAAGTAAGGGGGATAGTGGACCTAATGGACTATAACCTGTCATATTCAATTTAGTCGGAAATAGTTTTTGGTCCATACAATCCATTCAAAAGAAAATTACTAACGCATTTCACTCACATACATTTTGACTATTTTAGCCCACTGTTTGAGTTGTACCAAAAATCGGAAAGTAAGGGGGATAGTGGACCTAATGGACTATAACCTGTCATATTCAATTTATTCGGAAATAGTTTTTGGTCCAAACAATCCATTGAAAAGAAAATTTTTAAGGCATTTCACACAAACACATTTTGACTATTTTAGCCCACTGTGTGAGTTGTGCCAAAAATCGGAAAGTAGGGGGGATAGTGGATCTAATGGACTATAACCTGTCATATTCAATTTATTCAGAATAAGTTTTTGGTCCATACAATCCATTCAAAAGGAGATTACTAACGCATTTCACTCAAATACATTTTGACTATATTAGCCCACTGTTTGAGTTGTGCCAAAAATTGGAAAGTAGGGGGGATAGTAGACCTAATGGACTATAACCTGCCATATTCAATTCATTCGGAAATAGTTTTCGGTCCATACAATCCATTCAAAAGAAAATTTTTAAGGCATTTCATTTAAACACATTTTGACTATTTTAGCCCACTGTGTGAGTTGTGCCAATAATCAGAAAGTGGTGGGGGATAGTGGACCTAATGGACTATAACCTGTCATATTCAATTTATTCAGAATAAGTTTTTGGTCCATACAATCCATTCAAAAGAAAATTTTTAAGGCATTTCACTCAAACACATTTTGACTATTTTAGCCCACTGTGTAAGTTGTGCCAAAAATCGGAAAGTAGGGGGGATAGTGGACCTAATGGACTATAACCTGTCATATTCAATTTATTCAGAATAAGTTTTTGGTCCATACAATCCATTCAAAAGGAGATTACTAACGCATTTCACTCAAATACATTTTGACTATATTAGCCCACTGTTTGAGTTGTGCCAAAAATTGGAAAGTAGGGGGGATAGTGGACCTAATGGACTATAACCTGTCATATTCAGTTTATTCAGAAATAGTTTTTGGTCCATACAATCAATTCAAAAGAAGATTACTAAGGCATTTCACTCAAACACATTTTGACTATTTTAGCCCACTGTGTGAGTTGTGCCAAAAATCGGAAAGTAGCGGGGGATAGTGGACCTAATGGACTATAACCTGTCATATTCAATTTATTCGGAAATAGTTTTTGGTCCATACAATCCATTCAAAAGAAAATTTTTAAGGCATTTCACTCAAACACATTTTGTCTATATTAGCACACTGTGTGAGCTGTGCCAAAAATCGGAAAGTAGGGGGGATAGTGGACCTAATGGACTATAACCTGTCATATTCAGTTTATTCGGAAATAGTTTTTGGTCCATACAATCCATTCAAAAGAAAATTACTAAAGCATTTCACTCACATACATTTTGACTATTTTAGCCCACTGTTTGAGTTGTGCCAAAAATCGGAAAGTAAGGGGGATAGTGGACCTAATGGACTATAACCTGTCATATTCAATTTATTCGGAAATAGTTTTTGGTCCATACAATCCATTCAAAAGAAAATTTTTAAGGCATTTCACTCAAACACATTTTGACTATTTTAGCCCACTGTGTGAGCTGTGCCAAAAATCGGAAAGTAAGGGGGATAGTGGACCTAATGGACTATAACCTGCCATATTCAATTTAGTCGGAAATAGTTTTTGGTCCATACAATCCATTCAAAAGAAAATTACTAACGCATTTCACTCACATACATTTTGACTATTTTAGCCCACTGTTTGAGTTGTGCCAAAAATCGGAAAGTAAGGGGGATAGTGGACCCAATGGACTATAACCTGTCATATTCAATTTATTCGGAAATAGTTTTTGGTCCATACAATCCATTCAAAAGAATATTTTTGAGGCATTTCACTCAAACACATTTTGACTATTTTAGCCCACTGTGTGAGTTGTGCCAATAATCGGAAAGTGGTGAGGAATAGTGGACCTAATGGACTATAACCTGTCATATTCAGTTTATTCAGAAATAATTTTTGGTCCATACAATCAATTCAAAAGAAGATTACTAAGGCATTTCACTCAAACACATTTTGACTATTTTAGCCCACTGTGTGAGTTGTGCCAAAAATCGGAAAGTAGGGGGGATAGTGGACCTAATGCACTATAACCTGTCATATTCAGTTTATTCGGAAATAGTTTTTGGTCCATACAATCCATTCAAAAGAAAATTTTTAAGGCATTTCACTCAAACACATTTTGACTATTTTAGCCCACTGTGTGAGTTGTGCCAAAAATCGGAAAGTGGTGGAGGATAGCGGACCTAATGGACTACCACGTGTCATACTCAGTTTATTCAGATTTAGTTTTTGGTCCAAACAATCCATTCAAAAGTAAATTTTTAAGGCATTTCACTTAAACACATTTTGACTATTTTAGCCCACTGTGTGAGCTGTGCCAAAAATCGGAAAGAAGGGGGGATAGTGGACCTAATGGACTATAACCTGTCATATTCAATTTATTCGGAAATAGTTTTTGGTCCATACAATCCATTCAAAAGAAAATTTTTAAGGCATTTCACTCAAACACATTTTGACTATTTTAGCCCACTGTGTGAGTTGTGCCAAAAATCGGAAAGTGGTGGCGGATAGTGTACCTCATGGACTACCACGTGTCATACTCAGTTTATTCAGATTTAGTTTTTGGTCCAAACAATCCATTCAAAAGAAAAGTTTTAAGGCATTTCACTCAAACACATTTTGACTATTTTAGCCCACTGTGTGAGTTGTGCCAATAATGGTAAAGTGGTGAGGGATAGTGGACCTAATGAGCTATAACCTGTCATATTCAATTTATTCGGAGATAGTTTTTGGTCCAAATAATCCATTCAAAAGAAAAGTTTTAAGGCATTTCACTTAAACACATTTTGACTATTTTAGCCAACTGTGTGAGTTGTGCCAATAATCGGAAAGTGGTTGAGGATAGTGGACCTAATGGGCTACCACGTGTCATACTCAGTTTATTCAGATTTAGTTTTTGGTCCATACAATCCATTCAAAAGGAAAGTTTTAAGGCATTTCACTTAAACACATTTTGACTATTTTAGCCCACTCTGTGAGTTGTGCCAATAATCGGAAAGTGGTGAGGGATAGTGGACCTAATGGGCTATAACCTTTCATATTCAATTTATTCGGAGAGAGTTTTTGGTCCAAACAATCCATTCAAAAGAAAAGTTTTAAGTTTTTTTTTAAGTTTTTTTTTCACTTAAACACATTTTGACTTTTTTAGCCCACTGTGTGAGCTGTGCCAAAAATCGGAAAGTAGGGGGGATAGTGGACCTAATGGACTATAACCTGTCATATTCAGTTTATTCGGAAATAGTTTTGGGTCCATACAATCCATTCAAAAGAAAATTTTTAAGGCATTTCACTCAAACACATTTTGACTATTTTAGCCTACTGTGTGAGTTGTGCCAATAATCGGAAAGTGGCGAGGGATAGTGGACCTAATGGACTATAACCTGTCATATTCAGTTTATTCAGAATAAGTTTTTGGTCCATACAATCAATTCAAAAGAAAATTACTAACGCATTTCACTCAAATACATTTTGACTATTTTAGCCCACTGTTTGAGTTGTGCCAAAAATCGGAAAGTAGGGGGGATAGAGGACCTAATGGACTATAACCAGCCATATTCAATTTATTCGGAAATAGTTTTTGGTCCAAACAATCCATTCAAAAGAAAATTTTTAAGGCATTTCACTCAAACACATTTTGACTATTTTAGCCCACTGTGTGAGTTGTGCCAAAACTCGGAAAGTATGGGGGATAGTAGACCTAATGGACTATAACCTGTCATATTCAATTTATTCAGAATAAGTTTTTGGTCCATACAATCCATTCAAAAGGAGATTACTAACGCATTTCACTCAAATACATTTTGACTATATTAGCCCACTGTTTGAGTTGTGCCAAAAATTGGAAAGTAGGGGGGATAGTAGACCTAATGGACTATAACCTGCCATATTCAATTCATTCGGAAATAGTTTTCGGTCCATACAATCCATTCAAAAGAAAATTTTTAAGGCATTTCATTTAAACACATTTTGACTATTTTAGCCCACTGTGTGAGTTGTGCCAATAATCAGAAAGTGGTGGGGGATAGTGGACCTAATGGACTATAACCTGTCATATTCAATTTATTCAGAATAAGTTTTTGGTCCATACAATCCATTCAAAAGGAGATTACTAACGCATTTCACTCAAATACATTTTGACTATTTTAGCCCACTGTTTGAGTTGTGCCAAAAATCGGAAAGTAGGGGGGATAGTGGACCTAATGGACTATAACCAGCCATATTCAATTTATTCGGAAATAGTTTTTGGTCCAAACAATCCATTCAAAAGAAAATTTTTAAGGCATTTCACTCAAACACATTTTGACTATTTTAGCCCACTGTGTGAGTTGTGCCAAAAATCGGAAAGTAGGGGGGATAGTGGACCTAATGGACTACCACGTGTCATACTCAGTTTATTCAGATTTAGTTTTTGGTCCAAACAATCCATTCAAAAGAAAAGTTTTAAGGCATTTCACTTAAACACATTTTGACTATTTTAGCCCACTGTGTGAGCTGTGCCAAAAATCGGAAAGTAAGGGGGATAGTGGACCTAATGGACTATAACCTGTCATATTCAATTTAGTCGGAAATAGTTTTTGGTCCATACAATCCATTCAAAAGAAAATTACTAACGCATTTCACTCACATACATTTTGACTATTTTAGCCCACTGTTTGAGTTGTACCAAAAATCGGAAAGTAAGGGGGATAGTGGACCTAATGGACTATAACCTGTCATATTCAATTTATTCGGAAATAGTTTTTGGTCCAAACAATCCATTGAAAAGAAAATTTTTAAGGCATTTCACACAAACACATTTTGACTATTTTAGCCCACTGTGTGAGTTGTGCCAAAAATCGGAAAGTAGGGGGGATAGTGGATCTAATGGACTATAACCTGTCATATTCAATTTATTCAGAATAAGTTTTTGGTCCATACAATCCATTCAAAAGGAGATTACTAACGCATTTCACTCAAATACATTTTGACTATATTAGCCCACTGTTTGAGTTGTGCCAAAAATTGGAAAGTAGGGGGGATAGTAGACCTAATGGACTATAACCTGCCATATTCAATTCATTCGGAAATAGTTTTCGGTCCATACAATCCATTCAAAAGAAAATTTTTAAGGCATTTCATTTAAACACATTTTGACTATTTTAGCCCACTGTGTGAGTTGTGCCAATAATCAGAAAGTGGTGGGGGATAGTGGACCTAATGGACTATAACCTGTCATATTCAATTTATTCAGAATAAGTTTTTGGTCCATACAATCCATTCAAAAGAAAATTTTTAAGGCATTTCACTCAAACACATTTTGACTATTTTAGCCCACTGTGTAAGTTGTGCCAAAAATCGGAAAGTGGTGGAGGATAGTGGACCTAATGGACTACCACGTGTCATACTCAGTTTATTCAGATTTAGTTTTTGGTCCAAACAATCCATTCAAAAGAAAAGTTTTAAGGCATTTCACTTAAACACATTTTGACTATTTTAGCCCACTGTGTGAGCTGTGCCAAAAATCGGAAAGTAAGGGGGATAGTGGACCTAATGGACTATAACTTGTCATATTCAATTTAGTCGGAAATAGTTTTTGGTCCATACAATCCATTCAAAAGAAAATTACTAACGCATTTCACTCACATACATTTTGACTATTTTAGCCCACTGTTTGAGTTGTACCAAAAATCGGAAAGTAAGGGGGATAGTGGACCTAATGGACTATAACCTGTCATATTCAATTTATTCGGAAATAGTTTTTGGTCCAAACAATCCATTGAAAAGAAAATTTTTAAGGCATTTCACACAAACACATTTTGACTATTATAGACCACTGTGTGAGTTGTGCCAAAAATCGGAAAGTTGGGGGGATAGTGGACCTAATGGACTATAACCTGTCATATTCAATTTATTCAGAATAAGTTTTTGGTCCATACAATCCATTCAAAAGGAGATTACTAACGCATTTCACTCAAATACATTTTGACTATATTAGCCCACTGTTTGAGTTGTGCCAAAAATTGGAAAGTAGGGGGGATAGTAGACCTAATGGACTATAACCTGCCATATTCAATTCATTCGGAAATAGTTTTCGGTCCATACAATCCATTCAAAAGAAAATTTTTAAGGCATTTCATTTAAACACATTTTGACTATTTTAGCCAACTGTGTGAGTTGTGCCAATAATCGGAAAGTGGTTGAGGATAGTGGACCTAATGGGCTACCACGTGTAATACTCAGTTTATTCAGATTTAGTTTTTGGTCCATACAATCCATTCAAAAGGAAAGTTTTAAGGCATTTCACTTAAACACATTTTGACTATTTTAGCCCACTCTGTGAGTTGTGCCAATAATTGGAAAGTGGTGAGGGATAGTGGACCTAATGGGCTATAACCTTTCATATTCAATTTATTCGGAGAGAGTTTTTGGTCCAAACAATCCATTCAAAAGAAAAGTTTTAAGTTTTTTTTTAAGTTTTTTTTTCACTTAAACACATTTTGACTTTTTTAGCCCACTGTGTGAGCTGTGCCAAAAATCGGAAAGTAGGGGGGATAGTGGACCTAATGGACTATAACCTGTCATATTCAGTTTATTCAGAAATAGTTTTGGGTCCATACAATCCATTCAAAAGAAAATTTTTAAGGCATTTCACTCAAACACATTTTGACTATTTTAGCCTACTGTGTGAGTTGTGCCAATAATCGGAAAGTGGCGAGGGATAGTGGACCTAATGGACTATAACCTGTCATATTCAGTTTATTCAGAATAAGTTTTTGGTCCATACAATCAATTCAAAAGGAAATTACTAACGCATTTCACTCAAATACATTTTGACTATTTTAGCCCACTGTTTGAGTTGTGCCAAAAATCGGAAAGTAGGGGGGATAGAGGACCTAATGGACTATAACCAGCCATATTCAATTTATTCGGAAATAGTTTTTGGTCCAAACAATCCATTCAAAAGAAAATTTTTAAGGCATTTCACTCAAACACATTTTGACTATTTTAGCCCACTGTGTGAGTTGTGCCAAAAATCGGAAAGTATGGGGGATAGTAGACCTAATGGACTATAACCTGTCATATTCAATTTATTCAGAATAAGTTTTTGGTCCATACAATCCATTCAAAAGGAGATTACTAACGCATTTCACTCAAATACATTTTGACTATATTAGCCCACTGTTTGAGTTGTGCCAAAAATTGGAAAGTAGGGGGGATAGTAGACCTAATGGACTATAACCTGCCATATTCAATTCATTCGGAAATAGTTTTCGGTCCATACAATCCATTCAAAAGAAAATTTTTAAGGCATTTCATTTAAACACATTTTGACTATTTTAGCCCACTGTGTGAGTTGTGCCAATAATCAGAAAGTGGTGGGGGATAGTGGACCTAATGGACTATAACCTGTCATATTCAATTTATTCAGAATAAGTTTTTGGTCCATACAATCCATTCAAAAGGAGATTACTAACGCATTTCACTCAAATACATTTTGACTATTTTAGCCCACTGTTTGAGTTGTGCCAAAAATCGGAAAGTAGGGGGGATAGTGGACCTAATGGACTATAACCAGCCATATTCAATTTATTCGGAAATAGTTTTTGGTCCAAACAATCCATTCAAAAGAAAATTTTTAAGGCATTTCACTCAAACACATTTTGACTATTTTAGCCCACTGTGTGAGTTGTGCCAAAAATCGGAAAGTGGTTGAGGATAGTGGACCTAATGGACTACCACGTGTCGTACTCAGTTTATTCAGACTTAGTTTTTGGTCCATACAATCCATTTAAAAGAAAAGTTTTAAGGCATTTCACTTAAACACATTTTGACTATTTTAGCCCACTGTGTGAGTTGTGCCAAAAATCGGAAAGTGGTTGAGGATAGTGGACCTAATGGACTACCACGTGTCGTACTCAGTTTATTCAGACTTAGTTTTTGGTCCATACAATCCATTTAAAAGAAAAGTTTTAAGGCATTTCACTTAAACACATTTTGACTATTTTAGCCCACTGTGTAAGTTGTGCCAAAAATCGGAAAGTGGTGGAGGATAGTGGACCTAATGGACTACCACGTGTCATACTCAGTTTATTCAGATTTAGTTTTTGGTCCAAACAATCCATTCAAAAGAAAAGTTTTAAGGCATTTCACTTAAACACATTTTGACTATTTTAGCCCACTGTGTGAGCTGTGCCAAAAATCGGAAAGTAAGGGGGATAGCGGACCTAATGGACTATAACCTGTCATATTCAATTTAGTCGGAAATAGTTTTTGGTCCATACAATCCATTCAAAAGAAAATTACTAACGCATTTCACTCACATACATTTTGACTATTTTAGCCCACTGTTTGAGTTGTACCAAAAATCGGAAAGTAAGGGGGATAGTGGACCTAATGGACTATAACCTGTCATATTCAATTTATTCGGAAATAGTTTTTGGTCCAAACAATCCATTGAAAAGAAAATTTTTAAGGCATTTCACACAAACACATTTTGACTATTTTAGCCCACTGTGTGAGTTGTGCCAAAAATCGGAAAGTAGGGGGGATAGTGGACCTAATGGACTATAACCTGTCATATTCAGTTTATTCGGAAATAGTTTTTGGTCCATACAATCAATTCAAAAGAAGATTACTAAGGCATTTCACTCAAACACATTTTGACTATTTTAGCCCACTGTGTGAGCTGTGCCAAAAATCGGAAAGTAGGGGGGATAGTGGACCTAATGGACTATAACCTGTCATATTCAGTTTATTCGGAAATAGTTTTTGGTCCATACAATCCATTCAAAAGAAAATTACTAACGCATTTCACTCACATACATTTTGACTATTTTAGCCCACTGTTTGAGTTGTGCCAAAAATCGGAAAGTAAGGGGGATAGTGGACCTAATGGACTATAACCTGTCATATTCAATTTATTCGGAAATAGTTTTTGGTCCATACAATCCATTCAAAAGAATATTTTTGAGGCATTTCACTCAAACACATTTTGACTATTTTAGCCCACTGTGTGAGTTGTGCCAAAAATCGGAAAGTAGGGGGGATAGTGGACCTAATGGACTATAACCTGTCATATTCAGTTTATTCAGAAATAGTTTTTGGTCCATACAATCAATTCAAAAGAAGATTACTAAGGCATTTCACTCAAACACATTTTGACTATTTTAGCCCACTGTGTGAGTTGTGCCAAAAATCGGAAAAAAGTGGGGGATAGTGGACCTAATGGACTATAACCTGTCATATTCAATTTATTCGGAAATAGTTTTTGGTCCATACAATCCATTCAAAAGAATATTTTTGAGGCATTTCACTCAAACACATTTTGACTATTTTAGCCCACTGTGTGAGCTGTGCCAAAAATCGGAAAGTCAGGGGGATAGTGGACCTAATGGACTATAACCTGTCATATTCAGTTTATTCAGAAATAGTGTTTGGTCCATACAATCAATTCAAAAGAAGATTACTAAGGCATTTCACTCAAACACATTTTGACTATTTTAGCCCACTGTGTGAGTTGTGCCAAAAATCGGAAAGTAGGGGGGATAGTGGACCTAATGCACTATAACCTGTCATATTCAATTTATTCGGAAATAGTTTTTGGTCCATACAATCCATTCAAAAGAAAATTTTTAAGGCATTTCACTCAAACACATTTTGACTATTTTAGCCCACTGTGTGAGTTGTGCCAAAAATCGGAAAGTGGTGGAGGATAGTGGACCTAATGGACTACCACGTGTCATACTCAGTTTATTCAGATTTAGTTTTTGGTCCAAACAATCCATTCAAAAGTAAAGTTTTAAGGCATTTCACTTAAACACATTTTGACTATTTTAGCCCACTGTGTGAGCTGTGCCAAAAATCGGAAAGAAGGGGGGATAGTGGACCTAATGGACTATAACCTGTCATATTCAATTTATTCGGAAATAGTTTTTGGTCCATACAATCCATTCAAAAGAAAATTTTTAAGGCATTTCACTCAAACACATTTTGACTATTTTAGCCCACTGTGTGAGTTGTGCCAATAATCGGAAAGTAGTGAGGGGTAGTGGAGCTAATGGACTACCACGTGTCATACTCAGTTTATTCAGATTTAGTTTTTGGTCCAAACAATCCATTCAAAAGGAAAGTTTTAAGGCATTTCACTCAAACACATTTTGACTATTTTAGCCCACTGTGTGAGTTGTGCCAATAATGGTAAAGTGGTGAGGGATAGTGGACCTAATGAGCTATAACCTGTCATATTCAATTTATTCGGAGATAGTTTTTGGTCCAAATAATCCATTCAAAAGAAAAGTTTTAAGGCATTTCACTTAAACACATTTTGACTATTTTAGCCCACTGTGTGAGTTGTGCCAATAATCGGAAAGTTGTTGAGGATAGTGGACCTAATGGGCTACCACGTGTCATACTCAGTTTATTCAGATTTAGTTTTTGGTCCATACAATCCATTCAAAAGGAAAGTTTTAAGGCATTTCACTTAAACACATTTTGACTATTTTAGCCCACTCTGTGAGTTGTGCCAATAATCGGAAAGTGGTGAGGGATAGTGGACCTAATGGGCTATAACCTTTCATATTCAATTTATTCGGAGAGAGTTTTTGGTCCAAACAATCCATTCAAAAGAAAAGTTTTAAGTTTTTTTTTAAGTTTTTTTTCACTTAAACACATTTTGACTATTTTAGCCCACTGTGTGAGCTGTGCCAAAAATCGGAAAGTAGGGGGGATAGTGGACCTAATGGACTATAACCTGTCATATTCAGTTTATTCGGAAATAGTTTTGGGTCCATACAATCCATTCAAAAGAAAAGTTTTAAGTTTTTTTTTAAGTTTTTTTTCACTCAAACACATTTTGACTATTTTAGCCTACTGTGTGAGTTGTGCCAATAATCGGAAAGTGGCGAGGGATAGTGGACCTAATGGACTACCACGTGTCGTACTCAGTTTATTCAGACTTAGTTTTTGGTCCATACAATCCATTTAAAAGAAAAGTTTTAAGGCATTTCACTTAAACACATTTTGACTATATTAGCCCACTGTGTGAGTTGTGCCAATAATCGGAAAGTGGTGGAGGATAGCGGACCTAATGGACTACCACGTGTCATACTCAGTTTATTCAGATTTAGTTTTTGGTCCAAACAATCCATTCAAAAGGAAAGTTTTAAGGCATTTCACTTAAACACATTTTGTCTATATTAGCCCACTGTGTGAGCTGTGCCAAAAATCGGAAAGTAGGGGGGATAGTGGACCTAATGGACTATAACTTGTCATATTCAGTTTATTCGGAAATAGTTTTTGGTCCATACAATCCATTCAAAAGAATATTTTTGAGGCATTTCACTCAAACACATTTTGACTATTTTAGCCCACTGTGTGAGTTGTGCCAATAATCGGAAAGTGGTGAGGAATAGTGGACCTAATGGACTATAACCTGTCATATTCAGTTTATTCAGAAATAGTTTTTGGTCCATACAATCAATTCAAAAGAAGATTACTAAGGCATTTCACTCAAACACATTTTGACTATTTTAGCCCACTGTGTGAGTTGTGCCAAAAATCGGAAAGTAGTGGGGGATAGTGGACCTAATGGACTATAACCTGTCATATTCAGTTTATTCGGAAATAGTTTTTGGTCCATACAATCAATTCAAAAGAAGATTACTAAGGCATTTCACTCAAACACATTTTGACTATTTTAGCCCACTGTGTGAGTTGTGCCAAAAATCGGAAAGTAGGGGGGATAGTGGACCTAATGGACTATAACCTGTCATATTCAGTTTATTCGGAAATAGTTTTTGGTCCATACAATCAATTCAAAAGAAGATTACTAAGGCATTTCACTCAAACACATTTTGACTATTTTAGCCCACTGTGTGAGTTGTGCCAAAAATCGGAAAGTAGTGGGGGATAGTGGACCTAATGGACTATAACCTGTCATATTCAATTTATTCGGAAATAGTTTTTGGTCCATACAATCCATTCAAAAGAAAATTTTTAAGGCATTTCATTCAAACACATTTTGTCTATATTAGCCCACTGTGTGAGCTGTGCCAAAAATCGGAAAGTAGGGGGGATAGTGGACCTAATGGACTATAACCTGTCATATTCAGTTTATTCGGAAATAGTTTTTGGTCCATACAATCCATTCAAAAGAATATTACTAACGCATTTCACTCAAACACATTTTGACTATTTTAGCCCACTGTGTGAGTTGTGCCAAAAATCGGAAAGTAGTGGGGGATAGTGGACCTAATGGACTATAACCTGTCATATTCAGTTTATTCAGAAATAGTTTTTGGTCCATACAATCCATTCAAAAGAAAATTTTTAAGGCATTTCATTCAAACACATTTTGTCTATATTAGCCCACTGTGTGAGCTGTGCCAAAAATCGGAAAGTGGCGAGGGATAGTGGACCTAATGGACTACCACGTGTCGTACTCAGTTTATTCAGACTTAGTTTTTGGTCCATACAATCCATTTAAAAGAAAAGTTTTAAGGCATTTCACTTAAACACATTTTGACTATATTAGCCCACTGTGTGAGTTGTGCCAATAATCGGAAAGTGGTGGAGGATAGCGGACCTAATGGACTACCACGTGTCATACTCAGTTTATTCAGATTTAGTTTTTGGTCCAAACAATCCATTCAAAAGAAAATTTTTAAGGCATTTCACTCAAACACATTTTGACTATTTTAGCCCACTGTGTGAGTTGTGGCAAAAATCGGAAAGTGGTTGAGGATAGTGGACCTAATGGACTATAACCTGTCATATTCAGTTTATTCAGAAATAGTTTTTGGTCCATACAATCAATTCAAAAGAAGATTACTAAGGCATTTCACTCAAACACATTTTGACTATTTTAGCCCACTGTGTGAGTTGTGCCAAAAATCGGAAAGTAGGGGGGATAGTGGACCTAATGGACTATAACCTGTCATATTCAATTTATTCGGAAATAGTTTTTGGTCCATACAATCCATTCAAAAGAATATTTTTAAGGCATTTCACTCAAACACATTTTGACTATTTTAGCCCACTGTGTGAGTTGTGCCAATAATCGGAAAGTGGTGAGGAATAGTGGACCTAATGGACTATAACCTGTCATATTCAGTTTATTCAGAAATAGTTTTTGGTCCATACAATCAATTCAAAAGAAGATTACTAAGGCATTTCACTCAAACACATTTTGACTATTTTAGCCCACTGTGTGAGTTGTGCCAAAATTCGGAAAGTAGTGGGGGATAGTGGACCTAATGGACTATAACCTGTCATATTCAATTTATTCGGAAATAGTTTTTGGTCCATACAATCCATTCAAAAGAAAATTTTTAAGGCATTTCACTCAAACACATTTTGTCTATATTAGCCCACTGTGTGAGCTGTGCCAAAAATCGGAAAGTAGGGGGGATAGTGGACCTAATGGACTATAACCTGTCATATTCAGTTTATTCGGAAATAGTTTTTGGTCCATACAATACATTCAAAAGAAAATTACTAACGCATTTCACTCACATACATTTTGACTATTTTAGCCCACTGTTTGAGTTGTGCCAAAAATCGAAAAGTAAGGGGGATAGTGGACCTAATGGACTATAACCTGTCATATTCAATTTATTCGGAAATAGTTTTTGGTCCATACAATCCATTCAAAAGAAAATTTTTAAGGCATTTCACTCAAACACATTTTGACTATTTTAGCCCACTGTGTGAGCTGTGCCAAAAATCGGAAAGTAAGGGGGATAGTGGACCTAATGGACTATAACCTGTCATATTCAATTTAGTCGGAAATAGTTTTTGGTCCATACAATCCATTCAAAAGAAAATTACTAACGCATTTCACTCACATACATTTTGACTATTTTAGCCCACTGTTTGAGTTGTGCCAAAAATCGGAAAGTAAGGGGGATAGTGGACCTAATGAGCTATAACCTGTCATATTCAATTTATTCGGAAATAGTTTTTGGTCCATACAATCCATTCAAAAGAATATTTTTGAGGCATTTCACTCAAACACATTTTGACTATTTTAGCCCACTGTGTGAGTTGTGCCAATAATCGGAAAGTGGTGAGGAATAGTGGACCTAATGGACTATAACCTGTCATATTCAGTTTATTCAGAAATAGTTTTTGGTCCATACAATCAATTCAAAAGAAGATTACTAAGGCATTTCACTCAAACACATTTTGACTATTTTAGCCCACTGTGTGAGTTGTGCCAAAAATCGGAAAGTAGTGGGGGATAGTGGACCTAATGGACTATAACCTGTCATATTCAATTTGTTCGGAAATAGTTTTTGGTCCATACAATCCATTCAAAAGAAAATTTTTAAGGCATTTCACTCAAACACATTTTGTCTATATTAGCCCACTGTGTGAGCTGTTCCAAAAATCGGAAAGTAGGGGGGATAGTGGACCTAATGGACTATAACCTGTCATATTCAGTTTATTCGGAAATAGTTTTTGGTCCATACAATCCATTCAAAAGAAAATTTTTAAGGCATTTCACTCAAACACAGGTCCAAACAATCCATTCAAAAGAAAAGTTTTAAGGCATTTCACTTAAACACATTTTGACTATTTTAGCCCACTGTGTGAGCTGTGCCAAAAATCGGAAAGTAGGGGGGATAGTGGACCTAATGGACTATAACCTGTCATATTCAATTTATTCGGAAATAGTTTTTGGTCCATACAATCCATTCAAAAGAAAATTTTTAAGGCATTTCACTCAAACACATTTGGACTATTTTAGCCCACTGTGTGAGTTGTGCCAATAATCGGAAAGTAGTGAGGGGTAGCGGACCTAATGGACTATAACCTGTCGTATTCAATTTATTCAGAATAAGTTTTTGGTCCATACAATCCATTCAAAAGAAGATTACTAACGCATTTCACTCAAATACATTTTGACTATATTAGCCCACTGTTTGAGTTGTGCCAAAAATCGGAAAGTAGGGGGAATAGCGGACCTAATGGACTATAACCTGTCATATTCAATTTATTCAGAATAAGTTTTTGGTCCATACAATCCATTCAAAAGGAGATTACTAACGCATTTCACTCAAATACATTTTGACTATTTTAGCCCACTGTGTGAGTTGTGCCAATAATGGGAAAGTAGTGAGGGATAGTAGACCTAATGGACTATAACCTGTCATATTCAGTTTATTCAGAAATAGTTTTTGTCCATACAACCCATTCAAAAGAAAATTTTTAAGGCATTTCACTCAAACACATTTGGACTATTTTAGCCCACTGTGTGAGTTGTGCCAATAATCGGAAAGTGGTGGGGGATAGTGGACCTAATGGACTATAACCTGTCATATTCAATTTATTCGGAAATAGTTTTTGGTCCAAACAATCCATTCAAAAGAAAATTTTTAAGGCATTTCACTCAAACACATTTTGACTATGTTAGCCCACTGTGTGAGTTGTGCCAATAATCGGAAAGCGGTGAGGGATAGCGGACCTAATGGACTATAACCTGTCGTATTCAATTTATTCAGAATAAGTTTTTGGTCCATACAATCCATTCAAAAGAAGATTACTAACGCATTTCACTCAAATACATTTTGACTATTTTAGCCCACTGTTTGAGTTGTACGAAAAATAGGAAAGTAGTGGGGGATAGTGGACCTAATGGACTATAACCTGCCATATACAGTTTATTCGGAAATAGTTTTTGGTCCAAACAATCCATTCAAAAGAAAATTTTTAAGGCATTTCACTCAAACACATTTTGACTATTTTAGCCCACTGTGTGAGTTGTGCCAATAATCAGAAAGTGGTGGGGGATAGTAGACCTAATGGACTATAACCTGTCATATTCAATTTATTCAGATTTAGTTTTTGGTCCATACAATCCATTCAAAAGAAAATTTTTAAGGCATTTCATTTAAACACATTTTGACTATTTTAGCCCACTGTGTGAGTTGTGCCAATAATCAGAAAGTGGTGGGGGATAGTAGACCTAATGGACTATAACCTGTCATATTCAATTTATTCAGAATAAGTTTTTGGTCCATACAATCCATTCAAAAGAAAATTTTTAAGGCATTTCACTCAAACACTTTTGGACTATTTTAGCCCACTGTGTGAGTTGTGCCAATAATCGGAAAGTAGTGGAGGGTAGCGGACCTAATGTACTATAACCTGTCATATTCAGTTTATTCAGAATAAGTTTTTGGTCCATACAATCCATTCAAAAGGAGATTACTAACGCATTTCACTCAAATACATTTTGACTATATTAGCCCACTGTTTGAGTTGTGCCAAAAATCGGAAAGTATGGGGGATAGTAGACCTAATGGACTATAACCTGTCATATTCAATTTATTCAGAATAAGTTTTTGGTCCATACAATCCATTCAAAAGGAGATTACTAATGCATTTCACTCAAATACATTTTGACTATATTAGCCCACTGTTTGAGTTGTGCCAAAAATTGGAAAGTAGTGGGGATAGTAGACCTAATGGACTATAACCTGCCATATTCAATTCATTTGGAAATAGTTTTCGGTCCATACAATCCATTCAAAAGAAAATTTTTAAGGCATTTCATTTAAACACATTTTGACTATTTTAGCCCACTGTGTGAGTTGTGCCAATAATCAGAAAGTGGTGGGGGATAGTGGACCTAATGGATTATAACCTGTCATATTCAATTTATTCAGATTTAGTTTTTGGTCCATACAATCCATTCAAAAGAAAATTTTTAAGTCATTTCACTCAAACACATTTGGACTATTTTAGCCCAGTGTGTGAGTTGTGCCAATAATCGGAAAGCAGTGGGGGATAGCGGACCTAATGTACTATAACCTGTCATATTCAATTTATTCAGAATAAGTTTTTGGTCCATACAATCCATTCAAAAGGAGATTACTAACGCATTTCACTCAAACACATTTTGACTATATTAGCCCACTGTTTGAGTTGTGCCAAAAATCGGAAAGTAGGGGGGATAGTAGACCTAATGGACTATAACCTGTCATATTCAATTTATTCAGAATAAGTTTTTGGTCCATACAATCCATTCAAAAGGAGATTACTAACGCATTTCACTCAAATACATTTTGACTATATTAGCCCGCTGTTTGAGTTGTGCCAAAAATCGGAAAGTAGGGGGAATAGTAGACCTAATGGACTATAACCTGTCATATTCAATTTATTCAGAATAAGTTTTTGGTCCATACAATCCATTCAAAAGGAGATTACTAACGCATTTCACTCAAATACATTTTGACTATATTAGCCCACTGTTTGAGTTGTGCCAAAAATCGGAAAGTAGGGGGGATAGTAGACCTAATGGACTATAACCTGCCATATTCAATTTATTCGGAAATAGTTTTTGGTCCATACAATCCATTCAAAAGAAAATTTTTAAGGCATTTCACTCAAACACTTTTGGACTATTTTAGCCCACTGTGTGAGTTGTACCAATAATCCGAAAAGTAGTGGAGGGTAGCGGACCTAATGGAGTATAACCTGCCATATTCAATTCATTCGGAAATAGTTTTTGGTCCATACAATCCATTCAAAAGAAAATTTTTAAGGCATTTCATTTAAACACATTTTGACTATTTTAGCCCACTGTGTGAGTTGTGCCAATAATCAGAAAGTGGTGAGGGATAGTGGACCTAACGGACTATAACCTGTCATATTCAATTAATTCAGATTTAGTTTTTGGTCCATACAATCCATTCAAAAGAAAATTTTTAAGTCATTTCACTCAAACACATTTGGACTATTTTAGCCCACTGTGTGAGTTGTGCCAATAATCGGAAAGCAGTGGGGGATAGCGGACCTAATGTACTATAACCTGTCATATTCAATTTATTCAGAATAAGTTTTTGGTCCATAAAATCCATTCAAAAGAAAATTTTTAAGGCATTTCACTCAAACACATTTGGACTATTTTAGCCCACTGTGTGAGTTGCGCCAATAATCGGAAAGTAGTGGACGGTAGCGGACCTAATGTACTATAACCTGTCATATTCAATTTATTCAGAATAAGTTTTTGGTCCATACAATCCATTCAAAAGGAGATTACTAACGCATTTCACTCAAATACATTTTGACTATATTAGCCCACTGTTTGAGTTGTGCCAAAAATCGGAAAGTAGGGGGGATAGTAGACCTAATGGACTATAACCTGTCATATTCAATTTATTCAGAATAAGTTTTTGGTCCATACAATCCATTCAAAAGGAGATTACTAACGCATTTCACTCAAATACATTTTGACTATATTAGCCCACTGTTTGAGTTGTGCCAAAAATCGGAAAGTAGGGGGAATAGCGGACCTAATGGACTATAACCTGTCATATTCAATTTATTCAGAAATAGTTTTTGGTCCATACAATCCATTCAAAAGAAAATTACTAACGCATTTCACTCACATACATTTTGACTATTTTAGCCCACTGTTTGAGTTGTGCCAAAAATCGGAAAGTAAGGGGGATAGTGGACCTAATGGACTATAACCTGTCATATTCAATTTATTCGGAAATAGTTTTTGGTCCATACAATCCATTCAAAAGAATATTTTTGAGGCATTTCACTCAAACACATTTTGACTATTTTAGCCCACTGTGTGAGTTGTGCCAATAATCAGAAAGTGGTGAGGGATAGTGGACCGAATGGACTATAACCTGTCATATTCAATTAATTCAGATTTAGTTTTTGGTCCATACAATCCATTCAAAAGAAAATTTTTAAGGCATTTCATTCAAACACATTTTGTCTATATTAGCCCACTGTGTGAGCTGTGCCAAAAATCGGAAAGTAGGGGGGATAGTGGACCTAATGGACTATAACCTGTCATATTCAGTTTATTCGGAAATAGTTTTTGGTCCATACAATCCATTCAAAAGAAAATTACTAACGCATTTCACTCACATACATTTTGACTATTTTAGCCCACTGTTTGAGTTGTGCCAAAAATCGGAAAGTAAGGGGGATAGTGGACCTAATGGACTATAACCTGTCATATTCAATTTATTCGGAAATAGTTTTTGGTCCATACAATCCATTCAAAAGAATATTTTTGAGGCATTTCACTCAAACACATTTTGACTATTTTAGCCCACTGTGTGAGTTGTGCCAATAATCGGAAAGTGGTGAGGAATAGTGGACCTAATGGACTATAACCTGTCATATTCAGTTTATTCAGAAATAGTTTTTGGTCCATACAATCAATTCAAAAGAAGATTACTAAGGCATTTCACTCAAACACATTTTGACTATTTTAGCCCACTGTGTGAGTTGTGCCAAAAATCGGAAAGTAGTGGGGGATAGTGGACCTAATGGACTATAACCTGTCATATTCAATTTATTCGGAAATAGTTTTTGGTCCATACAATCCATTCAAAAGAAAATTTTTAAGGCATTTCACTCAAACACATTTTGTCTATATTAGCCCACTGTGTGAGGTGTGCCAAAAATCGGAAAGTAGGGGGGATAGTGGACCTAATGGACTATAACCTGTCATATTCAGTTTATTCGGAAATAGTTTTTGGTCAATACAATCCATTCAAAAGAAAATTACTAACGCATTTCACTCACATACATTTTGACTATTTTAGCCCACTGTTTGAGTTGTGCCAAAAATCGGAAAGTAAGGGGGATAGTGGACCTAATGGACTATAACCTGTCATATTCAATTTATTCGGAAATAGTTTTTGGTCCATACAATCCATTCAAAAGAAAATTTTTAAGGCATTTCACTCAAACACATTTTGACTATTTTAGCCCACTGTGTGAGCTGTGCCAAAAATCGGAAAGTCAGGGGGATAGTGGACCTAATGGACTATAACCTGTCATATTCAGTTTATTCAGAAATAGTGTTTGGTCCATACAATCAATTCAAAAGAAGATTACTAAGGCATTTCACTCAAACACATTTTGACTATTTTAGCCCACTGTGTGAGTTGTGCCAAAAATCGGAAAGTAGGGGGGATAGTGGACCTAATGCACTATAACCTGTCATATTCAATTTATTCGGAAATAGTTTTTGGTCCATACAATCCATTCAAAAGAAAATTTTTAAGGCATTTCACTCAAACACATTTTGACTATTTTAGCCCACTGTGTGAGTTGTGCCAAAAATCGGAAAGTGGTGGAGGATAGCGGACCTAATGGACTACCACGTGTCATACTCAGTTTATTCAGATTTAGTTTTTGGTCCAAACAATCCATTCAAAAGTAAAGTTTTAAAGCATTTCACTTAAACACATTTTGACTATTTTAGCCCACTGTGTGAGCTGTGCCAAAAATCGGAAAGAAGGGGGGATAGCGGACCTAATGGACTATAACCTGTCATATTCAATTTATTCGGAAATAGTTTTTGGTCCATACAATCCATTCAAAAGAAAATTTTTAAGGCATTTCACTCAAACACATTTTGACTATTTTAGCCCACTGTGTGAGTTGTGCCAATAATCGGAAAGTAGTGAGGGGTAGTGGACCTAATGGACTACCACGTGTCATACTCAGTTTATTCAGATTTAGTTTTTGGTCCAAACAATCCATTCAAAAGGAAAGTTTTAAGGCATTTCACTCAAACACATTTTGACTATTTTAGCCCACTGTGTGAGTTGTGCCAATAATGGTAAAGTGGTGAGGGATAGTGGACCTAATGAGCTATAACCTGTCATATTCAATTTATTCGGAGATAGTTTTTGGTCCAAATAATCCATTCAAAAGAAAAGTTTTAAGGCATTTCACTTAAACACATTTTGACTATTTTAGCCCACTGTGTGAGTTGTGCCAATAATCGGAAAGTTGTTGAGGATAGTGGACCTAATGGGCTACCACGTGTCATACTCAGTTTATTCAGATTTAGTTTTTGGTCCATACAATCCATTCAAAAGGAAAGTTTTAAGGCATTTCACTTAAACACATTTTGACTATTTTAGCCCACTCTGTGAGTTGTGCCAATAATCGGAAAGTGGTGAGGGATAGTGGACCTAATGGGCTATAACCTTTCATATTCAATTTATTCGGAGAGAGTTTTTGGTCCAAACAATCCATTCAAAAGAAAAGTTTTAAGTTTTTTTTTAAGTTTTTTTTCACTTAAACACATTTTGACTATTTTAGCCCACTGTGTGAGCTGTGCCAAAAATCGGAAAGTAGGGGGGATAGTGGACCTAATGGACTATAACCTGTCATATTCAGTTTATTCGGAAATAGTTTTGGGTCCATACAATCCATTCAAAAGAAAATTTTTAAGGCATTTCACTCAAACACATTTTGACTATTTTAGCCTACTGTGTGAGTTGTGCCAATAATCGGAAAGTGGCGAGAGATAGTGGACCTAATGGACTACCACGTGTCGTACTCAGTTTATTCAGACTTAGTTTTTGGTCCATACAATCCATTTAAAAGAAAAGTTTTAAGGCATTTCACTTAAACACATTTTGACTATATTAGCCCACTGTGTGAGTTGTGCCAATAATCGGAAAGTGGTGGAGGATAGCGGACCTAATGGACTACCACGTGTCATACTCAGTTTATTCAGATTTAGTTTTTGGTCCAAACAATCCATTCAAAAGGAAAGTTTTAAGGCATTTCGCTTAAACACATTTTGTCTATATTAGCCCACTGTGTGAGCTGTGCCAAAAATCGGAAAGTAGGGGGGATAGTGGACCTAATGGACTATAACTTGTCATATTCAGTTTATTCGGAAATAGTTTTTGGTCCATACAATCCATTCAAAAGAATATTTTTGAGGCATTTCACTCAAACACATTTTGACTATTTTAGCCCACTGTGTGAGTTGTGCCAATAATCGGAAAGTGGTGAGGAATAGTGGACCTAATGGACTATAACCTGTCATATTCAGTTTATTCAGAAATAGTTTTTGGTCCATACAATCAATTCAAAAGAAGATTACTAAGGCATTTCACTCAAACACATTTTGACTATTTTAGCCCACTGTGTGAGCTGTGCCAAAAATCGGAAAGTAGTGGGGGATAGTGGACCTAATGTACTATAACCTGTCATATTCAATTTGTTCGGAAATAGTTTTTGGTCCATACAATCCATTCAAAAGAAAATTTTTAAGGCATTTCACTCAAACACATTTTGTCTATATTAGCCCACTGTGTGAGCTGTGCCAAAAATCGGAAAGTAGGGGGGATAGTGGACCTAATGGACTATAACTTGTCATATTCAGTTTATTCGGAAATAGTTTTTGGTCCATACAATACATTCAAAAGAAAATTTTTAAGGCATTTCACTCAAACACATTTTGTCTATATTAGCCCACTGTGTGAGCTGTGCCAAAAATCGGAAAGTCGTGAGGAATAGTGGACCTAATGGACTATAATCTGTCATATTCAATTTATTCGGAAATAGTTTTTGGTCCAAACAATCCATTCAAAAGAAAATTTTTAAGGCATTTCACTCATATATATTTTGACTATTTTAGCCCACTGTGTGAGTTGTGCCAAAAATCGGAAAGTAGGGGGGATAGTGGACCTAATGGACTATAACCTGTCATATTCAATTTATTCGGAAATAGTTTTTGGTCCATACAATCCATTCAAAAGAAAATTTTTAAGGCATTTCACTCAAACACATTTTGTCTATATTAGCCCACTGTGTAAGCTGTGCCAAAAATCGGAAAGTCGTGAGGAATAGTGGACCTAATGGACTATAACCTGTCATATTCAGTTTATTCGGAAATAGTTTTTGGTCCATACAATCCATTCAAAAGAAAATTTTTAAGGCATTTCACTCAAACACATTTTGACCATTTTAGCCTACTGTGTGAGTTGTGCCAATAATCGGAAAGTGGTGAGGGATAGTGGACCTAATGGACTATAACCTGTCATATTCAATTTATTCGGAAATAGTTTTTGGTCCATACAATCCATTCAAAAGAAAATTTTTAAGGCATTTCACTCAAACACATTTTGTCTATATTAGCCCACTGTGTAAGCTGTGCCAAAAATCGGAAAGTCGTGAGGAATAGTGGACCTAATGGACTATAACCTGTCATATTCAGTTTATTCGGAAATAGTTTTTGGTCCATACAATCCATTCAAAAGAAAATTACTAACGCATTTCACTCACATACATTTTGACTATTTTAGCCCACTGTTTGAGTTGTGCCAAAAATCGGAAAGTAAGGGGGATAGTGGACCTAATGGACTATAACCTGTCATATTCAATTTATTCGGAAATAGTTTTTGGTCCATACAATCCATTCAAAAGAATATTTTTGAGGCATTTCACTCAAACACATTTTGACTATTTTAGCCCACTGTGTGAGTTGTGCCAATAATCGGAAAGTGGTGAGGAATAGTGGACCTAATGGACTATAACCTGTCATATTCAGTTTATTCAGAAATAGTTTTTGGTCCATACAATCAATTCAAAAGAAGATTACTAAGGCATTTCACTCAAACACATTTTGACTATTTTAGCCCACTGTGTGAGTTGTGCCAAAAATCGGAAAGTAGTGGGGGATAGTGGACCTAATGGACTATAACCTGTCATATTCAATTTATTCGGAAATAGTTTTTGGTCCATACAATCCATTCAAAAGAAAATTTTTAAGGCATTTCACTCAAACACATTTTGTCTATATTAGCCCACTGTGTGAGGTGTGCCAAAAATCGGAAAGTAGGGGGGATAGTGGACCTAATGGACTATAACCTGTCATATTCAGTTTATTCGGAAATAGTTTTTGGTCAATACAATCCATTCAAAAGAAAATTACTAACGCATTTCACTCACATACATTTTGACTATTTTAGCCCACTGTTTGAGTTGTGCCAAAAATCGGAAAGTAAGGGGGATAGTGGACCTAATGGACTATAACCTGTCATATTCAATTTATTCGGAAATAGTTTTTGGTCCATACAATCCATTCAAAAGAAAATTTTTAAGGCATTTCACTCAAACACATTTTGACTATTTTAGCCCACTGTGTGAGCTGTGCCAAAAATCGGAAAGTCAGGGGGATAGTGGACCTAATGGACTATAACCTGTCATATTCAGTTTATTCAGAAATAGTGTTTGGTCCATACAATCAATTCAAAAGAAGATTACTAAGGCATTTCACTCAAACACATTTTGACTATTTTAGCCCACTGTGTGAGTTGTGCCAAAAATCGGAAAGTAGGGGGGATAGTGGACCTAATGCACTATAACCTGTCATATTCAATTTATTCGGAAATAGTTTTTGGTCCATACAATCCATTCAAAAGAAAATTTTTAAGGCATTTCACTCAAACACATTTTGACTATTTTAGCCCACTGTGTGAGTTGTGCCAAAAATCGGAAAGTGGTGGAGGATAGCGGACCTAATGGACTACCACGTGTCATACTCAGTTTATTCAGATTTAGTTTTTGGTCCAAACAATCCATTCAAAAGTAAAGTTTTAAGGCATTTCACTTAAACACATTTTGACTATTTTAGCCCACTGTGTGAGCTGTGCCAAAAATCGGAAAGAAGGGGGGATAGCGGACCTAATGGACTATAACCTGTCATATTCAATTTATTCGGAAATAGTTTTTGGTCCATACAATCCATTCAAAAGAAAATTTTTAAGGCATTTCACTCAAACACATTTTGACTATTTTAGCCCACTGTGTGAGTTGTGCCAATAATCGGAAAGTAGTGAGGGGTAGTGGACCTAATGGACTACCACGTGTCATACTCAGTTTATTCAGATTTAGTTTTTGGTCCAAACAATCCATTCAAAAGGAAAGTTTTAAGGCATTTCACTCAAACACATTTTGACTATTTTAGCCCACTGTGTGAGTTGTGCCAATAATGGTAAAGTGGTGAGGGATAGTGGACCTAATGAGCTATAACCTGTCATATTCAATTTATTCGGAGATAGTTTTTGGTCCAAATAATCCATTCAAAAGAAAAGTTTTAAGGCATTTCACTTAAACACATTTTGACTATTTTAGCCCACTGTGTGAGTTGTGCCAATAATCGGAAAGTTGTTGAGGATAGTGAACCTAATGGGCTACCACGTGTCATACTCAGTTTATTCAGATTTAGTTTTTGGTCCATACAATCCATTCAAAAGGAAAGTTTTAAGGCATTTCACTTAAACACATTTTGACTATTTTAGCCCACTCTGTGAGTTGTGCCAATAATCGGAAAGTGGTGAGGGATAGTGGACCTAATGGGCTATAACCTTTCATATTCAATTTATTCGGAGAGAGTTTTTGGTCCAAACAATCCATTCAAAAGAAAAGTTTTAAGTTTTTTTTTAAGTTTTTTTTCACTTAAACACATTTTGACTATTTTAGCCCACTGTGTGAGCTGTGCCAAAAATCGGAAAGTAGGGGGGATAGTGGACCTAATGGACTATAACCTGTCATATTCAGTTTATTCGGAAATAGTTTTGGGTCCATACAATCCATTCAAAAGAAAATTTTTAAGGCATTTCACTCAAACACATTTTGACTATTTTAGCCTACTGTGTGAGTTGTGCCAATAATCGGAAAGTGGCGAGAGATAGTGGACCTAATGGACTACCACGTGTCGTACTCAGTTTATTCAGACTTAGTTTTTGGTCCATACAATCCATTTAAAAGAAAAGTTTTAAGGCATTTCACTTAAACACATTTTGACTATATTAGCCCACTGTGTGAGTTGTGCCAATAATCGGAAAGTGGTGGAGGATAGCGGACCTAATGGACTACCACGTGTCATACTCAGTTTATTCAGATTTAGTTTTTGGTCCAAACAATCCATTCAAAAGGAAAGTTTTAAGGCATTTCACTTAAACACATTTTGTCTATATTAGCCCACTGTGTGAGCTGTGCCAAAAATCGGAAAGTAGGGGGGATAGTGGACCTAATGGACTATAACTTGTCATATTCAGTTTATTCGGAAATAGTTTTTGGTCCATACAATCCATTCAAAAGAATATTTTTGAGGCATTTCACTCAAACACATTTTGACTATTTTAGCCCACTGTGTGAGTTGTGCCAATAATCGGAAAGTGGTGAGGAATAGTGGACCTAATGGACTATAACCTGTCATATTCAGTTTATTCAGAAATAGTTTTTGGTCCATACAATCAATTCAAAAGAAGATTACTAAGGCATTTCACTCAAACACATTTTGACTATTTTAGCCCACTGTGTGAGCTGTGCCAAAAATCGGAAAGTAGTGGGGGATAGTGGACCTAATGTACTATAACCTGTCATATTCAATTTGTTCGGAAATAGTTTTTGGTCCATACAATCCATTCAAAAGAAAATTTTTAAGGCATTTCACTCAAACACATTTTGTCTATATTAGCCCACTGTGTGAGCTGTGCCAAAAATCGGAAAGTAGGGGGGATAGTGGACCTAATGGACTATAACTTGTCATATTCAGTTTATTCGGAAATAGTTTTTGGTCCATACAATCCATTCAAAAGAAAATTTTTAAGGCATTTCACTCAAACACATTTTGTCTATATTAGCCCACTGTGTGAGCTGTGCCAAAAATCGGAAAGTAGGGGGGATAGTGGACCTAATGGACTATAACTTGTCATATTCAGTTTATTCGGAAATAGTTTTTGGTCCATACAATCCATTCAAAAGAAAATTTTTAAGGCATTTCACTCAAACACATTTTGTCTATATTAGCCCACTGTGTGAGCTGTGCCAAAAATCGGAAAGTCGTGAGGAATAGTGGACCTAATGGACTATAACCTGTCATATTCAGTTTATTCGGAAATAGTTTTTGGTCCAAACAATCCATTCAAAAGAAAATTTTTAAGGCATTTCACTCATATATATTTTGACTATTTTAGCCCACTGTGTGAGTTGTGCCAAAAATCGGAAAGTAGGGGGGATAGTGGACCTAATGGACTATAACCTGTCATATTCAATTTATTCGGAAATAGTTTTTGGTCCATACAATCCATTCAAAAGAAAATTTTTAAGGCATTTCACTCAAACACATTTTGTCTATATTAGCCCACTGTGTAAGCTGTGCCAAAAATCGGAAAGTCGTGAGGAATAGTGGACCTAATGGACTATAACCTGTCATATTCAGTTTATTCGGAAATAGTTTTTGGTCCATACAATCCATTCAAAAGAAAATTTTTAAGGCATTTCACTCAAACACATTTTGACCATTTTAGCCTACTGTGTGAGTTGTGCCAATAATCGGAAAGTGGTGAGGGATAGTGGACCTAATGGACTATAACCTGTCATATTCAGTTTATTCAGAATAAGTTTTTGGTCCATACAATCAATTCAAAAGAAGATTACTAACGCATTTCACTCAAATACATTTTGACTATTTTAGCCCACTGTTTGAGTTGTGCCAAAAATCGGAATGTAGGGGGGATAGTGGACCTAATGGGCTATAACCTGCCATATTCAATTTATTCGGAAATAGTTTTTGGTCCAAACAATCCATTCAAAAGAAAATTTTTAAGGCATTTCACTCAAACACATTTTGACTATTTTAGCCCACTGTGTGAGTTGTGGCAAAAATCGGAAAGTGGTTGAGGATAGTGGACCTAATGGACTATAACCTGTCATATTCAGTTTATTCAGAAATAGTTTTTGGTCCATACAATCAATTCAAAAGAAGATTACTAAGGCATTTCACTCAAACACATTTTGACTATTTTAGCCCACTGTGTGAGTTGTGCCAAAAATCGGAAAGTAGGGGGGATAGTGGACCTAATGGACTATAACCTGTCATATTCAATTTATTCGGAAATAGTTTTTGGTCCATACAATCCATTCAAAAGAATATTTTTAAGGCATTTCACTCAAACACATTTTGACTATTTTAGCCCACTGTGTGAGTTGTGCCAATAATCGGAAAGTGGTGAGGAATAGTGGACCTAATGGACTATAACCTGTCATATTCAGTTTATTCAGAAATAGTTTTTGGTCCATACAATCAATTCAAAAGAAGATTACTAAGGCATTTCACTCAAACACATTTTGACTATTTTAGCCCACTGTGTGAGTTGTGCCAAAATTCGGAAAGTAGTGGGGGATAGTGGACCTAATGGACTATAACCTGTCATATTCAATTTATTCGGCAATAGTTTTTGGTCCATACAATCCATTCAAAAGAAAATTTTTAAGGCATTTCACTCAAACACATTTTGTCTATATTAGCCCACTGTGTGAGCTGTGCCAAAAATCGGAAAGTAGGGGGGATAGTGGACCTAATGGACTATAACCTGTCATATTCAGTTTATTCAAAAATAGTTTTTGGTCCATACAATCCATTCAAAAGAAAATTACTAACGCATTTCACTCACATACATTTTGACTATTTTAGCCCACTGTTTGAGTTGTGCCAAAAATCGAAAAGTAAGGGGGAGAGTGGACCTAATGGACTATAACCCGTCATATTCAATTTATTCGGAAATAGTTTTTGGTCCATACAATCCATTCAAAAGAAAATTTTTAAGGCATTTCACTCAAACACATTTTGACTATTTTAGCCCACTGTGTGAGCTGTGCCAAAAATCGGAAAGTAAGGGGGATAGTGGACCTAATGGACTATAACCTGTCATATTCAATTTAGTCGGAAATAGTTTTTGGTCCATACAATCCATTCAAAAGAAAATTACTAACGCATTTCACTCACATACATTTTGACTATTTTAGCCCACTGTTTGAGTTGTGCCAAAAATCGGAAAGTAAGGGGGATAGTGGACCTAATGAGCTATAACCTGTCATATTCAATTTATTCGGAAATAGTTTTTGGTCCATACAATCCATTCAAAAGAATATTTTTGAGGCATTTCACTCAAACACATTTTGACTATTTTAGCCCACTGTGTGAGTTGTGCCAATAATCGGAAAGTGGTGAGGAATAGTGGACCTAATGGACTATAACCTGTCATATTCAGTTTATTCAGAAATAGTTTTTGGTCCATACAATCAATTCAAAAGAAGATTACTAAGGCATTTCACTCAAACACATTTTGACTATTTTAGCCCACTGTGTGAGTTGTGCCAAAAATCGGAAAGTAGTGGGGGATAGTGGACCTAATGGACTATAACCTGTCATATTCAATTTGTTCGGAAATAGTTTTTGGTCCATACAATCCATTCAAAAGAAAATTTTTAAGGCATTTCACTCAAACACATTTTGTCTATATTAGCCCACTGTGTGAGCTGTTCCAAAAATCGGAAAGTAGGGGGGATAGTGGACCTAATGGACTATAACCTGTCATATTCAGTTTATTCGGAAATAGTTTTTGGTCCATACAATCCATTCAAAAGAAAATTTTTAAGGCATTTCACTCAAACACAGGTCCAAACAATCCATTCAAAAGAAAAGTTTTAAGGCATTTCACTTAAACACATTTTGACTATTTTAGCCCACTGTGTGAGCTGTGCCAAAAATCGGAAAGTAGGGGGGATAGTGGACCTAATGGACTATAACCTGTCATATTCAATTTATTCGGAAATAGTTTTTGGTCCATACAATCCATTCAAAAGAAAATTTTTAAGGCATTTCACTCAAACACATTTGGACTATTTTAGCCCACTGTGTGAGTTGTGCCAATAATCGGAAAGTAGTGAGGGGTAGCGGACCTAATGGACTATAACCTGTCGTATTCAATTTATTCAGAATAAGTTTTTGGTCCATACAATCCATTCAAAAGAAGATTACTAACGCATTTCACTCAAATACATTTTGACTATATTATCCCACTGTTTGAGTTGTGCCAAAAATCGGAAAGTAGGGGGAATAGCGGACCTAATGGACTATAACCTGTCATATTCAATTTATTCAGAATAAGTTTTTGGTCCATACAATCCATTCAAAAGGAGATTACTAACGCATTTCACTCAAATACATTTTGACTATTTTAGCCCACTGTGTGAGTTGTGCCAATAATGGGAAAGTAGTGAGGGATAGTAGACCTAATGGACTATAACCTGTCATATTCAGTTTATTCAGAAATAGTTTTTGTCCATACAACCCATTCAAAAGAAAATTTTTAAGGCATTTCACTCAAACACATTTGGACTATTTTAGCCCACTGTGTGAGTTGTGCCAATAATCGGAAAGTGGTGGGGGATAGTGGACCTAATGGACTATAACCTGTCATATTCAATTTATTCGGAAATAGTTTTTGGTCCAAACAATCCATTCAAAAGAAAATTTTTAAGGCATTTCACTCAAACACATTTTGACTATGTTAGCCCACTGTGTGAGTTGTGCCAATAATCGGAAAGCGGTGAGGGACAGCGGACCTAATGGACTATAACCTGTCGTATTCAATTTATTCAGAATAAGTTTTTGGTCCATACAATCCATTCAAAAGAAGATTACTAACGCATTTCACTCAAATACATTTTGACTATTTTAGCCCACTGTTTGAGTTGTACGAAAAATAGGAAAGTAGTGGGGGATAGTGGACCTAATGGACTATAACCTGCCATATACAATTTATTCGGAAATAGTTTTTGGTCCAAACAATCCATTCAAAAGAAAATTTTTAAGGCATTTCACTCAAACACATTTTGACTATTTTAGCCCACTGTGTGAGTTGTGCCAATAATCAGAAAGTGGTGGGGGATAGTAGACCTAATGGACTATAACCTGTCATATTCAATTTATTCAGATTTAGTTTTTGGTCCATACAATCCATTCAAAAGAAAATTTTTAAGGCATTTCATTTAAACACATTTTGACTATTTTAGCCCACTGTGTGAGTTGTGCCAATAATCAGAAAGTGGTGGGGGATAGTAGACCTAATGGACTATAACCTGTCATATTCAGTTTATTCAGAAATAGTTTTTGGTCCATACAATCAATTCAAAAGAAGATTACTAAGGCATTTCACTCAAACACATTTTGACTATTTTAGCCCACTGTGTGAGCTGTGCCAAAAATCGGAAAGTAGTGGGGGATAGTGGACCTAATGTACTATAACCTGTCATATTCAATTTGTTCGGAAATAGTTTTTGGTCCATACAATCCATTCAAAAGATTATTTTTAAGGCATTTCACTCAAACACATTTTGTCTATATTAGCCCACTGTGTGAGCTGTGCCAAAAATCGGAAAGTAGGGGGGATAGTGGACCTAATGGACTATAACTTGTCATATTCAGTTTATTCGGAAATAGTTTTTGGTCCATACAATCCATTCAAAAGAAAATTTTTAAGGCATTTCACTCAAACACATTTTGTCTATATTAGCCCACTGTGTGAGCTGTGCCAAAAATCGGAAAGTCGTGAGGAATAGTGGACCTAATGGACTATAATCTGTCATATTCAATTTATTCGGAAATAGTTTTTGGTCCAAACAATCCATTCAAAAGAAAATTTTTAAGGCATTTCACTCATATATATTTTGACTATTTTAGCCCACTGTGTGAGTTGTGCCAAAAATCGGAAAGTAGGGGGGATAGTGGACCTAATGGACTATAACCTGTCATATTCAATTTATTCGGAAATAGTTTTTGGTCCATACAATCCATTCAAAAGAAAATTTTTAAGGCATTTCACTCAAACACATTTTGTCTATATTAGCCCACTGTGTGAGCTGTGCCAAAAATCGGAAAGTAGGGGGGATAGTGGACCTAATGGACTATAACCTGTCATATTCAGTTTATTCGGAAATAGTTTTTGGTCCATACAATCCATTCAAAAGAAAATTACTAACGCATTTCACTCACATACATTTTGACTATTTTAGCCCACTGTTTGAGTTGTGCCAAAAATCGAAAAGTAAGGGGGATAGTGGACCTAATGGACTATAACCTGTCATATTCAATTTATTCGGAAATAGTTTTTGGTCCATACAATCCATTCAAAAGAAAATTTTTAAGGCATTTCACTCAAACACATTTTGACTATTTTAGCCCACTGTGTGAGCTGTGCCAAAAATCGGAAAGTAAGGGGGATAGTGGACCTAATGGACTATAACCTGTCATATTCAATTTAGTCGGAAATAGTTTTTGGTCCATACAATCCATTCAAAAGAAAATTACTAACGCATTTCACTCACATACATTTTGACTATTTTAGCCCACTGTTTGAGTTGTGCCAAAAATCGGAAAGTAAGGGGGATAGTGGACCTAATGAGCTATAACCTGTCATATTCAATTTATTCGGAAATAGTTTTTGGTCCATACAATCCATTCAAAAGAATATTTTTGAGGCATTTCACTCAAACACATTTTGACTATTTTAGCCCACTGTGTGAGTTGTGCCAATAATCGGAAAGTGGTGAGGAATAGTGGACCTAATGGACTATAACCTGTCATATTCAGTTTATTCAGAAATAGTTTTTGGTCCATACAATCCATTCAAAAGAAAATTTTTAAGGCATTTCACTCAAACACATTTTGACCATTTTAGCCTACTGTGTGAGTTGTGCCAATAATCGGAAAGTGGTGAGGGATAGTGGACCTAATGGACTATAACCTGTCATATTCAGTTTATTCAGAATAAGTTTTTGGTCCATACAATCAATTCAAAAGAAGATTACTAACGCATTTCACTCAAATACATTTTGACTATTTTAGCCCACTGTTTGAGTTGTGCCAAAAATCGGAATGTAGGGGGGATAGTGGACCTAATGGGCTATAACCTGCCATATTCAATTTATTCGGAAATAGTTTTTGGTCCAAACAATCCATTCAAAAGAAAATTTTTAAGGCATTTCACTCAAACACATTTTGACTATTTTAGCCCACTGTGTGAGTTGTGGCAAAAATCGGAAAGTGGTTGAGGATAGTGGACCTAATGGACTATAACCTGTCATATTCAGTTTATTCAGAAATAGTTTTTGGTCCATACAATCAATTCAAAAGAAGATTACTAAGGCATTTCACTCAAACACATTTTGACTATTTTAGCCCACTGTGTGAGTTGTGCCAAAAATCGGAAAGTAGGGGGGATAGTGGACCTAATGGACTATAACCCGTCATATTCAATTTATTCGGAAATAGTTTTTGGTCCATACAATCCATTCAAAAGAATATTTTTAAGGCATTTCACTCAAACACATTTTGACTATTTTAGCCCACTGTGTGAGTTGTGCCAATAATCGGAAAGTGGTGAGGAATAGTGGACCTAATGGACTATAACCTGTCATATTCAGTTTATTCAGAAATAGTTTTTGGTCCATACAATCAATTCAAAAGAAGATTACTAAGGCATTTCACTCAAACACATTTTGACTATTTTAGCCCACTGTGTGAGTTGTGCCAAAATTCGGAAAGTAGTGGGGGATAGTGGACCTAATGGACTATAACCTGTCATATTCAATTTATTCGGAAATAGTTTTTGGTCCATACAATCCATTCAAAAGAAAATTTTTAAGGCATTTCACTCAAACACATTTTGTCTATATTAGCCCACTGTGTGAGCTGTGCCAAAAATCGGAAAGTAGGGGGGATAGTGGACCTAATGGACTATAACCTGTCATATTCAGTTTATTCGGAAATAGTTTTTGGTCCATACAATCCATTCAAAAGAAAATTACTAACGCATTTCACTCACATACATTTTGACTATTTTAGCCCACTGTTTGAGTTGTGCCAAAAATCGAAAAGTAAGGGGGATAGTGGACCTAATGGACTATAACCTGTCATATTCAATTTATTCGGAAATAGTTTTTGGTCCATACAATCCATTCAAAAGAAAATTTTTAAGGCATTTCACTCAAACACATTTTGACTATTTTAGCCCACTGTGTGAGCTGTGCCAAAAATCGGAAAGTAAGGGGGATAGTGGACCTAATGGACTATAACCTGTCATATTCAATTTAGTCGGAAATAGTTTTTGGTCCATACAATCCATTCAAAAGAAAATTACTAACGCATTTCACTCACATACATTTTGACTATTTTAGCCCACTGTTTGAGTTGTGCCAAAAATCGGAAAGTAAGGGGGATAGTGGACCTAATGAGCTATAACCTGTCATATTCAATTTATTCGGAAATAGTTTTTGGTCCATACAATCCATTCAAAAGAATATTTTTGAGGCATTTCACTCAAACACATTTTGACTATTTTAGCCCACTGTGTGAGTTGTGCCAATAATCGGAAAGTGGTGAGGAATAGTGGACCTAATGGACTATAACCTGTCATATTCAGTTTATTCAGAAATAGTTTTTGGTCCATACAATCAATTCAAAAGAAGATTACTAAGGCATTTCACTCAAACACATTTTGACTATTTTAGCCCACTGTGTGAGTTGTGCCAAAAATCGGAAAGTAGTGGGGGATAGTGGACCTAATGGACTATAACCTGTCATATTCAATTTGTTCGGAAATAGTTTTTGGTCCATACAATCCATTCAAAAGAAAATTTTTAAGGCATTTCACTCAAACACATTTTGTCTATATTAGCCCACTGTGTGAGCTGTTCCAAAAATCGGAAAGTAGGGGGGATAGTGGACCTAATGGACTATAACCTGTCATATTCAGTTTATTCGGAAATAGTTTTTGGTCCATACAATCCATTCAAAAGAAAATTTTTAAGGCATTTCACTCAAACACAGGTCCAAACAATCCATTCAAAAGAAAAGTTTTAAGGCATTTCACTTAAACACATTTTGACTATTTTAGCCCACTGTGTGAGCTGTGCCAAAAATCGGAAAGTAGGGGGGATAGTGGACCTAATGGACTATAACCTGTCATATTCAATTTATTCGGAAATAGTTTTTGGTCCATACAATCCATTCAAAAGAAAATTTTTAAGGCATTTCACTCAAACACATTTGGACTATTTTAGCCCACTGTGTGAGTTGTGCCAATAATCGGAAAGTAGTGAGGGGTAGCGGACCTAATGGACTATAACCTGTCGTATTCAATTTATTCAGAATAAGTTTTTGGTCCATACAATCCATTCAAAAGAAGATTACTAACGCATTTCACTCAAATACATTTTGACTATATTAACCCACTGTTTGAGTTGTGCCAAAAATCGGAAAGTAGGGGGAATAGCGGACCTAATGGACTATAACCTGTCATATTCAATTTATTCAGAATAAGTTTTTGGTCCATACAATCCATTCAAAAGGAGATTACTAACGCATTTCACTCAAATACATTTTGACTATTTTAGCCCACTGTGTGAGTTGTGCCAATAATGGGAAAGTAGTGAGGGATAGTAGACCTAATGGACTATAACCTGTCATATTCAGTTTATTCAGAAATAGTTTTTGTCCATACAACCCATTCAAAAGAAAATTTTTAAGGCATTTCACTCAAACACATTTGGACTATTTTAGCCCACTGTGTGAGTTGTGCCAATAATCGGAAAGCGGTGGGGGATAGTGGACCTAATGGACTATAACCTGTCATATTCAATTTATTCGGAAATAGTTTTTGGTCCAAACAATCCATTCAAAAGAAAATTTTTAAGGCATTTCACTCAAACACATTTTGACTATGTTAGCCCACTGTGTGAGTTGTGCCAATAATCGGAAAGCGGTGAGGGATAGCGGACCTAATGGACTATAACCTGTCGTATTCAATTTATTCAGAATAAGTTTTTGGTCCATACAATCCATTCAAAAGAAGATTACTAACGCATTTCACTCAAATACATTTTGACTATTTTAGCCCACTGTTTGAGTTGTACGAAAAATAGGAAAGTAGTGGGGGATAGTGGACCTAATGGACTATAACCTGCCATATACAATTTATTCGGAAATAGTTTTTGGTCCAAACAATCCATTCAAAAGAAAATTTTTAATGCATTTCACTCAAACACATTTTGACTATTTTAGCCCACTGTGTGAGTTGTGCCAATAATCAGAAAGTGGTGGGGGATAGTAGACCTAATGGACTATAACCTGTCATATTCAATTTATTCAGATTTAGTTTTTGGTCCATACAATCCATTCAAAAGAAAATTTTTAAGGCATTTCATTTAAACACATTTTGACTATTTTAGCCCACTGTGTGAGTTGTGCCAATAATCAGAAAGTGGTGGGGGATAGTAGACCTAATGGACTATAACCTGTCATATTCAATTTATTCAGAATAAGTTTTTGGTCCATACAATCCATTCAAAAGAAAATTTTTAAGGCATTTCACTCAAACACTTTTGGACTATTTTAGCCCACTGTGTGAGTTGTGCCAATAATCGGAAAGTAGTGGAGGGTAGCGGACCTAATGTACTATAACCTGTCATATTCAGTTTATTCAGAATAAGTTTTTGGTCCATACAATCCATTCAAAAGGAGATTACTAACGCATTTCACTCAAATACATTTTGACTATATTAGCCCACTGTTTGAGTTGTGCCAAAAATCGGAAAGTATGGGGGATAGTAGACCTAATGGACTATAACCTGTCATATTCAATTTATTCAGAATAAGTTTTTGGTCCATACAATCCATTCAAAAGGAGATTACTAATGCATTTCACTCAAATACATTTTGACTATATTAGCCCACTGTTTGAGTTGTGCCAAAAATTGGAAAGTAGGGGGGATAGTAGACCTAATGGACTATAACCTGCCATATTCAATTCATTCGGAAATAGTTTTCGGTCCATACAATCCATTCAAAAGAAAATTTTTAAGGCATTTCATTTAAACACATTTTGACTATTTTAGCCCACTGTGTGAGTTGTGCCAATAATCAGAAAGTGGTGGGGGATAGTGGACCTAATGGATTATAACCTGTCATATTCAATTTATTCAGATTTAGTTTTTGGTCCATACAATCCATTCAAAAGAAAATTTTTAAGTCATTTCACTCAAACACATTTGGACTATTTTAGCCCACTGTGTGAGTTGTGCCAATAATCGGAAAGCAGTGGGGGATAGCGGACCTAACGTACTATAACCTGTCATATTCAATTTATTCAGAATAAGTTTTTGGTCCATACAATCCATTCAAAAGGAGATTACTAACGCATTTCACTCAAACACATTTTGACTATATTAGCCCACTGTTTGAGTTGTGCCAAAAATCGGAAAGTAGGGGGGATAGTAGACCTAATGGACTATAACCTGTCATATTCAATTTATTCAGAATAAGTTTTTGGTCCATACAATCCATTCAAAAGGAGATTACTAACGCATTTCACTCAAATACATTTTGACTATATTAGCCCGCTGTTTGAGTTGTGCCAAAAATCGGAAAGTAGGGGGAATAGTAGACCTAATGGACTATAACCTGTCATATTCAATTAATTCAGAATAAGTTTTTGGTCCATACAATCCATTCAAAAGGAGATTACTAACGCATTTCACTCAAATACATTTTGACTATATTAGCCCACTGTTTGAGTTGTGCCAAAAATCGGAAAAGAGGGGGGATAGTAGACCTAATGGACTATAACCTGCCATATTCAATTTATTCGGAAATAGTTTTTGGTCCATACAATCCATTCAAAAGAAAATTTTTAAGGCATTTCACTCAAACACTTTTGGACTATTTTAGCCCACTGTGTGAGTTGTGCCAATAATCGGAAAGTAGTGGAGGGTAGCGGACCTAATGGAGTATAACCTGCCATATTCAATTCATTCGGAAATAGTTTTTGGTCCATACAATCCATTCAAAAGAAAATTTTTAAGGCATTTCATTTAAACACATTTTGACTATTTTAGCCCACTGTGTGAGTTGTGCCAATAATCAGAAAGTGGTGAGGGATAGTGGACCTAATGGACTATAATCTGTCATATTCAATTAATTCAGATTTAGTTTTTGGTCCATACAATCCATTCAAAAGAAAATTTTTAAGTCATTTCACTCAAACACATTTGGACTATTTTAGCCCACTGTGTGAGTTGTGCCAATAATCGGAAAGCAGTGGGGGATAGCGGACCTAATGTACTATAACCTGTCATATTCAATTTATTCAGAATAAGTTTTTGGTCCATAAAATCCATTCAAAAGAAAATTTTTAAGGCATTTCACTCAAACACATTTGGACTATTTTAGCCCACTGTGTGAGTTGCGCCAATAATCGGAAAGTAGTGGACGGTAGCGGACCTAATGTACTATAACCTGTCATATTCAATTTATTCAGAATAAGTTTTTGGTCCATACAATCCATTCAAAAGGAGATTACTAACGCATTTCACTCAAACACATTTTGACTATATTAGCCCACTGTTTGAGTTGTGCCAAAAATCGGAAAGTAGGGGGGATAGTAGACCTAATGGACTATAACCTGTCATATTCAATTTATTCAGAATAAGTTTTTGGTCCATACAATCCATTCAAAAGGAGATTACTAACGCATTTCACTCAAATACATTTTGACTATATTAGCCCACTGTTTGAGTTGTGCCAAAAATCGGAAAGTAGGGGGAATAGCGGACCTAATGGACTATAACCTGTCATATTCAATTTATTCAGAATAAGTTTTTGGTCCATACAATCCATTCAAAAGGAGATTACTAACGCATTTCACTCAAATACATTTTGACTATATTAGCCCACTGTTTGAGTTGTGCCAAAAATCGGAAAGTAGGGGGGATAGTAGTCCTAATGGACTATAACCTGCCATATTCAATTTATTCGGAAATAGTTTTTGGTCCATACAATCCATTCAAAAGAAAATTTTTAAGGCATTTCACTCAAACACATTTTGACTATTTTAGCCCACTGTGTGAGTTGTGCCAATAATCGGAAAGTGGTGGGGGTTAGCGGACCTGATGGACTATAACCTGTCATATTCAATTTATTAGGAAATAGTTTTTGATCCAAACAATCCATTCAAAAGAAAATTTTTAAGGCATTTCACTCAAACACATTTTGACTATGTTAGCCCACTGTGTGAGTTGTGCCAATAATCGGAAAGCGGTGAGGGATAGCGGACCTAATGGACTATAACCTGTCGTATTCAATTTATTCAGAATAAGTTTTTGGTCCATACAATCCATTCAAAAGAAGATTACTAACGCATTTCACTCAAATACATTTTGACTATTTTAGCCCACTGTTTGAGTTGTACGAAAAATAGGAAAGTAGTGGGGGATAGTGGACCTAATGGACTATAACCTGCCATATACAATTTATTCGGAAATAGTTTTTGGTCCAAACAATCCATTCAAAAGAAAATTTTTAAGGCATTTCACTCAAACACATTTTGACTATTTTAGCCCACTGTGTGAGTTGTGCCAATAATCAGAAAGTGGTGGGGGATAGTAGACCTAATGGACTATAATCTGTCATATTCAATTTATTTAGAATAAGTTTTTGGTCCATACAATCCATTCAAAAGAAGATTACTAACGCATTTCACTCAAATACATTTTGACTATGTCAGCCCACTGTTTGAGTTGTGCCAAAAATCGGAAAGTAGGGGGGATAGTAGACCTAATGGACTATAACCTGTCATATTCAATTTATTCGGAAATAGTTTTTGGTCCATACAATCCATTCAAAAGAAAATTACTAACGCATTTCACTCAAATATATTTTGACTATATTAGCCCACTGTTTGAGTTGTGCCAATAATCGGAAAGTGGTGAGGGATAGCGGACCTAATGGACTATAACCTGTCGTATTCAGTTTATTCAGAATAAGTTTTTGGTCCATACAATCCATTCAAAAGAATATTACTAACCCATTTCACTCAAATACATTTTGACTATATTAGCCCACTGTTTGAGTTGTGCCAAAAATCGGAAAGTAGGGGGGATAGTAGACCTAATGGACTATAACCTGTCATATTCAATTTATTTGGAAATAGTTATTGGTCCATACAATCCATTCAAAAGAAAATTTTTAAGGCATTTCACCTAAACACATTTTGACTATATTAGCCCACTGTTTGAGTTGTGCCAATAATCGGAAAGCGGTGAGGGATAGCGGACCTAATGGAATATAACCTGTCATATTCAATTTATTCGGAAATAGTTTTTGGTCCATACAATCCATTCAAAAGGAAATTACTAACGCATTTCACTCAAACACATTTTGACTATATTAGCCCACTGTTTGAGTTGTGCCAAAAATCGGAAAGTAGGGGGGATAGTGGACCTAATGGACTATAACCTGTCATATTCAATTTATTCGGAAATAGTTTTTGGTCCATACAATCCATTCAAAAGAAGATTACTAAGGCATTTCACTCAAACACATTTTGACTATTTTAGCCCACTGTGTGAGTTGTGCCAAAAATCGGAAAGTAGTGGGGGATAGTGGACCTAATGGACTATAACCTGTCATATTCAATTTGTTCGGAAATAGTTTTTGGTCCATACAATCCATTCAAAAGAAAATTTTTAAGGCATTTCACTCAAACACATTTTGTCTATATTAGCCCACTGTGTGAGCTGTTCCAAAAATCGGAAAGTAGGGGGGATAGTGGACCTAATGGACTATAACCTGTCATATTCAGTTTATTCGGAAATAGTTTTTGGTCCATACAATCCATTCAAAAGAAAATTTTTAAGGCATTTCACTCAAACACAGGTCCAAACAATCCATTCAAAAGAAAAGTTTTAAGGCATTTCACTTAAACACATTTTGACTATTTTAGCCCACTGTGTGAGCTGTGCCAAAAATCGGAAAGTAGGGGGGATAGTGGACCTAATGGACTATAACCTGTCATATTCAATTTATTCGGAAATAGTTTTTGGTCCATACAATCCATTCAAAAGAAAATTTTTAAGGCATTTCACTCAAACACATTTGGACTATTTTAGCCCACTGTGTGAGTTGTGCCAATAATCGGAAAGTAGTGAGGGGTAGCGGACCTAATGGACTATAACCTGTCGTATTCAATTTATTCAGAATAAGTTTTTGGTCCATACAATCCATTCAAAAGAAGATTACTAACGCATTTCACTCAAATACATTTTGACTATATTAACCCACTGTTTGAGTTGTGCCAAAAATCGGAAAGTAGGGGGAATAGCGGACCTAATGGACTATAACCTGTCATATTCAATTTATTCAGAATAAGTTTTTGGTCCATACAATCCATTCAAAAGGAGATTACTAACGCATTTCACTCAAATACATTTTGACTATTTTAGCCCACTGTGTGAGTTGTGCCAATAATGGGAAAGTAGTGAGGGATAGTAGACCTAATGGACTATAACCTGTCATATTCAGTTTATTCAGAAATAGTTTTTGTCCATACAACCCATTCAAAAGAAAATTTTTAAGGCATTTCACTCAAACACATTTGGACTATTTTAGCCCACTGTGTGAGTTGTGCCAATAATCGGAAAGTGGTGGGGGATAGTGGACCTAATGGACTATAACCTGTCATATTCAATTTATTCGGAAATAGTTTTTGGTCCAAACAATCCATTCAAAAGAAAATTTTTAAGGCATTTCACTCAAACACATTTTGACTATGTTAGCCCACTGTGTGAGTTGTGCCAATAATCGGAAAGCGGTGAGGGATAGCGGACCTAATGGACTATAACCTGTCGTATTCAATTTATTCAGAATAAGTTTTTGGTCCATACAATCCATTCAAAAGAAGATTACTAACGCATTTCACTCAAATACATTTTGACTATTTTAGCCCACTGTTTGAGTTGTACGAAAAATAGGAAAGTAGTGGGGGATAGTGGACCTAATGGACTATAACCTGCCATATACAATTTATTCGGAAATAGTTTTTGGTCCAAACAATCCATTCAAAAGAAAATTTTTAAGGCATTTCACTCAAACACATTTTGACTATTTTAGCCCACTGTGTGAGTTGTGCCAATAATCAGAAAGTGGTGGGGGATAGTAGACCTAATGGACTATAACCTGTCATATTCAATTTATTCAGATTTAGTTTTTGGTCCATACAATCCATTCAAAAGAAAATTTTTAAGGCATTTCATTTAAACACATTTTGACTATTTTAGCCCACTGTGTGAGTTGTGCCAATAATCAGAAAGTGGTGGGGGATAGTAGACCTAATGGACTATAACCTGTCATATTCAGTTTATTCAGAAATAGTTTTTGGTCCATACAATCAATTCAAAAGAAGATTACTAAGGCATTTCACTCAAACACATTTTGACTATTTTAGCCCACTGTGTGAGCTGTGCCAAAAATCGGAAAGTAGTGGGGGATAGTGGACCTAATGTACTATAACCTGTCATATTCAATTTGTTCGGAAATAGTTTTTGGTCCATACAATCCATTCAAAAGAAAATTTTTAAGGCATTTCACTCAAACACATTTTGTCTATATTAGCCCACTGTGTGAGCTGTGCCAAAAATCGGAAAGTAGGGGGGATAGTGGACCTAATGGACTATAACTTGTCATATTCAGTTTATTCGGAAATAGTTTTTGGTCCATACAATCCATTCAAAAGAAAATTTTTAAGGCATTTCACTCAAACACATTTTGTCTATATTAGCCCACTGTGTGAGCTGTGCCAAAAATCGGAAAGTCGTGAGGAATAGTGGACCTAATGGACTATAATCTGTCATATTCAATTTATTCGGAAATAGTTTTTGGTCCAAACAATCCATTCAAAAGAAAATTTTTAAGGCATTTCACTCATATATATTTTGACTATTTTAGCCCACTGTGTGAGTTGTGCCAAAAATCGGAAAGTAGGGGGGATAGTGGACCTAATGGACTATAACCTGTCATATTCAATTTATTCGGAAATAGTTTTTGGTCCATACAATCCATTCAAAAGAAAATTTTTAAGGCATTTCACTCAAACACATTTTGTCTATATTAGCCCACTGTGTAAGCTGTGCCAAAAATCGGAAAGTCGTGAGGAATAGTGGACCTAATGGACTATAACCTGTCATATTCAGTTTATTCGGAAATAGTTTTTGGTCCATACAATCCATTCAAAAGAAAATTTTTAAGGCATTTCACTCAAACACATTTTGACCATTTTAGCCTACTGTGTGAGCTGTGCCAATAATCGGAAAGTGGTGAGGGATAGTGGACCTAATGGACTATAACCTGTCATATTCAGTTTATTCAGAATAAGTTTTTGGTCCATACAATCAATTCAAAAGAAGATTACTAACGCATTTCACTCAAATACATTTTGACTATTTTAGCCCACTGTTTGAGTTGTGCCAAAAATCGGAATGTAGGGGGGATAGTGGACCTAATGGGCTATAACCTGCCATATTCAATTTATTCGGAAATAGTTTTTGGTCCAAACAATCCATTCAAAAGAAAATTTTTAAGGCATTTCACTCAAACACATTTTGACTATTTTAGCCCACTGTGTGAGTTGTGGCAAAAATCGGAAAGTGGTTGAGGATAGTGGACCTAATGGACTATAACCTGTCATATTCAGTTTATTCAGAAATAGTTTTTGGTCCATACAATCAATTCAAAAGAAATTACTAAGGCATTTCACTCAAACACATTTTGACTATTTTAGCCCACTGTGTGAGTTGTGCCAAAAATCGGAAAGTAGGGGGGATAGTGGACCTAATGGACTATAACCTGTCATATTCAATTTATTCGGAAATAGTTTTTGGTCCATACAATCCATTCAAAAGAATATTTTTAAGGCATTTCACTCAAACACATTTTGACTATTTTAGCCCACTGTGTGAGTTGTGCCAATAATCGGAAAGTGGTGAGGAATAGTGGACCTAATGGACTATAACCTGTCATATTCAGTTTATTCAGAAATAGTTTTTGGTCCATACAATCAATTCAAAAGAAGATTACTAAGGCATTTCACTCAAACACATTTTGACTATTTTAGCCCACTGTGTGAGTTGTGCCAAAATTCGGAAAGTAGTGGGGGATAGTGGACCTAATGGACTATAACCTGTCATATTCAATTTATTCGGAAATAGTTTTTGGTCCATACAATCCATTCAAAAGAAAATTTTTAAGGCATTTCACTCAAACACATTTTGTCTATATTAGCCCACTGTGTGAGCTGTGCCAAAAATCGGAAAGTAGGGGGGATAGTGGACCTAATGGACTATAACCCGTCATATTCAGTTTATTCGGAAATAGTTTTTGGTCCATACAATCCATTCAAAAGAAAATTACTAACGCATTTCACTCACATACATTTTGACTATTTTAGCCCACTGTTTGAGTTGTGCCAAAAATCGAAAAGTAAGGGGGATAGTGGACCTAATGGACTATAACCTGTCATATTCAATTTATTCGGAAATAGTTTTTGGTCCATACAATCCATTCAAAAGAAAATTTTTAAGGCATTTCACTCAAACACATTTTGACTATTTTAGCCCACTGTGTGAGCTGTGCCAAAAATCGGAAAGTAAGGGGGATAGTGGACCTAATGGACTATAACCTGTCATATTCAATTTAGTCGGAAATAGTTTTTGGTCCATACAATCCATTCAAAAGAAAATTACTAACGCATTTCACTCACATACATTTTGACTATTTTAGCCCACTGTTTGAGTTGTGCCAAAAATCGGAAAGTAAGGGGGATAGTGGACCTAATGAGCTATAACCTGTCATATTCAATTTATTCGGAAATAGTTTTTGGTCCATACAATCCATTCAAAAGAATATTTTTGAGGCATTTCACTCAAACACATTTTGACTATTTTAGCCCACTGTGTGAGTTGTGCCAATAATCGGAAAGTGGTGAGGAATAGTGGACCTAATGGACTATAACCTGTCATATTCAGTTTATTCAGAAATAGTTTTTGGTCCATACAATCAATTCAAAAGAAGATTACTAAGGCATTTCACTCAAACACATTTTGACTATTTTAGCCCACTGTGTGAGTTGTGCCAAAAATCGGAAAGTAGTGGGGGATAGTGGACCTAATGGACTATAACCTGTCATATTCAATTTGTTCGGAAATAGTTTTTGGTCCATACAATCCATTCAAAAGAAAATTTTTAAGGCATTTCACTCAAACACATTTTGTCTATATTAGCCCACTGTGTGAGCTGTTCCAAAAATCGGAAAGTAGGGGGGATAGTGGACCTAATGGACTATAACCTGTCATATTCAGTTTATTCGGAAATAGTTTTTGGTCCATACAATCCATTCAAAAGAAAATTTTTAAGGCATTTCACTCAAACACAGGTCCAAACAATCCATTCAAAAGAAAAGTTTTAAGGCATTTCACTTAAACACATTTTGACTATTTTAGCCCACTGTGTGAGCTGTGCCAAAAATCGGAAAGTAGGGGGGATAGTGGACCTAATGGACTATAACCTGTCATATTCAATTTATTCGGAAATAGTTTTTGGTCCATACAATCCATTCAAAAGAAAATTTTTAAGGCATTTCACTCAAACACATTTGGACTATTTTAGCCCACTGTGTGAGTTGTGCCAATAATCGGAAAGTAGTGAGGGGTAGCGGACCTAATGGACTATAACCTGTCGTATTCAATTTATTCAGAATAAGTTTTTGGTCCATACAATCCATTCAAAAGAAGATTACTAACGCATTTCACTCAAATACATTTTGACTATATTAACCCACTGTTTGAGTTGTGCCAAAAATCGGAAAGTAGGGGGAATAGCGGACCTAATGGACTATAACCTGTCATATTCAATTTATTCAGAATAAGTTTTTGGTCCATACAATCCATTCAAAAGGAGATTACTAACGCATTTCACTCAAATACATTTTGACTATTTTAGCCCACTGTGTGAGTTGTGCCAATAATGGGAAAGTAGTGAGGGATAGTAGACCTAATGGACTATAACCTGTCATATTCAGTTTATTCAGAAATAGTTTTTGTCCATACAACCCATTCAAAAGAAAATTTTTAAGGCATTTCACTCAAACACATTTGGACTATTTTAGCCCACTGTGTGAGTTGTGCCAATAATCGGAAAGCGGTGGGGGATAGTGGACCTAATGGACTATAACCTGTCATATTCAATTTATTCGGAAATAGTTTTTGGTCCAAACAATCCATTCAAAAGAAAATTTTTAAGGCATTTCACTCAAACACATTTTGACTATGTTAGCCCACTGTGTGAGTTGTGCCAATAATCGGAAAGCGGTGAGGGATAGCGGACCTAATGGACTATAACCTGTCGTATTCAATTTATTCAGAATAAGTTTTTGGTCCATACAATCCATTCAAAAGAAGATTACTAACGCATTTCACTCAAATACATTTTGACTATTTTAGCCCACTGTTTGAGTTGTACGAAAAATAGGAAAGTAGTGGGGGATAGTGGACCTAATGGACTATAACCTGCCATATACAATTTATTCGGAAATAGTTTTTGGTCCAAACAATCCATTCAAAAGAAAATTTTTAATGCATTTCACTCAAACACATTTTGACTATTTTAGCCCACTGTGTGAGTTGTGCCAATAATCAGAAAGTGGTGGGGGATAGTAGACCTAATGGACTATAACCTGTCATATTCAATTTATTCAGATTTAGTTTTTGGTCCATACAATCCATTCAAAAGAAAATTTTTAAGGCATTTCATTTAAACACATTTTGACTATTTTAGCCCACTGTGTGAGTTGTGCCAATAATCAGAAAGTGGTGGGGGATAGTAGACCTAATGGACTATAACCTGTCATATTCAATTTATTCAGAATAAGTTTTTGGTCCATACAATCCATTCAAAAGAAAATTTTTAAGGCATTTCACTCAAACACTTTTGGACTATTTTAGCCCACTGTGTGAGTTGTGCCAATAATCGGAAAGTAGTGGAGGGTAGCGGACCTAATGTACTATAACCTGTCATATTCAGTTTATTCAGAATAAGTTTTTGGTCCATACAATCCATTCAAAAGGAGATTACTAACGCATTTCACTCAAATACATTTTGACTATATTAGCCCACTGTTTGAGTTGTGCCAAAAATCGGAAAGTATGGGGGATAGTAGACCTAATGGACTATAACCTGTCATATTCAATTTATTCAGAATAAGTTTTTGGTCCATACAATCCATTCAAAAGGAGATTACTAATGCATTTCACTCAAATACATTTTGACTATATTAGCCCACTGTTTGAGTTGTGCCAAAAATTGGAAAGTAGGGGGGATAGTAGACCTAATGGACTATAACCTGCCATATTCAATTCATTCGGAAATAGTTTTCGGTCCATACAATCCATTCAAAAGAAAATTTTTAAGGCATTTCATTTAAACACATTTTGACTATTTTAGCCCACTGTGTGAGTTGTGCCAATAATCAGAAAGTGGTGGGGGATAGTGGACCTAATGGATTATAACCTGTCATATTCAATTTATTCAGATTTAGTTTTTGGTCCATACAATCCATTCAAAAGAAAATTTTTAAGTCATTTCACTCAAACACATTTGGACTATTTTAGCCCACTGTGTGAGTTGTGCCAATAATCGGAAAGCAGTGGGGGATAGCGGACCTAACGTACTATAACCTGTCATATTCAATTTATTCAGAATAAGTTTTTGGTCCATACAATCCATTCAAAAGGAGATTACTAACGCATTTCACTCAAACACATTTTGACTATATTAGCCCACTGTTTGAGTTGTGCCAAAAATCGGAAAGTAGGGGGGATAGTAGACCTAATGGACTATAACCTGTCATATTCAATTTATTCAGAATAAATTTTTGGTCCATACAATCCATTCAAAAGGAGATTACTAACGCATTTCACTCAAATACATTTTGACTATATTAGCCCGCTGTTTGAGTTGTGCCAAAAATCGGAAAGTAGGGGGAATAGTAGACCTAATGGACTATAACCTGTCATATTCAATTAATTCAGAATAAGTTTTTGGTCCATACAATCCATTCAAAAGGAGATTACTAACGCATTTCACTCAAATACATTTTGACTATATTAGCCCACTGTTTGAGTTGTGCCAAAAATCGGAAAGTAGGGGGGATAGTAGACCTAATGGACTATAACCTGCCATATTCAATTTATTCGGAAATAGTTTTTGGTCCATACAATCCATTCAAAAGAAAATTTTTAAGGCATTTCACTCAAACACTTTTGGACTATTTTAGCCCACTGTGTGAGTTGTGCCAATAATCGGAAAGTAGTGGAGGGTAGCGGACCTAATGGAGTATAACCTGCCATATTCAATTCATTCGGAAATAGTTTTTGGTCCATACAATCCATTCAAAAGAAAATTTTTAAGGCATTTCATTTAAACACATTTTGACTATTTTAGCCCACTGTGTGAGTTGTGCCAATAATCAGAAAGTGGTGAGGGATAGTGGACCTAATGTACTATAACCTGTCATATTCAATTTATTCAGAATAAGTTTTTGGTCCATAAAATCCATTCAAAAGAAAATTTTTAAGGCATTTCACTCAAACACATTTGGACTATTTTAGCCCACTGTGTGAGTTGCGCCAATAATCGGAAAGTAGTGGACGGTAGCGGACCTAATGTACTATAACCTGTCATATTCAATTTATTCAGAATAAGTTTTTGGTCCATACAATCCATTCAAAAGGAGATTACTAACGCATTTCACTCAAACACATTTTGACTATATTAGCCCACTGTTTGAGTTGTGCCAAAAATCGGAAAGTAGGGGGGATAGTAGACCTAATGGACTATAACCTGTCATATTCAATTTATTCAGAATAAGTTTTTGGTCCATACAATCCATTCAAAAGGAGATTACTAACGCATTTCACTCAAATACATTTTGACTATATTAGCCCACTGTTTGAGTTGTGCCAAAAATCGGAAAGTAGGGGGAATAGCGGACCTAATGGACTATAACCTGTCATATTCAATTTATTCAGAATAAGTTTTTGGTCCATACAATCCATTCAAAAGGAGATTACTAACGCATTTCACTCAAATACATTTTGACTATATTAGCCCACTGTTTGAGTTGTGCCAAAAATCGGAAAGTATGGGGGATAGTAGACCTAATGGACTATAACCTGTCATATTCAATTTATTCAGAATAAGTTTTTGGTCCATACAATCCATTCAAAAGGAGATTACTAATGCATTTCACTCAAATACATTTTGACTATATTAGCCCACTGTTTGAGTTGTGCCAAAAATTGGAAAGTAGGGGGGATAGTAGACCTAATGGACTATAACCTGCCATATTCAATTCATTCGGAAATAGTTTTCGGTCCATACAATCCATTCAAAAGAAAATTTTTAAGGCATTTCATTTAAACACATTTTGACTATTTTAGCCCACTGTGTGAGTTGTGCCAATAATCAGAAAGTGGTGGGGGATAGTGGACCTAATGGATTATAACCTGTCATATTCAATTTATTCAGATTTAGTTTTTGGTCCATACAATCCATTCAAAAGAAAATTTTTAAGTCATTTCACTCAAACACATTTGGACTATTTTAGCCCACTGTGTGAGTTGTGCCAATAATCGGAAAGCAGTGGGGGATAGCGGACCTAACGTACTATAACCTGTCATATTCAATTTATTCAGAATAAGTTTTTGGTCCATACAATCCATTCAAAAGGAGATTACTAACGCATTTCACTCAAACACATTTTGACTATATTAGCCCACTGTTTGAGTTGTGCCAAAAATCGGAAAGTAGGGGGGATAGTAGACCTAATGGACTATAACCTGTCATATTCAATTTATTCAGAATAAATTTTTGGTCCATACAATCCATTCAAAAGGAGATTACTAACGCATTTCACTCAAATACATTTTGACTATATTAGCCCGCTGTTTGAGTTGTGCCAAAAATCGGAAATAGGGGGAATAGTAGACCTAATGGACTATAACCTGTCATATTCAATTAATTCAGAATAAGTTTTTGGTCCATACAATCCATTCAAAAGGAGATTACTAACGCATTTCACTCAAATACATTTTGACTATATTAGCCCACTGTTTGAGTTGTGCCAAAAATCGGAAAGTAGGGGGGATAGTAGACCTAATGGACTATAACCTGCCATATTCAATTTATTCGGAAATAGTTTTTGGTCCATACAATCCATTCAAAAGAAAATTTTTAAGGCATTTCACTCAAACACTTTTGGACTATTTTAGCCCACTGTGTGAGTTGTGCCAATAATCGGAAAGTAGTGGAGGGTAGCGGACCTAATGGAGTATAACCTGCCATATTCAATTCATTCGGAAATAGTTTTTGGTCCATACAATCCATTCAAAAGAAAATTTTTAAGGCATTTCATTTAAACACATTTTGACTATTTTAGCCCACTGTGTGAGTTGTGCCAATAATCAGAAAGTGGTGAGGGATAGTGGACCTAATGTACTATAACCTGTCATATTCAATTTATTCAGAATAAGTTTTTGGTCCATAAAATCCATTCAAAAGAAAATTTTTAAGGCATTTCACTCAAACACATTTGGACTATTTTAGCCCACTGTGTGAGTTGCGCCAATAATCGGAAAGTAGTGGACGGTAGCGGACCTAATGTACTATAACCTGTCATATTCAATTTATTCAGAATAAGTTTTTGGTCCATACAATCCATTCAAAAGGAGATTACTAACGCATTTCACTCAAACACATTTTGACTATATTAGCCCACTGTTTGAGTTGTGCCAAAAATCGGAAAGTAGGGGGGATAGTAGACCTAATGGACTATAACCTGTCATATTCAATTTATTCAGAATAAGTTTTTGGTCCATACAATCCATTCAAAAGGAGATTACTAACGCATTTCACTCAAATACATTTTGACTATATTAGCCCACTGTTTGAGTTGTGCCAAAAATCGGAAAGTAGGGGGAATAGCGGACCTAATGGACTATAACCTGTCATATTCAATTTATTCAGAATAAGTTTTTGGTCCATACAATCCATTCAAAAGGAGATTACTAACGCATTTCACTCAAATACATTTTGACTATATTAGCCCACTGTTTGAGTTGTGCCAAAAATCGGAAAGTAGGGGGGATAGTAGTCCTAATGGACTATAACCTGCCATATTCAATTTATTCGGAAATAGTTTTTGGTCCATACAATCCATTCAAAAGAAAATTTTTAAGGCATTTCACTCAAACACATTTTGACTATTTTAGCCCACTGTGTGAGTTGTGCCAATAATCGGAAAGTGGTGGGGGTTAGCGGACCTGATGGACTATAACCTGTCATATTCAATTTATTAGGAAATAGTTTTTGGTCCAAACAATCCATTCAAAAGAAAATTTTTAAGGCATTTCACTCAAACACATTTTGACTATGTTAGCCCACTGTGTGAGTTGTGCCAATAATCGGAAAGCGGTGAGGGATAGCGGACCTAATGGACTATAACCTGTCGTATTCAATTTATTCAGAATAAGTTTTTGGTCCATACAATCCATTCAAAAGAAGATTACTAACGCATTTCACTCAAATACATTTTGACTATTTTAGCCCACTGTTTGAGTTGTACGAAAAATAGGAAAGTAGTGGGGGATAGTGGACCTAATGGACTATAACCTGCCATATACAATTTATTCGGAAATAGTTTTTGGTCCAAACAATCCATTCAAAAGAAAATTTTTAAGGCATTTCACTCAAACACATTTTGACTATTTTAGCCCACTGTGTGAGTTGTGCCAATAATCAGAAAGTGGTGGGGGATAGTAGACCTAATGGACTATAATCTGTCATATTCAATTTGTTTAGAATAAGTTTTTGGTCCATACAATCCATTCAAAAGAAGATTACTAACGCATTTCACTCAAATACATTTTGACTATGTTAGCCCACTGTTTGAGTTGTGCCAAAAATCGGAAAGTAGGGGGGATAGTAGACCTAATGGACTATAACCTGTCATATTCAATTTATTCGGAAATAGTTTTTGGTCCATACAATCCATTCAAAAGAAAATTACTAACGCATTTCACTCAAATATATTTTGACTATATTAGCCCACTGTTTGAGTTGTGCCAATAATCGGAAAGTGGTGAGGGATAGCGGACCTAATGGACTATAACCTGTCGTATTCAGTTTATTCAGAATAAGTTTTTGGTCCATACAATCCATTCAAAAGAATATTACTAACCCATTTCACTCAAATACATTTTGACTATATTAGCCCACTGTTTGAGTTGTGCCAAAAATCGGAAAGTAGGGGGGATAGTAGACCTAATGGACTATAACCTGTCATATTCAATTTATTTGGAAATAGTTATTGGTCCATACAATCCATTCAAAAGAAAATTTTTAAGGCATTTCACCTAAACACATTTTGACTATATTAGCCCACTGTTTGAGTTGTGCCAATAATCGGAAAGCGGTGAGGGATAGCGGACCTAATGGAATATAACCTGTCATATTCAATTTATTCGGAAATAGTTTTTGGTCCATACAATCCATTCAAAAGGAAATTACTAACGCATTTCACTCAAACACATTTTGACTATATTAGCCCACTGTTTGAGTTGTGCCAAAAATCGGAAAGTAGGGGGGATAGTGGACCTAATGGACTATAACCTGTCATATTCAATTTATTCGGAAATAGTTTTTGGTCCATACAATCCATTCAAAAGAAAATTACTAAAGCATTTCACTCAAATACATTTTGACTATATTAGCCCACTGTTTGAGTTGTGCCAATAATCGGAAAGTGGTGAGGGATAGCGGACCTAATGGACTATAACCTGTCGTATTCAATTTATTCAGAATAAGTTTTTGGTCCATACAATCCATTCAAAAGAAGATTACTAACGCATTTCACTCAAATACATTTTGACTATATTAGCCCACTGTTTGAGTTGTGCCAAAAATCGGAAAGTAGGGGGGATAGTAGACCTAATGGACTATAACCTGTCATATTCAATTTATTTGGAAATAGTTATTGGTCCATACAATCCATTCAAAAGAAAATTTTTAAGGTATTTCACCTAAACACATTTTGACTATATTAGCCCACTGTTTGAGTTGTGCCAATAATCGGAAAGTGGTGAGGGATAGCGGACCTAATGGACTATAACCTGTCGTATTCAATTTATTCAGAATAAGTTTTTGGTCCATACAATCCATTCAAAAGAAAATTTTTAAGGCATTTCACTCAAACACATTTTGACTATTTTAGCCCACTGTTTGAGTTGTGCCAATAATCGGAAAGTGGTGAGGGATAGCGGACCTAATGGACTATAACCTGTCATATTCAGTTTATTCGGAAATAATTTTTGGTCCATACAATCCATTCAAAAGAAAATTTTTAAGGCATTTCACCTAAACACATTTTGACTATATTAGCCCACTGTTTGAGTTGTGCCAATAATCGGAAAGTGGTGAGGGATATGGACTAATGGACTATAACCTGTCATATTCAGTTTATTCAGAATAAGTTTTTGGTCCATACAATCCATTCAAAAGAAGATTACTAACGCATTTCACTCAAATACATTTTGACTATATTAGCCCACTGTTTGAGTTGTGCCAAAAATGGGAAAGTAGGGGGAATAGTAGACCTGATGGACTATAACCTGTCATATTCAATTTATTCGGAAATAATTTTTGGTCCATACAATCCATTCAAAAGAAAATTTTTAAGGCATTTCACCTAAACACATTTTAACTATATTAGCCCACTGTTTAGTTGTGCCAATAATCGGAAAGTGGTGAGGGATAGCGGACCTAATGGACTATAACCTGTCATATTCAATTTATTCAGAATAAGTTTTTGGTCCATACAATCCATTCAAAAGAAGATTACTAAGGCATTTCACTCATATACATTTTGACTATTTTAGCCCACTGTGTGAGTTGTGCCAAAAATCGGAAAGTAGTGTGTGATAGTAGACTTAATGGACTATAACCTGTCATATTCAATTTATTCGGAAATAGTTTTTGGTCCATACAATCCATTCAAAAGAAAATTACTAACGCATTTCACTCAAATACATTTTGACTATATTAGCCCACTGTTTGAGTTGTGCCAAAAATCGGAAAGTAGGGGGTATAGTAGACCTAATGGACTATAACCTGTCATATTCAATTTATTCAGAATAAGTTTTTGGTCCATACAATCCATTCAAAAGAAGATTACTAAGGCATTTCACTCATATACATTTTGACTATTTTAGCCCACTGTGTGAGTTGTGCCAAAAATCGGAAAGTAGTGTGTGATAGTAGACTTAATGGACTATAACCTGTCATATTCAATTTATTCGGAAATAGTTTTTGGTCCATACAATCCATTCAAAAGAAAATTACTAACGCATTTCACTCAAACACATTTTGACTATTTTAGCCCACTGTGTCAGTTGTGTCAAAAATCGGAAAGTGGTGGAAGATAGTGGACCTAATGGACTACCACGTATCATACTCAGTTTATTCAGATTTAGTTTTCGGTCCATACAATCCATTCAAAAGGAAAGTTTTAAGGCATTTCACTTAAACACATTTTGACTGTTTTAGCCCACTGTTTGAGTTGTGCCAATAATCGGAAAGTGGTGAGGGATAGAGGACCTAATGGACTATAACCCGTCATATTCAATTTATTCAGAATAAGTTTTTGGTCCATACAATCCATTCAAAAGGAAATTACTAACGCATTTCACTCAAATACATTTTGACTATATTAGCCCACTGTTTGAGTTGTGCCAATAATCGGAAAGTGGTGAGGGATAGCGGACCTAATGGACTATAACCTGTCATATTCAATTTATTCGGAAATAGTTTTTGGTCCAAACAATCCATTCAAAAGAAAATTTTTAAGGCATTTCACTCAAACACTTTTTGACTATGTTAGCCCACTGTGTGAGTTGTGCCAATAATCGGAAAGTGGTGGGGAATAGTGGACCTAATGGACTATAACCTGTCATATTCAATTTATTCGGAAATAGTTTTTGGTCCAAACAATCCATTCAAAAGAAAATTTTTAAGGCATTTCACTCAAACATATTTTGACTATGTTAGCCAACTGTGTGAGTTGTGCCAAAAATCGGAAAGTGGTGGGGGATAGTGGATCTAAGGGACTATAACCTGTCATATTCAGTTTATTCAGAAATAGTTTTTGGTCCATACAATCCATTCAAAAGAAAATTTTTAAGGCATTTCACTCAAACACATTTGGACTATTTTAGCCCACTGTGTGAGTTGTGCCAATAATCGGAAAGTAGTGAGGGGTAGCGGACCTAATGGACTAGAACCTGTCATATTCAATTTATTCGGAAATAGTTTTTGGTCCATACAATCCATTCAAAAGAAAATTTTTAAGTCATTTCACTTAAACACATTTTGACTATATTAGCCCACTGTTTGAGTTGTGCCAATCATCGGAAAGTGGTGAGGAATAGCGGACCTGATGGACTATAACCTGTCATATAGAATCTATTCGGAAATAAAGTAGTGGGGGATAGCGGACTTAATGGACTATAACCTGTCATATTCAATTTATTCGGAAATAGTTTTTGGTCCAAACAATCCATTCAAAAGAAAATTTTTAAGGCATTTCACTCAAACGCATTTTGACTATGTTAGCCCACTGTGTGAGTTGTGCCAAAAATCGGAAAGTGGTGGGGGATAGTGGACCTAATGGACTATAACCTGTCATATTCAGTTTATTCAGAAATAGTTTTTGGTCCATACAATCCATTCAAAAGAAAATTTTTAAGGCATTTCACTCAAACACATTTGGACTATTTTAGCGCACTGTGTGAGTTGTGCCAATAATCGGAAAGTAGTGAGGGGTAGCGGACCTAATGGACTAAAACCTGTCATATAGAATTTATTCGGAAATAGTTTTTGGTCCATACAATCCATTCAAAAGAAAATTTTTAAGGCATTTCACTCAAACACATTTGGACTATTTTAGCCCACTGTGTAAGTTGTGCCAAAAATCGGAAAGTGGTGGGGGATAGTGGACCTAATGGACTATAACCTGTCATATTCAATTTATTCGGAAATAGTTTTTGGTCCAAACAATCCATTCAAAAGAAAATTTTTAAGTCATTTCACTTAAACACATTTTGACTATATTAGCCCACTGTTTGAGTTGTGCCAATAATCGGAAAGTGGTGAGGGATAGCGGACCTAATGGACTATAACCTGTCATATTCAATTTATTCAGAATAAGTTTTTGGTCCATACAATCCATTCAAAAGAAAATTTTTAAGGCATTTCACTTAAACACATTTTGACTATTTTAGCCCACTGTTTGAGTTGTGCCAATAATCGGAAAGTGGTGAGGGATAGAGGACCTAATGGACTATAACCCGTCATATTCAATTTATTCAGAATAAGTTTTTGGTCCAAACAATCCATTCAAAAGAAAATTACTAACGCATTTCACTCAAATACATTTTGACTATATTAGCCCACTGTTTGAGTTGTGCCAATAATCGGAAAGTGGTGAGGGATAGCGGACCTAATGGACTATAACCTGTCATATTCAATTTATTCAGAATAAGTTTTTGGTCCATACAATCCATTCAAAAGGAGATTACTAACGCATTTCACTCAAATACATTTTGACTATATTAGCCCACTGTGTTCGTTGTGCCAAAAATCGGAAAGTAGTGGGTGATAGTGGACCAAATGGACTATAACCTGTCATATTCAATTTATTCGGAAATAGTTTTTGGTCCAAACAATCCATTCAAAAGAAAAGTTTTAAGGCATTTCACTTAAACACATTTTGACTATTTTAGCCCACTGTGTAAGTTGTGCCAAAAATCGGAAAGTGGTGGAGGATAGTGGAACTAATGGACTACCACGTGTCATACTCAGTTTATTCAGAGTAAGTTTGTGGTCCATACAATCCATTCAAAAGAAGATTACTAACGCATTTCACTCAAATACATTTTGACTATATTAGCCCACTGTTTGAGTTGTGCCAAAAATCGGAAAGTAGGAGGAATAGCGGACCTAATGGACTATAACCTGTCATATTCAATTTATTCAGAATAAGTTTTTGGTCCATACAATCCATTCAAAAGGAGATTACTAACGCATTTCACTCAAATACATTTTGACTATATTAGCCCACTGTTTGAGTTGTGCCAAAAATCGGAAAGTAGGGGGGATAGTAGACCTAATGGACTATAACCTGTCATATTCAGTTTATTCAGAAATAGTTTTTGTCCATACAACCCATTCAAAAGAAAATTTTTAAGGCATTTCACTCAAACACATTTGGACTATTTTAGCCCACTGTGTGAGTTGCGCCAATAATCGGAAAGTGGTGGGGGATAGTGGACCTAATGAACTATAACCTGTCATATTCAATTTATTCGGAAATAGTTTTTGGTCCAAACAATCCATTCAAAAGAAAATTTTTAAGGCATTTCACTCAAACACATTTTGACTATGTTAGCCCACTGTGTGAGTTGTGCCAGAAATCGGAAAGTAATGGGGGATAGTGGACCTAATGGACTATAACCTGTCATATTCAGTTTATTTAGAAATAGTTTTTGGTCCATACAATCCATTCAAAAGAAAATTTTTAAGGCATTTCACTCAAACACATTTGGACTATTTTAGCCCACTGTGTGAGTTGTGCCAATAATCGGAAAGTAGTGAGGGGTGGTGGAGGATAGTGGAACTAATGGACTACCACGTGTCATACTCAGTTTATTCAGAATAAGTTTGTGGTCCATACAATCCATTCAAAAGAAGATTACTAACGCATTTCACTCAAATACATTTTGACTATTTTAGCCCACTGTTTGAGTTGTACGAAAATTAGGAAATTAGTGGGGGATAGCTTACCTAATGGACTATAACCTGTCATATACTATTTATTCGGAAATAGTTTTTGGTCCAAACAATCCATTCAAAAGAAAATTTTTAAGGCATTTCACTCAAACACATTTTGACTATTTTAGCCCACTGTGTTCGTTGTACCAAAAATCGGAAAGTGGCGTGGGATAGCGGACCTATTGGACTATAACCTGTCATATTCAATTTATTCGGAAATAGTTTTTGGTCCAAACAATCCATTCAAAAGAAAATTTTTAAGGCATTTCACTCAAACATATTTTGACTATGTTAGCCCACTGTGTGAGTTGTGCCAAAAATCGGAAAGTGGTGGAGGATAGTGGACCTAATGGACTACCTCGTGTCATACTCAGTTTATTCAGATTTAGTTTTTGGTCCATACAATCCATTCAAAAGAAGAGTTTTAAGGCATTTCACTCAAACACATTTGGACTATTTTAGCCCACTGTGTGAGTTGTGCCAATAATCGGAAAGTAGTGAGGGGTGGTGGAGGATAGTGGAACTAATGGACTACCACGTGTCATACTCAGTTTATTCAGAATAAGTTTGTGGTCCATACAATCCATTCAAAAGAAGATTACTAACGCATTTCACTCAAATACATTTTGACTATTTTAGCCCACTGTTTGAGTTGTACGAAAAATAGGAAAGTAGTGAGGGATAGCTTACCTAATGGACTATAACCTGTCATATACAATTTATTCGGAAATAGTTTTTGGTCCAAACAATCCATTCAAAAGAAAATTTTTAAGGCATTTCACTCAAACACATTTTGACTATTTTAGCCCACTGTGTGAGTTGTGCCAATAATCGGAAAGTGGTGGGGGATAGTGGACCTATTGGACTATAACCTGTCATATTCAATTTATTCGGAAATAGTTTTTGGTCCAAACAATCCATTCAAAAGAAAATTTTTAAGGCATTTCACTCAAACATATTTTGACTATGTTAGCCCACTGTGTGAGTTGTGCCAAAAATCGGAAAGTGGTGGAGGATAGTGGACCTAATGGACTACCACGTGTCATACTCAGTTTATTCAGATTTAGTTTTTGGTCCATACAATCCATTCAAAAGAAAAGTTTTAAGGCATTTCACTTAAACACATTTTGACTATTTTAGCCCACTGTTTGAGTTGTGCCAATAATCGGAAAGTGGTGGGGGATAGTGGACCTAATGGACTATAACCTGTCATATTCAATTTATTCGGAAATAGTTTTTGGTCCAAACAATCCATTCAAAAGAAAATTTTTAAGGCATTTCACTCAAACACTTTTTGACTATGTTAGCCCACTGTGTGAGTTGTGCCAATAATCGGAAAGTGGTGGGGAATAGTGGACCTAATGGACTATAACCTGTCATATTCAATTTATTCAGATTTAGTGTTTGGTCCATACAATCCATTCAAAAGAAAATTTTTAAGTCATTTCACTCAAACATATTTGGACTATTTTAGCCCACTGTGTGAGTTGTGCCAATAATCGGAAAGTAGTGAGGGGTAGCGGACCTAATGGACTATAACCTGTCATATAGAATTTATTCGGAAATAGTTTTTGGTCCATACAATCCATTCAAAAGAAAATTTTTAAGTCATTTCACTCAAACACATTTTGACTATTTTAGCCCACTGTGTGAGTTGTGCCAATAATCGGAAAGTGGTGGAGGATAGCGGACCTAATGGACTACCACGTGTCATACTCAGTTTATTCAGATTTAGTTTTTGGTCCATACAATCCATTCAAAAGAAAATTTTTAAGTCATTTCACTCAAACACATTTGGACTATTTTAGCCTACTGTGTGAGTTGTGCCAATAATCGGAAAGTAGTGAGGAGACCTAATGGACTATAACCTGTCATGTAGAATTTATTCGGAAATAGTTTTTGGTCCATACAATCCATTCAAAAGAAAATTTTTATGTCATTTCACTCAAACACATTTTGACTATTTTAGCCCACTGTGTGAGTTGTGCCAATAATCGGAAAGTGGTGGGGGATAGTGGACCTATTGGACTATAACCTGTCATATTCAATTTATTCGGAAATAGTTTTTGGTCCAAACAATCCATTCAAAAGAAAATTTTTAAGGCATTTCACTCAAACATATTTTGACTATGTTAGCCCACTGTGTGAGTTGTGCCAAAAATCGGAAAGTGGTGGAGGATAGTGGACCTAATGGACTACCACGTGTCATACTCAGTTTATTCAGATTTAGTTTTTGGTCCATACAATCCATTCAAAAGAAAAGTTTTAAGGCATTTCACTTAAACACATTTTGACTATTTTAGCCCACTGTTTGAGTTGTGCCAATAATCGGAAAGTGGTGGGGGATAGTGGACCTAATGGACTATAACCTGTCATATTCAATTTATTCGGAAATAGTTTTTGGTCCAAACAATCCATTCAAAAGAAAATTTTTAAGGCATTTCACTCAAACACTTTTTGACTATGTTAGCCCACTGTGTGAGTTGTGCCAATAATCGGAAAGTGGTGGGGAATAGTGGACCTAATGGACTATAACCTGTCATATTCAATTTATTCAGATTTAGTTTTTGGTCCATACAATCCATTCAAAAGAAAATTTTTAAGGCATTTCACTTAAACACATTTTGACTATTTTAGCCCACTGTTTGAGTTGTGCCAATAATCGGAAAGTGGTGAGGGATAGAGGACCTAATGGACTATAACCCGTCATATTCAATTTATTCAGAATAAGTTTTTGGTCCAAACAATCCATTCAAAAGAAAATTACTAACGCATTTCACTCAAATACATTTTGACTATATTAGCCCACTGTTTGAGTTGTGCCAATAATCGGAAAGTGGTGAGGGATAGCGGACCTAATGGACTATAACCTGTCATATTCAATTTATTCAGAATAAGTTTTTGGTCCATACAATCCATTCAAAAGGAGATTACTAACGCATTTCACTCAAATACATTTTGACTATATTAGCCCACTGTGTTCGTTGTGCCAAAAATCGGAAAGTAGTGGGTGATAGTGGACCAAATGGACTATAACCTGTCATATTCAATTTATTCGGAAATAGTTTTTGGTCCAAACAATCCATTCAAAAGAAAAGTTTTAAGGCATTTCACTTAAACACATTTTGACTATTTTAGCCCACTGTGTAAGTTGTGCCAAAAATCGGAAAGTGGTGGAGGATAGTGGAACTAATGGACTACCACGTGTCATACTCAGTTTATTCAGAATAAGTTTGTGGTCCATACAATCCATTCAAAAGAAGATTACTAACGCATTTCACTCAAATACATTTTGACTATATTAGCCCACTGTTTGAGTTGTGCCAAAAATCGGAAGTAGGGGGAATAGCGGACCTAATGGACTATAACCTGTCATATTCAATTTATTCAGAATAAGTTTTTGGTCCATACAATCCATTCAAAAGGAGATTACTAACGCATTTCACTCAAATACATTTTGACTATATTAGCCCACTGTTTGAGTTGTGCCAAAAATCGGAAAGTAGGGGGGATAGTAGACCTAATGGACTATAACCTGTCATATTCAGTTTATTCAGAAATAGTTTTTGTCCATACAACCCATTCAAAAGAAAATTTTTAAGGCATTTCACTCAAACATATTTGGACTATTTTAGCCCACTGTGTGAGTTGCGCCAATAATCGGAAAGTGGTGGGGGATAGTGGACCTAATGAACTATAACCTGTCATATTCAATTTATTCGGAAATAGTTTTTGGTCCAAACAATCCATTCAAAAGAAAATTTTTAAGGCATTTCACTCAAACACATTTTGACTATGTTAGCCCACTGTGTGAGTTGTGCCAGAAATCGGAAAGTAGTGGGGGATAGTGGACCTAATGGACTATAACCTGTCATATTCAGTTTATTTAGAAATAGTTTTTGGTCCATACAATCCATTCAAAAGAAAATTTTTAAGGCATTTCACTCAAACACATTTGGACTATTTTAGCCCACTGTGTGAGTTGTGCCAATAATCGGAAAGTAGTGAGGGGTGGTGGAGGATAGTGGAACTAATGGACTACCACGTGTCATACTCAGTTTATTCAGAATAAGTTTGTGGTCCATACAATCCATTCAAAAGAAGATTACTAACGCATTTCACTCAAATACATTTTGACTATTTTAGCCCACTGTTTGAGTTGTACGAAAATTAGGAAATTAGTGGGGGATAGCTTACCTAATGGACTATAACCTGTCATATACTATTTATTCGGAAATAGTTTTTGGTCCAAACAATCCATTCAAAAGAAAATTTTTAAGGCATTTCACTCAAACATATTTTGACTATTTTAGCCCACTGTGTTCGTTGTACCAAAAATCGGAAAGTGGCGTGGGATAGCGGACCTATTGGACTATAACCTGTCATATTCAATTTATTCGGAAATAGTTTTTGGTCCAAACAATCCATTCAAAAGAAAATTTTTAAGGCATTTCACTCAAACATATTTTGACTATGTTAGCCCACTGTGTGAGTTGTGCCAAAAATCGGAAAGTGGTGGAGGATAGTGGACCTAATGGACTACCTCGTGTCATACTCAGTTTATTCAGATTTAGTTTTTGGTCCATACAATCCATTCAAAAGAAAAGTTTTAAGGCATTTCACTCAAACACATTTGGACTATTTTAGCCCACTGTGTGAGTTGTGCCAATAATCGGAAAGTAGTGAGGGGTGGTGGAGGATAGTGGAACTAATGGACTACCACGTGTCATACTCAGTTTATTCAGAATAAGTTTGTGGTCCATACAATCCATTCAAAAGAAGATTACTAACGCATTTCACTCAAATACATTTTGACTATTTTAGCCCACTGTTTGAGTTGTACGAAAAATAGGAAAGTAGTGGGGGATAGCTTACCTAATGGACTATAACCTGTCATATACAATTTATTCGGAAATAGTTTTTGGTCCAAACAATCCATTCAAAAGAAAATTTTTAAGGCATTTCACTCAAACACATTTTGACTATTTTAGCCCACTGTGTGAGTTGTGCCAATAATCGGAAAGTGGTGGGGGATAGTGGACCTATTGGACTATAACCTGTCATATTCAATTTATTCGGAAATAGTTTTTGGTCCAAACAATCCATTCAAAAGAAAATTTTAAGGCATTTCACTCAAACATATTTTGACTATGTTAGCCCACTGTGTGAGTTGTGCCAAAAATCGGAAAGTGGTGGAGGATAGTGGACCTAATGGACTATAACCTGTCATATTCAATTTATTCGGAAATAGTTTTTGGTCCAAACAATCCATTCAAAAGAAAATTTTTAAGGCATTTCACTCAAACACTTTTTGACTATGTTAGCCCACTGTGTGAGTTGTGCCAATAATCGGAAAGTGGTGGGGAATAGTGGACCTAATGGACTATAACCTGTCATATTCAATTTATTCAGATTTAGTGTTTGGTCCATACAATCCATTCAAAAGAAAATTTTTAAGTCATTTCACTCAAACATATTTGGACTATTTTAGCCCACTGTGTGAGTTGTGCCAATAATCGGAAAGTAGTGAGGGGTAGCGGACCTAATGGACTATAACCTGTCATATAGAATTTATTCGGAAATAGTTTTTGGTCCATACAATCCATTCAAAAGAAAATTTTTAAATCATTTCACTCAAACACATTTTGACTATTTTAGCCCACTGTGTGAGTTGTGCCAATAATCGGAAAGTGGTGGAGGATAGCGGACCTAATGGACTACCACGTGTCATACTCAGTTTATTCAGATTTAGTTTTTGGTCCATACAATCCATTCAAAAGAAAATTTTTAAGTCATTTCACTCAAACACATTTGGACTATTTTAGCCTACTGTGTGAGTTGTGCCAATAATCGGAAAGTAGTGAGGAGACCTAATGGACTATAACCTGTCATGTAGAATTTATTCGGAAATAGTTTTTGGTCCATACAATCCATTCAAAAGAAAATTTTTATGTCATTTCACTCAAACACATTTTGACTATTTTAGCCCACTGTGTGAGTTGTGCCAATAATCGGAAAGTGGTGGGGGATAGTGGACCTATTGGACTATAACCTGTCATATTCAATTTATTCGGAAATAGTTTTTGGTCCAAACAATCCATTCAAAAGAAAATTTTAAGGCATTTCACTCAAACATATTTTGACTATGTTAGCCCACTGTGTGAGTTGTGCCAAAAATCGGAAAGTGGTAGAGGATAGTGGACCTAATGGACTACCACGTGTCATACTCAGTTTATTCAGATTTAGTTTTTGGTCCATACAATCCATTCAAAAGAAAAGTTTTAAGGCATTTCACTTAAACACATTTTGACTATTTTAGCCCACTGTTTGAGTTGTGCCAATAATCGGAAAGTGGTGGGGGATAGTGGACCTAATGGACTATAACCTGTCATATTCAATTTATTCGGAAATAGTTTTTGGTCCAAACAATCCATTCAAAAGAAAATTTTTAAGGCATTTCACTCAAACACTTTTTGACTATGTTAGCCCACTGTGTGAGTTGTCCCAATAATCGGAAAGTGGTGGGGAATAGTGGACCTAATGGACTATAACCTGTCATATTCAATTTATTCAGATTTAGTTTTTGGTCCATACAATCCATTCAAAAGAAAATTTTTAAGTCATTTCACTCAAACATATTTGGACTATTTTAGCCCACTGTGTGAGTTGTGCCAATAATCGGAAAGCAGTGAGGGGTAGCGGACCTAATGGACTATAACCTGTCATATAGAATTTATTCGGAAATAGTTTTTGGTCCATACCATCCATTCAAAAGAAAATTTTTAAGTCATTTCACTCAAACACATTTTGACTATTTTAGCCCACTGTGTGAGTTGTGCCAATAATCGGAAAGTGGTGGGGGATAGTGGACCTAATGGACTATAACCTGTCATATTCAATTTATTCGGAAATAGTTTTTGGTCCAAACAATCCATTCAAAAGAAAATTTTTAAGGCATTTCACTCAAACACATTTTGACTATTTTAGCCCACTGTGTTCGTTGTACCAAAAATCGGAAAGTAGTGGGGGATAGCGGACCTAATGGACTATAACCTGTCATATTCAGTTTCTTTGGAAATAGTTTTTGGTCCAAAAAATCCATTCAAAAGAAAATTTTTAAGGCATTTCACTCAAACACATTTTGACTATTTTAGCCCACTGTGTGAGTTGTGCCAAAAATCGGAAAGTGGTGGAGGATAGTGGACCTAATGGACTACCACGTGTCATACTCAGTTTATTCAGATTTAATTTTTGGTCCATACAATCCACTCAAAAGAAAAGTTTTAAGGCATTTCACTTAAACACATTTTGACTATTTTAGCCCTCTGTTTGAGTTGTGCCAATAATCGGAAAGTGGTGAGGGATAGCGGACCTAACGGACTATAACCTGTCATATTCAATTTATTCAGAATAAGTTTTTGGTCCATACAATCCATTCAAAAGAAGATTTCTAATGCATTTCACTCAAATACATTTTGACTATTTTAGCCCACTGTTTGAGTTGTGCCAATAATCGGAAAGTGGTGGGGGATAGTGGACCTAATGGACTATAACCTGTCATATTCAATTTATTCGGAAATAGTTTTTGGTCCAAACAATCCATTCAAAAGAAAATTTTTAAGGCATTTCACTCAAACATATTTTGACTATGTTAGCCCACTGTGTGAGTTGTGCCAAAAATCGGAAAGTGGTGGGGGATAGTGGATCTAATGGACTATAACCTGTCATATTCAGTTTATTCAGAAATAGTTTTTGGTCCATACAATCCATTCAAAAGAAAATTTTTAAGGCATTTCACTCAAACACATTTGGACTATTTTAGCCCACTGTGTGAGTTGTGCCAAAAATCGGAAAGTGGTGGGGGATAGTGGACCTAATGGACTATAACCTGTCATATTCAATTTATTCGGAAATAGTTTTTGGTCCAAACAATCCATTCAAAAGAAAATTTTTAAGGCATTTCACTCAAATATATTTTGACTATGTTAGCCCACTGTGTGAGTTGTGCCATAAATCGGAAAGTGGTGGAGGATAGTGGACCTAATGGACTACCACGTGTCATACTCAGTTTATTCAGATTTAGTTTTTGGTCCATACAATCCATTCAAAAGAAAAGTTTTAAGGCATTTCACTTAAACACATTTTGACTATTTTAGCCAACTGTTTGAGTTGTGCCAATAATCGGAAAGTGGTGGGGGATAGTGGACCTAATGGACTATAACCTGTCATATTCAATTTATTCGGAAATAGTTTTTGGTCCAAACAATCCTTTCAAAAGAAAATTTTTAAGGCATTTCACTCAAACACTTTTTGACTATGTTAGCCCACTGTGTGAGTTGTGCCAATAATCGGAAAGTGGTGGGGGATAGTGGACCTATTGGACTATAACCTGTCATATTCAATTTATTCGGAAATAGTTTTTGGTCCAAACAATCCATTCAAAAGAAAATTTTTAAGTCATTTCACTCAAACACATTTGGACTATTTTAGCCTACTGTGTGAGTTGTGCCAATAATCGGAAAGTAGTGAGGAGACCTAATGGACTATAACCTGTCATGTAGAATTTATTCGGAAATAGTTTTTGGTCCATACAATCCATTCAAAAGAAAATTTTTATGTCATTTCACTCAAACACATTTTGACTATTTTAGCCCACTGTGTGAGTTGTGCCAATAATCGGAAAGTGGTGGGGGATAGTGGACCTATTGGACTATAACCTGTCATATTCAATTTATTCGGAAATAGTTTTTGGTCCAAACAATCCATTCAAAAGAAAATTTTTAAGGCATTTCACTCAAACATATTTTGACTATGTTAGCCCACTGTGTGAGTTGTGCCAAAAATCGGAAAGTGGTGGAGGATAGTGGACCTAATGGACTACCACGTGTCATACTCAGTTTATTCAGATTTAGTTTTTGGTCCATACAATCCATTCAAAAGAAAAGTTTTAAGGCATTTCACTTAAACACATTTTGACTATTTTAGCCCACTGTTTGAGTTGTGCCAATAATCGGAAAGTGGTGGGGGATAGTGGACCTAATGGACTATAACCTGTCATATTCAATTTATTCGGAAATAGTTTTTGGTCCAAACAATCCATTCAAAAGAAAATTTTTAAGGCATTTCACTCAAACACTTTTTGACTATGTTAGCCCACTGTGTGAGTTGTGCCAATAATCGGAAAGTGGTGGGGAATAGTGGACCTAATGGACTATAACCTGTCATATTCAATTTATTCAGATTTAGTTTTTGGTCCATACAATCCATTCAAAAGAAAATTTTTAAGGCATTTCACTTAAACACATTTTGACTATTTTAGCCCACTGTTTGAGTTGTGCCAATAATCGGAAAGTGGTGAGGGATAGAGGACCTAATGGACTATAACCCGTCATATTCAATTTATTCAGAATAAGTTTTTGGTCCAAACAATCCATTCAAAAGAAAATTACTAACGCATTTCACTCAAATACATTTTGACTATATTAGCCCACTGTTTGAGTTGTGCCAATAATCGGAAAGTGGTGAGGGATAGCGGACCTAATGGACTATAACCTGTCATATTCAATTTATTCAGAATAAGTTTTTGGTCCATACAATCCATTCAAAAGGAGATTACTAACGCATTTCACTCAAATACATTTTGACTATATTAGCCCACTGTGTTCGTTGTGCCAAAAATCGGAAAGTAGTGGGTGATAGTGGACCAAATGGACTATAACCTGTCATATTCAATTTATTCGGAAATAGTTTTTGGTCCAAACAATCCATTCAAAAGAAAAGTTTTAAGGCATTTCACTTAAACACATTTTGACTATTTTAGCCCACTGTGTAAGTTGTGCCAAAAATCGGAAAGTGGTGGAGGATAGTGGAACTAATGGACTACCACGTGTCATACTCAGTTTATTCAGAATAAGTTTGTGGTCCATACAATCCATTCAAAAGAAGATTACTAACGCATTTCACTCAAATACATTTTGACTATATTAGCCCACTGTTTGAGTTGTGCCAAAAATCGGAAAGTAGGGGGAATAGCGGACCTAATGGACTATAACCTGTCATATTCAATTTATTCAGAATAAGTTTTTGGTCCATACAATCCATTCAAAAGGAGATTACTAACGCATTTCACTCAAATACATTTTGACTATATTAGCCCACTGTTTGAGTTGTGCCAAAAATCGGAAAGTAGGGGGGATAGTAGACCTAATGGACTATAACCTGTCATATTCAGTTTATTCAGAAATAGTTTTTGTCCATACAACCCATTCAAAAGAAAATTTTTAAGGCATTTCACTCAAACACATTTGGACTATTTTAGCCCACTGTGTGAGTTGCGCCAATAATCGGAAAGTGGTGGGGGATAGTGGACCTAATGAACTATAACCTGTCATATTCAATTTATTCGGAAATAGTTTTTGGTCCAAACAATCCATTCAAAAGAAAATTTTTAAGGCATTTCACTCAAACACATTTTGACTATGTTAGCCCACTGTGTGAGTTGTGCCAGAAATCGGAAAGTAGTGGGGGATAGTGGACCTAATGGACTATAACCTGTCATATTCAGTTTATTTAGAAATAGTTTTTGGTCCATACAATCCATTCAAAAGAAAATTTTTAAGGCATTTCACTCAAACACATTTGGACTATTTTAGCCCACTGTGTGAGTTGTGCCAATAATCGGAAAGTAGTGAGGGGTGGTGGAGGATAGTGGAACTAATGGACTACCACGTGTCATACTCAGTTTATTCAGAATAAGTTTGTGGTCCATACAATCCATTCAAAAGAAGATTACTAACGCATTTCACTCAAATACATTTTGACTATTTTAGCCCACTGTTTGAGTTGTACGAAAATTAGGAAATTAGTGGGGGATAGCTTACCTAATGGACTATAACCTGTCATATACTATTTATTCGGAAATAGTTTTTGGTCCAAACAATCCATTCAAAAGAAAATTTTTAAGGCATTTCACTCAAACATATTTTGACTATTTTAGCCCACTGTGTTCGTTGTACCAAAAATCGGAAAGTGGCGTGGGATAGCGGACCTATTGGACTATAACCTGTCATATTCAATTTATTCGGAAATAGTTTTTGGTCCAAACAATCCATTCAAAAGAAAATTTTTAAGGCATTTCACTCAAACATATTTTGACTATGTTAGCCCACTGTGTGAGTTGTGCCAAAAATCGGAAAGTGGTGGAGGATAGTGGACCTAATGGACTACCTCGTGTCATACTCAGTTTATTCAGATTTAGTTTTTGGTCCATACAATCCATTCAAAAGAAAAGTTTTAAGGCATTTCACTCAAACACATTTGGACTATTTTAGCCCACTGTGTGAGTTGTGCCAATAATCGGAAAGTAGTGAGGGGTGGTGGAGGATAGTGGAACTAATGGACTACCACGTGTCATACTCAGTTTATTCAGAATAAGTTTGTGGTCCATACAATCCATTCAAAAGAAGATTACTAACGCATTTCACTCAAATACATTTTGACTATTTTAGCCCACTGTTTGAGTTGTACGAAAAATAGGAAAGTAGTGGGGGATAGCTTACCTAATGGACTATAACCTGTCATATACAATTTATTCGGAAATAGTTTTTGGTCCAAACAATCCATTCAAAAGAAAATTTTTAAGGCATTTCACTCAAACACATTTTGACTATTTTAGCCCACTGTGTGAGTTGTGCCAATAATCGGAAAGTGGTGGGGGATAGTGGACCTATTGGACTATAACCTGTCATATTCAATTTATTCGGAAATAGTTTTTGGTCCAAACAATCCATTCAAAAGAAAATTTTTAAGGCATTTCACTCAAACATATTTTGACTATGTTAGCCCACTGTGTGAGTTGTGCCAAAAATCGGAAAGTGGTGGAGGATAGTGGACCTAATGGACTACCACGTGTCATACTCAGTTTATTCAGATTTAGTTTTTGGTCCATACAATCCATTCAAAAGAAAAGTTTTAAGGCATTTCACTTAAACACATTTTGACTATTTTAGCCCACTGTTTGAGTTGTGCCAATAATCGGAAAGTGGTGGGGGATAGTGGACCTAATGGACTATAACCTGTCATATTCAATTTATTCGGAAATAGTTTTTGGTCCAAACAATCCATTCAAAAGAAAATTTTTAAGGCATTTCACTCAAACACTTTTTGACTATGTTAGCCCACTGTGTGAGTTGTGCCAATAATCGGAAAGTGGTGGGGAATAGTGGACCTAATGGACTATAACCTGTCATATTCAATTTATTCAGATTTAGTGTTTGGTCCATACAATCCATTCAAAAGAAAATTTTTAAGTCATTTCACTCAAACATATTTGGACTATTTTAGCCCACTGTGTGAGTTGTGCCAATAATCGGAAAGTAGTGAGGGGTAGCGGACCTAATGGACTATAACCTGTCATATAGAATTTATTCGGAAATAGTTTTTGGTCCATACAATCCATTCAAAAGAAAATTTTTAAATCATTTCACTCAAACACATTTTGACTATTTTAGCCCACTGTGTGAGTTGTGCCAATAATCGGAAAGTGGTGGAGGATAGCGGACCTAATGGACTACCACGTGTCATACTCAGTTTATTCAGATTTAGTTTTTGGTCCATACAATCCATTCAAAAGAAAATTTTTAAGTCATTTCACTCAAACACATTTGGACTATTTTAGCCTACTGTGTGAGTTGTGCCAATAATCGGAAAGTAGTGAGGAGACCTAATGGACTATAACCTGTCATGTAGAATTTATTCGGAAATAGTTTTTGGTCCATACAATCCATTCAAAAGAAAATTTTTATGTCATTTCACTCAAACACATTTTGACTATTTTAGCCCACTGTGTGAGTTGTGCCAATAATCGGAAAGTGGTGGGGGATAGTGGACCTATTGGACTATAACCTGTCATATTCAATTTATTCGGAAATAGTTTTTGGTCCAAACAATCCATTCAAAAGAAAATTTTTAAGGCATTTCACTCAAACATATTTTGACTATGTTAGCCCACTGTGTGAGTTGTGCCAAAAATCGGAAAGTGGTGGAGGATAGTGGACCTAATGGACTACCACGTGTCATACTCAGTTTATTCAGATTTAGTTTTTGGTCCATACAATCCATTCAAAAGAAAAGTTTTAAGGCATTTCACTTAAACACATTTTGACTATTTTAGCCCACTGTTTGAGTTGTGCCAATAATCGGAAAGTGGTGGGGGATAGTGGACCTAATGGACTATAACCTGTCATATTCAATTTATTCGGAAATAGTTTTTGGTCCAAACAATCCATTCAAAAGAAAATTTTTAAGGCATTTCACTCAAACACTTTTTGACTATGTTAGCCCACTGTGTGAGTTGTCCCAATAATCGGAAAGTGGTGGGGAATAGTGGACCTAATGGACTATAACCTGTCATATTCAATTTATTCAGATTTAGTTTTTGGTCCATACAATCCATTCAAAAGAAAATTTTTAAGTCATTTCTCTCAAACATATTTGGACTATTTTAGCCCACTGTGTGAGTTGTGCCAATAATCGGAAAGCAGTGAGGGGTAGCGGACCTAATGGACTATAACCTGTCATATAGAATTTATTCGGAAATAGTTTTTGGTCCATACCATCCATTCAAAAGAAAATTTTTAAGTCATTTCACTCAAACACATTTTGACTATTTTAGCCCACTGTGTGAGTTGTGCCAATAATCGGAAAGTGGTGGGGGATAGTGGACCTAATGGACTATAACCTGTCATATTCAATTTATTCGGAAATAGTTTTTGGTCCAAACAATCCATTCAAAAGAAAATTTTTAAGGCATTTCACTCAAACACATTTTGACTATTTTAGCCCACTGTGTTCGTTGTACCAAAAATCGGAAAGTAGTGGGGGATAGCGGACCTAATGGACTATAACCTGTCATATTCAGTTTCTTTGGAAATAGTTTTTGGTCCAAAAAATCCATTCAAAAGAAAATTTTTAAGGCATTTCACTCAAACACATTTTGACTATTTTAGCCCACTGTGTGAGTTGTGCCAAAAATCGGAAAGTGGTGGAGGATAGTGGACCTAATGGACTACCACGTGTCATACTCAGTTTATTCAGATTTAATTTTTGGTCCATACAATCCACTCAAAAGAAAAGTTTTAAGGCATTTCACTTAAACACATTTTGACTATTTTAGCCCTCTGTTTGAGTTGTGCCAATAATCGGAAAGTGGTGAGGGATAGCGGACCTAACGGACTATAACCTGTCATATTCAATTTATTCAGAATAAGTTTTTGGTCCATACAATCCATTCAAAAGAAGATTTCTAATGCATTTCACTCAAATACATTTTGACTATTTTAGCCCACTGTTTGAGTTGTGCCAATAATCGGAAAGTGGTGGGGGATAGTGGACCTAATGGACTATAACCTGTCATATTCAATTTATTCGGAAATAGTTTTTGGTCCAAACAATCCATTCAAAAGAAAATTTTTAAGGCATTTCACTCAAACATATTTTGACTATGTTAGCCCACTGTGTGAGTTGTGCCAAAAATCGGAAAGTGGTGGGGGATAGTGGATCTAATGGACTATAACCTGTCATATTCAGTTTATTCAGAAATAGTTTTTGGTCCATACAATCCATTCAAAAGAAAATTTTTAAGGCATTTCACTCAAACACATTTGGACTATTTTAGCCCACTGTGTGAGTTGTGCCAAAAATCGGAAAGTGGTGGGGGATAGTGGACCTAATGGACTATAACCTGTCATATTCAATTTATTCGGAAATAGTTTTTGGTCCAAACAATCCATTCAAAAGAAAATTTTTAAGGCATTTCACTCAAATATATTTTGACTATGTTAGCCCACTGTGTGAGTTGTGCCATAAATCGGAAAGTGGTGGAGGATAGTGGACCTAATGGACTACCACGTGTCATACTCAGTTTATTCAGATTTAGTTTTTGGTCCATACAATCCATTCAAAAGAAAAGTTTTAAGGCATTTCACTTAAACACATTTTGACTATTTTAGCCAACTGTTTGAGTTGTGCCAATAATCGGAAAGTGGTGGGGGATAGTGGACCTAATGGACTATAACCTGTCATATTCAATTTATTCGGAAATAGTTTTTGGTCCAAACAATCCTTTCAAAAGAAAATTTTTAAGGCATTTCACTCAAACACTTTTTGACTATGTTAGCCCACTGTGTGAGTTGTGCCAATAATCGGAAAGTGGTGGGGAATAGTGGACCTAATGGACTATAACCTGTCATATTCAATTTATTCGGAAATAGTTTTTGGTCCAAACAATCCATTCAAAAGAAAATTTTTAAGGCATTTCACTCAAACATATTTTGACTATGTTAGCCCACTGTGTGAGTTGTGCCAAAAATCGGAAAGTGGTGGGGGATAGTGGATCTAAGGGACTATAACCTGTCATATTCAGTTTATTCAGAAATAGTTTTTGGTCCATACAATCCATTCAAAAAAAAATTTTTAAGGCATTTCACTCAAACACATTTGGACTATTTTAGCCCACTGTGTGAGTTGTGCCAATAATCGGAAAGTAGTGAGGGGTAGCGGACCTAATGGACTAGAACCTGTCATATTCAATTTATTCGGAAATAGTTTTTGGTCCATACAATCCATTCAAAAGAAAATTTTTAAGTCATTTCACTTAAACACATATTGACTATATTAGCCCACTGTTTGAGTTGTGCCAATCATCGGAAAGTGGTGAGGGATAGCGGACCTGATGGACTATAACCTGTCATATAGAATCTATTCGGAAATAAAGTAGTGGGGGATAGCGGACTTAATGGACTATAACCTGTCATATTCAATTTATTCGGAAATAGTTTTTGGTCCAAACAATCCATTCAAAAGAAAATTTTTAAGGCATTTCACTCAAACACATTTTGACTATGTTAGCCCACTGTGTGAGTTGTGCCAAAAATCGGAAAGTGGTGGGGGATAGTGGACCTAATTGACTATAACCTGTCATATTCAGTTTATTCAGAAATAGTTTTTGGTCCATACAATCCATTCAAAAGAAAATTTTTAAGGCATTTCACTCAAACACATTTGGACTATTTTAGCCCACTGTGTTAGTTGTGCCAATAATCGGAAAGTAGTGAGGGGTAGCGGACCTAATGGACTAAAACCTGTCATATAGAATTTATTCGGAAATAGTTTTTGGTCCATACAATCCATTCAAAAGAAAATTTTTAAGGCATTTCACTCAAACACATTTGGACTATTTTAGCCCACTGTGTAAGTTGTGCCAAAAATCGGAAAGTGGTGGGGGATAGTGGACCTAATGGACTATAACCTGTCATATTCAATTTATTCAGATTTAGTTTTTGGTCCATACAATCCCTTCAAAAGAAAATTTTTAAGTCATTTCACTCAAACACATTTGGACTATTTTAGCCCACTGTGTGAGTTGTGCCAATAATGGGAAAGTGGTGGGGGATAGTGGACCTAATGGACTATAACCTGTCATATTCAATTTATTCGGAAATAGTTTTTGGTCCAAACAATCCATTCAAAAGAAAATTTTTAAGGCATTTCACTCAAACACATTTTGACTATGTTAGCCCACTGTGTGAGTTGTGCCAATAATCGGAAAGTAGTGAGGGGTAGCGGACCTAATGGACTATAACCTGTCATGTAGAATTTATTCGGAAATAGTTTTTGGTCCAAACAATCCATTCAAAAGAAAATTTTTAAGGCATTTCACTCAAACACATTTTGACTATGTTAGCCCACTGTGTGAGTTGTGCCAATAATCGGAAAGTAGTGAGGGGTAGCGGACCTAATGGACTATAACCTGTCATATTCAGTTTATTCCGAAATAGTTTTTGGTCCATACAATCCATTCAAAAGAAAATTTTTAAGGCATTTCACTCAAACACATTTGGACTATTTTAGCCCACTGTGTGAGTTGTGCCAATAATGGGAAAGTGGTGGGGGATAGTGGACCTAATGGACTATAACCTGTCATATTCAATTTATTCGGAAATAGTTTTTGGTCCAAACAATCCATTCAAAAGAAAATTTTTAAGGCATTTCACTCAAACACATTTTGACTATGTTAGCCCACTGTGTGAGTTGTGCCAATAATCGGAAAAAGGTGGGGGATAGTGGACCTAATGGACTATAACCTGTCATATTCAATTTATTCGGAAATAGTTTTTGGTCCAAACAATCCATTCAAAAGAAAATTTTTAAGGCATTTCACTCAAACACATTTTGACTATGTTAGCCCACTGTGTGAGTTGTGCCAAAAATCGGAAAGTGGTGGGGGATAGTGGAGCTAATGGACTATAACCTGTCATATTCAATTTATTCAGATTTAGTTTTTGGTCCATACAATCCATTCAAAAGAAAATTTTTAAGACATTTCACTCAAACACATTTTGACTATTTTAGCCCACTGTGTGAGTTGTGCCAAAAATCGGAAAATGGTGGGGGATAGTTGACCTAATGGACTATAACCTGTCATATTCAATTTATTCAGATTTAGTTTTTGGTCCATACAATCCATTCAAAAGAAAATTTTTAAGTCATTTCACTCAAACACATTTGGACTATTTTAGCCCACTGTGTGAGTTGTGCCAATAATCGGAAAGTAGTGAGGGGTAGCGGACCTAATGGACTATAACCTGTCATGTAGAATTTATTCGGAAATAGTTTTTGGTCCATACAATCCATTCAAAAGAAAATTTTTAAGTCATTTCACTCAAACACATTTTGACTATTTTAGCCCACTGTGTGAGTTGTGCCAATAATCGGAAAGTGGTGGGGGATAGTGGACCTAATGGATTATAACCTGTCATATTCAATTTATTCTGAAATAGTTTTTGGTCCATACAATCCATTCAAAAGAAAATTTTTAAGTCATTTCACTCAAACATATTTTGACTATGTTAGCCCACTGTGTGAGTTGTGCCAAAAATCGGAAAGTGGTGGAGGATAGTGGACCTAATGGACTACCACGTGTCATACTCAGTTTATTCAGATTTAGTTTTTGGTCCATACAATCCATTCAAAAGAAAAGTTTTAAGGCATTTCACTTAAACACATTTTGACTATTTTAGCCCACTGTTTGAGTTGTGCCAATAATCGAAAAGTGGTGGGGAATAGTGGACCTAATGGACTATAACCTGTCATATTCAATTTATTCGGAAATAGTTTTTGGTCCAAACAATCCATTCAAAAGAAAATTTTTAAGGCATTTCACTCAAACACTTTTTGACTATGTTAGCCCACTGTGTGAGTTGTGCCAATAATCGGAAAGTGGTGGGGAATAGTGGACCTAATGGACTATAACCTGTCATATTCAGTTTATTCAGAAATAGTTTTTGGTCCATACAATCCATTCAAAAGAAAATTTTTAAGGCATTTCACTCAAACACATTTGGACTATTTTAGCCCACTGTGTGAGTTGTTCCAATAATCGGAAAGTAGTGAGGGGTAGCGGACCTAATGGACTAGAACCTGTCATATTCAATTTATTCGGAAATAGTTTTTGGTCCATACAATCCATTCAAAAGAAAATTTTTAAGTCATTTCACTTAAACACATATTGACTATATTAGCCCACTGTTTGAGTTGTGCCAATCATCGGAAAGTGGTGAGGGATAGCGGACCTGATGGACTATAACCTGTCATATAGAATCTATTCGGAAATAAAGTAGTGGGGGATAGCGGACTTAATGGACTATAACCTGTCATATTCAATTTATTCGGAAATAGTTTTTGGTCCAAACAATCCATTCAAAAGAAAATTTTTAAGGCATTTCACTCAAACACATTTTGACTATGTTAGCCCACTGTGTGAGTTGTGCCAAAAATCGGAAAGTGGTGGGGGATAGTGGACCTAATTGACTATAACCTGTCATATTCAGTTTATTCAGAAATAGTTTTTGGTCCATACAATCCATTCAAAAGAAAATTTTTAAGGCATTTCACTCAAACACATTTGGACTATTTTAGCCCACTGTGTTAGTTGTGCCAATAATCGGAAAGTAGTGAGGGGTAGCGGACCTAATGGACTAAAACCTGTCATATAGAATTTATTCGGAAATAGTTTTTGGTCCATACAATCCATTCAAAAGAAAATTTTTAAGGCATTTCACTCAAACACATTTGGACTATTTTAGCCCACTGTGTAAGTTGTGCCAAAAATCGGAAAGTGGTGGGGGATAGTGGACCTAATGGATTATAACCTGTCATATTCAATTTATTCTGAAATAGTTTTTGGTCCATACAATCCATTCAAAAGAAAATTTTTAAGTCATTTCACTCAAACATATTTTGACTATGTTAGCCCACTGTGTGAGTTGTGCCAAAAATCGGAAAGTGGTGGAGGATAGTGGACCTAATGGACTACCACGTGTCATACTCAGTTTATTCAGATTTAGTTTTTGGTCCATACAATCCATTCAAAAGAAAAGTTTTAAGGCATTTCACTTAAACACATTTTGACTATTTTAGCCCACTGTTTGAGTTGTGCCAATAATCGAAAAGTGGTGGGGGATAGTGGACCTAATGGACTATAACCTGTCATATTCAATTTATTCGGAAATAGTTTTTGGTCCAAACAATCCATTCAAAAGAAAATTTTTAAGGCATTTCACTCAAACACTTTTTGACTATGTTAGCCCACTGTGTGAGTTGTGCCAATAATCGGAAAGTGGTGGGGAATAGTGGACCTAATGGACTATAACCTGTCATATTCAGTTTATTCAGAAATAGTTTTTGGTCCATACAATCCATTCAAAAGAAAATTTTTAAGGCATTTCACTCAAACACATTTGGACTATTTTAGCCCACTGTGTGAGTTGTGCCAATAATCGGAAAGTAGTGAGGGGTAGCGGACCTAATGGACTAGAACCTGTCATATTCAATTTATTCGGAAATAGTTTTTGGTCCATACAATCCATTCAAAAGAAAATTTTTAAGTCATTTCACTTAAACACATATTGACTATTTTAGCCCACTGTTTGAGTTGTGCCAATCATCGGAAAGTGGTGAGGGATAGCGGACCTGATGGACTATAACCTGTCATATAGAATCTATTCGGAAATAAAGTAGTGGGGGATAGCGGACTTAATGGACTATAACCTGTCATATTCAATTTATTCGGAAATAGTTTTTGGTCCAAACAATCCATTCAAAAGAAAATTTTTAAGGCATTTCACTCAAACACATTTTGACTATGTTAGCCCACTGTGTGAGTTGTGCCAAAAATCGGAAAGTGGTGGGGGATAGTGGACCTAATTGACTATAACCTGTCATATTCAGTTTATTCAGAAATAGTTTTTGGTCCATACAATCCATTCAAAAGAAAATTTTTAAGGCATTTCACTCAAACACATTTGGACTATTTTAGCCCACTGTGTTAGTTGTGCCAATAATCGGAAAGTAGTGAGGGGTAGCGGACCTAATGGACTAAAACCTGTCATATAGAATTTATTCGGAAATAGTTTTTGGTCCATACAATCCATTCAAAAGAAAATTTTTAAGGCATTTCACTCAAACACATTTGGACTATTTTAGCCCACTGTGTAAGTTGTGCCAAAAATCGGAAAGTGGTGGGGGATAGTGGACCTAATGGACTATAACCTGTCATATTCAATTTATTCAGATTTAGTTTTTGGTCCATACAATCCCTTCAAAAGAAAATTTTTAAGTCATTTCACTCAAACACATTTGGACTATTTTAGCCCACTGTGTGAGTTGTGCCAATAATGGGAAAGTGGTGGGGGATAGTGGACCTAATGGACTATAACCTGTCATATTCAATTTATTCGGAAATAGTTTTTGGTCCAAACAATCCATTCAAAAGAAAATTTTTAAGGCATTTCACTCAAACACATTTTGACTATGTTAGCCCACTGTGTGAGTTGTGCCAATAATCGGAAAGTAGTGAGGGGTAGCGGACCTAATGGACTATAACCTGTCATGTAGAATTTATTCGGAAATAGTTTTTGGTCCAAACAATCCATTCAAAAGAAAATTTTTAAGGCATTTCACTCAAACACATTTTGACTATGTTAGCCCACTGTGTGAGTTGTGCCAATAATCGGAAAGTAGTGAGGGGTAGCGGACCTAATGGACTATAACCTGTCATATTCAGTTTATTCCGAAATAGTTTTTGGTCCATACAATCCATTCAAAAGAAAATTTTTAAGGCATTTCACTCAAACACATTTGGACTATTTAAGCCCACTGTGTGAGTTGTGCCAATAATGGGAAAGTGGTGGGGGATAGTGGACCTAATGGACTATAACCTGTCATATTCAATTTATTCGGAAATAGTTTTTGGTCCAAACAATCCATTCAAAAGAAAATTTTTAAGGCATTTCACTCAAACACATTTTGACTATGTTAGCCCACTGTGTGAGTTGTGCCAATAATCGGAAAGTGGTGGGGGATAGTGGACCTAATGGACTATAACCTGTCATATTCAATTTATTCGGAAATAGTTTTTGGTCCAAACAATCCATTCAAAAGAAAATTTTTAAGGCATTTCACTCAAACACATTTTGACTATGTTAGCCCACTGTGTGAGTTGTGCCAAAAATCGGAAAGTGGTGGGGGATAGTGGAGCTAATGGACTATAACCTGTCATATTCAATTTATTCAGATTTAGTTTTTGGTCCATACAATCCATTCAAAAGAAAATTTTTAAGACATTTCACTCAAACACATTTTGACTATTTTAGCCCACTGTGTGAGTTGTGCCAAAAATCGGAAAATGGTGGGGGATAGTTGACCTAATGGACTATAACCTGTCATATTCAATTTATTCAGATTTAGTTTTTGGTCCATACAATCCATTCAAAAGAAAATTTTTAAGTCATTTCACTCAAACACATTTGGACTATTTTAGCCCACTGTGTGAGTTGTGCCAATAATCGGAAAGTAGTGAGGGGTAGCGGACCTAATGGACTATAACCTGTCATGTAGAATTTATTCGGAAATAGTTTTTGGTCCATACAATCCATTCAAAAGAAAATTTTTAAGTCATTTCACTCAAACACATTTTGACTATTTTAGCCCACTGTGTGAGTTGTGCCAATAATCGGAAAGTGGTGGGGGATAGTGGACCTAATGGATTATAACCTGTCATATTCAATTTATTCTGAAATAGTTTTTGGTCCATACAATCCATTCAAAAGAAAATTTTTAAGTCATTTCACTCAAACATATTTTGACTATGTTAGCCCACTGTGTGAGTTGTGCCAAAAATCGGAAAGTGGTGGAGGATAGTGGACCTAATGGACTACCACGTGTCATACTCAGTTTATTCAGATTTAGTTTTTGGTCCATACAATCCATTCAAAAGAAAAGTTTTAAGGCATTTCACTTAAACACATTTTGACTATTTTAGCCCACTGTTTGAGTTGTGCCAATAATCGAAAAGTGGTGGGGGATAGTGGACCTAATGGACTATAACCTGTCATATTCAATTTATTCGGAAATAGTTTTTGGTCCAAACAATCCATTCAAAAGAAAATTTTTAAGGCATTTCACTCAAACACTTTTTGACTATGTTAGCCCACTGTGTGAGTTGTGCCAATAATCGGAAAGTGGTGGGGAATAGTGGACCTAATGGACTATAACCTGTCATATTCAGTTTATTCAGAAATAGTTTTTGGTCCATACAATCCATTCAAAAGAAAATTTTTAAGGCATTTCACTCAAACACATTTGGACTATTTTATCCCACTGTGTGAGTTGTGCCAAAAATCGGAAAGTGGTGGGGGATAGTGGACCAAATGGACTATAACCTGTCATATTTAATTTATTCAGATTTAGTTTTTGGTCCATACAATCCCTTCAAAAGAAAATTTTTAAGTCATTTCACTCAAACACATTTGGACTATTTTAGCCAACTGTGTGAGTTGTGCCAATAATCGGAAAGTAGTGGGGGGTAGCGGACCTAATGGACTATAACCTGTCATATTCAGTTTATTCGGAAATAGTTTTTGGTCCATACAATCCATTCAAAAGAAAATTTTTAAGGCATTTCACTCAAACACATTTTGACTATTTTAGCCCACTGTGTGAGTTGTGCCAATAATCGGAAAGTGGCGGGGGATAGTGGACCTAATGGACTATAACCTGTCATATTCAATTTATTCGGAAATAGTTTTTAGTCCAAACAATCCATTCAAAAGAAAATTTTTAAGGCATTTCACTCAAACACATTTTGACTATGTTAGCCCACTGTGTGAGTTGTGCAAAAAATCGGAAAGTGGTGCGGGGTAGTGGACCTAATGGACTATACCCTGTCATATTCAGTTTTTTCCGAAATAGTTTTTGGTCCATACAACCCATTCAAAAGAAAATTTTTAAGGCATTTCACTCAAACACATTTGGACTATTTTAGCCCACTGTGTGAGTTGTGCCAATAATGGGAAAGTGGTGGGGGATTGTGGACCTAATGGACTATAACCTGTCATATTCAATTTATTCGGAAATAGTTTTTGGTCCAAACAATCCATTCAAAAGAAAATTTTTAAGGCATTTCACTCAAACACATTTTGACTATGTTAGCCCACTGTGTGAGTTGTGCCAATAATCGGAAAGTGGTGGGGGATAGTGGACCTAATGGACTATAACCTGTCATATTCAATTTATTCGGAAATAGTTTTTGGTCCAAACAATCCATTCAAAAGAAAATTTTTAAGGCATTTCACTCAAACACATTTTGACTATGTTAGCCCACTGTGTGAGTTGTGCCAATAATCAGAAAGTGGTGGGGGATAGTGGACCTAATGGACTATAACCTGTCATATTCAATTTATTCGGAAATAGTTTTTGGTCCAAACAATCCATTCAAAAGAAAATTTTTAAGGCATTTCACTCAAACACATTTTGACTATGTTAGCCCACTGTGTGAGTTGTGCCAAAAATCGGAAAGTGGTGGGGGATAGTGGAGCTAATGGACTATAACCTGTCATATTCAATTTATTCAGATTTAGTTTTTGGTCCATACAATCCATTCAAAAGAAAATTTTTAAGACATTTCACTCAAACACATTTTGACTATTTTAGCCCACTGTGTGAGTTGTGCCAAAAATCGGAAAATGGTGGGGGATAGTTGACCTAATGGACTATAACCTGTCATATTCAATTTATTCAGATTTAGTTTTTGGTCCATACAATCCATTCAAAAGAAAATTTTTAAGTCATTTCACTCAAACACATTTGGACTATTTTAGCCCACTGTGTGAGTTGTGCCAATAATCGGAAAGTAGTGAGGGGTAGCGGACCTAATGGACTATAACCTGTCATGTAGAATTTATTCGGAAATAGTTTTTGGTCCATACAATCCATTCAAAAGAAAATTTTTAAGTCATTTCACTCAAACACATTTTGACTATTTTAGCCCACTGTGTGAGTTGTGCCAATAATCGGAAAGTGGTGGGGGATAGTGGACCTAATGGATTATAACCTGTCATATTCAATTTATTCTGAAATAGTTTTTGGTCCATACAATCCATTCAAAAGAAAATTTTTAAGTCATTTCACTCAAACATATTTTGACTATGTTAGCCCACTGTGTGAGTTGTGCCAAAAATCGGAAAGTGGTGGAGGATAGTGGACCTAATGGACTACCACGTGTCATACTCAGTTTATTCAGATTTAGTTTTTGGTCCATACAATCCATTCAAAAGAAAAGTTTTAAGGCATTTCACTTAAACACATTTTGACTATTTTAGCCCACTGTTTGAGTTGTGCCAATAATCGAAAAGTGGTGGGGGATAGTGGACCTAATGGACTATAACCTGTCATATTCAATTTATTCGGAAATAGTTTTTGGTCCAAACAATCCATTCAAAAGAAAATTTTTAAGGCATTTCACTCAAACACTTTTTGACTATGTTAGCCCACTGTGTGAGTTGTGCCAATAATCGGAAAGTGGTGGGGAATAGTGGACCTAATGGACTATAACCTGTCATATTCAGTTTATTCAGAAATAGTTTTTGGTCCATACAATCCATTCAAAAGAAAATTTTTAAGGCATTTCACTCAAACACATTTGGACTATTTTAGCCCACTGTGTGAGTTGTGCCAAAAATCGGAAAGTGGTGGGGGATAGTGGACCTAATGGACTATAACCTGTCATATTTAATTTATTCAGATTTAGTTTTTGGTCCATACAATCCCTTCAAAAGAAAATTTTTAAGTCATTTCACTCAAACACATTTGGACTATTTTAGCCAACTGTGTGAGTTGTGCCAATAATCGGAAAGTAGTGGGGGGTAGCGGACCTAATGGACTATAACCTGTCATATTCAGTTTATTCGGAAATAGTTTTTGGTCCATACAATCCATTCAAAAGAAAATTTTTAAGGCATTTCACTCAAACACATTTTGACTATTTTAGCCCACTGTGTGAGTTGTGCCAATAATCGGAAAGTGGCGGGGGATAGTGGACCTAATGGACTATAACCTGTCATATTCAATTTATTCGGAAATAGTTTTTAGTCCAAACAATCCATTCAAAAGAAAATTTTTAAGGCATTTCACTCAAACACATTTTGACTATGTTAGCCCACTGTGTGAGTTGTGCAAAAAATCGGAAAGTGGTGCGGGATAGTGGACCTAATGGACTATACCCTGTCATATTCAGTTTTTTCCGAAATAGTTTTTGGTCCATACAACCCATTCAAAAGAAAATTTTTAAGGCATTTCACTCAAACACATTTGGACTATTTTAGCCCACTGTGTGAGTTGTGCCAATAATGGGAAAGTGGTGGGGGATTGTGGACCTAATGGACTATAACCTGTCATATTCAATTTATTCGGAAATAGTTTTTGGTCCAAACAATCCATTCAAAAGAAAATTTTTAAGGCATTTCACTCAAACACATTTTGACTATGTTAGCCCACTGTGTGAGTTGTGCCAATAATCGGAAAGTGGTGGGGGATAGTGGACCTAATGGACTATAACCTGTCATATTCAATTTATTCGGAAATAGTTTTTGGTCCAAACAATCCATTCAAAAGAAAATTTTTAAGGCATTTCACTCAAACACATTTGGACTATTTTAGCCCACTGTGTGAGTTGTGCCAATAATGGGAAAGTGGTGGGGGATTGTGGACCTAATGGACTATAACCTGTCATATTCAATTTATTCGGAAATAGTTTTTGGTCCAAACAATCCATTCAAAAGAAAATTTTTAAGGCATTTCACTCAAACACATTTTGACTATGTTAGCCCACTGTGTGAGTTGTGCCAATAATCGGAAAGTGGTGGGGGATAGTGGACCTAATGGACTATAACCTGTCATATTCAATTTATTCGGAAATAGTTTTTGGTCCAAACAATCCATTCAAAAGAAAATTTTTAAGGCATTTCACTCAAACACATTTTGACTATGTTAGCCCACTGTGTGAGTTGTGCCAAAAATCGGAAAGTGGTGGGGGATAGTGGAGCTAATGGACTATAACCTGTCATATTCAATTTATTCAGATTTAGTTTTTGGTCCATACAATCCATTCAAAAGAAAATTTTTAAGACATTTCACTCAAACACATTTTGACTATTTTAGCCCACTGTGTGAGTTGTGCCAAAAATCGGAAAATGGTGGGGGATAGTGGACCTAATGGACTATAACCTGTCATATTCAATTTATTCAGATTTAGTTTTTGGTCCATACAATCCATTCAAAAGAAAATTTTTAAGTCATTTCACTCAAACACATTTGGACTATTTTAGCCCACTGTGTGAGTTGTGCCAATAATCGGAAAGTAGTGAGGGGTAGCGGACCTAATGGACTATAACCTGTCATGTAGAATTTATTCGGAAATAGTTTTTGGTCCATACAATCCATTCAAAAGAAAATTTTTAAGGCATTTCACTCAAACACATTTGGACTATTTTAGCCCACTGTGTGAGTTGTGCCAATAATGGGAAAGTGGTGGGGGATTGTGGACCTAATGGACTATAACCTGTCATATTCAATTTATTCGGAAATAGTTTTTGGTCCAAACAATCCATTCAAAAGAAAATTTTTAAGGCATTTCACTCAAACACATTTTGACTATGTTAGCCCACTGTGTGAGTTGTGCCAATAATCGGAAAGTGGTGGGGGATAGTGGACCTAATGGACTATAACCTGTCATATTCAATTTATTCGGAAATAGTTTTTGGTCCAAACAATCCATTCAAAAGAAAATTTTTAAGGCATTTCACTCAAACACATTTTGACTATGTTAGCCCACTGTGTGAGTTGTGCCAAAAATCGGAAAGTGGTGGGGGATAGTGGAGCTAATGGACTATAACCTGTCATATTCAATTTATTCAGATTTAGTTTTTGGTCCATACAATCCATTCAAAAGAAAATTTTTAAGACATTTCACTCAAACACATTTTGACTATTTTAGCCCACTGTTTGAGTTGTGCCAATAATCGAAAAGTGGTGGGGGATAGTGGACCTAATGGACTATAACCTGTCATATTCAATTTATTCGGAAATAGTTTTTGGTCCAAACAATCCATTCAAAAGAAAATTTTTAAGGCATTTCACTCAAACACTTTTTGACTATGTTAGCCCACTGTGTGAGTTGTGCCAATAATCGGAAAGTAGTGGGGAATAGTGGACCTAATGGACTATAACCTGTCATATTCAGTTTATTCAGAAATAGTTTTTGGTCCATACAATCCATTCAAAAGAAAATTTTTAAGGCATTTCACTCAAACACATTTGGACTATTTTAGCCCACTGTGTAAGTTGTGCCAAAAATCGGAAAGTGGTGGGGGATAGTGGACCTAATGGACTATAACCTGTCATATTTAATTTATTCAGATTTAGTTTTTGGTCCATACAATCCCTTCAAAAGAAAATTTTTAAGTCATTTCACTCAAACACATTTGGACTATTTTAGCCCACTGTGTGAGTTGTGCCAATAATCGGGAAGTAGTGGGGGGTAGCGGACCTAATGGACTATAACCTGTCATATTCAGTTTATTCGGGAATAGTTTTTGGTCCATACAATCCATTCAAAAGAAAATTTTTAAGGCATTTCACTCAAACACATTTTGACTATTTTAGCCCACTGTGTGAGTTGTGCCAGTAATCGGAAAGTGGCGGGGGATAGTGGACCTAATGGACTATAACCTGTCATATTCAATTTATTCGGAAATAGTTTTTAGTCCAAACAATCCATTCAAAAGAAAATTTTTAAGGCATTTCACTCAAACACATTTTGACTATGTTAGCCCACTGTGTGAGTTGTGCAAAAAATCGGAAAGTGGTGCGGGATAGTGGACCTAATGGACTATACCCTGTCATATTCAGTTTTTTCCGAAATAGTTTTTGGTCCATACAACCCATTCAAAAGAAAATTTTTAAGGCATTTCACTCAAACACATTTGGACTATTTTAGCCCACTGTGTGAGTTGTGCCAATAATGGGAAAGTGGTGGGGGATTGTGGACCTAATGGACTATAACCTGTCATATTCAATTTATTCGGAAATAGTTTTTGGTCCAAACAATCCATTCAAAAGAAAATTTTTAAGGCATTTCACTCAAACACATTTTGACTATTTTAGCCCACTGTGTGAGTTGTGCCAATAATCGGAAAGTGGTGGGGGATAGTGGACCTAATGGACTATAACCTGTCATATTCAATTTATTCGGAAATAGTTTTTGGTCCAAACAATCCATTCAAAAGAAAATTTTTAAGGCATTTCACTCAAACACATTTTGACTATGTTAGCCCACTGTGTGAGTTGTGCCAATAATCGGAAAGTGGTGGGGGATAGTGGACCTAATGGACTATAACCTGTCATATTCAATTTATTCGGAAATAGTTTTTGGTCCAAACAATCCATTCAAAAGAAAATTTTTAAGGCATTTCACTCAAACACATTTTGACTATGTTAGCCCACTGTGTGAGTTGTGCCAAAAATCGGAAAGTGGTGGGGGATAGTGGAGCTAATGGACTATAACCTGTCATATTCAATTTATTCAGATTTAGTTTTTGGTCCATACAATCCATTCAAAAGAAAATTTTTAAGACATTTCACTCAAACACATTTTGACTATTTTAGCCCACTGTGTGAGTTGTGCCAAAAATCGGAAAATGGTGGGGGATAGTGGACCTAATGGACTATAACCTGTCATATTCGATTTATTCAGATTTAATTTTTGGTCCATACAATCCATTCAAAAGAAAATTTTTAAGTCATTTCACTCAAACACATTTGGACTATTTTAGCCCACTGTGTGAGTTGTGCCAATAATCGGAAAGTAGTGAGGGGTAGCGGACCTAATTGACTATAACCTGTCATGTAGAATTTATTCGGAAATAGTTTTTGGTCCATACAATCCATTCAAAAGAAAATTTTTAAGTCATTTCACTCAAACACATTTTGACTATTTTAGCCCACTGTGTGAGTTGTGCCAATATTCGGAAAGTGGTGGGGGATAGTGGACCTAATGGGCTATAACCTGTCATATTCAATTTATTCGGAAATAGTTTTTGGTCCAAACAATCCATTCAAAAGAAAATTTTTAAGGCATTTCACTCAAACATATTTTGACTATGTTAGCCCACTGTGTGAGTTGTGCCAAAAATCGGAAAGTGGTGGAGGATAGTGGACCTAATGGACTACCACGTGTCATACTCAGTTTATTCAGATTTAGTTTTTGGTCCATACAATCCATTCAAAAGAAAAGTTTTAAGGCATTTCACTTAAACACATTTTGACTATGTTAGCCCACTGTGTGAGTTGTGCCAATAATCGGAAAGTAGTGAGGGGTAGCGGACCTAATGGACTATAACCTGTCATATTCAGTTTATTCGGAAATAGTTTTTGGTCCAAACAATCCATTCAAAAGAAAATTTTTAAGGCATTTCACTCAAACATATTTTGACTATGTTAGCCCACTGTGTGAGTTGTGCCAAAAATCGGAAAGTGGTGGAGGATAGTGGACCTAATGGACTATCACGTGTCATACTCAGTTTATTCAGATTTAGTTTTTGGTCCATACAATCCATTCAAAAGAAAAGTTTTAAGGCATTTCACTTAAACACATTTTGACTATGTTAGCCCACTGTGTGAGTTGTGCCAATAATCGGAAAGTGGTGGGGAATAGTGGACCTAATGGACTATAACCTGTCATATTCAATTTATTCGGAAATAGTTTTTGGTCCAAACAATCCATTCAAAAGAAAATTTTTAAGGCACTTCACTCAAACACTTTTTGACTATGTTAGCCCACTGTGTGAGTTGTGCCAATAATCGGAAAGTGGTGGGGAATAGTGGACCTAATGGACTATAACCTGTCATATTCAATTTATTCGGAAATAGTTTTTGGTCCAAACAATCCATTCAAAAGAAAATTTTTAAGGCATTTCACTCAAACACATTTTGACTATGTTAGCCCACTGTGTGAGTTGTGCCAAAAATCGGAAAGTGGTGGGGGATAGTGGACCTAATGGACTATAACCTGTCATATTCAATTTATTCAGAAATAGTTTTTGGTCCATACAATCCATTCAAAAGAAAATTTTTAAGGCATTTCACTCAAACACATTTGGACTATTTTAGCCCACTGTGTGAGCTGTGCCAATAATCGGAAAGTAGTGAGGGGTAGCGGACCTAATGGACTATAACCTGTCATATAGAATTTATTCGGAAATAGTTTTTGGTCCATACAATCCATTCAAAAGAAAATTTTTAAGGCATTTCACTCAAACACATTTGGACTATTTTAGCCCACTGTGTGAGTTGTGCCAATAATCGGAAAGTAGTGAGGGGTAGCGGACCTAATGGACTATAACCTGTCATGTAGAATTTATTCGGAAATAGATTTTGGTCCATACAATCCATTCAAAAGAAAATTTTTAAGTCATTTCACTCAAACACATTTTGACTATTTTAGCCCACTGTGTGAGTTGTGCCAATAATCGGAAAGTGGTGGGGGATAGTGGACCTAATGGACTATAACCTGTCATATTCAATTTATTCGGAAATAGTTTTTGGTCCAAACAATCCATTCAAAAGAAAATTTTTAAGGCATTTCACTCAAACATATTTTGACTATGTTAGCCCACTGTGTGAGTTGTGCCAAAAATCGGAAAGTGGTGGAGGATAGTGGACCTAATGGACTACCACGTGTCATACTCAGTTTATTCAGATTTAGTTTTTGGTCCATACAATCCATTCAAAAGAAAAGTTTTAAGGCATTTCACTTAAACACATTTTGACTATTTTAGCCCACTGTTTGAGTTGTGCCAATAATCGGAAAGTGGTGGGGGATACTGGACCTAATGGACTATAACCTGTCATATTCAATTTATTCGGAAATAGTTTTTGGTCCAAACAATCCATTCAAAAGAAAATTTTTAAGGCATTTCACTCAAACACTTTTTGACTATGTTAGCCCACTGTGTGAGTTGTGCCAATAATCGGAAAGTGGTGGGGAATAGTGGACCTAATGGACTATAACCTGTCATGTAGAATTTATTCGGAAATAGTTTTTGGTCCATACAATCCATTCAAAAGAAAATTTTTAAGTCATTTCACTCAAACACATTTTGACTATTTTAGCCCACTGTGTGAGTTGTGCCAATAATCGGAAAGTGGTGGGGGATAGTGGACCTAATGGATTATATTAATATAGTTTTTGGTCCATACAATCCATTCAAAAGAAAATTTTTAAGTCATTTCACTCAAACATATTTTGACTATGTTAGCCCACTGTGTGAGTTGTGCCAAAAATCGGAAAGTGGTGGAGGATAGTGGACCTAATGGACTACCACGTGTCATACTCAGTTTATTCAGATTTAGTTTTTGGTCCATACAATCCATTCAAAAGAAAAGTTTTAAGGCATTTCACTTAAACACATTTTGACTATTTTAGCCCACTGTTTGAGTTGTGCCAATAATCGAAAAGTGGTGGGGGATAGTGGACCTAATGGACTATAACCTGTCATATTCAATTTATTCGGAAATAGTTTTTGGTCCAAACAATCCATTCAAAAGAAAATTTTTAAGGCATTTCACTCAAACACTTTTTGACTATGTTAGCCCACTGTGTGAGTTGTGCCAATAATCGGAAAGTGGTGGGGAATAGTGGACCTAATGGACTATAACCTGTCATATTCAGTTTATTCAGAAATAGTTTTTGGTCCATACAATCCATTCAAAAGAAAATTTTTAAGGCATTTCACTCAAACACATTTGGACTATTTTAGCCCACTGTGTAAGTTGTGCCAAAAATCGGAAAGTGGTGGGGGATAGTGGACCTAATGGACTATAACCTGTCATATTTAATTTATTCAGATTTAGTTTTTGGTCCATACAATCCCTTCAAAAGAAAATTTTTAAGTCATTTCACTCAAACACATTTGGACTATTTTAGCCCACTGTGTGAGTTGTGCCAATAATCGGGAAGTAGTGGGGGGTAGCGGACCTAATGGACTATAACCTGTCATATTCAGTTTATTCGGAAATAGTTTTTGGTCCATACAATCCATTCAAAAGAAAATTTTTAAGGCATTTCACTCAAACACATTTTGACTATTTTAGCCCACTGTGTGAGTTGTACCAATAATCGGAAAGTGGCGGGGGATAGTGGACCTAATGGACTATAACCTGTCATATTCAATTTATTCGGAAATAGTTTTTAGTCCAAACAATCCATTCAAAAGAAAATTTTTAAGGCATTTCACTCAAACACATTTTGACTATGTTAGCCCACTGTGTGAGTTGTGCAAAAAATCGGAAAGTGGTGCGGGATAGTGGACCTAATGGACTATACCCTGTCATATTCAGTTTTTTCCGAAATAGTTTTTGGTCCATACAACCCATTCAAAAGAAAATTTTTAAGGCATTTCACTCAAACACATTTGGACTATTTTAGCCCACTGTGTGAGTTGTGCCAATAATGGGAAAGTGGTGGGGGATTGTGGACCTAATGGACTATAACCTGTCATATTCAATTTATTCGGAAATAGTTTTTGGTCCAAACAATCCATTCAAAAGAAAATTTTTAAGGCATTTCACTCAAACACATTTTGACTATGTTAGCCCACTGTGTGAGTTGTGCCAATAATCGGAAAGTGGTGGGGGATAGTGGACCTAATGGACTATAACCTGTCATATTCAATTTATTCGGAAATAGTTTTTGGTCCAAACAATCCATTCAAAAGAAAATTTTTAAGGCATTTCACTCAAACACATTTTGACTATGTTAGCCCACTGTGTGAGTTGTGCCAATAATCGGAAAGTGGTGGGGGATAGTGGACCTAATGGACTATAACCTGTCATATTCAATTTATTCGGAAATAGTTTTTGGTCCAAACAATCCATTCAAAAGAAAATTTTTAAGGCATTTCACTCAAACACATTTTGACTATGTTAGCCCACTGTGTGAGTTGTGCCAAAAATCGGAAAGTGGTGGGGGATAGTGGAGCTAATGGACTATAACCTGTCATATTCAGTTTATTCAGAAATAGTTTTTGGTCCATACAATCCATTCAAAAGAAAATTTTTAAGGCATTTCACTCAAACACATTTGGACTATTTTAGCCCACTGTGTAAGTTGTGCCAAAAATCGGAAAGTGGTGGGGGATAGTGGACCTAATGGACTATAACCTGTCATATTTAATTTATTCAGATTTAGTTTTTGGTCCATACAATCCCTTCAAAAGAAAATTTTTAAGTCATTTCACTCAAACACATTTGGACTATTGTAGCCCACTGTGTGAGTTGTGCCAATAATCGGGAAGTAGTGGGGGGTAGCGGACCTAATGGACTATAACCTGTCATATTCAGTTTATTCGGAAATAGTTTTTGGTCCATACAATCCATTCAAAAGAAAATTTTTAAGGCATTTCACTCAAACACATTTTGACTATTTTAGCCCACTGTGTGAGTTGTGCCAATAATCGGAAAGTGGCGGGGGATAGTGGACCTAATGGACTATAACCTGTCATATTCAATTTATTCGGAAATAGTTTTTAGTCCAAACAATCCATTCAAAAGAAAATTTTTAAGGCATTTCACTCAAACACATTTTGACTATGTTAGCCCACTGTGTGAGTTGTGCAAAAAATCGGAAAGTGGTGCGGGATAGTGGACCTAATGGACTATACCCTGTCATATTCAGTTTTTTCCGAAATAGTTTTTGGTCCATACAACCCATTCAAAAGAAAATTTTTAAGGCATTTCACTCAAACACATTTGGACTATTTTAGCCCACTGTGTGAGCTGTGCCAATAATGGGAAAGTGGTGGGGGATTGTGGACCTAATGGACTATAACCTGTCATATTCAATTTATTCGGAAATAGTTTTTGGTCCAAACAATCCATTCAAAAGAAAATTTTTAAGGCATTTCACTCAAACACATTTTGACTATGTTAGCCCACTGTGTGAGTTGTGCCAATAATCGGAAAGTGGTGGGGGATAGTGGACCTAATGGACTATAACCTGTCATATTCAATTTATTCGGAAATAGTTTTTGGTCCAAACAATCCATTCAAAAGAAAATTTTTAAGGCATTTCACTCAAACACATTTTGACTATGTTAGCCCACTGTGTGAGTTGTGCCAATAATCGGAAAGTGGTGGGGGATAGTGGACCTAATGGACTATAACCTGTCATATTCAATTTATTCGGAAATAGTTTTTGGTCCAAACAATCCATTCAAAAGAAAATTTTTAAGGCATTTCACTCAAACACATTTTGACTATGTTAGCCCACTGTGTGAGTTGTGCCAAAAATCGGAAAGTGGTGGGGGATAGTGGACCTAATGGACTATAACCTGTCATATTCAATTTATTCAGATTTAATTTTTGGTCCATACAATCCATTCAAAAGAAAATTTTTAAGTCATTTCACTCAAACACATTTGGACTATTTTAGCCCACTGTGTGAGTTGTGCCAATAATCGGAAAGTAGTGAGGGGTAGCGGACCTAATGGACTATAACCTGTCATGTAGAATTTATTCGGAAATAGTTTTTGGTCCATACAATCCATTCAAAAGAAAATTTTTAAGTCATTTCACTCAAACACATTTTGACTATTTTAGCCCACTGTGTGAGTTGTGCCAATATTCGGAAAGTGGTGGGGGATAGTGGACCTAATGGACTATAACCTGTCATATTCAATTTATTCGGAAATAGTTTTTGGTCCAAACAATCCATTCAAAAGAAAATTTTTAAGGCATTTCACTCAAACATATTTTGACTATGTTAGCCCACTGTGTGAGTTGTGCCAAAAATCGGAAAGTGGTGGAGGATAGTGGACCTAATGGACTACCACGTGTCATACTCAGTTTATTCAGATTTAGTTTTTGGTCCATACAATCCATTCAAAAGAAAAGTTTTAAGGCATTTCACTTAAACACATTTTGACTATGTTAGCCCACTGTGTGAGTTGTGCCAATAATCGGAAAGTAGTGAGGGGTAGCGGACCTAATGGACTATAACCTGTCATATTCAGTTTATTCGGAAATAGTTTTTGGTCCAAACAATCCATTCAAAAGAAAATTTTTAAGGCATTTCACTCAAACATATTTTGACTATGTTAGCCCACTGTGTGAGTTGTGCCAAAAATCGGAAAGTGGTGGAGGATAGTGGACCTAATGGACTACCACGTGTCATACTCAGTTTATTCAGATTTAGTTTTTGGTCCATACAATCCATTCAAAAGAAAAGTTTTAAGGCATTTCACTTAAACACATTTTGACTATGTTAGCCCACTGTGTGAGCTGTGCCAATAATCGGAAAGTGGTGGGGAATAGTGGACCTAATGGACTATAACCTGTCATATTCATTTTATTCGGAAATAGTTTTTGGTCCAAACAATCCATTCAAAAGAAAATTTTTAAGGCATTTCACTCAAACACTTTTTGACTATGTTAGCCCACTGTGTGAGTTGTGCCAATAATCGGAAAGTGGTGGGGAATAGTGGACCTAATGGACTATAACCTGTCATATTCAATTTATTCGGAAATAGTTTTTGGTCCAAACAATCCATTCAAAAGAAAATTTTTAAGGCATTTCACTCAAACACATTTTGACTATGTTAGCCCACTGTGTGAGTTGTGCCAAAAATCGGAAAGTGGTGGGGGATAGTGGACCTAATGGACTATAACCTGTCATATTCAATTTATTCAGAAATAGTTTTTGGTCCATACAATCCATTCAAAAGAAAATTTTTAAGGCATTTCACTCAAACACATTTGGACTATTTTAGCCCACTGTGTGAGCTGTGCCAATAATCGGAAAGTAGTGAGGGGTAGCGGACCTAATGGACTATAACCTGTCATATAGAATTTATTCGGAAATAGTTTTTGGTCCATACAATCCATTCAAAAGAAAATTTTTAAGGCATTTCACTCAAACACATTTGGACTATTTTAGCCCACTGTGTGAGTTGTGCCAATAATCGGAAAGTAGTGAGGGGTAGCGGACCTAATGGACTATAACCTGTCATGTAGAATTTATTCGGAAATAGTTTTTGGTCCATACAATCCATTCAAAAGAAAATTTTTAAGTCATTTCACTCAAACACATTTTGACTATTTTAGCCCACTGTGTGAGTTGTGCCAATAATCGGAAAGTGGTGGGGGATAGTGGACCTAATGGACTAAACCTGTCATATTCAATTTATTCGGAAATAGTTTTTGGTCCAAACAATCCATTCAAAAGAAAATTTTTAAGGCATTTCACTCAAACATATTTTGACTATGTTAGCCCACTGTGTGAGTTGTGCCAAAAATCGAAAAGTGGTGGAGGATAGTGGACCTAGTGGACTACCACGTGTCATACTCAGTTTATTCAGATTTAGTTTTTGGTCCATACAATCCATTCAAAAGAAAAGTTTTAAGGCATTTCACTTAAACACATTTTGACTATTTTAGCCCACTGTTTGAGTTGTGCCAATAATCGGAAAGTGGTGGGGGATAGTGGACCTAATGGACTATAACCTGTCATATTCAATTTATTCGGAAATAGTTTTTGGTCCAAACAATCCATTCAAAAGAAAATTTTTAAGGCATTTCACTCAAACACTTTTTGACTATGTTAGCCCACTGTGTGAGTTGTGCCAATAATCGGAAAGTGGTGGGGAATAGTGGACCTAATGGACTATAACCTGTCATATTCAATTTATTCGGAAATAGTTTTTGGTCCAAACAATCCATTCAAAAGAAAATTTTTAAGGCATTTCACTCAAACATATTTTGACTATGTTAGCCCACTGTGTGAGTTGTGCCAAAAATCGGAAAGTGGTGGGGGATAGTGGATTTAATGGACTATAACCTGTCATATTCAGTTTATTCAGAAATAGTTTTTGGTCCATACAATCCATTCAAAAGAAAATTTTTAAGGCATTTCACTCAAACACATTTGGACTATTTTAGCCCACTGTGTGAGTTGTGCCAATAATCGGAAAGTAGTGAGGGGTAGCGGACCTAATGGACTAGAACCTGTCATATTCAATTTATTCGGAAATAGTTTTTGGTCCATACAATCCATTCAAAAGAAAATTTTTAAGTCATTTCACTTAAACACATTTTGACTATATTAGCCCACTGTTTGAGTTGTGCCAATCATCGGAAAGTGGTGAGATATAGCGGACCTGATGGACTATAACCTGTCATATAGAATTTATTCGGAAATAAAGTAGTGGGGGATAGCGGACTTAATGGACTATAACCTGTCATATTCAATTTAGTCGGAAATAGTTTTTGGTCCAAACAATCCATTCAAAAGAAAATTTTTAAGGCATTTCACTCAAACACATTTTGACTATGTTAGCCCACTGTGTGAGTTGTGCCAAAAATCGGAAAGTGGTGGGGGATAGTGGACCTAATGGACTATAACCTGTCATATTCAATTTATTCAGAAATAGTTTTTGGTCCATACAATCCATTCAAAAGAAAATTTTTAAGGCATTTCACTCAAACACATTTGGACTATTTTAGCCCACTGTGTGAGCTGTCCCAATAATCGGAAAGTAGTGAGGGGTAGCGGACCTAATGGACTATAACCTGTCATATAGAATTTATTCGGAAATAGTTTTTGGTCCATACAATCCATTCAAAAGAAAATTTTTAAGGCATTTCACTCAAACACATTTGGACTATTTTAGCCCACTGTGTGAGTTGTGCCAAAAATCGGAAAGTGGTGGGGGATAGTGGACCTAATGGACTATAACCTGTCATATTCAATTTATTCAGATTTAGTTTTTGGTCTATACAATCCCTTCAAAAGAAAATTTTTAAGTCATTTCACTCAAACACATTTGGACTATTTTAGCCCACTGTGTGAGTTGTGCCAATAATCGGAAAGTAGTGAGGGGTAGCGGACCTAATGGACTATAACCTGTCATATTCAGTTTATTCGGAAATAGTTTTTGGTCCATACAATCCATTCAAAAGAAAATTTTTAAGGCATTTCACTCAAACACATTTTGACTATTTTAGCCCACTGTGTGAGTTGTGCCAATAATCGGAAAGTGGTGGGGGATAGTGGACCTAATGGACTATAACCTGTCATATTCAATTTATTCGGAAATAGTTTTTGGTCCAAACAATCCATTCAAAAGAAAATTTTTAAGGCATTTCACTCAAACACATTTTGACTATGTTAGCCCACTGTGTGAGTTGTGCCAATAATCGGAAAGTAGTGAGGGGTAGCGGATCTAATGGACTATAACCTGTCATATTCAGTTTATTCGGAAATAGTTTTTGGTCCATACAATCCATTCAAAAGGAAATTTTTAAGGCATTTCACTCAAACACATTTGGACTATTTTAGCCCACTGTGTGAGTTGTGCCAATAACGGGAAAGTGGTGGGGGATTGTGGACCTAATGGACTATAACCTGTCATATTCAATTTATTCGGAAATAGTTTTTGGTCCAAACAATCCATTCAAAAGAAAATTTTTAAGGCATTTCACTCAAACACATTTTGACTATGTTAGCCCACTGTGTGAGTTATGCCAATAATCGGAAAGTTGTGGGGGATAGTGGACCTAATGGACTATAACCTGTCATATTCAATTTATTCGGAAATAGTTTTTGGTCCAAACAATCCATTCAAAAGAAAATTTTTAAGGCATTTCACTCAAACACATTTTGACTATGTTAGCCCACTGTGTGAGTTGTGCCAATAATCGGAAAGTGGTGGGGGATAGTGGACCTAATGGACTATAACCTGTCATATTCAATTTATTCGGAAATAGTTTTTGGTCCAAACAATCTATTCAAAAGAAAATTTTTAAGGCATTTCACTCAAACACATTTTGACTATGTTAGCCCACTGTGTGAGTTGTGCCAAAAATCGGAAAGTGGTGGGGGATAGTGGAGCTAATGGACTATAACCTGTCATATTCAATTTATTCAGATTTAGTTTTTGGTCCATACAATCCATTCAAAAGAAAATTTTTAAGACATTTCACTCAAACACATTTTGACTATTTTAGCCCACTGTGTGAGTTGTACCAAAAATCGGAAAATGGTGGGGGATAGTGGACCTAATGGACTATAACCTGTCATATTCAATTTATTCAGATTTAGTTTTTCGTCCATACAATCCATTCAAAAGAAAATTTTTAAGTCATTTCACTCAAACACATTTGGACTATTTTAGCCCACTGTGTGAGTTGTGCCAATAATCGGAAAGTAGTGAGGGGTAGCGGACCTAATGGACTATAACTTGTCGTGTAGAATTTATTCGGAAATAGTTTTTGGTCCATACAATCCATTCAAAAGAAAATTTTTAAGTCATTTCACTCAAACACATTTTGACTATTTTAGCCCACTGTGTGAGTTGTGCCAATAATCGTAAAGTGGTGGGGGATAGTGGACCTAATGGACTATAACCTGTCATATTCAATTTATTCAGATTTAGTTTTTGATCCATACAATCCATTCAAAAGAAAATTTTTAAGTAATTTCACTCAAACACATTTGGACTATTTTAGCCCACTGTGTGAGTTGTGCCAATAATCGGAAAGTAGTGAGGGGTAGCGGACCTAATGGACTATAACCTGTCGTGTAGAATTTATTCGGAAATAGTTTTTGGTCCATACAATCCATTCAAAAGAAAATTTTTAAGGCATTTCACTCAAACACTTTTTGACTATGTTAGCCCACTGTGTGAGTTGTGCCAATAATCGGAAAGTGGTGGGGAATAGTGGACCTAATGGACTATAACCTGTCATATTCAATTTATTCGGAAATAGTTTTTGGTCCAAACAATCCATTCAAAAGAAAATTTTTAAGGCATTTCACTCAAACATATTTTGACTATTTTAGCCCACTGTGTGAGTTGTGCCAAAAATCGGAAAGTGGTGGGGGATAGTGGATCTAATGGACTATAACCTGTCATATTCAGTTTATTCAGAAATAGTTTTTGGTCCATACAATCCATTCAAAAGAAAATTTTTAAGGCATTTCACTCAAACACATTTGGACTATTTTAGCGCACTGTGTGAGTTGTGCCAATAATCGGAAAGTAGTGAGGGGTAGCGGACCTAATGGACTAGAACCTGTCATATTCAATTTATTCGGAAATAGTTTTTGGTCCATACAATCCATTCAAAAGAAAATTTTTAAGTCATTTCACTTAAACACATTTTGACTATATTAGCCCACTGTTTGAGTTGTGCCAATCATCGGAAAGTGGTGAGGGATAGCGGACCTGATGGACTATAACCTGTCATATAGAATTTATTCGGAAATAAAGTAGTGGGGGATAGCGGACTTAATGGACTATAACCTGTCATATTCAATTTATTCGGAAATAGTTTTTGGTCCAAACAATCCATTCAAAAGAAAATTTTTAAGGCATTTCACTCAAACACATTTTGACTATGTTAGCCCACTGTGTGAGTTGTGCCAAAAATCGGAAAGTGGTGGGGGATAGTGGACCTAATGGACTATAACCTGTCATATTCAGTTTATTCAGAAATAGTTTTTGGTCCATACAATCCATTCAAAAGGAAATTTTTAAGGCATTTCACTCAAACACATTTTGACTATTTTAGCCCACTGTGTGAGTTGTGCCAATAATCGGAAAGTGGTGGGGGATAGTGGACCTAATGTACTATAAGCTGTCATATTCAATTTATTCGGAAATAGTTTTTGGTCCATACAATCCATTCAAAAGAAAATTTTTAAGTCATTTCACTTAAACACATTTTGACTATATTAGCCCACTGTTTGAGTTGTGCCAATAATCGGAAAGTGGTGAGGGATAGCGGACCTAATGGACTATAACCTGTTATATTCAATTTATTCGGAAATAGTTTTTGGTCCATACAATCCATTCAAAATAAAATTTTTAAGGCATTTCACTCAAACACATTTTGACTATTTTAGCCCACTGTGTGAGTTGTGCCAATAATGGGAAAGTCGTAGGGGATAGTGGACCTAATGGACTATAACCTGTCATATTCAGTTTATTCGGAAATAGTTTTTGGTCCAAACAATCCATTTAAAAGAAAATTTTTAAGGCATTTCACTCAAACACATTTTGACTATTTTAGCCCACTGTGTTCGTTGTACCAAAAATCGGAAAAGAGTGGGGAATAGCGGACCTAATGGACTATAACCTGTCATATTCAGTTTATTCAGAAATAGTTTTTGGTCCATACAATCCATTCAAAAGAAAATTTTTAAGTCATTTCACTCAAACACATTTGGACTATTTTAGCCCACTGTGTGAGTTGTGCCAAAAATCGGAAAGTAGTGAGGGGTAGCGGACCTAATGGACTATAACCTGTCATATTCAGTTTATTCGAAGATAGTTTTTGGTCCATACAATCCATTTAAAAGAAAATTTTTAAGGCATTTCACTCAAACACATTTTGACTATTTTAGCCCACTGTGTGAGTTGTGCCAATAATCGGAAAGTGGTGGGGGATAGTGGACCTAATGGACTATAACCTGTCATATTCAATTTATTCGGAAATAGTTTTTGGTCCAAACAATCCATTCAAAAGAAAATTTTTAAGGCATTTCACTCAAACATATTTTGACTATGTTAGCCCACTGTGTGAGTTGTGCCAAAAATCGAAAAGTGGTGGAGGATAGTGGACCTAGTGGACTACCACGTGTCATACTCAGTTTATTCAGATTTAGTTTTTGGTCCATACAATCCATTCAAAAGAAAAGTTTTAAGGCATTTCACTTAAACACATTTTGACTATTTTAGCCCACTGTTTGAGTTGTGCCAATAATCGGAAAGTGGTGGGGGATAGTGGACCTAATGGACTATAACCTGTCATATTCAATTTATTCGGAAATAGTTTTTGGTCCAAACAATCCATTCAAAAGAAAATTTTTAAGGCATTTCACTCAAACACTTTTTGACTATGTTAGCCCACTGTGTGAGTTGTGCCAATAATCGGAAAGTGGTGGGGAATAGTGGACCTAATGGACTATAACCTGTCATATTCAATTTATTCGGAAATAGTTTTTGGTCCAAACAATCCATTCAAAAGAAAATTTTTAAGGCATTTCACTCAAACATATTTTGACTATGTTAGCCCACTGTGTGAGTTGTGCCAAAAATCGGAAAGTGGTGGGGGATAGTGGATTTAATGGACTATAACCTGTCATATTCAGTTTATTCAGAAATAGTTTTTGGTCCATACAATCCATTCAAAAGAAAATTTTTAAGGCATTTCACTCAAACACATTTGGACTATTTTAGCCCACTGTGTGAGTTGTGCCAATAATCGGAAATTAGTGAGGGGTAGCGGACCTAATGGACTAGAACCTGTCATATTCAATTTATTCGGAAATAGTTTTTGGTCCATACAATCCATTCAAAAGAAAATTTTTAAGTCATTTCACTTAAACACATTTTGACTATATTAGCCCACTGTTTGAGTTGTGCCAATCATCGGAAAGTCGTGAGATATAGCGGACCTGATGGACTATAACCTGTCATATAGAATTTATTCGGAAATAAAGTAGTGGGGGATAGCGGACTTAATGGACTATAACCTGTCATATTCAATTTAGTCGGAAATAGTTTTTGGTCCAAACAATCCATTCAAAAGAAAATTTTTAAGGCATTTCACTCAAACACATTTTGACTATGTTAGCCCACTGTGTGAGTTGTGCCAAAAATCGGAAAGTGGTGGGGGAGAGTGGACCTAATGGACTATAACCTGTCATATTCAATTTATTCAGAAATAGTTTTTGGTCCATACAATCCATTCAAAAGAAAATTTTTAAGGCATTTCACTCAAACACATTTGGACTATTTTAGCCCACTGTGTGAGCTGTGCCAATAATCGGAAAGTAGTGAGGGGTAGCGGACCTAATGGACTATAACCTGTCATATAGAATTTATTCGGAAATAGTTTTTGGTCCATACAATCCATTCAAAAGAAAATTTTTAAGGCATTTCACTCAAACACATTTGGACTATTTTAGCCCACTGTGTGAGTTGTGCCAAAAATCGGAAAGTGGTGGGGGATAGTGGACCTAATGGACTATAACCTGTCATATTCAATTTATTCAGATTTAGTTTTTGGTCTATACAATCCCTTCAAAAGAAAATTTTTAAGTCATTTCACTCAAACACATTTGGACTATTTTAGCCCACTGTGTGAGTTGTGCCAATAATCGGAAAGTAGTGAGGGGTAGCGGACCTAATGGACTATAACCTGTCATATTCAGTTTATTCGGAAATAGTTTTTGGTCCATACAATCCATTCAAAAGAAAATTTTTAAGGCATTTCACTCAAACACATTTTGACTATTTTAGCCCACTGTGTGAGTTGTGCCAATAATCGGAAAGTGGTGGGGGATAGTGGACCTAATGGACTATAACCTGTCATATTCAATTTATTCGGAAATAGTTTTTGGTCCAAACAATCCATTCAAAAGAAAATTTTTAAGGCATTTCACTCAAACACTTTTTGACTATGTTAGCCCACTGTGTGAGTTGTGCCAATAATCGGAAAGTGGTGGGGAATAGTGGACCTAATGGACTATAACCTGTCATATTCAATTTATTCGGAAATAGTTTTTGGTCCAAACAATCCATTCAAAAGAAAATTTTTAAGGCATTTCACTCAAACATATTTTGACTATGTTAGCCCACTGTGTGAGTTGTGCCAAAAATCGGAAAGTGGTGGGGGATAGTGGATTTAATGGACTATAACCTGTCATATTCAGTTTATTCAGAAATAGTTTTTGGTCCATACAATCCATTCAAAAGAAAATTTTTAAGGCATTTCACTCAAACACATTTGGACTATTTTAGCCCACTGTGTGAGTTGTGCCAATAATCGGAAATTAGTGAGGGGTAGCGGACCTAATGGACTAGAACCTGTCATATTCAATTTATTCGGAAATAGTTTTTGGTCCATACAATCCATTCAAAAGAAAATTTTTAAGTCATTTCACTTAAACACATTTTGACTATATTAGCCCACTGTTTGAGTTGTGCCAATCATCGGAAAGTGGTGAGATATAGCGGACCTGATGGACTATAACCTGTCATATAGAATTTATTCGGAAATAAAGTAGTGGGGGATAGCGGACTTAATGGACTATAACCTGTCATATTCAATTTAGTCGGAAATAGTTTTTGGTCCAAACAATCCATTCAAAAGAAAATTTTTAAGGCATTTCACTCAAACACATTTTGACTATGTTAGCCCACTGTGTGAGTTGTGCCAAAAATCGGAAAGTGGTGGGGGATAGTGGACCTAATGGACTATAACCTGTCATATTCAATTTATTCAGAAATAGTTTTTGGTCCATACAATCCATTCAAAAGAAAATTTTTAAGGCATTTCACTCAAACACATTTGGACTATTTTAGCCCACTGTGTGAGCTGTGCCAATAATCGGAAAGTAGTGAGGGGTAGCGGACCTAATGGACTATAACCTGTCATATTCAGTTTATTCGGAGATAGTTTTTGGTCCATACAATCCATTTAAAAGAAAATTTTTAAGGCATTTCACTCAAACACATTTGGACTATTTTAGCCCACTGTGTGAGTTGTGCCAAAAATCGGAAAGTAGTGAGGGGTAGCGGACCTAATGGACTATAACCTGTCATATTCAGTTTATTCAGAAATAGTTTTTGGTCCATACAATCCATTCAAAAGAAAATTTTTAAGTCATTTCACTCAAACACATTTGGACTATTTTAGCCCACTGTGTGAGTTGTGCCAAAAATCGGAAAGTAGTGAGGGGTAGCGGACCTAATGGACTATAACCTGTCATATTCAGTTTATTCGGAGATAGTTTTTGGTCCATACAATCCATTTAAAAGAAAATTTTTAAGGCATTTCACTCAAACACATTTTGACTATTTTAGCCCACTGTGTGAGTTGTGCCAATAATCGGAAAGTGGTGGGGGATAGTGGACCTAATGGACTATAACCTGTCATATTCAATTTATTCGGAAATAGTTTTTGGTCCAAACAATCCATTCAAAAGAAAATTTTTAAGGCATTTCACTCAAACATATTTTGACTATGTTAGCCCACTGTGTGAGTTGTGCCAAAAATCGAAAAGTGGTGGAGGATAGTGGACCTAGTGGACTACCACGTGTCATACTCAGTTTATTCAGATTTAGTTTTTGGTCCATACAATCCATTCAAAAGAAAAGTTTTAAGGCATTTCACTTAAACACATTTTGACTATTTTAGCCCACTGTTTGAGTTGTGCCAATAATCGGAAAGTGGTGGGGGATAGTGGACCTAATGGACTATAACCTGTCATATTCAATTTATTCGGAAATAGTTTTTGGTCCAAACAATCCATTCAAAAGAAAATTTTTAAGGCATTTCACTCAAACACTTTTTGACTATGTTAGCCCACTGTGTGAGTTGTGCCAATAATCGGAAAGTGGTGGGGAATAGTGGACCTAATGGACTATAACCTGTCATATTCAATTTATTCGGAAATAGTTTTTGGTCCAAACAATCCATTCAAAAGAAAATTTTTAAGGCATTTCACTCAAACATATTTTGACTATGTTAGCCCACTGTGTGAGTTGTGCCAAAAATCGGAAAGTGGTGGGGGATAGTGGATTTAATGGACTATAACGTGTCATATTCAGTTTATTCAGAAATAGTTTTTGGTCCATACAATCCATTCAAAAGAAAATTTTTAAGGCATTTCACTCAAACACATTTGGACTATTTTAGCCCACTGTGTGAGTTGTGCCAATAATCGGAAATTAGTGAGGGGTAGCGGACCTAATGGACTAGAACCTGTCATATTCAATTTATTCGGAAATAGTTTTTGGTCCATACAATCCATTCAAAAGAAAATTTTTAAGTCATTTCACTTAAACACATTTTGACTATATTAGCCCACTGTTTGAGTTGTGCCAATCATCGGAAAGTGGTGAGATATAGCGGACCTGATGGACTATAACCTGTCATATAGAATTTATTCGGAAATAAAGTAGTGGGGGATAGCGGACTTAATGGACTATAACCTGTCATATTCAATTTAGTCGGAAATAGTTTTTGGTCCAAACAATCCATTCAAAAGAAAATTTTTAAGGCATTTCACTCAAACACATTTTGACTATGTTAGCCCACTGTGTGAGTTGTGCCAAAAATCGGAAAGTGGTGGGGGATAGTGGACCTAATGGACTATAACCTGTCATATTCAATTTATTCAGAAATAGTTTTTGGTCCATACAATCCATTCAAAAGAAAATTTTTAAGGCATTTCACTCAAACACATTTGGACTATTTTAGCCCACTGTGTGAGCTGTGCCAATAATCGGAAAGTAGTGAGGGGTAGCGGACCTAATGGACTATAACCTGTCATATAGAATTTATTCGGAAATAGTTTTTGGTCCATACAATCCATTCAAAAGAAAATTTTTAAGGCATTTCACTCAAACACATTTGGACTATTTTAGCCCACTGTGTGAGTTGTGCCAAAAATCGGAAAGTGGTGGGGGATAGTGGACCTAATGGACTATAACCTGTCATATTCAATTTATTCAGATTTAGTTTTTGGTCTATACAATCCCTTCAAAAGAAAATTTTTAAGTCATTTCACTCAAACACATTTGGACTATTTTAGCCCACTGTGTGAGTTGTGCCAATAATCGGAAAGTAGTGAGGGGTAGCGGACCTAATGGACTATAACCTGTCATATTCAGTTTATTCGGAAATAGTTTTTGGTCCATACAATCCATTCAAAAGAAAATTTTTAAGGCATTTCACTCAAACACATTTTGACTATTTTAGCCCACTGTGTGAGTTGTGCCAATAATCGGAAAGTGGTGGGGGATAGTGGACCTAATGGACTATAACCTGTCATATTCAATTTATTCGGAAATAGTTTTTGGTCCAAACAATCCATTCAAAAGAAAATTTTTAAGGCATTTCACTCAAACACATTTTGACTATGTTAGCCCACTGTGTGAGTTGTGCCAATAATCGGAAAGTAGTGAGGGGTAGCGGATCTAATGGACTATAACCTGTCATATTCAGTTTATTCGGAAATAGTTTTTGGTCCATACAATCCATTCAAAAGAAAATTTTTAAGGCATTTCACTCAAACACATTTGGACTATTTTAGCCCACTGTGTGAGTTGTGCCAATAACGGGAAAGTGGTGGGGGATTGTGGACCTAATGGACTATAACCTGTCATATTCAATTTATTCGGAAATAGTTTTTGGTCCAAACAATCCATTCAAAAGAAAATTTTTAAGGCATTTCACTCAAACACATTTTGACTATGTTAGCCCACTGTGTGAGTTATGCCAATAATCGGAAAGTTGTGGGGGATAGTGGACCTAATGGACTATAACCTGTCATATTCAATTTATTCGGAAATAGTTTTTGGTCCAAACAATCCATTCAAAAGAAAATTTTTAAGGCATTTCACTCAAACACATTTTGACTATGTTAGCCCACTGTGTGAGTTGTGCCAATAATCGGAAAGTGGTGGGGGATAGTGGACCTAATGGACTATAACCTGTCATATTCAATTTATTCGGAAATAGTTTTTGGTCCATACAATCCATTCAAAATAAAATTTTTAAGGCATTTCACTCAAACACATTTTGACTATGTTAGCCCACTGTGTGAGTTGTGCCAAAAATCGGAAAGTGGTGGGGGATAGTGGACCTAATGGACTATAACCTGTCATATTCAATTTATTCAGATTTAGTTTTTGGTCCATACAATCCATTCAAAAGAAAATTTTTAAGACATTTCACTCAAACACATTTTGACTATTTTAGCCCACTGTGTGAGTTGTACCAAAAATCGGAAAATGGTGGGGGATAGTGGACCTAATGGACTATAACCTGTCATATTCAATTTATTCAGATTTAGTTTTTCGTCCATACAATCCATTCAAAAGAAAATTTTTAAGTCATTTGACTCAAACACATTTGGACTATTTTAGCCCACTGTGTGAGTTGTGCCAATAATCGGAAAGTAGTGAGGGGTAGCGGACCTAATGGACTATAACCTGTCGTGTAGAATTTATTCGGAAATAGTTTTTGGTCCATACAATCCATTCAAAAGAAAATTTTTAAGTCATTTCACTCAAACACATTTTGACTATTTTAGCCCACTGTGTGAGTTGTGCCAATAATCGTAAAGTGGTGGGGGATAGTGGACCTAATGGACTATAACCTGTCATATCCAATTTATTCAGATTTAGTTTTTGATCCATACAATCCATTCAAAAGAAAATTTTTAAGTAATTTCACTCAAACACATTTGGACTATTTTAGCCCACTGTGTGAGTTGTGCCAATAATCGGAAAGTAGTGAGGGGTAGCGGACCTAATGGACTATAACCTGTCATGTAGAATTTATTCGGAAATAGTTTTTGGTCCATACAATCCATTCAAAAGAAAATTTTTAAGGCATTTCACTCAAACACTTTTTGACTATGTTAGCCCACTGTGTGAGTTGTGCCAATAATCGGAAAGTGGTGGGGAATAGTGGACCTAATGGACTATAACCTGTCATATTCAATTTATTCGGAAATAGTTTTTGGTCCAAACAATCCATTCAAAAGAAAATTTTTAAGGCATTTCACTCAAACATATTTTGACTATTTTAGCCCACTGTGTGAGTTGTGCCAAAAATCGGAAAGTGGTGGGGGATAGTGGATCTAATGGACTATAACCTGTCATATTCAGTTTATTCAGAAATAGTTTTTGGTCCATACAATCCATTCAAAAGAAAATTTTTAAGGCATTTCACTCAAACACATTTGGACTATTTTAGCGCACTGTGTGAGTTGTGCCAATAATCGGAAAGTAGTGAGGGGTAGCGGACCTAATGGACTAGAACCTGTCATATTCAATTTATTCGGAAATAGTTTTTGGTCCATACAATCCATTCAAAAGAAAATTTTTAAGTCATTTCACTTAAACACATTTTGACTATATTAGCCCACTGTTTGAGTTGTGCCAATCATCGGAAAGTGGTGAGGGATAGCGGACCTGATGGACTATAACCTGTCATATAGAATTTATTCGGAAATAAAGTAGTGGGGGATAGCGGACTTAATGGACTATAACCTGTCATATTCAATTTATTCGGAAATAGTTTTTGGTCCAAACAATCCATTCAAAAGAAAATTTTTAAGGCATTTCACTCAAACACATTTTGACTATGTTAGCCCACTGTGTGAGTTGTGCCAAAAATCGGAAAGTGGTGGGGGATAGTGGACCTAATGGACTATAACCTGTCATATTCAGTTTATTCAGAAATAGTTTTTGGTCCATACAATCCATTCAAAAGGAAATTTTTAAGGCATTTCACTCAAACACATTTTGACTATTTTAGCCCACTGTGTGAGTTGTGCCAATAATCGGAAAGTGGTGGGGGATAGTGGACCTAATGTACTATAAGCTGTCATATTCAATTTATTCGGAAATAGTTTTTGGTCCATACAATCCATTCAAAAGAAAATTTTTAAGTCATTTCACTTAAACACATTTTGACTATATTAGCCCACTGTTTGAGTTGTGCCAATAATCGGAAAGTGGTGAGGGATAGCGGACCTAATGGACTATAACCTGTTATATTCAATTTATTCGGAAATAGTTTTTGGTCCATACAATCCATTCAAAATAAAATTTTTAAGGCATTTCACTCAAACACATTTTGACTATTTTAGCCCACTGTGTGAGTTGTGCCAATAATGGGAAAGTCGTAGGGGATAGTGGACCTAATGGACTATAACCTGTCATATTCAGTTTATTCGGAAATAGTTTTTGGTCCAAACAATCCATTTAAAAGAAAATTTTTAAGGCATTTCACTCAAACACATTTTGACTATTTTAGCCCACTGTGTTCGTTGTACCAAAAATCGGAAAAGAGTGGGGAATAGCGGACCTAATGGACTATAACCTGTCATATTCAGTTTATTCAAAAATAGTTTTTGGTCCATACAATCCATTCAAAAGAAAATTTTTAAGTCATTTCACTCAAACACATTTGGACTATTTTAGCCCACTGTGTGAGTTGTGCCAAAAATCGGAAAGTAGTGAGGGGTAGCGGACCTAATGGACTATAACCTGTCATATTCAGTTTATTCGGAGATAGTTTTTGGTCCATACAATCCATTTAAAAGAAAATTTTTAAGGCATTTCACTCAAACACATTTTGACTATTTTAGCCCACTGTGTGAGTTGTGCCAATAATCGGAAAGTGGTGGGGGATAGTGGACCTAATGAACTATAACCTGTCATATTCAGTTTATTCGGAAATAGTTTTTGGTCCATACAATCCATTCAAAAGAAAATTTTTAAGTCATTTCACTTAAACACATTTTGAATATATTAGCCCACTGTTTGAGTTGTGCCAATAATCGGAAAGTGGTGAGGGATAGCGGACCTAATGGACTATAACCTGTCATGTTCAATTTATTCGGAAATAGTTTTTTGTCCATACAATCCATTCAAAAGAAAATTTTTAAGGCATTTCACTCAAACACATTTTGACTATTTTAGCCCACTGTGTGAGTTGTGCCAATAATCGGAAAGTCGTGGGGGATAGTGGACCTAATGGACTATAACCTGTCATATTCAATTTATTCGGAAATAGTTTTTGATCCAAACAATCCATTTAAAAGAAAATTTTTAAGGCATTTCACTCAAACACATTTTGACTATTTTAGCCCACTGTGTTCGTTGTACCAAAAATCGGAAAGTAGTGGGGGATAGCATACCTAATGGACTATAACCTGTCATATACAATTTATTCGGAAATAGTTTTTAGTCCAAACAAAAATCGGAAAGTAGTGGGGGATAGCGGACTTAATGGACTATAACCTGTCATATTCAATTTATTCAGATTTAGTTTTTGGTCCATACAATCCATTCAAAAGAAAATTTTTAAGTCATTTCACTCAAACACATTTGGACTATTTTAGCCCACTGTATGAGTTGTGCCAATAATCGGAAAGTAGTGAGGGGTAGCGGACCTAATGAACTATAACCTGTCATATTCAATTTATTCGGAAATAGTTTTTGGTCCAAACAATCCATTTAAAAGAAAATTTTTAAGGCATTTCACTCAAACACATTTTGACTATTTTAGCCCACTCTATTCGTTGTACCAAAAATCGGAAAGTAGTGGGGGATAGCATACCTAATGGACTATAACATATCATATTCAATTTATTTGGAAATAGTTTTTGGTCCAAACAATCCATTCAAAAGAAAATTTTTAAGGCATTTCACTCAAACATATTTTGACTATTTTAGCCCACTGTGTGAGTTGTGCCAATAATCGGAAAGTGGTGAGGAATAGTGGACCTAATGGACTATAACCTGTCATATTCAGTTTATTCAGAAATAGTTTTTGGTCCAAACAATCCATTCAAAAGGAAATTTTTAAGGCAATTCACTCAAACACATTTTGACTATGTTAGCCCACTATGTGAGTTGTGCCAAAAATCGGAAAGTGGTGGGGGATAGTGGATCTAATGGACTATAACCTGTCGTATTCAGTTTATTCAGAAAGAGTTTTTGGTCCATACAATCCATTCAAAAGAAAAGTTTTAAGGCATTTCACTTAAACACATTTTGACTATTTTAGCCCACTGTTTGAGTTGTGCCAATAATCGGAAAGTGGTGGGGATAGCGGACCTAATGGACTATAATCTGTCATATTCAATTTATTCAGAATAAGTTTTTGGTCCATAGAATCCATTCAAAAGAAGATTACTAACGCATTTCACTCAAATACATTTTGACTATTTTAGCCCACTGTTTGAGTTGTGCCAATAATCGGAAAGTGGTGGGGGACAGTGGACCTAATGGACTATAACCTGTCATATTCAATTTATTCGGAAATAGTTTTTGGTCCAAACAATCCATTCAAAAGAAAATTTTTAAGGCATTTCACTCAAACACTTTTTGACTATGTTAGCCCACTGTGTGAGTTGTGCCAATAATCGGAAAGTGGTGGGGGATAGTGGACCTAATGGGCTATAACCTGTCATATTCAATTTATTCGGAAATAGTTTTTGGTCCAAACAATCCATTCAAAAGAAAATTTTTAAGGCATTTCACTCAAACACATTTTGACTATGTTAGCCCACTGTGTGAGTTGTGCCAAAAATCGGAAAGTAGTGAGAGGTAGCGGACCTAATGGACTAGAACCTGTCATATTCAGTTTATTCGGAAATAGTTTTTGGTCCATACAATCCATTCAAAAGGAAATTTTTAAGGCATTTCACTCAAACACATTTTGACTATTTTAGCCCACTGTGTGAGTTGTGCCAATAATCGGAAAGTGGTCGGGGATAGTGGACCTAATGTACTATAAACTGTCATATTCAATTTATTCGGAAATAGTTTTTGGTCCATACAATCCTTTCAAAAGAAAATTTTTAAGTCATTTCACTTAAACACATTTTGACTATATTAGCCCACTGTTTGAGTTGTGCCAATAATCGGAAAGTGGTGAGGGATAGTGGCCCTAATGGACTATAACCTGTCATATTCAATTTATTCGGAAATAGTTTTTGGTTCATACAATCCATTCAAAAGAAAATTTTTAAGGCATTTCACTCAAACACATTTTGACTATGTTAGCCCACTGTGTGAGTTGTGCCAAAAATCGGAAAGTAGTGAGGGGTAGCGGACCTAATGGACTAGAACCTGTCATATTCAGTTTATTCGGAAATAGTTTTTGGTCCATACAATCCATTCAAAAGGAAATTTTTAAGGCATTTCACTCAAACACATTTTGACTATGTTAGCCCACTGTGGGAGTTGTGCCAAAAATCGGAAAGTGGTGGGGGATAGCGGACCTAATGGACTATAACCTGTCATATTCAATTTATTCAGAATAAGTTTTTGGTCCATACAATCCATACAAAAGAAAATTTTTAAGGCATTTCACTGAAACAAATTTTGACTATATTAGCCCACTGTTTGAGTTGTGCCAATAATCGGAAAGTGGTGAGGGATAGTGGACCTAATGGACTATAACCTGTCATATTCAATTTATTCGGAGATAGTTTTTGGTCCAAACAATCCATTCAAAAGAAAAGTTTTAAGGCATTTCACTTAAACACATTTTGACTATTTTAGCCCACTGTGTGAGCTGTGCCAAAAGTCGGAAAGTAGGGGGGATAGTGGACCTAATGGACTATAACCTGTCATATTCAGTTTATTCGGAAATAGTTTTTGGTAAATACAATCCATTCAAAAGAAAATTTTTAAGGCATTTCACTCAAACACATTTTGACTATTTTAGCACACTGTGTGAGTTGTGCCAATAATCGGAAAGTCGAGGGGATAGCGGACCTAATGGACTATAACCTGTCATATTCAATTTATTCGGAAATAGTTTTTGGTCCATACAATCCATTCAAAAGAAAATTACTAACGCATTTCACTCACATACATTTTGACTATTTTAGCCCACTGTTTGAGTTGTGCCAAAAATCGGAAAGTAAGGGGGATAGTGGACCTAATGGACTATAACCTGTCATATTCAGTTTATTCGGAAATAGTTTTTGGTCCATACAATCCATTCAAAAGAAAATTTTTAAGGCATTTCACTCAAACACATTTTGACTATTTTAGCACACTGTGTGAGTTGTGCCAATAATCGGAATGTAGTGGGGGATAGCGGACCTAATGGACTATAACCTGTCATATTCAATTTATTCAGAATAAGTTTTTGGTCCATACAATCCATACAAAAGAAAATTTTTAAGGCATTTCACTCAAACAAATTTTGACTATGTTAGCCCACTGTGGGAGTTGTGCCAAAAATCGGAAAGTGGTGGGGGATAGTGGACCTAATGGACTATAACCTGTCATATTCAGTTTATTCGGATATAGTTTTTGGTCCATACAATCCATTCAAAAGAAAATTTTAAAGGCATTTCACTCAAACACATTTTGACTATTTTAGCCCACTGTGTGAGTTGTGCCAATAATCGGAAAGTGGTGGGGGATAGTGGACCTAATGGACTATAACCTGTCATATTCAATTTATTCGGAGATAGTTTTTGGTCCAAACAATCCATTCAAAAGAAATGTTTTAAGGCATTTCACTTAAACACATTTTGACTATTTTAGCCCACTGTGTGAGCTGTGCCAAAAATCGGAAAGTAGGGGGGATAGTGGACCTAATGGACTATAACCTGTCATATTCAATTTATTCAGATTTGGTTTTTGGTCCATACAATCCATTCAAAAGAAAATTTTTAAGTCATTTCACTCAAACACATTTGGACTATTTTAGCCCACTGTGTGAGTTGTGCCAATAATCGGAAAGTAGTGGGGGATAGCGGACCTAATGGACTATAACCTGTCATATTCAATTTATTCCGAATAAGTTTTTGGTCCATACAATCCATACAAAAGAAAATTTTTAAGGCATTTAACTCAAACAAATTTTGACTATGTTAGCCCACTGTGGGAGTTGTACCAAAAATCGGAAAGTGGTGGGGGATAGTGGACCTAATGGACTATAACCTGTCATATTCAGTTTATTCGGATATAGTTTTTGGTCCATACAATCCATTCAAAAGAAAATTTTTAAGACATTTCACTCAAACACATTTTGACTATTTTAGCACACTGTGTGAGTTGTGCCAATAATCGGAAAGTGGTGAGGAATAGTGGACCTAATGGACTATAACCTGTCATATTCAGTTTATTCAGAAATAGTTTTTGGTCCATACAATCAATTCAAAAGGAGATTACTAATGCATTTCACTCAAACACATTTTGACTATTTTAGCCCACTGTGTGAGTTGTGCCAAAAATCGGAAAGTAGTGAGGGATAGTGGACCTAATGGACTATAACCTTTCATATTCAATTTATTCGGAAATAGTTTTTGGTCCAAACAATCCATTCAAAAGAAAATTTTTAATTCATTTCACTCAAACACATTTAGACTATTTTAGCCCACTGTGTGAGTTGTGCCAAAAATCGGAAAGTGGTGGGGGATAGTGGACCTAATGGACTATAACCTGTCATATTCAATTTAGTCGGAAATAGTTTTTGGTCCATACAATCCATTCAAAAGAAAATTACTAACGCATTTCACTCACATACATTTTGACTATTTTAGCCCACTGTTTGAGTTGTGCCAAAAATCGGAAAGTAAGGGGGATAGTGGACCTAATGGACCATAACCTGTCATATTCAATTTATTCGGAAATAGTTTTTGGTCCATACAATCCATTCAAAAGAAAATTTTTAAGGCATTTCACTCAAACACATTTTGACTATTTTAGCCCACTGTGTGAGTTGTGCCAAAAATCGGAAAGTGGTGGAGGATAGTGGACCTAATGGACTATAACCTGTCATATTCAATTTATTCGGAGATAGTTTTTGGTCCAAACAATCCATTCAAAAGGAAAGTTTTAAGGCATTTCACTTAAACACATTTTGACTATTTTAGCCCACTGTGTGAGCTGTGCCAAAAGTCGGAAAGTAGGGGGGATAGTGGACCTAATGGACTATAACCTGTCATATTCAGTTTATTCGGAAATAGTTTTTGGTCCATACAATCCATTCAAAAGAAAATTTTTAAGGCATTTCACTCAAACACATTTTGACTATTTTAGCACACTGTGTGAGTTGTGCCAATAATCGGAAAGTAGTGGGGGATAGCGGACCTAATGGACTATAACCTGTCATATTCAATTTATTCAGAATAAGTTTTTGGTCCATACAATCCATACAAAAGAAAATTTTTAAGGCATTTCACTCAAACAAATTTTGACTATGTTAGCCCACTGTGGGATTTCTGCCAAAAATCGGAAAGTGGTGGGGGATAGTGGACCTAATGGACTATAACCTGTCATATTCAGTTTATTCGGATATAGTTTTTGGTCCATACAATCCATTCAAAAGAAAATTTTTAAGGCATTTCACTCAAACACATTTTGACTATTTTAGCACACTGTGTGAGTTGTGCCAATAATCGGAAAGCGGTGAGGAATAGTGGACCTAATGGACTATAACCTGTCATATTCAGTTTATTCAGAAATAGTTTTTGGTCCATACAATCAATTCAAAAGAAGATTACTAATGCATTTCACTCAAACACATTTTGACTATTTTAGCCCACTGTGTGAGTTGTGCCAAAAATCGGAAAGTAGTGAGGGATAGTGGACCTAATGGACTATAACCTTTCATATTCAATTTATTCGGAAATAGTTTTTGGTCCAAACAATCCATTCAAAAGAAAATTTTTAATTCATTTCACTCAAACACATTTAGACTATTTTAGCCCACTGTGTGAGTTGTGCCAAAAATCGGAAATAAGCGGGGGATAGTGGACCTAATGGACTATAGCCTGTCATATTCAATATAGTCGGAAATAGTTTTTGGTCCATACAATCCATTCAAAAGGAAATTACTAACGCATTTCACTCACATACATTTTGACTATTTTAGCCCACTGTTTGAGTTGTGCCAAAAATCGGAAAGTAAGGGGGATAGTCGACCTAATGGACTATAACCTGTCATATTCAATTTATTCGGAAATAGTTTTTGGTCCATACAATCCATTCAAAAGAAAATTTTTAAGGCATTTCACTCAAACACATTTTGACTATTTTAGCCCACTGTGTGAGTTGTGCCAAAAATCGGAAAGTGGTGGAGGATAGTGGACCTAATGGACTACCACGTGTCTTACTCAGTTTATTCAGATTTAGTTTTTGGTCCATACAATCCATTCAAAAGAAAAGTTTTAAGGCATTTCACTTAAACACATTTTGACTATTTTAGCCCACTGTGTGAGTTGTGCCAATAATCGGAAAGTGGTGAGGGATAGTGGACCTAATGGACTATAACCTGTCATATTCAATTTATTCGGAGATAGTTTTTGGTCCAAACAATCCATTCAAAAGAAAAGTTTTAAGGCATTTCACTTAAACACATTTTGACTATTTTAGCCCACTGTGTGAGCTGTGCCAAAAGTCGGAAAGTAGGGGGGATAGTGGACCTAATGGACTATAACCTGTCATATTCAGTTTATTCGGAAATAGTTTTTGGTCCATACAATCCATTCAAAAGAAAATTTTTAAGGCATTTCACTCAAACACATTTTGACTGTTTTAGCACACTGTGTGAGTTGTGCCAATAATCGGAAAGTGGTGAGGAATAGTGGACCTAATGGACTATAACCTGTCATATTCAGTTTATTCAGAAATAGTTTTTGGTCCATACAATCAATTCAAAAGAAGATTACTAATGCATTTCACTCAAACACACTTTGACTATTTTAGCCCACTGTGTGAGTTGTGCCAAAAATCGGAAAGTAGTGAGGGATAGTGGACCTAATGGACTATAACCTTTCATATTCAATTTATTCGGAAATAGTTTTTGGTCCAAACAATCCATTCAAAAGAAAATTTTTAATTCATTTCACTCAAACACATTTAGACTATTTTAGCCCACTGTGTGAGTTGTGCCAAAAATCGGAAATAAGTGGGGGATAGTGGACCTAATGGACTATAACCTGTCATATTCAGTTTATTCGGAAATAGTTTTTGTCCAAACAATCCATTCAAAAGAAAAGTTTTAAGGCATTTCACTTAAACACATTTTGACTATTTTAGCCCACTGTGTGAGCTGTGCCAAAAGTCGGAAAGTAGGGGGGATAGTGGACCTAATGGACTATAACCTGTCATATTCAGTTTATTCGGAAATAGTTTTTGGTCCATACAATCCATTCAAAAGAAAATTTTTAAGGCATTTCACTCAAACACATTTTGACTATTTTAGCACACTGTGTGAGTTGTGCCAATAATCGGAAAGTAGTGGGGGATAGCGGACCTAATGGACTATAACCTGTCATATTCAATTTATTCAGAATAAGTTTTTGGTCCATACAATCCATACAAAAGAAAATTTTTAAGGCATTTCACTCAAACAAATTTTGACTATGTTAGCCCACTGTGGGAGTTGTGCCAAAAATCGGAAAGTGGTGGGGGATAGTGGACCTAATGGACTATAACCTGTCATATTCAGTTTATTCAGAATAAGTTTTTGGTCCATACAATCAATTCAAAAAAAGATTACTAACGCATTTCACTCAAATACATTTTGACTATTTTAGCCCACTGTTTGAGTTGTGCCAAAAATCGGAAAGTAGGGGGGATAGTGGACCTAATGGACTATAATCTGTCATATTCAGTTTATTCGGAAATAGTTTTTGGTCCATACAATCCATTCAAAAGAAAATGTTTAAGGCATTTCACTCAAACACATTTTGACTATTTTAGCCCACTGTGTGAGCTGTGCCAAAAATCGGAAACTGGTTGAGGATAGTGGGCCTAATGGACTACCACGTGTCATACTCAGTTTATTCAGATTTAGTTTTTGGTCCATACAATCCATTCAAAAGAAAAGTTTTAAGGCATTTCACTTAAACACATTTTGACTATATTAGCCCACTGTTTGAGTTGTGCCAATAATCGGAAAGTGGTGAGGGATAGTGGCCCTAATGGACTATAACCTGTCATATTCAATTTATTCGGAGATAGTTTTTGGTCCAAACAATCCATTCAAAAGAAAAGTTTTAAGGCATTTCACTTAAACACATTTTGACTATTTTAGCCCACTGTGTGAGTTGTGCCAAAAATCAGAAACTGGTTGAGGATAGTGGGCCTAATGGACTACCACGTGTCATACTCAGTTTATTCAGATTTAGTTTTTGGTCCATACAATCCATTCAAAAGAAAAGTTTTAAGGCATTTCACTTAAACACATTTTGACTATATTAGCCCACTGTTTGAGTTGTGCCAATAATCGGAAAGTGGTGAGGGATAGTGACCCTAATGGACTATAACCTGTCATATTCAGTTTATTCGGAAATAGTTTTTGGTCCATACAATCCATTCAAAAGAAAATTTTTAAGGCATTTCACTCAAACACATTTTGATTATTTTAGCCCACTGTGTGAGTTGTGCCAAAAATCGGAAACTGGTTGAGGATAGTGGGCCTAATGGACTACACGTGTCATACTCAGTTTATTCAGATTTAGTTTTTGGTCCATACAATCCATTCAAAAGAAAAGTTTTAAGGCATTTCACTTAAACACATTTTGACTATATTAGCCCACTGTTTGAGTTGTGCCAATAATCGGAAAGTGGTGAGGGATAGTGGCCCTAATGGACTATAACCTGTCATATTCAATTTATTCGGAGATAGTTTTTGGTCCAAACAATCCATTCAAAAGAAAAGTTTTAAGGCATTTCACTTAAACACATTTTGACTATTTTAGCCCACTGTGTGAGTTGTGCCAAAAATCAGAAAGTAGCGAGGGATAGCGGGCCTAATGGACTATAGCCTGTCATATTCAGTTTATTCAGAAATAATTTTTGGTCCATACAATCCATTCAAAAGAAGATTACTAAGGCATTTCACTCATATACATTTTGACTATTTTAGCCCACTGTGTGAGTTGTGCCAAAAATCGGAAAGTAGTGTGTGATAGTAGACTTAATGGGCTATAACATGTCATATTCAACTTATTCGGAAATAGTTTTTGGTCCATACAATCCATTCAAAAGGAAATTTTTAAGGCATTTCACTCAAACACATTTTGTCTATATTAGCCCACTGTTTGAGTTGTGCCAATAATCAGAAAGCGGTGGAATATAGCGGACCTAATGTACTATAACCTGTCATATTCAGTTTATTCGGAAATAGTTTTTGGTCCATACAATCCATTCAAAAGAAGATTACTAAGGCATTTCACTCATATACATTTTGACTATTTTAGCCCACTGTGTGAGTTGTGCCAAAAATCGGAAACTGGTTGAGGATAGTGGGCCTAATGGACTACAACGTGTCATACTCAGTTTATTCAGATTTAGTTTTTGGTCCATACAATCCATTCAAAAGAAAAGTTTTAAGGCATTTCACTTAAACACATTTTGACTATATTAGCCCACTGTTTGAGTTGTGCCAATAATCGGAAAGTGGTGAGGGATAGTGGCCCTTATGGACTATAACCTGTCATATTCAATTTATTCGGAGATAGTTTTTGGTCCAAACAATCCATTCAAAAGAAAAGTTTTAAGGCATTTCACTTAAACACATTTTGACTATTTTAGCCCACTGTGTGAGTTGTGCCAAAAATCAGAAAGTAGTGAGGGATAGCGGGCCTAATGGACTATAGCCTGTCATATTCAGTTTATTCAGTAATAATTTTTGGTCCATACAATCCATTCAAAAGAAGATTACTAAGGCATTTCACTCAAACACATTTTGTCTATATTAGCCCACTGTGTGAGTTGTGCCAAAAATCAGAAACTGGTTGAGGATAGTGGGCCTAATGGACTACCACGTGTCATACTCAGTTTATTCAGATTTAGTTTTTGGTCCATACAATCCATTCAAAAGAAAAGTTTTAAGGCATTTCACTTAAACACATTTTGACTATATTAGCCCACTGTTTGAGTTGTGCCAACAATCGAAAAGTAGTGGGGGATAGCGGACCTAATGGACTATAACCTGTCATATTCAATTTATTCAGAATAAGTTTTTGGTCCATACAATCCATACAAAAGAAAATTTTTAAGGCATTTCACTCAAACACATTTTGACTATTTTAGCACACTGTGTGAGTTGTGCCAATAATCGGAAAGTGGTGGGGAATAGTGGACCTAATGGACTATAGCCTGTCATATTCAGTTTATTCAGAAATAGTTTTTGGTCCATACAATCAATTCAAAAGAAGATTACTAATGCATTTCACTCAAACACATTTTGACTATTTTAGCCCACTGTGTGAGTTGTGCCAAAAATCGGAAAGTAGTGAGGGATAGTGGACCTAATGGACTATAACCTTTCATATTCAATTTATTCGGAAATAGTTTTTGGTCCAAACAATCCATTCAAAAGAAAATTTTTAATTCATTTCACTCAAACACATTTAGACTATTTTAGCCCACTGTGTGAGTTGTGCCAAAAATCGGAAATAAGTGGGGGATAGTGGACCTAGTGGACTATAACCTGTCATATTCAATTTAGTCGGAAATAGTTTATGGTCCATACAATCCATTCAAAAGAAAATTACTAACGCATTTCACTCACATACATTTTGACTATTTTAGCCCACTGTTTGAGTTGTGCCAAAAATCGGAAAGTAAGGGGGATAGTGGACCTAATGGACTATAACCTGTCATATTCAATTTATTCGGAAATAGTTTTTGGTCCATACAATCCATTCAAAAGAAAATTTTTAAGGCATTTCACTCAAACACATTTTGACTATTTTAGCCCACTGTGTGAGTTGTGCCAAAAATCGGAAAGTGGTGGAGAATAGTGGACCTAATGGACTACCACGTGTCATACTCAGTTTATTCAGATTTAGTTTTTGGTCCATACAATCCATTCAAAAGAAAAGTTTTAAGGCATTTCACTTAAACACATTTTGACTATTTTAGCCCACTGTGTGAGTTGTGCCAATAATCGGAAAGTGGTGAGGGATAGTGGACCTAATGGACTATAACCTGTCATATTCAATTTATTCAGAATAAGTTTTTGGTCCATACAATCCATACAAAAGAAAATTTTTAAGGCATTTCACTCAAACAAATTTTGACTATGTTAGCCCACTGTGGGAGTTGTGCCAAAAATCGGAAAGTGGTGGGGGATAGTGGACCTAATGGACTATAACCTGTCATATTCAGTTTATTCGGATATAGTTTTTGGTCCATACAATCCATTCAAAAGAAAATTTTTAAGGCATTTCACTCAAACACATTTTGACTATTTTAGCACACTGTGTGAGTTGTGCCAATAATCGGAAAGTAGTGGGGGATAGCGGACCTAATGGACTATAACCTGTCATATTCAATTTATTCAGAATAAGTTTTTGGTCCATACAATCCATACAAAAGAAAATTTTTAAGGCATTTCACTCAAACAAATTTTGACTATGTTAGCCCACTGTGGGAGTTGTGCCAAAAATCGGAAAGTGGTGGGGGATAGTGGACCTAATGGACTATAACCTGTCATATTCAGTTTATTCGGATATAGTTTTTGGTCCATACAATCCATTCAAAAGAAAATTTTTAAGGCATTTCACTCAAACACATTTTGACTATTTTAGCACACTGTGTGAGTTGTGCCAATAATCGGAAAGTGGTGAGGAATAGTGGACTTAATGGACTATAACCTGTCATATTCAGTTTATTCAGAAATAGTTTTTGGTCCATACAATCAATTCAAAAGAAAATTACTAATGCATTTCACTCAAACACATTTTGACTATTTTAGCCCACTGTGTGAGTTGTGCCAAAAATCGGAAAGTAGTGAGGGATAGTGGACCTAATGGACTATAACCTTTCATATTCAATTTATTCGGAAATAGTTTTTGGTCCAAACAATCCATTCAAAAGAAAATTTTTAATTCATTTCACTCAAACACATTTAGACTATTTTAGCCCACTGTGTGAGTTGTGCCAAAAATCGGAAATAAGCGGGGGATAGTGGACCTAATGGACTATAACCTGTCATATTCAATTTAGTCGGAAATAGTTTTTGGTCCATACAATCCATTCAAAAGAAAATTACTAACGCATTTCACTCACATACATTTTGACTATTTTAGCCCACTGTTTGAGTTGTGCCAAAAATCGGAAAGTAAGGGGGATAGTGGACCTAATGGACTATAACCTGTCATATTCAATTTATTCGGAAATAGTTTTTGGTCCATACAATCCATTCAAAAGAAAATTTTTAAGGCACTTCACTCAAACACATTTTGACTATTTTAGCCCACTGTGTGAGTTGTGCTAAAAATCGGAAAGTGGTGGAGGATAGTGGACCTAATGGACTACCACGTGTCATACTCAGTTTATTCAGATTTAGTTTTTGGTCCATACAATCCATTCAAAAGAAAAGTTTTAAGGCATTTCACTTAAACACATTTTGACTATTTTAGCCCACTGTGTGAGTTGTGCCAATAATCGGAAAGTGGTGAGGGATAGTGGACCTAATGGACTATAACCTGTCATATTCAATTTATTCGGAGATAGTTTTTGGTCCAAACAATCCATTCAAAAGAAAAGTTTTAAGGCATTTCACTTAAACACATTTTGACTATTTTAGCCCACTGTGTGAGCTGTGCCAAAAGTCGGAAAGTAGGGGGGATAGTGGACATAATGGACTATAACCTGTCATATTCAGTTTATTCGGAAATAGTTTTTGGTCCATACAGTCCATTCAAAAGAAAATTTTTAAGGCATTTCACTCAAACACATTTTGACTATTTTAGCACACTGTGTGAGTTGTGCCAATAATCGGAAAGTAGTGGGGGATAGCGGTCCTAATGGACTATAACCTGTCATATTCAATTTATTCAGAATAAGTTTTTGGTCCATACAATCCATACAAAAGAAAATTTTTAAGGCATTTCACTCAAACACATTTTGATTATTTTAGCCCACTGTGTGAGTTGTGCCAAAAATCGGAAACTGGTTGAGGATAGTGGGCCTAATGGACTACACGTGTCATACTCAGTTTATTCAGATTTAGTTTTTGGTCCATACAATCCATTCAAAAGAAAAGTTTTAAGGCATTTCACTTAAACACATTTTGACTATATTAGCCCACTGTTTGAGTTGTGCCAATAATCGGAAAGTGGTGAGGGATAGTGGCCCTAATGGACTATAACCTGTCATATTCAATTTATTCGGAGATAGTTTTAGGTCCAAACAATCCATTCAAAAGAAAAGTTTTAAGGCATTTCACTTAAACACATTTTGACTATTTTAGCCCACTGTGTGAGCTGTGCCAAAAGTCGGAAAGTAGGGGGAATAGTGGACCTAATGGACTATAACCTGTCATATTCAGTTTATTCGGAAATAGTTTTTGGTCCATACAATCCATTCAAAAGAAAATTTTTAAGGCATTTCACTCAAACACATTTTGACTATTTTAGCACACTGTGTGAGTTGTGCCAATAATCGGAAAGTAGTGGGGGATAGCGGACCTAATGGACTATAACCTGTCATATTCAATTTATTCAGAATAAGTTTTTGGTCCATACAATCCATACAAAAGAAAATTTTTAAGGCATTTCACTCAAACAAATTTTGACTATGTTAGCCCACTGTGGGAGTTGTGCCAAAAATCGGAAAGTGGTGGGGGATAGTGGACCTAATGGACTATAACCTGTCATATTCAGTTTATTCGGATATAGTTTTTGGTCCATACAATCCATTCAAAAGAAAATTTTTAAGGCATTTCACTCAAACACATTTTGACTATTTTAGCACACTGTGTGAGTTGTGCCAATAATCGGAAAGTGGTGAGGAATAGTGGACTTAATGGACTATAACCTGTCATATTCAGTTTATTCAGAAATAGTTTTTGGTCCATACAATCAATTCAAAAGAAAATTACTAATGCATTTCACTCAAACACATTTTGACTATTTTAGCCCACTGTGTGAGTTGTGCCAAAAATCGGAAAGTAGTGAGGGATAGTGGACCTAATGGACTATAACCTTTCATATTCAATTTATTCGGAAATAGTTTTTGGTCCAAACAATCCATTCAAAAGAAAATTTTTAATTCATTTCACTCAAACACATTTAGACTATTTTAGCCCACTGTGTGAGTTGTGCCAAAAATCGGAAATAAGCGGGGGATAGTGGACCTAATGGACTATAACCTGTCATATTCAATTTAGTCGGAAATAGTTTTTGGTCCATACAATCCATTCAAAAGAAAATTACTAACGCATTTCACTCACATACATTTTGACTATTTTAGCCCACTGTTTGAGTTGTGCCAAAAATCGGAAAGTAAGGGGGATAGTGGACCTAATGGACTATAACCTGTCATATTCAATTTATTCGGAAATAGTTTTTGGTCCATACAATCCATTCAAAAGAAAATTTTTAAGGCACTTCACTCAAACACATTTTGACTATTTTAGCCCACTGTGTGAGTTGTGCTAAAAATCGGAAAGTGGTGGAGGATAGTGGACCTAATGGACTACCACGTGTCATACTCAGTTTATTCAGATTTAGTTTTTGGTCCATACAATCCATTCAAAAGAAAAGTTTTAAGGCATTTCACTTAAACACATTTTGACTATTTTAGCCCACTGTGTGAGTTGTGCCAATAATCGGAAAGTGGTGAGGGATAGTGGACCTAATGGACTATAACCTGTCATATTCAATTTATTCGGAGATAGTTTTTGGTCCAAACAATCCATTCAAAAGAAAAGTTTTAAGGCATTTCACTTAAACACATTTTGACTATTTTAGCCCACTGTGTGAGCTGTGCCAAAAGTCGGAAAGTAGGGGGGATAGTGGACATAATGGACTATAACCTGTCATATTCAGTTTATTCGGAAATAGTTTTTGGTCCATACAGTCCATTCAAAAGAAAATTTTTAAGGCATTTCACTCAAACACATTTTGACTATTTTAGCCTACTGTGTGAGATGTGCCAATAATCGGAAAGTGGTGAGGGATAGTGGACCTAATGGACTATAACCTGTCATATTCAGTTTATTCAGAATAAGTTTTTGGTCCATACAATCAATTCAAAAAAAGATTACTAACCCATTTCACTTAAACACATTTTGACTATTTTAGCCCACTGTGTGAGCTGTGCTAAAAATCGGAAACTGGTTGAGGATAGTGGGCCTAATGGACTACCACGTGTCATAGTCAGTTTATTCAGATTTAGTTTTTGGTCCATACAATCCATTCAAAAGAAAAGTTTTAAGGCATTTCACTTAAACACATTTTAAATATATATTAGCCCACTGTTTGAGTTGTGCCAATAATCGGAAAGTGGTGAGGGAAAGTGGCCCTAATGGACTATAACCTGTCATATTCAATTTATTCGGAGATAGTTTTTGGTCCAAACAATCCATTCAAAAGAAAAGTTTTAAGGCATTTCACTTAAACACATTTTGACTATTTTAGCCCACTGTGTGAGTTGTGCCAAAAATCAGAAACTGGTTGAGGATAGTGGGCCTAATGGACTACCACGTGTCATACTCAGTTTATTCAGATTTAGTTTTTGGTCCATACAATCCATTCAAAAGAAAAGTTTTAAGGCATTTCACTTAAACACATTTTAAATATATATTAGCCCACTGTTTGAGTTGTGCCAATAATCGGAAAGTGGTGAGGGATAGTGGCCCTAATGGACTATAACCTGTCATATTCAGTTTATTCGGAAATAGTTTTTGGTCCATACAATCCATTCAAAAGAAAATTTTTAAGGCATTTCACTCAAACACATTTTGATTATTTTAGCCCACTGTGTGAGTTGTGCCAAAAATCGGAAACTGGTTGAGGATAGTGGGCCTAATGGACTACCACGTGTCATACTCAGTTTATTCAGATTTAGTTTTTGGTCCATACAATCCATTCAAAAGAAAAGTTTTAAGGCATTTCACTTAAACACATTTTGACTATATTAGCCCACTGTTTGAGTTGTGCCAATAATCGGAAAGTGGTGAGGGATAGTGGCCCTTATGGACTATAACCTGTCATATTCAATTTATTCGGAGATAGTTTTTGGTCCAAACAATCCATTCAAAAGAAAAGTTTTAAGGCATTTCACTTAAACACATTTTGACTATTTTAGCCCACTGTGTGAGTTGTGCCAAAAATCAGAAAGTAGTGAGGGATAGCGGGCCTAATGGACTATAGCCTGTCATATTCAGTTTATTCAGTAATAATTTTTGGTCCATACAATCCATTCAAAAGAAAATTACTAAGGCATTTCACTCATATACATTTTGACTATTTTAGCCCACTGTGTGAGCTGTGCCAAAAATCGGAAAGTAGTGTGTGATAGTAGACTTAATGGGCTATAACATGTCATATTCAACTTATTCGGAAATAGTTTTTGGTCCATACAATCCATTTAAAAGGAAATTTTTAAGGCATTTCACTCAAACACATTTTGTCTATATTAGCCCACTGTGTGAGTTGTGCCAAAAATCAGAAACTGGTTGAGGATAGTGGGCCTAATGGACTACCACGTGTCATACTCAGTTTATTCAGATTTAGTTTTTGGTCCATACAATCCATTCAAAAGAAAAGTTTTAAGGCATTTCACTTAAACACATTTTGACTATATTAGCCCACTGTTTGAGTTGTGGCAATAATCGAAAAGTAGTGGGGGATAGCGGACCTAATGGACTATAACCTGTCATATTCAATTTATTCAGAATAAGTTTTTGGTCCATACAATCCATACAAAAGAAAATTTTTAAGGCATTTCACTCAAACACATTTTGACTATTTTAGCACACTGTGTGAGTTGTGCCAATAATCGGAAAGTGGTGAGGGGTAGCGGACCTAATGGACTACCACGTGTCATATTCAGTTTATTCAGAAATAGTTTTTGGTCCATACAATCAATTCAAAAGAAGATTACTAATGCATTTCACTCAAACACATTTTGACTATTTTAGCCCACTGTGTGAGTTGTGCCAAAAATCGGAAAGTAGTGGGGGATAGTGGACCTAATGGACTATAACCTTTCATATTCAATTTATTCGGAAATAGTTTTTGGTCCAAACAATCCATTCAAAAGAAAATTTTTAATTCATTTCACTCAAACACATTTAGACTATTTTAGTCCACTGTTTGAGTTGTGCCAAAAATCGGAAAGCAGTGAGGGATAGTGGACCTAATGGACTATAACCTTTCATATTCAATTTATTCGGAAATAGTTTTTGGTCCATACAATCCATTCAAAAGAAAAGTTTTAAGGCATTTCACTTAAACACATTTTGACTATATTAGCCCACTGTTTGAGTTGTGCCAATAATCGGAAAGTGGTGAGGGATAGTGGCCCTTATGGACTATAACCTGTCATATTCAATTTATTCGGAGATAGTTTTTGGTCCAAACAATCCATTCAAAAGAAAAGTTTTAAGGCATTTCACTTAAACACATTTTGACTATTTTAGCCCACTGTGTGAGTTGTGCCAAAAATCAGAAAGTAGTGAGGGATAGCGGGCCTAATGGACTATAGCCTGTCATATTCAGTTTATTCAGTAATAATTTTTGGTCCATACAATCCATTCAAAAGAAGATTACTAAGGCATTTCACTCATATACATTTTGACTATTTTAGCCCACTGTGTGAGCTGTGCCAAAAATCGGAAAGTAGTGTGTGATAGTAGACTTAATGGGCTATAACATGTCATATTCAACTTATTCGGAAATAGTTTTTGGTCCATACAATCCATTTAAAAGGAAATTTTTAAGGCATTTCACTCAAACACATTTTGTCTATATTAGCCCACTGTGTGAGTTGTGCCAAAAATCAGAAACTGGTTGAGGATAGTGGGCCTAATGGACTACCACGTGTCATACTCAGTTTATTCAGATTTAGTTTTTGGTCCATACAATCTATTCAAAAGAAAAGTTTTAAGGCATTTCACTTAAACACATTTTGACTATATTAGCCCACTGTTTGAGTTGTGGCAATAATCGAAAAGTAGTGGGGGATAGCGGACCTAATGGACTATAACCTGTCATATTCAATTTATTCAGAATAAGTTTTTGGTCCATACAATCCATACAAAAGAAAATTTTTAAGGCATTTTACTCAAACACATTTTGACTATTTTAGCACACTGTGTGAGTTGTGCCAATAATCGGAAAGTGGTGGGGAATAGTGGACCTAATGGACTACCACGTGTCATATTCAGTTTATTCAGAAATAGTTTTTGGTCCATACAATCAATTCAAAAGAAGATTACTAATGCATTTCACTTAAACACATTTTGACTATTTTAGCCCACTGTGTGAGTTGTGCCAATAATCGGAAAGTGGTGAGGGATAGTGGACCTAATGGACTATAATCTGTCATATTCAGTTTATTCAGAATAAGTTTTTGGTCCATACAATCAATTCAAAAAAAGATTACTAACGCATTTCACTCAAATACATTTTGACTATTTTAGCCCACTGTTTGAGTTGTGCCAAAAATCGGAAAGTAGGGGGGATAGTGGACCTAATGGACTATAATCTGTCATATTCAGTTTATTCGGAAATAGTTTTTGGTCCATACAATCCATTCAAAAGAAAATGTTTAAGGCATTTCACTCAAACACATTTTGACTATTTTAGCCCACTGTGTGAGCTGTGCCAAAAATCGGAAACTGGTTGAGGATAGTGGGCCTAATGGACTACCACGTGTCATACTCAGTTTATTCAGATTTAGTTTTTGGTCCATACAATCCATTCAAAAGAAAAGTTTTAAGGCATTTCACTTAAACACATTTTGACTATATTAGCCCACTGTTTGAGTTGTGCCAATAATCGGAAAGTGGTGAGGGATAGTGGCCCTAATGGACTATAACCTGTAGTCGCCGTGGTCTAGTGGTTAGTGTGTTGGCTTACGAAGACGATAGTGCTGGGTTCAAATCTCAGCTCCGACATCTTAAAAAAAAAAAAAGAAATATGAAACAATTATTTCTTTCGCCGACTACCTCTCAGCAGTCTTCTGGCAAAAGCTCTGGGAGTAATTACTTGCCATGAAAAAGCTTCTCAAATCTGTCGTTCGGAGTCGACTTTAAACTGTAGGTCCCGGTACTCATGGGAAAAAATTAACACACACAACATGAGTGCTGCGAGAAGCTAGGCCGTAATCCTGACACAGGGTTGTAATGGCCAATTATGTATGTATGTATGTATGTAACGCATTTCACTCAAATACATTTTGACTATTTTAGTCCACTGTTTGAGTTGTGCCAAAAATCGGAAAGCAGTGAGGGATAGTGGACCTAATGGACTATAACCTTTCATATTCAATTTATTCGGAAATAGTTTTTGGTCCAAACAATCCATTCAAAAGAAAATTTTTAATTCATTTCACTCAAACACATTTAGACTATTTTAGCCCACTGTGTGAGTTGTGCCAAAAATCGGAAAGTGGTGAGGGATAGTGGACCTAATGGACTATAATCTGTCATATTCAGTTTATTCGGAAATAGTTTTTGGTCCATACAATCCGTTCAAAAGGAAATGTTTAAGGCATTTCACTCAAACACATTTTGACTATTTTAGCCTACTGTGTGAGTTGTGCCAATAATCGGAAAGTGGTGGGGGATAGTGGACCTAATGGACTATAACCTGTCATATTCAGTTTATTCAGAATAAGTTTTTGGTCCATACAATCAATTCAAAAAAAGATTACTAACGCATTTCACTCAAATACATTTTGACTATTTTAGCCCACTGTTTGAGTTGTGCCAAAAATCGGAAAGTAGGGGGGATAGTGGACCTAATGTACTATAACCTGTCATATTCAATTTAGTCGGAAATAGTTTTTGGTCCATACAATCCATTCAAAAGAAAATTACTAACGCATTTCACTCACATACATTTTGACTATTTTAGCCCACTGTTTGAGTTGTGCCAAAAATCGGAAAGTAAGGGGGATAGTGGACCTAATGGACTATAATCTGTCATATTCAGTTTATTCGGAAATAGTTTTTGGTCCATACAATCCGTTCAAAAGGAAATGTTTAAGGCATTTCACTCAAACACATTTTGACTATTTTAGCCTACTGTGTGAGTTGTGCCAATAATCGGAAAGTGGTGAGGGATAGTGGACCTAATGGACTATAACCTGTCATATTCAGTTTATTCAGAATAAGTTTTTGGTCCATACAATCAATTCAAAAAAAGATTACTAACGCATTTCACTCAAATACATTTTGACTATTTTAGTCCACTGTTTGAGTTGTGCCAAAAATCGGAAAGCAGTGAGGGATAGTGGACCTAATGGACTATAACCTTTCATATTCAATTTATTCGGAAATAGTTTTTGGTCCAAACAATCCATTCAAAAGAAAATTTTTAATTCATTTCACTCAAACACATTTAGACTATTTTAGCCCACTGTGTGAGTTGTGCCAAAAATCGGAAAGTGGTGAGGGATAGTGGACCTAATGGACTATAATCTGTCATATTCAGTTTATTCGGAAATAGTTTTTGGTCCATACAATCCGTTCAAAAGGAAATGTTTAAGGCATTTCACTCAAACACATTTTGACTATTTTAGCCTACTGTGTGAGTTGTGCCAATAATCGGAAAGTGGTGGGGGATAGTGGACCTAATGGACTATAACCTGTCATATTCAGTTTATTCAGAATAAGTTTTTGGTCCATACAATCAATTCAAAAAAAGATTACTAACGCATTTCACTCAAATACATTTTGACTATTTTAGCCCACTGTTTGAGTTGTGCCAAAAATCGGAAAGTAGGGGGGATAGTGGACCTAATGTACTATAACCTGTCATATTCAATTTAGTCGGAAATAGTTTTTGGTCCATACAATCCATTCAAAAGAAAATTACTAACGCATTTCACTCACATACATTTTGACTATTTTAGCCCACTGTTTGAGTTGTGCCAAAAATCGGAAAGTAAGGGGGATAGTGGACCTAATGGACTATAACCTGTCATATTCAATTTATTCGGAAATAGTTTTTGGTCCATACAATCCATTCAAAAGAAAATTTTTAAGGCACTTCACTCAAACACATTTTGACTATTTTAGCCCACTGTGTTAGTTGTGCTAAAAATCGGAAAGTGGTGGAGGATAGTGGACCTAATGGACTACCACGTGTCATACTCAGTTTATTCAGATTTAGTTTTTGGTCCATACAATCCATTCAAAAGAAAAGTTTTAAGGCATTTCACTTAAACACATTTTGACTATTTTAGCCCACTGTGTGAGTTGTGCTAATAATCGGAAAGTGGTGAGGGATAGTGGGCCTAATGGACTATAACCTGTCATATTCAATTTATTCGGAGATAGTTTTTGGTCCAAACAATCCATTCAAAAGAAAAGTTTTAAGGCATTTCACTTAAACACATTTTGACTATTTTAGCCCACTGTGTGAGCTGTGCCAAAAGTCGGAAAGTAGGGGGGATAGTGGACATAATGGACTATAACCTGTCATATTCAGTTTATTCGGAAATAGTTTTTGGTCCATACAATCCATTCAAAAGAAAATTTTTAAGGCATTTCACTCAAACACATTTTGACTATTTTAGCCTACTGTGTGAGTTGTGCCAATAATCGGAAAGTGGTGAGGGATAGTGGACCTAATGGACTATAACCTGTCATATTCAGTTTATTTAGAATAAGTTTTTGGTCCATACAATCAATTCAAAAAAAGATTACTAACGCATTTCACTCAAACACATTTTGACTATTTTAGCCCACTGTTTGAGTTGTGCCAAAAATCGGAAAGTAGGGGGGATAGTGGACCTAATGGACTATAATCTGTCATATTCAGTTTATTCGGAAATAGTTTTTGGTCCATACAATCCATTCAAAAGAAAATTTTTAAGGCATTTCACTTAAACACATTTTGACTATTTTAGCCCACTGTGTGAGCTGTGCCAAAAATCGGAAACCGGTTGAGGATAGTGGGCCTAATGGACTACCACGTGTCATACTCAGTTTATTCAGACTTAGTTTTTGGTCCATACAATCCATTCAAAAGAAAAGTTTTAAGGCATTTCACTTAAACACATTTTGACTATATTAGCCCACTGTTTGAGTTGTGCCAATAATCGGAAAGTGGTGAGGGATAGTGGCCCTAATGGACTATAACCTGTCATATTCAATTTATTCGGAGATAGTTTTTGGTCCAAACAATCCATTCAAAAGAAAAGTTTTAAGGCATTTCACTTAAACACATTTTGACTATTTTAGCCCACTGTGTGAGTTGTGCCAAAAATCAGAAACTGGTTGAGGATAGTGGGCCTAATGGACTACCACGTGTCATACTCAGTTTATTCAGATTTAGTTTTTGGTCCATACAATCCATTCAAAAGAAAAGTTTTAAGGCATTTCACTTAAACACATTTTGACTATATTAGCCCACTGTTTGAGTTGTGCCAATAATCGGAAAGTGGTGAGGGATAGTGGCCCTAATGGACTATAACCTGTCATATTCAGTTTATTCGGAAATAGTTTTTGGTCCATACAATCCATTCAAAAGAAAATTTTTAAGGCATTTCACTCAAACACATTTTGATTATTTTAGCCCACTGTGTGAGTTGTGCCAAAAATCGGAAACTGGTTGAGGATAGTGGGCCTAATGGACTATAACCTGTCATATTCAGTTTATTCAGATTTAGTTTTTGGTCCATACAATCCATTCAAAAGAAAAGTTTTAAGGCATTTCACTTAAACACATTTTGACTATATTAGCCCACTGTTTGAGTTGTGCCAATAATCGGAAAGTGGTGAGGGATAGTGGCCCTTATGGACTATAACCTGTCATATTCAATTTATTCGGAGATAGTTTTTGGTCCAAACAATCCATTCAAAAGAAAAGATTTAAGGCATTTCACTTAAACACATTTTGACTATTTTAGCCCACTGTGTGAGTTGTGCCAAAAATCAGAAAGTAGTGAGGGATAGCGGGCCTAATGGACTATAGCCTGTCATATTCAGTTTATTCAGTAATAATTTTTGGTCCATACAATCCATTCAAAAGAAGATTACTAAGGCATTTCACTCATATACATTTTGACTATTTTAGCCCACTGTGTGAGTTGTGCCAAAAATCGGAAAGTAGTGGGGGATAGTGGACCTAATGGACTATAACCTGTCATATTCAGTTTATTCGGATATAGTTTTTGGTCCATACAATCCATTCAAAAGAAAATTTTTAAGTCATTTCACTCAAACACATTTTGACTATTTTAGCCCACTGTGTGAGTTGTGCCAATAATCGGAAAGTGGTGGGGGATAGCGGACCTAATGGACTATAACCTGTCATATTCAGTTTATTCAGAAATAGTTTTTGGTCCATACAATCAATTCAAAAGAAGATTACTAATGCATTTCACTCAAACACATTTTGACTATTTTAGCCCACTGTGTGAGTTGTGCTAAAAATCGGAAAGCAGTGAGGGATAGTGGACCTAATGGACTATAACCTTTCATATTCAATTTATTCGGAAATAGTTTTTGGTCCAAACAATCCATTCAAAAGAAAATTTTTAATTCATTTCACTCAAACACATTTAGACTATTTTAGCCCACTGTGTGAGTTGTGCCAAAAATCGGAAAGTGGTGGGGGATAGTGGACCTAATGGACTATAATCTGTCATATTCAGTTTATTCGGAAATAGTTTTTGGTCCATACAATCCGTTCAAAAGGAAATGTTTAAGGCATTTCACTCAAACACATTTTGACTATTTTAGCCTACTGTGTGAGTTGTGCCAATAATCGGAAAGTGGTGAGGGATAGTGGACCTAATGGACTATAACCTGTCATATTCAGTTTATTCAGAATAAGTTTTTGGTCCATACAATCAATTCAAAAAAAGATTACTAACGCATTTCACTCAAATACATTTTGACTATTTTAGTCCACTGTTTGAGTTGTGCCAAAAATCGGAAAGCAGTGAGGGATAGTGGACCTAATGGACTATAACCTTTCATATTCAATTTATTCGGAAATAGTTTTTGGTCCAAACAATCCATTCAAAAGAAAATTTTTAATTCATTTCACTCAAACACATTTAGACTATTTTAGCCCACTGTGTGAGTTGTGCCAAAAATCGGAAAGTGGTGAGGGATAGTGGACCTAATGGACTATAATCTGTCATACTCAGTTTATTCGGAAATAGTTTTTGGTCCATACAATCCGTTCAAAAGGAAATGTTTAAGGCATTTCACTCAAACACATTTTGACTATTTTAGCCTACTGTGTGAGTTGTGCCAATAATCGGAAAGTGGTGAGGGATAGTGGACCTAATGGACTATAACCTGTCATATTCAGTTTATTCGGAAATAGTTTTTGGTCCATACAATCCATTCAAAAGAAAATTTTTAAGGCATTTCACTCAAACACATTTTGATTATTTTAGCCCACTGTGTGAGTTGTGCCAAAAATCGGAAACTGGTTGAGGATAGTGGGCCTAATGGACTACCACGTGTCATACTCAGTTTATTCAGATTTAGTTTTTGGTCCATACAATCCATTCAAAAGAAAAGTTTTAAGGCATTTCACTTAAACACATTTTGACTATATTAGCCCACTGTTTGAGTTGTGCCAATAATCGGAAAGTGGTGAGGGATAGTGGCCCTTATGGACTATAACCTGTCATATTCAATTTATTCGGAGATAGTTTTTGGTCCAAACAATCCATTCAAAAGAAAAGTTTTAAGGCATTTCACTTAAACACATTTTGACTATTTTAGCCCACTGTGTGAGTTGTGCCAAAAATCAGAAAGTAGTGAGGGATAGCGGGCCTAATGGACTATAGCCTGTCATATTCAGTTTATTCAGTAATAATTTTTGGTCCATACAATCCATTCAAAAGAAGATTACTAAGGCATTTCACTCATATACATTTTGACTATTTTAGCCCACTGTGTGAGTTGTGCCAAAAATCGGAAAGTAGTGGGGGATAGTGGACCTAATGGACTATAATCTGTCATATTCAGTTTATTCGGAAATAGTTTTTGGTCCATACAATCCGTTCAAAAGGAAATGTTTAAGGCATTTCACTCAAACACATTTTGACTATTTTAGCCTACTGTGTGAGTTGTGCCAATAATCGGAAAGTGGTGGGGGATAGTGGACCTAATGGACTATAACCTGTCATATTCAGTTTATTCAGAATAAGTTTTTGGTCCATACAATCAATTCAAAAAAAGATTACTAACGCATTTCACTCAAATACATTTTGACTATTTTAGCCCACTGTTTGAGTTGTGCCAAAAATCGGAAAGTAGGGGGGATAGTGGACCTAATGTACTATAACCTGTCATATTCAATTTAGTCGGAAATAGTTTTTGGTCCATACAATCCATTCAAAAGAAAATTACTAACGCATTTCACTCACATACATTTTGACTATTTTAGCCCACTGTTTGAGTTGTGCCAAAAATCGGAAAGTAAGGGGGATAGTGGACCTAATGGACTATAACCTGTCATATTCAATTTATTCGGAAATAGTTTTTGGTCCATACAATCCATTCAAAAGAAAATTTTTAAGGCACTTCACTCAAACACATTTTGACTATTTTAGCCCACTGTGTTAGTTGTGCTAAAAATCGGAAAGTGGTGGAGGATAGTGGACCTAATGGACTACCACGTGTCATACTCAGTTTATTCAGATTTAGTTTTTGGTCCATACAATCCATTCAAAAGAAAAGTTTTAAGGCATTTCACTTAAACACATTTTGACTATTTTAGCCCACTGTGTGAGTTGTGCTAATAATCGGAAAGTGGTGAGGGATAGTGGGCCTAATGGACTATAACCTGTCATATTCAATTTATTCGGAGATAGTTTTTGGTCCAAACAATCCATTCAAAAGAAAAGTTTTAAGGCATTTCACTTAAACACATTTTGACTATTTTAGCCCACTGTGTGAGCTGTGCCAAAAGTCGGAAAGTAGGGGGGATAGTGGACATAATGGACTATAACCTGTCATATTCAGTTTATTCGGAAATAGTTTTTGGTCCATACAATCCATTCAAAAGAAAATTTTTAAGGCATTTCACTCAAACACATTTTGACTATTTTAGCCTACTGTGTGAGTTGTGCCAATAATCGGAAAGTGGTGAGGGATAGTGGACCTAATGGACTATAACCTGTCATATTCAGTTTATTTAGAATAAGTTTTTGGTCCATACAATCAATTCAAAAAAAGATTACTAACGCATTTCACTCAAACACATTTTGACTATTTTAGCCCACTGTTTGAGTTGTGCCAAAAATCGGAAAGTAGGGGGGATAGTGGACCTAATGGACTATAATCTGTCATATTCAGTTTATTCGGAAATAGTTTTTGGTCCATACAATCCATTCAAAAGAAAATTTTTAAGGCATTTCACTTAAACACATTTTGACTATTTTAGCCCACTGTGTGAGCTGTGCCAAAAATCGGAAACCGGTTGAGGATAGTGGGCCTAATGGACTACCACGTGTCATACTCAGTTTATTCAGACTTAGTTTTTGGTCCATACAATCCATTCAAAAGAAAAGTTTTAAGGCATTTCACTTAAACACATTTTGACTATATTAGCCCACTGTTTGAGTTGTGCCAATAATCGGAAAGTGGTGAGGGATAGTGGCCCTAATGGACTATAACCTGTCATATTCAATTTATTCGGCGATAGTTTTTGGTCCAAACAATCCATTCAAAAGAAAAGTTTTAAGGCATTTCACTTAAACACATTTTGACTATTTTAGCCCACTGTGTGAGTTGTGCCAAAAATCAGAAACAGGTTGAGGATAGTGGGCCTAATGGACTACCACGTGTCATACTCAGTTTATTCAGATTTAGTTTTTGGTCCATACAATCCATTCAAAAGAAAAGTTTTAAGGCATTTCACTTAAACACATTTTGACTATATTAGCCCACTGTTTGAGTTGTGCCAATAATCGGAAAGTGGTGAGGGATAGTGGCCCTTATGGACTATAACCTGTCATATTCAATTTATTCGGAGATAGTTTTTGGTCCAAACAATCCATTCAAAAGGAAAGTTTTAAGGCATTTCACTTAAACACATTTTGACTATTTTAGCCCACTGTGTGAGTTGTGCCAAAAATCAGAAAGTAGTGAGGGATAGCGGGCCTAATGGACTATAGCCTGTCATATTCAGTTTATTCAGTAATAATTTTTGGTCCATACAATCCATTCAAAAGAAGATTACTAAGGCATTTCACTCATATACATTTTGACTATTTTAGCCCACTGTGTGAGTTGTGCCAAAAATCGGAAAGTAGTGGGGGATAGTGGACCTAATGGACTATAACCTGTCATATTCAGTTTATTCGGATATAGTTTTTGGTCCATACAATCCATTCAAAAGAAAATTTTTAAGTCATTTCACTCAAACACATTTTGACTATTTTAGCCCACTGTGTGAGTTGTGCCAAAAATCGGAAAGTGGTGGGGGATAGTGGACCTAATGGACTATAATCTGTCATATTCAGTTTATTCAGAAATAGTTTTTGGTCCATACAATCAATTCAAAAGAAGATTACTAATGCATTTCACTCAAACACATTTTGACTATTTTAGCCCACTGTGTGAGTTGTGCTAAAAATCGGAAAGCAGTGGGGGATAGTGGACCTAATGGACTATAACCTGTCATATTCAGTTTATTCGGATATAGTTTTTGGTCCATACAATCCATTCAAAAGAAAATTTTTAAGTCATTTCACTCAAACACATTTTGACTATTTTAGCCCACTGTGTGAGTTGTGCCAAAAATCGGAAAGTGGTGGGGGATAGCGGACCTAATGGACTATAACCTGTCATATTCAGTTTATTCAGAAATAGTTTTTGGTCCATACAATCAATTCAAAAGAAGATTACTAATGCATTTCACTCAAACACATTTTGACTATTTTAGCCCACTGTGTGAGTTGTGCTAAAAATCGGAAAGCAGTGAGGGATAGTGGACCTAATGGACTATAACCTTTCATATTCAATTTATTCGGAAATAGTTTTTGGTCCAAACAATCCATTCAAAAGAAAATTTTTAATTCATTTCACTCAAACACATTTAGACTATTTTAGCCCACTGTGTGAGTTGTGCCAAAAATCGGAAAGTGGTGGGGGATAGTGGACCTAATGGACTATAATCTGTCATATTCAGTTTATTCGGAAATAGTTTTTGGTCCATACAATCCGGTCCAAAGGAAATGTTTAAGGCATTTCACTCAAACACATTTTGACTATTTTAGCCTACTGTGTGAGTTGTGCCAATAATCGGAAAGTGGTGAGGGATAGTGGACCTAATGGACTATAACCTGTCATATTCAGTTTATTCAGAATAAGTTTTTGGTCCATACAATCAATTCAAAAAAAGATTACTAACGCATTTCACTCAAATACATTTTGACTATTTTAGTCCACTGTTTGAGTTGTGCCAAAAATCGGAAAGCAGTGAGGGATAGTGGACCTAATGGACTATAACCTTTCATATTCAATTTATTCGGAAATAGTTTTTGGTCCAAACAATCCATTCAAAAGAAAATTTTTAATTCATTTCACTCAAACACATTTAGACTATTTTAGCCCACTGTGTGAGTTGTGCCAAAAATCGGAAAGTGGTGAGGGATAGTGGACCTAATGGACTATAATCTGTCATATTCAGTTTATTCGGAAATAGTTTTTGGTCCATACAATCCGTTCAAAAGGAAATGTTTAAGGCATTTCACTCAAACACATTTTGACTATTTTAGCCTACTGTGTGAGTTGTGCCAATAATCGGAAAGTGGTGAGGGATAGTGGACCTAATGGACTATAACCTGTCATATTCAGTTTATTCAGAATAAGTTTTTGGTCCATACAATCAATTCAAAAAAAGATTACTAACGCATTTCACTCAAATACATTTTGACTATTTTAGCCCACTGTTTGAGTTGTGCCAAAAATCGGAAAGTAGGGGGGATAGTGGACCTAATGGACTATAACCTGTCATATTCAATTTAGTCGGAAATAGTTTTTGGTCCATACAATCCATTCAAAAGAAAATTACTAACGCATTTCACTCACATACATTTTGACTATTTTAGCCCACTGTTTGAGTTGTGCCAAAAATCGGAAAGTAAGGGGGATAGTGGACCTAATGGACTATAACCTGTCATATTCAATTTATTCGGAAATAGTTTTTGGTCCATACAATCCATTCAAAAGAAAATTTTTAAGGCACTTCACTCAAACACATTTTGACTATTTTAGCCCACTGTGTTAGTTGTGCTAAAAATCGGAAAGTGGTGGAGGATAGTGGACCTAATGGACTACCACGTGTCATACTCAGTTTATTCAGATTTAGTTTTTGGTCCATACAATCCATTCAAAAGAAAAGTTTTAAGGCATTTCACTTAAACACATTTTGACTATTTTAGCCCACTGTGTGAGTTGTGCTAATAATCGGAAAGTGGTGAGGGATAGTGGGCCTAATGGACTATAACCTGTCATATTCAATTTATTCGGAGATAGTTTTTGGTCCAAACAATCCATTCAAAAGAAAAGTTTTAAGGCATTTCACTTAAACACATTTTGACTATTTTAGCCCACTGTGTGAGCTGTGCCAAAAGTCGGAAAGTAGGGGGGATAGTGGACATAATGGACTATAACCTGTCATATTCAGTTTATTCGGAAATAGTTTTTGATCCATACAATCCATTCAAAAGAAAATTTTTAAGTCATTTCACTCAAACACATTTTGACTATTTTAGCCTACTGTGTGAGTTGTGCCAATAATCGGAAAGTGGTGAGGGATAGTGGACCTAATGGACTATAACCTGTCATATTCAGTTTATTAAGAATAAGTTTTTGGTCCATACAATCAATTCAAAAAAAGATTACTAACGCATTTCACTCAAACACATTTTGACTATTTTAGCCCACTGTTTGAGTTGTGCCAAAAATCGGAAAGTAGGGGGGATAGTGGACCTAATGGACTATAATCTGTCATATTCAGTTTATTCGGAAATAGTTTTTGGTCCATACAATCCATTCAAAAGAAAATTTTTAAGGCATTTCACTTAAACACATTTTGACTATTTTAGCCCACTGTGTGAGCTGTGCCAAAAATCGGAAACCGGTTGAGGATAGTGGGCCTAATGGACTACCACGTGTCATACTCAGTTTATTCAGGCTTAGTTTTTGGTCCATACAATCCATTCAAAAGAAAAGTCTTAAGGCATTTCACTTAAACACATTTTGACTATATTAGCCCACTGTTTGAGTTGTGCCAATAATCGGAAAGTGGTGAGGGATAGTGGCCCTAATGGACTATAACCTGTCATATTCAATTTATTCGGAGATAGTTTTTGGTCCAAACAATCCATTCAAAAGAAAAGTTTTAAGGCATTTCACTTAAACACATTTTGACTATTTTAGCCCACTGTGTGAGTTGTGCCAAAAATCAGAAACCGGTTGAGGATAGTGGGCCTAATGGACTACCACGTGTCATACTCAGTTTATTCAGATTTAGTTTTTGGTCCATACAATCCATTCAAAAGAAAAGTTTTAAGGCATTTCACTTAAACACATTTTGACTATATTAGCCCACTGTTTGAGTTGTGCCAATAATCGGAAAGTGGTGAGGGATAGTGGCCCTAATGGACTATAACCTGTCATATTCAGTTTATTCGGAAATAGTTTTTGGTCCATACAATCCATTCAAAAGAAAATTTTTAAGGCATTTCACTCAAACACATTTTGATTATTTTAGCCCACTGTGTGAGTTGTGCCAAAAATCGGAAACTGGTTGAGGATAGTGGGCCTAATGGACTACCACGTGTCATACTCAGTTTATTCAGATTTAGTTTTTGGTCCATACAATCCATTCAAAAGAAAAGTTTTAAGGCATTTCACTTAAACACATTTTGACTATATTAGCCCACTGTTTGAGTTGTGCCAATAATCGGAAAGTGGTGAGGGATAGTGGCCCTTATGGACTATAACCTGTCATATTCAATTTATTCGGAGATAGTTTTTGGTCCAAACAATCCATTCAAAAGAAAAGTTTTAAGGCATTTCACTTAAACACATTTTGACTATTTTAGCCCACTGTGTGAGTTGTGCCAAAAATCAGAAAGTAGTGAGGGATAGCGGGCCTAATGGACTATAGCCTGTCATATTCAGTTTATTCAGTAATAGTTTTTGGTCCATACAATCCATTCAAAAGAAAATTTTTAAGTCATTTCACTCAAACACATTTTGACTATTTTAGCCCACTGTGTGAGTTGTGCCAATAATCGGAAAGTGGTGGGGGATAGCGGACCTAATGGACTATAACCTGTCATATTCAGTTTATTCAGAAATAGTTTTTGGTCCATACAATCAATTCAAAAGAAGATTACTAATGCATTTCACTCAAACACATTTTGACTATTTTAGCCCACTGTGTGAGTTGTGCTAAAAATCGGAAAGCAGTGAGGGATAGTGGACCTAATGGACTATAACCTTTCATATTCAATTTATTCGGAAATAGTTTTTGGTCCAAACAATCCATTCAAAAGAAAATTTTTAATTCATTTCACTCAAACACATTTAGACTATTTTAGCCCACTGTGTGAGTTGTGCCAAAAATCGGAAAGTGGTGGGGGATAGTGGACCTAATGGACTATAATCTGTCATATTCAGTTTATTCGGAAATAGTTTTTGGTCCATACAATCCGTTCAAAAGGAAATGTTTAAGGCATTTCACTCAAACACATTTTGACTATTTTAGCCTACTGTGTGAGTTGTGCCAATAATCGGAAAGTGGTGAGGGATAGTGGACCTAATGGACTATAACCTGTCATATTCAGTTTATTCAGAATAAGTTTTTGGTCCATACAATCAATTCAAAAAAAGATTACTAACGCATTTCACTCAAATACATTTTGACTATTTTAGTCCACTGTTTGAGTTGTGCCAAAAATCGGAAAGCAGTGAGGGATAGTGGACCTAATGGACTATAACCTTTCATATTCAATTTATTCGGAAATAGTTTTTGGTCCAAACAATCCATTCAAAAGAAAATTTTTAATTCATTTCACTCAAACACATTTAGACTATTTTAGCCCACTGTGTGAGTTGTGCCAAAAATCGGAAAGTGGTGAGGGATAGTGGACCTAATGGACTATAACCTTTCATATTCAATTTATTCGGAAATAGTTTTTGGTCCATACAATCCATTCAAAAGAAAATTTTTAAGGCATTTCACTTAAACACATTTTGACTATTTTAGCCCACTGTGTGAGCTGTGCCAAAAATCGGAAACCGGTTGAGGATAGTGGGCCTAATGGACTACCACGTGTCATACTCAGTTTATTCAGACTTAGTTTTTGGTCCATACAATCCATTCAAAAGAAAAGTTTTAAGGCATTTCACTTAAACACATTTTGACTATATTAGCCCACTGTTTGAGTTGTGCCAATAATCGGAAAGTGGTGAGGGATAGTGGCCCTAATGGACTATAACCTGTCATATTCAATTTATTCGGAGATAGTTTTTGGTCCAAACAATCCATTCAAAAGAAAAGTTTTAAGGCATTTCACTTAAACACATTTTGACTATTTTAGCCCACTGTGTGAGTTGTGCCAAAAATCAGAAACCGGTTGAGGATAGTGGGCCTAATGGACTACCACGTGTCATACTCAGTTTATTCAGATTTAGTTTTTGGTCCATACAATCCATTCAAAAGAAAAGTTTTAAGGCATTTCACTTAAACACATTTTGACTATATTAGCCCACTGTTTGAGTTGTGCCAATAATCGGAAAGTGGTGAGGGATAGTGGCCCTAATGGACTATAACCTGTCATATTCAGTTTATTCGGAAATAGTTTTTGGTCCATACAATCCATTCAAAAGAAAATTTTTAAGGCATTTCACTCAAACACATTTTGATTATTTTAGCCCACTGTGTGAGTTGTGCCAAAAATCGGAAACTGGTTGAGGATAGTGGGCCTAATGGACTACCACGTGTCATACTCAGTTTATTCAGATTTAGTTTTTGGTCCATACAATCCATTCAAAAGAAAAGTTTTAAGGCATTTCACTTAAACACATTTTGACTATATTAGCCCACTGTTTGAGTTGTGCCAATAATCGGAAAGTGGTGAGGGATAGTGGCCCTTATGGACTATAACCTGTCATATTCAATTTATTCGGAGATAGTTTTTGGTCCAAACAATCCATTCAAAAGAAAAGTTTTAAGGCATTTCACTTAAACACATTTTGACTATTTTAGCCCACTGTGTGAGTTGTGCCAAAAATCAGAAAGTAGTGAGGGATAGCGGGCCTAATGGACTATAGCCTGTCATATTCAGTTTATTCAGTAATAGTTTTTGGTCCATACAATCCATTCAAAAGAAAATTTTTAAGTCATTTCACTCAAACACATTTTGACTATTTTAGCCCACTGTGTGAGTTGTGCCAATAATCGGAAAGTGGTGGGGGATAGCGGACCTAATGGACTATAACCTGTCATATTCAGTTTATTCAGAAATAGTTTTTGGTCCATACAATCAATTCAAAAGAAGATTACTAATGCATTTCACTCAAACACATTTTGACTATTTTAGCCCACTGTGTGAGTTGTGCTAAAAATCGGAAAGCAGTGAGGGATAGTGGACCTAATGGACTATAACCTTTCATATTCAATTTATTCGGAAATAGTTTTTGGTCCAAACAATCCATTCAAAAGAAAATTTTTAATTCATTTCACTCAAACACATTTAGACTATTTTAGCCCACTGTGTGAGTTGTGCCAAAAATCGGAAAGTGGTGGGGGATAGTGGACCTAATGGACTATAACCTGTCATATTCAGTTTATTCGGAAATAGTTTTTGGTCCATACAATCCATTCAAAAGAAAATTTTTAAGGCATTTCACTCAAACACATTTTGACTATTTTAGCCCACTGTGTGAGTTGTGCCAATAATCGGAAAGTGGTGGGGGATAGTGGACCTAATGGACTATAACCTGTCATATTCAATTTATTCGGAAATAGTTTTTGGTCCAAACAATCCATTCAAAAGAAAATTTTTAAGGCATTTCACTCAAACACATTTTGACTATTTTAGCCCACTGTGTGAGTTGTGCCAAAAATCGGAAAGTGGTGGAGAATAGTGGACCTAATGGACTACCACGTGTCATACTCAGTTTATTCAGATTTAGTTTTTGGTCCATACAATCCATTCAAAAGAAAAGTTTTAAGGCATTTCACTTAAACACATTTTGACTATTTTAGCCCACTGTGTGAGTTGTGCCAATAATCGGAAAGTGGTGAGGGATAGTGGACCTAATGGACTATAACCTGTCATATTCAATTTATTCAGAATAAGTTTTTGGTCCATACAATCCATACAAAAGAAAATTTTTAAGGCATTTCACTCAAACAAATTTTGACTATGTTAGCCCACTGTGGGAGTTGTGCCAAAAATCGGAAAGTGGTGGGGGATAGTGGACCTAATGGACTATAACCTGTCATATTCAGTTTATTCGGATATAGTTTTTGGTCCATACAATCCATTCAAAAGAAAATTTTTAAGGCATTTCACTCAAACACATTTTGACTATTTTAGCACACTGTGTGAGTTGTGCCAATAATCGGAAAGTAGTGGGGGATAGCGGACCTAATGGACTATAACCTGTCATATTCAGTTTATTCGGAAATAGTTTTTGGTCCATACAATCCATTCAAAAGAAAATTTTTAAGGCATTTCACTCAAACACATTTGGACTATTTTAGCCCACTGTGTGAGTTGTGCCAATAACGGGAAAGTGGTGGGGGATTGTGGACCTAATGGACTATAACCTGTCATATTCAATTTATTCGGAAATAGTTTTTGGTCCATACAATCCATTCAAAAGAAAATTTTTAAGGCACTTCACTCAAACACATTTTGACTATTTTAGCCCACTGTGTGAGTTGTGCTAAAAATCGGAAAGTGGTGGAGGATAGTGGACCTAATGGACTACCACGTGTCATACTCAGTTTATTCAGATTTAGTTTTTGGTCCATACAATCCATTCAAAAGAAAAGTTTTAAGGCATTTCACTTAAACACATTTTGACTATTTTAGCCCACTGTGTGAGTTGTGCCAATAATCGGAAAGTGGTGAGGGATAGTGGACCTAATGGACTATAACCTGTCATATTCAATTTATTCGGAGATAGTTTTTGGTCCAAACAATCCATTCAAAAGAAAAGTTTTAAGGCATTTCACTTAAACACATTTTGACTATTTTAGCCCACTGTGTGAGCTGTGCCAAAAGTCGGAAAGTAGGGGGGATAGTGGACATAATGGACTATAACCTGTCATATTCAGTTTATTCGGAAATAGTTTTTGGTCCATACAGTCCATTCAAAAGAAAATTTTTAAGGCATTTCACTCAAACACATTTTGACTATTTTAGCACACTGTGTGAGTTGTGCCAATAATCGGAAAGTAGTGGGGGATAGCGGACCTAATGGACTATAACCTGTCATATTCAATTTATTCAGATTTAGTTTTTCGTCCATACAATCCATTCAAAAGAAAATTTTTAAGTCATTTGACTCAAACACATTTGGACTATTTTAGCCCACTGTGTGAGCTGTGCCAAAAGTCGGAAAGTAGGGGGGATAGTGGACATAATGGACTATAACCTGTCATATTCAGTTTATTCGGAAATAGTTTTTGGTCCATACAGTCCATTCAAAAGAAAATTTTTAAGGCATTTCACTCAAACACATTTTGACTATTTTAGCCCACTGTGTGAGTTGTGCCAAAAATCGGAAAGTGGTGGAGAATAGTGGACCTAATGGACTACCACGTGTCATACTCAGTTTATTCAGATTTAGTTTTTGGTCCATACAATCCATTCAAAAGAAAAGTTTTAAGGCATTTCACTTAAACACATTTTGACTATTTTAGCCCACTGTGTGAGTTGTGCCAATAATCGGAAAGTGGTGAGGGATAGTGGACCTAATGGACTATAACCTGTCATATTCAATTTATTCAGAATAAGTTTTTGGTCCATACAATCCATACAAAAGAAAATTTTTAAGGCATTTCACTCAAACAAATTTTGACTATGTTAGCCCACTGTGGGAGTTGTGCCAAAAATCGGAAAGTGGTGGGGGATAGTGGACCTAATGGACTATAACCTGTCATATTCAGTTTATTCGGATATAGTTTTTGGTCCATACAATCCATTCAAAAGAAAATTTTTAAGGCATTTCACTCAAACACATTTTGACTATTTTAGCACACTGTGTGAGTTGTGCCAATAATCGGAAAGTAGTGGGGGATAGCGGACCTAATGGACTATAACCTGTCATATTCAGTTTATTCGGAAATAGTTTTTGGTCCATACAATCCATTCAAAAGAAAATTTTTAAGGCATTTCACTCAAACACATTTGGACTATTTTAGCCCACTGTGTGAGTTGTGCCAATAACGGGAAAGTGGTGGGGGATTGTGGACCTAATGGACTATAACCTGTCATATTCAATTTATTCGGAAATAGTTTTTGGTCCATACAATCCATTCAAAAGAAAATTTTTAAGGCACTTCACTCAAACACATTTTGACTATTTTAGCCCACTGTGTGAGTTGTGCTAAAAATCGGAAAGTGGTGGAGGATAGTGGACCTAATGGACTACCACGTGTCATACTCAGTTTATTCAGATTTAGTTTTTGGTCCATACAATCCATTCAAAAGAAAAGTTTTAAGGCATTTCACTTAAACACATTTTGACTATTTTAGCCCACTGTGTGAGTTGTGCCAATAATCGGAAAGTGGTGAGGGATAGTGGACCTAATGGACTATAACCTGTCATATTCAATTTATTCGGAGATAGTTTTTGGTCCAAACAATCCATTCAAAAGAAAAGTTTTAAGGCATTTCACTTAAACACATTTTGACTATTTTAGCCCACTGTGTGAGCTGTGCCAAAAGTCGGAAAGTAGGGGGGATAGTGGACATAATGGACTATAACCTGTCATATTCAGTTTATTCGGAAATAGTTTTTGGTCCATACAGTCCATTCAAAAGAAAATTTTTAAGGCATTTCACTCAAACACATTTTGACTATTTTAGCCCACTGTGTGAGTTGTGCCAATAATCGGAAAGTGGTGAGGGATAGTGGACCTAATGGACTATAACCTGTCATATTCAATTTATTCGGAGATAGTTTTTGGTCCAAACAATCCATTCAAAAGAAAAGTTTTAAGGCATTTCACTTAAACACATTTTGACTATTTTAGCCCACTGTGTGAGCTGTGCCAAAAGTCGGAAAGTAGGGGGGATAGTGGACATAATGGACTATAACCTGTCATATTCAGTTTATTCGGAAATAGTTTTTGGTCCATACAGTCCATTCAAAAGAAAATTTTTAAGGCATTTCACTCAAACACATTTTGACTATTTTAGCCCACTGTGTGAGTTGTGCCAAAAATCGGAAAGTGGTGGAGAATAGTGGACCTAATGGACTACCACGTGTCATACTCAGTTTATTCAGATTTAGTTTTTGGTCCATACAATCCATTCAAAAGAAAAGTTTTAAGGCATTTCACTTAAACACATTTTGACTATGTTAGCCCACTGTGTGAGTTGTGCCAATAATCGGAAAGTGGTGAGGGATAGTGGACCTAATGGACTATAACCTGTCATATTCAATTTATTCAGAATAAGTTTTTGGTCCATACAATCCATACAAAAGAAAATTTTTAATTCATTTCACTCAAACACATTTAGACTATTTTAGCCCACTGTGTTAGTTGTGCTAAAAATCGGAAAGTGGTGGAGGATAGTGGACCTAATGGACTATAACCTGTCATATTCAGTTTATTCGGAAATAGTTTTTGGTCCATACAATCCATTCAAAAGAAAATTTTTAAGGCATTTCACTCAAACACATTTTGACTATTTTAGCCCACTGTGTGAGTTGTGCCAATAATCGGAAAGTGGTGGGGGATAGTGGACCTAATGGACTATAACCTGTCATATTCAATTTATTCGGAAATAGTTTTTGGTCCAAACAATCCATTCAAAAGAAAATTTTTAAGGCATTTCACTCAAACACATTTTGACTATGTTAGCCCACTGTGTGAGTTGTGCCAATAATCGGAAAGTAGTGAGGGGTAGCGGATCTAATGGACTATAACCTGTCATATTCAGTTTATTCGGAAATAGTTTTTGGTCCATACAATCCATTCAAAAGAAAATTTTTAAGGCATTTCACTCAAACACATTTGGACTATTTTAGCCCACTGTGTGAGTTGTGCCAATAACGGGAAAGTGGTGGGGGATTGTGGACCTAATGGACTATAACCTGTCATATTCAATTTATTCGGAAATAGTTTTTGGTCCAAACAATCCATTCAAAAGAAAATTTTTAAGGCATTTCACTCAAACACATTTTGACTATGTTAGCCCACTGTGTGAGTTATGCCAATAATCGGAAAGTTGTGGGGGATAGTGGACCTAATGGACTATAACCTGTCATATTCAATTTATTCGGAAATAGTTTTTGGTCCAAACAATCCATTCAAAAGAAAATTTTTAAGGCATTTCACTCAAACACATTTTGACTATGTTAGCCCACTGTGTGAGTTGTGCCAATAATCGGAAAGTGGTGGGGGATAGTGGACCTAATGGACTATAACCTGTCATATTCAATTTATTCGGAAATAGTTTTTGGTCCATACAATCCATTCAAAATAAAATTTTTAAGGCATTTCACTCAAACACATTTTGACTATGTTAGCCCACTGTGTGAGTTGTGCCAAAAATCGGAAAGTGGTGGGGGATAGTGGACCTAATGGACTATAACCTGTCATATTCAATTTATTCAGATTTAGTTTTTGGTCCATACAATCCATTCAAAAGAAAATTTTTAAGACATTTCACTCAAACACATTTTGACTATTTTAGCCCACTGTGTGAGTTGTACCAAAAATCGGAAAATGGTGGGGGATAGTGGACCTAATGGACTATAACCTGTCATATTCAATTTATTCAGATTTAGTTTTTCGTCCATACAATCCATTCAAAAGAAAATTTTTAAGTCATTTGACTCAAACACATTTGGACTATTTTAGCCCACTGTGTGAGTTGTGCCAATAATCGGAAAGTAGTGAGGGGTAGCGGACCTAATGGACTATAACCTGTCGTGTAGAATTTATTCGGAAATAGTTTTTGGTCCATACAATCCATTCAAAAGAAAATTTTTAAGTCATTTCACTCAAACACATTTTGACTATTTTAGCCCACTGTGTGAGTTGTGCCAATAATCGTAAAGTGGTGGGGGATAGTGGACCTAATGGACTATAACCTGTCATATCCAATTTATTCAGATTTAGTTTTTGATCCATACAATCCATTCAAAAGAAAATTTTTAAGTAATTTCACTCAAACACATTTGGACTATTTTAGCCCACTGTGTGAGTTGTGCCAATAATCGGAAAGTAGTGAGGGGTAGCGGACCTAATGGACTATAACCTGTCATGTAGAATTTATTCGGAAATAGTTTTTGGTCCATACAATCCATTCAAAAGAAAATTTTTAAGGCATTTCACTCAAACACTTTTTGACTATGTTAGCCCACTGTGTGAGTTGTGCCAATAATCGGAAAGTGGTGGGGAATAGTGGACCTAATGGACTATAACCTGTCATATTCAATTTATTCGGAAATAGTTTTTGGTCCAAACAATCCATTCAAAAGAAAATTTTTAAGGCATTTCACTCAAACATATTTTGACTATTTTAGCCCACTGTGTGAGTTGTGCCAAAAATCGGAAAGTGGTGGGGGATAGTGGATCTAATGGACTATAACCTGTCATATTCAGTTTATTCAGAAATAGTTTTTGGTCCATACAATCCATTCAAAAGAAAATTTTTAAGGCATTTCACTCAAACACATTTGGACTATTTTAGCGCACTGTGTGAGTTGTGCCAATAATCGGAAAGTAGTGAGGGGTAGCGGACCTAATGGACTAGAACCTGTCATATTCAATTTATTCGGAAATAGTTTTTGGTCCATACAATCCATTCAAAAGAAAATTTTTAAGTCATTTCACTTAAACACATTTTGACTATATTAGCCCACTGTTTGAGTTGTGCCAATCATCGGAAAGTGGTGAGGGATAGCGGACCTGATGGACTATAACCTGTCATATAGAATTTATTCGGAAATAAAGTAGTGGGGGATAGCGGACTTAATGGACTATAACCTGTCATATTCAATTTATTCGGAAATAGTTTTTGGTCCAAACAATCCATTCAAAAGAAAATTTTTAAGGCATTTCACTCAAACACATTTTGACTATGTTAGCCCACTGTGTGAGTTGTGCCAAAAATCGGAAAGTGGTGGGGGATAGTGGACCTAATGGACTATAACCTGTCATATTCAGTTTATTCAGAAATAGTTTTTGGTCCATACAATCCATTCAAAAGGAAATTTTTAAGGCATTTCACTCAAACACATTTTGACTATTTTAGCCCACTGTGTGAGTTGTGCCAATAATCGGAAAGTGGTGGGGGATAGTGGACCTAATGTACTATAAGCTGTCATATTCAATTTATTCGGAAATAGTTTTTGGTCCATACAATCCATTCAAAAGAAAATTTTTAAGTCATTTCACTTAAACACATTTTGACTATATTAGCCCACTGTTTGAGTTGTGCCAATAATCGGAAAGTGGTGAGGGATAGCGGACCTAATGGACTATAACCTGTTATATTCAATTTATTCGGAAATAGTTTTTGGTCCATACAATCCATTCAAAATAAAATTTTTAAGGCATTTCACTCAAACACATTTTGACTATTTTAGCCCACTGTGTGAGTTGTGCCAATAATGGGAAAGTCGTAGGGGATAGTGGACCTAATGGACTATAACCTGTCATATTCAGTTTATTCGGAAATAGTTTTTGGTCCAAACAATCCATTTAAAAGAAAATTTTTAAGGCATTTCACTCAAACACATTTTGACTATTTTAGCCCACTGTGTTCGTTGTACCAAAAATCGGAAAAGAGTGGGGAATAGCGGACCTAATGGACTATAACCTGTCATATTCAGTTTATTCAAAAATAGTTTTTGGTCCATACAATCCATTCAAAAGAAAATTTTTAAGTCATTTCACTCAAACACATTTGGACTATTTTAGCCCACTGTGTGAGTTGTGCCAAAAATCGGAAAGTAGTGAGGGGTAGCGGACCTAATGGACTATAACCTGTCATATTCAGTCTATTCGGAGATAGTTTTTGGTCCATACAATCCATTTAAAAGAAAATTTTTAAGGCATTTCACTCAAACACATTTTGACTATTTTAGCCCACTGTGTGAGTTGTGCCAATAATCGGAAAGTGGTGGGGGATAGTGGACCTAATGAACTATAACCTGTCATATTCAGTTTATTCGGAAATAGTTTTTGGTCCATACAATCCATTCAAAAGAAAATTTTTAAGTCATTTCACTTAAACACATTTTGAATATATTAGCCCACTGTTTGAGTTGTGCCAATAATCGGAAAGTGGTGAGGGATAGCGGACCTAATGGACTATAACCTGTCATGTTCAATTTATTCGGAAATAGTTTTTTGTCCATACAATCCATTCAAAAGAAAATTTTTAAGGCATTTCACTCAAACACATTTTGACTATTTTAGCCCACTGTGTGAGTTGTGCCAATAATCGGAAAGTCGTGGGGGATAGTGGACCTAATGGACTATAACCTGTCATATTCAATTTATTCGGAAATAGTTTTTGATCCAAACAATCCATTTAAAAGAAAATTTTTAAGGCATTTCACTCAAACACATTTTGACTATTTTAGCCCACTGTGTTCGTTGTACCAAAAATCGGAAAGTAGTGGGGGATAGCATACCTAATGGACTATAACCTGTCATATACAATTTATTCGGAAATAGTTTTTAGTCCAAACAAAAATCGGAAAGTAGTGGGGGATAGCGGACTTAATGGACTATAACCTGTCATATTCAATTTATTCAGATTTAGTTTTTGGTCCATACAATCCATTCAAAAGAAAATTTTTAAGTCATTTCACTCAAACACATTTGGACTATTTTAGCCCACTGTATGAGTTGTGCCAATAATCGGAAAGTAGTGAGGGGTAGCGGACCTAATGAACTATAACCTGTCATATTCAATTTATTCGGAAATAGTTTTTGGTCCAAACAATCCATTTAAAAGAAAATTTTTAAGGCATTTCACTCAAACACATTTTGACTATTTTAGCCCACTCTATTCGTTGTACCAAAAATCGGAAAGTAGTGGGGGATAGCATACCTAATGGACTATAACATATCATATTCAATTTATTTGGAAATAGTTTTTGGTCCAAACAATCCATTCAAAAGAAAATTTTTAAGGCATTTCACTCAAACATATTTTGACTATTTTAGCCCACTGTGTGAGTTGTGCCAATAATCGGAAAGTGGTGAGGAATAGTGGACCTAATGGACTATAACCTGTCATATTCAGTTTATTCAGAAATAGTTTTTGGTCCAAACAATCCATTCAAAAGGAAATTTTTAAGGCAATTCACTCAAACACATTTTGACTATGTTAGCCCACTATGTGAGTTGTGCCAAAAATCGGAAAGTGGTGGGGGATAGTGGATCTAATGGACTATAACCTGTCGTATTCAGTTTATTCAGAAAGAGTTTTTGGTCCATACAATCCATTCAAAAGAAAAGTTTTAAGGCATTTCACTTAAACACATTTTGACTATTTTAGCCCACTGTTTGAGTTGTGCCAATAATCGGAAAGTGGTGGGGATAGCGGACCTAATGGACTATAATCTGTCATATTCAATTTATTCAGAATAAGTTTTTGGTCCATAGAATCCATTCAAAAGAAGATTACTAACGCATTTCACTCAAATACATTTTGACTATTTTAGCCCACTGTTTGAGTTGTGCCAATAATCGGAAAGTGGTGGGGGACAGTGGACCTAATGGACTATAACCTGTCATATTCAATTTATTCGGAAATAGTTTTTGGTCCAAACAATCCATTCAAAAGAAAATTTTTAAGGCATTTCACTCAAACACTTTTTGACTATGTTAGCCCACTGTGTGAGTTGTGCCAATAATCGGAAAGTGGTGGGGGATAGTGGACCTAATGGGCTATAACCTGTCATATTCAATTTATTCGGAAATAGTTTTTGGTCCAAACAATCCATTCAAAAGAAAATTTTTAAGGCATTTCACTCAAACACATTTTGACTATGTTAGCCCACTGTGTGAGTTGTGCCAAAAATCGGAAAGTAGTGAGAGGTAGCGGACCTAATGGACTAGAACCTGTCATATTCAGTTTATTCGGAAATAGTTTTTGGTCCATACAATCCATTCAAAAGGAAATTTTTAAGGCATTTCACTCAAACACATTTTGACTATTTTAGCCCACTGTGTGAGTTGTGCCAATAATCGGAAAGTGGTCGGGGATAGTGGACCTAATGTACTATAAACTGTCATATTCAATTTATTCGGAAATAGTTTTTGGTCCATACAATCCTTTCAAAAGAAAATTTTTAAGTCATTTCACTTAAACACATTTTGACTATATTAGCCCACTGTTTGAGTTGTGCCAATAATCGGAAAGTGGTGAGGGATAGTGGCCCTAATGGACTATAACCTGTCATATTCAATTTATTCGGAAATAGTTTTTGGTTCATACAATCCATTCAAAAGAAAATTTTTAAGGCATTTCACTCAAACACATTTTGACTATGTTAGCCCACTGTGTGAGTTGTGCCAAAAATCGGAAAGTAGTGAGGGGTAGCGGACCTAATGGACTAGAACCTGTCATATTCAGTTTATTCGGAAATAGTTTTTGGTCCATACAATCCATTCAAAAGGAAATTTTTAAGGCATTTCACTCAAACACATTTTGACTATGTTAGCCCACTGTGGGAGTTGTGCCAAAAATCGGAAAGTGGTGGGGGATAGCGGACCTAATGGACTATAACCTGTCATATTCAATTTATTCAGAATAAGTTTTTGGTCCATACAATCCATACAAAAGAAAATTTTTAAGGCATTTCACTGAAACAAATTTTGACTATATTAGCCCACTGTTTGAGTTGTGCCAATAATCGGAAAGTGGTGAGGGATAGTGGACCTAATGGACTATACCCTGTCATATTCAATTTATTCGGAGATAGTTTTTGGTCCAAACAATCCATTCAAAAGAAAAGTTTTAAGGCATTTCACTTAAACACATTTTGACTATTTTAGCCCACTGTGTGAGCTGTGCCAAAAGTCGGAAAGTAGGGGGGATAGTGGACCTAATGGACTATAACCTGTCATATTCAGTTTATTCGGAAATAGTTTTTGGTAAATACAATCCATTCAAAAGAAAATTTTTAAGGCATTTCACTCAAACACATTTTGACTATTTTAGCACACTGTGTGAGTTGTGCCAATAATCGGAAAGTCGAGGGGATAGCGGACCTAATGGACTATAACCTGTCATATTCAATTTATTCGGAAATAGTTTTTGGTCCATACAATCCATTCAAAAGAAAATTACTAACGCATTTCACTCACATACATTTTGACTATTTTAGCCCACTGTTTGAGTTGTGCCAAAAATCGGAAAGTAAGGGGGATAGTGGACCTAATGGACTATAACCTGTCATATTCAGTTTATTCGGAAATAGTTTTTGGTCCATACAATCCATTCAAAAGAAAATTTTTAAGGCATTTCACTCAAACACATTTTGACTATTTTAGCACACTGTGTGAGTTGTGCCAATAATCGGAATGTAGTGGGGGATAGCGGACCTAATGGACTATAACCTGTCATATTCAATTTATTCAGAATAAGTTTTTGGTCCATACAATCCATACAAAAGAAAATTTTTAAGGCATTTCACTCAAACAAATTTTGACTATGTTAGCCCACTGTGGGAGTTGTGCCAAAAATCGGAAAGTGGTGGGGGATAGTGGACCTAATGGACTATAACCTGTCATATTCAGTTTATTCGGATATAGTTTTTGGTCCATACAATCCATTCAAAAGAAAATTTTAAAGGCATTTCACTCAAACACATTTTGACTATTTTAGCCCACTGTGTGAGTTGTGCCAATAATCGGAAAGTGGTGGGGGATAGTGGACCTAATGGACTATAACCTGTCATATTCAATTTATTCGGAGATAGTTTTTGGTCCAAACAATCCATTCAAAAGAAATGTTTTAAGGCATTTCACTTAAACACATTTTGACTATTTTAGCCCACTGTGTGAGCTGTGCCAAAAATCGGAAAGTAGGGGGGATAGTGGACCTAATGGACTATAACCTGTCATATTCAATTTATTCAGATTTGGTTTTTGGTCCATACAATCCATTCAAAAGAAAATTTTTAAGTCATTTCACTCAAACACATTTGGACTATTTTAGCCCACTGTGTGAGTTGTGCCAATAATCGGAAAGTAGTGGGGGATAGCGGACCTAATGGACTATAACCTGTCATATTCAATTTATTCCGAATAAGTTTTTGGTCCATACAATCCATACAAAAGAAAATTTTTAAGGCATTTAACTCAAACAAATTTTGACTATGTTAGCCCACTGTGGGAGTTGTACCAAAAATCGGAAAGTGGTGGGGGATAGTGGACCTAATGGACTATAACCTGTCATATTCAGTTTATTCGGATATAGTTTTTGGTCCATACAATCCATTCAAAAGAAAATTTTTAAGACATTTCACTCAAACACATTTTGACTATTTTAGCACACTGTGTGAGTTGTGCCAATAATCGGAAAGTGGTGAGGAATAGTGGACCTAATGGACTATAACCTGTCATATTCAGTTTATTCAGAAATAGTTTTTGGTCCATACAATCAATTCAAAAGGAGATTACTAATGCATTTCACTCAAACACATTTTGACTATTTTAGCCCACTGTGTGAGTTGTGCCAAAAATCGGAAAGTAGTGAGGGATAGTGGACCTAATGGACTATAACCTTTCATATTCAATTTATTCGGAAATAGTTTTTGGTCCAAACAATCCATTCAAAAGAAAATTTTTAATTCATTTCACTCAAACACATTTAGACTATTTTAGCCCACTGTGTGAGTTGTGCCAAAAATCGGAAAGTGGTGGGGGATAGTGGACCTAATGGACTATAACCTGTCATATTCAATTTAGTCGGAAATAGTTTTTGGTCCATACAATCCATTCAAAAGAAAATTACTAACGCATTTCACTCACATACATTTTGACTATTTTAGCCCACTGTTTGAGTTGTGCCAAAAATCGGAAAGTAAGGGGGATAGTGGACCTAATGGACCATAACCTGTCATATTCAATTTATTCGGAAATAGTTTTTGGTCCATACAATCCATTCAAAAGAAAATTTTTAAGGCATTTCACTCAAACACATTTTGACTATTTTAGCCCACTGTGTGAGTTGTGCCAAAAATCGGAAAGTGGTGGAGGATAGTGGACCTAATGGACTATAACCTGTCATATTCAATTTATTCGGAGATAGTTTTTGGTCCAAACAATCCATTCAAAAGGAAAGTTTTAAGGCATTTCACTTAAACACATTTTGACTATTTTAGCCCACTGTGTGAGCTGTGCCAAAAGTCGGAAAGTAGGGGGGATAGTGGACCTAATGGACTATAACCTGTCATATTCAGTTTATTCGGAAATAGTTTTTGGTCCATACAATCCATTCAAAAGAAAATTTTTAAGGCATTTCACTCAAACACATTTTGACTATTTTAGCACACTGTGTGAGTTGTGCCAATAATCGGAAAGTAGTGGGGGATAGCGGACCTAATGGACTATAACCTGTCATATTCAATTTATTCAGAATAAGTTTTTGGTCCATACAATCCATACAAAAGAAAATTTTTAAGGCATTTCACTCAAACAAATTTTGACTATGTTAGCCCACTGTGGGATTTCTGCCAAAAATCGGAAAGTGGTGGGGGATAGTGGACCTAATGGACTATAACCTGTCATATTCAGTTTATTCGGATATAGTTTTTGGTCCATACAATCCATTCAAAAGAAAATTTTTAAGGCATTTCACTCAAACACATTTTGACTATTTTAGCACACTGTGTGAGTTGTGCCAATAATCGGAAAGCGGTGAGGAATAGTGGACCTAATGGACTATAACCTGCCATATTCAGTTTATTCAGAAATAGTTTTTGGTCCATACAATCAATTCAAAAGAAGATTACTAATGCATTTCACTCAAACACATTTTGACTATTTTAGCCCACTGTGTGAGTTGTGCCAAAAATCGGAAAGTAGTGAGGGATAGTGGACCTAATGGACTATAACCTGTCATATTCAATTTATTCGGAAATAGTTTTTGGTCCATACAATCCATTCAAAAGAAAATTTTTAAGGCATTTCACTCAAACACATTTTGACTATTTTAGCCCACTGTGTGAGTTGTGCCAAAAATCGGAAAGTGGTGGAGGATAGTGGACCTAATGGACTACCACGTGTCATACTCAGTTTATTCAGATTTAGTTTTTGGTCCATACAATCCATTCAAAAGAAAAGTTTTAAGGCATTTCACTTAAACACATTTTGACTATTTTAGCCCACTGTGTGAGTTGTGCCAATAATCGGAAAGTGGTGAGGGATAGTGGACCTAATGGACTATAACCTGTCATATTCAATTTATTCGGAGATAGTTTTTGGTCCAAACAATCCATTCAAAAGAAAAGTTTTAAGGCATTTCACTTAAACACATTTTGACTATTTTAGCCCACTGTGTGAGCTGTGCCAAAAGTCGGAAAGTAGGGGGGATAGTGGACCTAATGGACTATAACCTGTCATATTCAGTTTATTCGGAAATAGTTTTTGGTCCATACAATCCATTCAAAAGAAAATTTTTAAGGCATTTCACTCAAACACATTTTGACTGTTTTAGCACACTGTGTGAGTTGTGCCAATAATCGGAAAGTGGTGAGGAATAGTGGACCTAATGGACTATAACCTGTCATATTCAGTTTATTCAGAAATAGTTTTTGGTCCATACAATCAATTCAAAAGAAGATTACTAATGCATTTCACTCAAACACACTTTGACTATTTTAGCCCACTGTGTGAGTTGTGCCAAAAATCGGAAAGTAGTGAGGGATAGTGGACCTAATGGACTATAACCTTTCATATTCAATTTATTCGGAAATAGTTTTTGGTCCAAACAATCCATTCAAAAGAAAATTTTTAATTCATTTCACTCAAACACATTTAGACTATTTTAGCCCACTGTGTGAGTTGTGCCAAAAATCGGAAATAAGTGGGAGATAGTGGACCTAATGGACTATAACCTGTCATATTCAGTTTATTCGGAAATAGTTTTTGTCCAAACAATCCATTCAAAAGAAAAGTTTTAAGGCATTTCACTTAAACACATTTTGACTATTTTAGCCCACTGTGTGAGCTGTGCCAAAAGTCGGAAAGTAGGGGGGATAGTGGACCTAATGGACTATAACCTGTCATATTCAGTTTATTCGGAAATAGTTTTTGGTCCATACAATCCATTCAAAAGAAAATTTTTAAGGCATTTCACTCAAACACATTTTGACTATTTTAGCACACTGTGTGAGTTGTGCCAATAATCGGAAAGTAGTGGGGGATAGCGGACCTAATGGACTATAACCTGTCATATTCAATTTATTCAGAATAAGTTTTTGGTCCATACAATCCATACAAAAGAAAATTTTTAAGGCATTTCACTCAAACAAATTTTGACTATGTTAGCCCACTGTGGGAGTTGTGCCAAAAATCGGAAAGTGGTGGGGGATAGTGGACCTAATGGACTATAACCTGTCATATTCAGTTTATTCAGAATAAGTTTTTGGTCCATACAATCAATTCAAAAAAAGATTACTAACGCATTTCACTCAAATACATTTTGACTATTTTAGCCCACTGTTTGAGTTGTGCCAAAAATCGGAAAGTAGGGGGGATAGTGGACCTAATGGACTATAATCTGTCATATTCAGTTTATTCGGAAATAGTTTTTGGTCCATACAATCCATTCAAAAGAAAATGTTTAAGGCATTTCACTCAAACACATTTTGACTATTTTAGCCCACTGTGTGAGCTGTGCCAAAAATCGGAAACTGGTTGAGGATAGTGGGCCTAATGGACTACCACGTGTCATACTCAGTTTATTCAGATTTAGTTTTTGGTCCATACAATCCATTCAAAAGAAAAGTTTTAAGGCATTTCACTTAAACACATTTTGACTATATTAGCCCACTGTTTGAGTTGTGCCAATAATCGGAAAGTGGTGAGGGATAGTGGCCCTAATGGACTATAACCTGTCATATTCAATTTATTCGGAGATAGTTTTTGGTCCAAACAATCCATTCAAAAGAAAAGTTTTAAGGCATTTCACTTAAACACATTTTGACTATTTTAGCCCACTGTGTGAGTTGTGCCAAAAATCAGAAACTGGTTGAGGATAGTGGGCCTAATGGACTACCACGTGTCATACTCAGTTTATTCAGATTTAGTTTTTGGTCCATACAATCCATTCAAAAGAAAAGTTTTAAGGCATTTCACTTAAACACATTTTGACTATATTAGCCCACTGTTTGAGTTGTGCCAATAATCGGAAAGTGGTGAGGGATAGTGACCCTAATGGACTATAACCTGTCATATTCAGTTTATTCGGAAATAGTTTTTGGTCCATACAATCCATTCAAAAGAAAATTTTTAAGGCATTTCACTCAAACACATTTTGATTATTTTAGCCCACTGTGTGAGTTGTGCCAAAAATCGGAAACTGGTTGAGGATAGTGGGCCTAATGGACTACACGTGTCATACTCAGTTTATTCAGATTTAGTTTTTGGTCCATACAATCCATTCAAAAGAAAAGTTTTAAGGCATTTCACTTAAACACATTTTGACTATATTAGCCCACTGTTTGAGTTGTGCCAATAATCGGAAAGTGGTGAGGGATAGTGGCCCTAATGGACTATAACCTGTCATATTCAATTTATTCGGAGATAGTTTTTGGTCCAAACAATCCATTCAAAAGAAAAGTTTTAAGGCATTTCACTTAAACACATTTTGACTATTTTAGCCCACTGTGTGAGTTGTGCCAAAAATCAGAAAGTAGCGAGGGATAGCGGGCCTAATGGACTATAGCCTGTCATATTCAGTTTATTCAGAAATAATTTTTGGTCCATACAATCCATTCAAAAGAAGATTACTAAGGCATTTCACTCATATACATTTTGACTATTTTAGCCCACTGTGTGAGTTGTGCCAAAAATCGGAAAGTAGTGTGTGATAGTAGACTTAATGGGCTATAACATGTCATATTCAACTTATTCGGAAATAGTTTTTGGTCCATACAATCCATTCAAAAGGAAATTTTTAAGGCATTTCACTCAAACACATTTTGTCTATATTAGCCCACTGTTTGAGTTGTGCCAATAATCAGAAAGCGGTGGAATATAGCGGACCTAATGTACTATAACCTGTCATATTCAGTTTATTCGGAAATAGTTTTTGGTCCATACAATCCATTCAAAAGAAGATTACTAAGGCATTTCACTCATATACATTTTGACTATTTTAGCCCACTGTGTGAGTTGTGCCAAAAATCGGAAACTGGTTGAGGATAGTGGGCCTAATGGACTACAACGTGTCATACTCAGTTTATTCAGATTTAGTTTTTGGTCCATACAATCCATTCAAAAGAAAAGTTTTAAGGCATTTCACTTAAACACATTTTGACTATATTAGCCCACTGTTTGAGTTGTGCCAATAATCGGAAAGTGGTGAGGGATAGTGGCCCTTATGGACTATAACCTGTCATATTCAATTTATTCGGAGATAGTTTTTGGTCCAAACAATCCATTCAAAAGAAAAGTTTTAAGGCATTTCACTTAAACACATTTTGACTATTTTAGCCCACTGTGTGAGTTGTGCCAAAAATCAGAAAGTAGTGAGGGATAGCGGGCCTAATGGACTATAGCCTGTCATATTCAGTTTATTCAGTAATAATTTTTGGTCCATACAATCCATTCAAAAGAAGATTACTAAGGCATTTCACTCAAACACATTTTGTCTATATTAGCCCACTGTGTGAGTTGTGCCAAAAATCAGAAACTGGTTGAGGATAGTGGGCCTAATGGACTACCACGTGTCATACTCAGTTTATTCAGATTTAGTTTTTGGTCCATACAATCCATTCAAAAGAAAAGTTTTAAGGCATTTCACTTAAACACATTTTGACTATATTAGCCCACTGTTTGAGTTGTGCCAACAATCGAAAAGTAGTGGGGGATAGCGGACCTAATGGACTATAACCTGTCATATTCAATTTATTCAGAATAAGTTTTTGGTCCATACAATCCATACAAAAGAAAATTTTTAAGGCATTTCACTCAAACACATTTTGACTATTTTAGCACACTGTGTGAGTTGTGCCAATAATCGGAAAGTGGTGGGGAATAGTGGACCTAATGGACTATAGCCTGTCATATTCAGTTTATTCAGAAATAGTTTTTGGTCCATACAATCAATTCAAAAGAAGATTACTAATGCATTTCACTCAAACACATTTTGACTATTTTAGCCCACTGTGTGAGTTGTGCCAAAAATCGGAAAGTAGTGAGGGATAGTGGACCTAATGGACTATAACCTTTCATATTCAATTTATTCGGAAATAGTTTTTGGTCCAAACAATCCATTCAAAAGAAAATTTTTAATTCATTTCACTCAAACACATTTAGACTATTTTAGCCCACTGTGTGAGTTGTGCCAAAAATCGGAAATAAGTGGGGGATAGTGGACCTAGTGGACTATAACCTGTCATATTCAATTTAGTCGGAAATAGTTTATGGTCCATACAATCCATTCAAAAGAAAATTACTAACGCATTTCACTCACATACATTTTGACTATTTTAGCCCACTGTTTGAGTTGTGCCAAAAATCGGAAAGTAAGGGGGATAGTGGACCTAATGGACTATAACCTGTCATATTCAATTTATTCGGAAATAGTTTTTGGTCCATACAATCCATTCAAAAGAAAATTTTTAAGGCATTTCACTCAAACACATTTTGACTATTTTAGCCCACTGTGTGAGTTGTGCCAAAAATCGGAAAGTGGTGGAGAATAGTGGACCTAATGGACTACCACGTGTCATACTCAGTTTATTCAGATTTAGTTTTTGGTCCATACAATCCATTCAAAAGAAAAGTTTTAAGGCATTTCACTTAAACACATTTTGACTATTTTAGCCCACTGTGTGAGTTGTGCCAATAATCGGAAAGTGGTGAGGGATAGTGGACCTAATGGACTATAACCTGTCATATTCAATTTATTCAGAATAAGTTTTTGGTCCATACAATCCATACAAAAGAAAATTTTTAAGGCATTTCACTCAAACAAATTTTGACTATGTTAGCCCACTGTGGGAGTTGTGCCAAAAATCGGAAAGTGGTGGGGGATAGTGGACCTAATGGACTATAACCTGTCATATTCAGTTTATTCGGATATAGTTTTTGGTCCATACAATCCATTCAAAAGAAAATTTTTAAGGCATTTCACTCAAACACATTTTGACTATTTTAGCACACTGTGTGAGTTGTGCCAATAATCGGAAAGTAGTGGGGGATAGCGGACCTAATGGACTATAACCTGTCATATTCAATTTATTCAGAATAAGTTTTTGGTCCATACAATCCATACAAAAGAAAATTTTTAAGGCATTTCACTCAAACAAATTTTGACTATGTTAGCCCACTGTGGGAGTTGTGCCAAAAATCGGAAAGTGGTGGGGGATAGTGGACCTAATGGACTATAACCTGTCATATTCAGTTTATTCGGATATAGTTTTTGGTCCATACAATCCATTCAAAAGAAAATTTTTAAGGCATTTCACTCAAACACATTTTGACTATTTTAGCACACTGTGTGAGTTGTGCCAATAATCGGAAAGTGGTGAGGAATAGTGGACTTAATGGACTATAACCTGTCATATTCAGTTTATTCAGAAATAGTTTTTGGTCCATACAATCAATTCAAAAGAAAATTACTAATGCATTTCACTCAAACACATTTTGACTATTTTAGCCCACTGTGTGAGTTGTGCCAAAAATCGGAAAGTAGTGAGGGATAGTGGACCTAATGGACTATAACCTTTCATATTCAATTTATTCGGAAATAGTTTTTGGTCCAAACAATCCATTCAAAAGAAAATTTTTAATTCATTTCACTCAAACACATTTAGACTATTTTAGCCCACTGTGTGAGTTGTGCCAAAAATCGGAAATAAGCGGGGGATAGTGGACCTAATGGACTATAACCTGTCATATTCAATTTAGTCGGAAATAGTTTTTGGTCCATACAATCCATTCAAAAGAAAATTACTAACGCATTTCACTCACATACATTTTGACTATTTTAGCCCACTGTTTGAGTTGTGCCAAAAATCGGAAAGTAAGGGGGATAGTGGACCTAATGGACTATAACCTGTCATATTCAATTTATTCGGAAATAGTTTTTGGTCCATACAATCCATTCAAAAGAAAATTTTTAAGGCACTTCACTCAAACACATTTTGACTATTTTAGCCCACTGTGTGAGTTGTGCTAAAAATCGGAAAGTGGTGGAGGATAGTGGACCTAATGGACTACCACGTGTCATACTCAGTTTATTCAGATTTAGTTTTTGGTCCATACAATCCATTCAAAAGAAAAGTTTTAAGGCATTTCACTTAAACACATTTTGACTATTTTAGCCCACTGTGTGAGCTGTGCCAAAAGTCGGAAAGTAGGGGGGATAGTGGACATAATGGACTATAACCTGTCATATTCAGTTTATTCGGAAATAGTTTTTGGTCCATACAGTCCATTCAAAAGAAAATTTTTAAGGCATTTCACTCAAACACATTTTGACTATTTTAGCACACTGTGTGAGTTGTGCCAATAATCGGAAAGTAGTGGGGGATAGCGGACCTAATGGACTATAACCTGTCATATTCAATTTATTCAGAATAAGTTTTTGGTCCATACAATCCATACAAAAGAAAATTTTTAAGGCATTTCACTCAAACACATTTTGATTATTTTAGCCCACTGTGTGAGTTGTGCCAAAAATCGGAAACTGGTTGAGGATAGTGGGCCTAATGGACTACACGTGTCATACTCAGTTTATTCAGATTTAGTTTTTGGTCCATACAATCCATTCAAAAGAAAAGTTTTAAGGCATTTCACTTAAACACATTTTGACTATATTAGCCCACTGTTTGAGTTGTGCCAATAATCGGAAAGTGGTGAGGGATAGTGGCCCTAATGGACTATAACCTGTCATATTCAATTTATTCGGAGATAGTTTTAGGTCCAAACAATCCATTCAAAAGAAAAGTTTTAAGGCATTTCACTTAAACACATTTTGACTATTTTAGCCCACTGTGTGAGCTGTGCCAAAAGTCGGAAAGTAGGGGGAATAGTGGACCTAATGGACTATAACCTGTCATATTCAGTTTATTCGGAAATAGTTTTTGGTCCATACAATCCATTCAAAAGAAAATTTTTAAGGCATTTCACTCAAACACATTTTGACTATTTTAGCACACTGTGTGAGTTGTGCCAATAATCGGAAAGTAGTGGGGGATAGCGGACCTAATGGACTATAACCTGTCATATTCAATTTATTCAGAATAAGTTTTTGGTCCATACAATCCATACAAAAGAAAATTTTTAAGGCATTTCACTCAAACAAATTTTGACTATGTTAGCCCACTGTGGGAGTTGTGCCAAAAATCGGAAAGTGGTGGGGGATAGTGGACCTAATGGACTATAAGTTCAGTTTATTCGGATATAGTTTTTGGTCCATACAATCCATTCAAAAGAAAATTTTTAAGGCATTTCACTCAAACACATTTTGACTATTTTAGCACACTGTGTGAGTTGTGCCAATAATCGGAAAGTGGTGAGGAATAGTGGACTTAATGGACTATAACCTGTCATATTCAGTTTATTCAGAAATAGTTTTTGGTCCATACAATCAATTCAAAAGAAAATTACTAATGCATTTCACTCAAACACATTTTGACTATTTTAGCCCACTGTGTGAGTTGTGCCAAAAATCGGAAAGTAGTGAGGGATAGTGGACCTAATGGACTATAACCTTTCATATTCAATTTATTCGGAAATAGTTTTTGGTCCAAACAATCCATTCAAAAGAAAATTTTTAATTCATTTCACTCAAACACATTTAGACTATTTTAGCCCACTGTGTGAGTTGTGCCAAAAATCGGAAATAAGCGGGGGATAGTGGACCTAATGGACTATAACCTGTCATATTCAATTTAGTCGGAAATAGTTTTTGGTCCATACAATCCATTCAAAAGAAAATTACTAACGCATTTCACTCACATACATTTTGACTATTTTAGCCCACTGTTTGAGTTGTGCCAAAAATCGGAAAGTAAGGGGGATAGTGGACCTAATGGACTATAACCTGTCATATTCAACTTATTCGGAAATAGTTTTTGGTCCATACAATCCATTTAAAAGGAAATTTTTAAGGCATTTCACTCAAACACATTTTGTCTATATTAGCCCACTGTGTGAGTTGTGCCAAAAATCAGAAACTGGTTGAGGATAGTGGGCCTAATGGACTACCACGTGTCATACTCAGTTTATTCAGATTTAGTTTTTGGTCCATACAATCCATTCAAAAGAAAAGTTTTAAGGCATTTCACTTAAACACATTTTGACTATATTAGCCCACTGTTTGAGTTGTGGCAATAATCGAAAAGTAGTGGGGGATAGCGGACCTAATGGACTATAACCTGTCATATTCAATTTATTCAGAATAAGTTTTTGGTCCATACAATCCATACAAAAGAAAATTTTTAAGGCATTTCACTCAAACACATTTTGACTATTTTAGCACACTGTGTGAGTTGTGCCAATAATCGGAAAGTGGTGGGGAATAGTGGACCTAATGGACTACCACGTGTCATATTCAGTTTATTCAGAAATAGTTTTTGGTCCATACAATCAATTCAAAAGAAGATTACTAATGCATTTCACTCAAACACATTTTGACTATTTTAGCCCACTGTGTGAGTTGTGCCAAAAATCGGAAAGTAGTGGGGGATAGTGGACCTAATGGACTATAACCTTTCATATTCAATTTATTCGGAAATAGTTTTTGGTCCAAACAATCCATTCAAAAGAAAATTTTTAATTCATTTCACTCAAACACATTTAGACTATTTTAGTCCACTGTTTGAGTTGTGCCAAAAATCGGAAAGCAGTGAGGGATAGTGGACCTAATGGACTATAACCTTTCATATTCAATTTATTCGGAAATAGTTTTTGGTCCATACAATCCATTCAAAAGAAAAGTTTTAAGGCATTTCACTTAAACACATTTTGACTATATTAGCCCACTGTTTGAGTTGTGCCAATAATCGGAAAGTGGTGAGGGATAGTGGCCCTTATGGACTATAACCTGTCATATTCAATTTATTCGGAGATAGTTTTTGGTCCAAACAATCCATTCAAAAGAAAAGTTTTAAGGCATTTCACTTAAACACATTTTGACTATTTTAGCCCACTGTGTGAGTTGTGCCAAAAATCAGAAAGTAGTGAGGGATAGCGGGCCTAATGGACTATAGCCTGTCATATTCAGTTTATTCAGTAATAATTTTTGGTCCATACAATCCATTCAAAAGAAGATTACTAAGGCATTTCACTCATATACATTTTGACTATTTTAGCCCACTGTGTGAGCTGTGCCAAAAATCGGAAAGTAGTGTGTGATAGTAGACTTAATGGGCTATAACATGTCATATTCAACTTATTCGGAAATAGTTTTTGGTCCATACAATCCATTTAAAAGGAAATTTTTAAGGCATTTCACTCAAACACATTTTGTCTATATTAGCCCACTGTGTGAGTTGTGCCAAAAATCAGAAACTGGTTGAGGATAGTGGGCCTAATGGACTACCACGTGTCATACTCAGTTTATTCAGATTTAGTTTTTGGTCCATACAATCTATTCAAAAGAAAAGTTTTAAGGCATTTCACTTAAACACATTTTGACTATATTAGCCCACTGTTTGAGTTGTGGCAATAATCGAAAAGTAGTGGGGGATAGCGGACCTAATGGACTATAACCTGTCATATTCAATTTATTCAGAATAAGTTTTTGGTCCATACAATCCATACAAAAGAAAATTTTTAAGGCATTTTACTCAAACACATTTTGACTATTTTAGCACACTGTGTGAGTTGTGCCAATAATCGGAAAGTGGTGGGGAATAGTGGACCTAATGGACTACCACGTGTCATATTCAGTTTATTCAGAAATAGTTTTTGGTCCATACAATCAATTCAAAAGAAGATTACTAATGCATTTCACTTAAACACATTTTGACTATTTTAGCCCACTGTGTGAGTTGTGCCAATAATCGGAAAGTGGTGAGGGATAGTGGACCTAATGGACTATAATCTGTCATATTCAGTTTATTCAGAATAAGTTTTTGGTCCATACAATCAATTCAAAAAAAGATTACTAACGCATTTCACTCAAATACATTTTGACTATTTTAGCCCACTGTTTGAGTTGTGCCAAAAATCGGAAAGTAGGGGGGATAGTGGACCTAATGGACTATAATCTGTCATATTCAGTTTATTCGGAAATAGTTTTTGGTCCATACAATCCATTCAAAAGAAAATGTTTAAGGCATTTCACTCAAACACATTTTGACTATTTTAGCCCACTGTGTGAGCTGTGCCAAAAATCGGAAACTGGTTGAGGATAGTGGGCCTAATGGACTACCACGTGTCATACTCAGTTTATTCAGATTTAGTTTTTGGTCCATACAATCCATTCAAAAGAAAAGTTTTAAGGCATTTCACTTAAACACATTTTGACTATATTAGCCCACTGTTTGAGTTGTGCCAATAATCGGAAAGTGGTGAGGGATAGTGGCCCTAATGGACTATAACCTGTAGTCGCCGTGGTCTAGTGGTTAGTGTGTTGGCTTACGAAGACGATAGTGCTGGGTTCAAATCTCAGCTCCGACATCTTAAAAAAAAAAAAAGAAATATGAAACAATTATTTCTTTCGCCGACTACCTCTCAGCAGTCTTCTGGCAAAAGCTCTGGGAGTAATTACTTGCCATGAAAAAGCTTCTCAAATCTGTCGTTCGGAGTCGACTTTAAACTGTAGGTCCCGGTACTCATGGGAAAAAATTAACACACACAACATGAGTGCTGCGAGAAGCTAGGCCGTAATCCTGACACAGGGTTGTAATGGCCAATTATGTATGTATGTATGTATGTAACGCATTTCACTCAAATACATTTTGACTATTTTAGTCCACTGTTTGAGTTGTGCCAAAAATCGGAAAGCAGTGAGGGATAGTGGACCTAATGGACTATAACCTTTCATATTCAATTTATTCGGAAATAGTTTTTGGTCCAAACAATCCATTCAAAAGAAAATTTTTAATTCATTTCACTCAAACACATTTAGACTATTTTAGCCCACTGTGTGAGTTGTGCCAAAAATCGGAAAGTGGTGAGGGATAGTGGACCTAATGGACTATAATCTGTCATATTCAGTTTATTCGGAAATAGTTTTTGGTCCATACAATCCGTTCAAAAGGAAATGTTTAAGGCATTTCACTCAAACACATTTTGACTATTTTAGCCTACTGTGTGAGTTGTGCCAATAATCGGAAAGTGGTGGGGGATAGTGGACCTAATGGACTATAACCTGTCATATTCAGTTTATTCAGAATAAGTTTTTGGTCCATACAATCAATTCAAAAAAAGATTACTAACGCATTTCACTCAAATACATTTTGACTATTTTAGCCCACTGTTTGAGTTGTGCCAAAAATCGGAAAGTAGGGGGGATAGTGGACCTAATGTACTATAACCTGTCATATTCAATTTAGTCGGAAATAGTTTTTGGTCCATACAATCCATTCAAAAGAAAATTACTAACGCATTTCACTCACATACATTTTGACTATTTTAGCCCACTGTTTGAGTTGTGCCAAAAATCGGAAAGTAAGGGGGATAGTGGACCTAATGGACTATAATCTGTCATATTCAGTTTATTCGGAAATAGTTTTTGGTCCATACAATCCGTTCAAAAGGAAATGTTTAAGGCATTTCACTCAAACACATTTTGACTATTTTAGCCTACTGTGTGAGTTGTGCCAATAATCGGAAAGTGGTGAGGGATAGTGGACCTAATGGACTATAACCTGTCATATTCAGTTTATTCAGAATAAGTTTTTGGTCCATACAATCAATTCAAAAAAAGATTACTAACGCATTTCACTCAAATACATTTTGACTATTTTAGTCCACTGTTTGAGTTGTGCCAAAAATCGGAAAGCAGTGAGGGATAGTGGACCTAATGGACTATAACCTTTCATATTCAATTTATTCGGAAATAGTTTTTGGTCCAAACAATCCATTCAAAAGAAAATTTTTAATTCATTTCACTCAAACACATTTAGACTATTTTAGCCCACTGTGTGAGTTGTGCCAAAAATCGGAAAGTGGTGAGGGATAGTGGACCTAATGGACTATAATCTGTCATATTCAGTTTATTCGGAAATAGTTTTTGGTCCATACAATCCGTTCAAAAGGAAATGTTTAAGGCATTTCACTCAAACACATTTTGACTATTTTAGCCTACTGTGTGAGTTGTGCCAATAATCGGAAAGTGGTGGGGGATAGTGGACCTAATGGACTATAACCTGTCATATTCAGTTTATTCAGAATAAGTTTTTGGTCCATACAATCAATTCAAAAAAAGATTACTAACGCATTTCACTCAAATACATTTTGACTATTTTAGCCCACTGTTTGAGTTGTGCCAAAAATCGGAAAGTAGGGGGGATAGTGGACCTAATGTACTATAACCTGTCATATTCAATTTAGTCGGAAATAGTTTTTGGTCCATACAATCCATTCAAAAGAAAATTACTAACGCATTTCACTCACATACATTTTGACTATTTTAGCCCACTGTTTGAGTTGTGCCAAAAATCGGAAAGTAAGGGGGATAGTGGACCTAATGGACTATAACCTGTCATATTCAATTTATTCGGAAATAGTTTTTGGTCCATACAATCCATTCAAAAGAAAATTTTTAAGGCACTTCACTCAAACACATTTTGACTATTTTAGCCCACTGTGTTAGTTGTGCTAAAAATCGGAAAGTGGTGGAGGATAGTGGACCTAATGGACTACCACGTGTCATACTCAGTTTATTCAGATTTAGTTTTTGGTCCATACAATCCATTCAAAAGAAAAGTTTTAAGGCATTTCACTTAAACACATTTTGACTATTTTAGCCCACTGTGTGAGTTGTGCTAATAATCGGAAAGTGGTGAGGGATAGTGGGCCTAATGGACTATAACCTGTCATATTCAATTTATTCGGAGATAGTTTTTGGTCCAAACAATCCATTCAAAAGAAAAGTTTTAAGGCATTTCACTTAAACACATTTTGACTATTTTAGCCCACTGTGTGAGCTGTGCCAAAAGTCGGAAAGTAGGGGGGATAGTGGACATAATGGACTATAACCTGTCATATTCAGTTTATTCGGAAATAGTTTTTGGTCCATACAATCCATTCAAAAGAAAATTTTTAAGGCATTTCACTCAAACACATTTTGACTATTTTAGCCTACTGTGTGAGTTGTGCCAATAATCGGAAAGTGGTGAGGGATAGTGGACCTAATGGACTATAACCTGTCATATTCAGTTTATTTAGAATAAGTTTTTGGTCCATACAATCAATTCAAAAAAAGATTACTAACGCATTTCACTCAAACACATTTTGACTATTTTAGCCCACTGTTTGAGTTGTGCCAAAAATCGGAAAGTAGGGGGGATAGTGGACCTAATGGACTATAATCTGTCATATTCAGTTTATTCGGAAATAGTTTTTGGTCCATACAATCCATTCAAAAGAAAATTTTTAAGGCATTTCACTTAAACACATTTTGACTATTTTAGCCCACTGTGTGAGCTGTGCCAAAAATCGGAAACCGGTTGAGGATAGTGGGCCTAATGGACTACCACGTGTCATACTCAGTTTATTCAGACTTAGTTTTTGGTCCATACAATCCATTCAAAAGAAAAGTTTTAAGGCATTTCACTTAAACACATTTTGACTATATTAGCCCACTGTTTGAGTTGTGCCAATAATCGGAAAGTGGTGAGGGATAGTGGCCCTAATGGACTATAACCTGTCATATTCAATTTATTCGGAGATAGTTTTTGGTCCAAACAATCCATTCAAAAGAAAAGTTTTAAGGCATTTCACTTAAACACATTTTGACTATTTTAGCCCACTGTGTGAGTTGTGCCAAAAATCAGAAACTGGTTGAGGATAGTGGGCCTAATGGACTACCACGTGTCATACTCAGTTTATTCAGATTTAGTTTTTGGTCCATACAATCCATTCAAAAGAAAAGTTTTAAGGCATTTCACTTAAACACATTTTGACTATATTAGCCCACTGTTTGAGTTGTGCCAATAATCGGAAAGTGGTGAGGGATAGTGGCCCTAATGGACTATAACCTGTCATATTCAGTTTATTCGGAAATAGTTTTTGGTCCATACAATCCATTCAAAAGAAAATTTTTAAGGCATTTCACTCAAACACATTTTGATTATTTTAGCCCACTGTGTGAGTTGTGCCAAAAATCGGAAACTGGTTGAGGATAGTGGGCCTAATGGACTATAACCTGTCATATTCAGTTTATTCAGATTTAGTTTTTGGTCCATACAATCCATTCAAAAGAAAAGTTTTAAGGCATTTCACTTAAACACATTTTGACTATATTAGCCCACTGTTTGAGTTGTGCCAATAATCGGAAAGTGGTGAGGGATAGTGGCCCTTATGGACTATAACCTGTCATATTCAATTTATTCGGAGATAGTTTTTGGTCCAAACAATCCATTCAAAAGAAAAGTTTTAAGGCATTTCACTTAAACACATTTTGACTATTTTAGCCCACTGTGTGAGTTGTGCCAAAAATCAGAAAGTAGTGAGGGATAGCGGGCCTAATGGACTATAGCCTGTCATATTCAGTTTATTCAGTAATAATTTTTGGTCCATACAATCCATTCAAAAGAAGATTACTAAGGCATTTCACTCATATACATTTTGACTATTTTAGCCCACTGTGTGAGTTGTGCCAAAAATCGGAAAGTAGTGGGGGATAGTGGACCTAATGGACTATAACCTGTCATATTCAGTTTATTCGGATATAGTTTTTGGTCCATACAATCCATTCAAAAGAAAATTTTTAAGTCATTTCACTCAAACACATTTTGACTATTTTAGCCCACTGTGTGAGTTGTGCCAATAATCGGAAAGTGGTGGGGGATAGCGGACCTAATGGACTATAACCTGTCATATTCAGTTTATTCAGAAATAGTTTTTGGTCCATACAATCAATTCAAAAGAAGATTACTAATGCATTTCACTCAAACACATTTTGACTATTTTAGCCCACTGTGTGAGTTGTGCTAAAAATCGGAAAGCAGTGAGGGATAGTGGACCTAATGGACTATAACCTTTCATATTCAATTTATTCGGAAATAGTTTTTGGTCCAAACAATCCATTCAAAAGAAAATTTTTAATTCATTTCACTCAAACACATTTAGACTATTTTAGCCCACTGTGTGAGTTGTGCCAAAAATCGGAAAGTGGTGGGGGATAGTGGACCTAATGGACTATAATCTGTCATATTCAGTTTATTCGGAAATAGTTTTTGGTCCATACAATCCGTTCAAAAGGAAATGTTTAAGGCATTTCACTCAAACACATTTTGACTATTTTAGCCTACTGTGTGAGTTGTGCCAATAATCGGAAAGTGGCGAGGGATAGTGGACCTAATGTACTATAACCTGTCATATTCAGTTTATTCAGAATAAGTTTTTGGTCCATACAATCAATTCAAAAAAAGATTACTAACGCATTTCACTCAAATACATTTTGACTATTTTAGTCCACTGTTTGAGTTGTGCCAAAAATCGGAAAGCAGTGAGGGATAGTGGACCTAATGGACTATAACCTTTCATATTCAATTTATTCGGAAATAGTTTTTGGTCCAAACAATCCATTCAAAAGAAAATTTTTAATTCATTTCACTCAAACACATTTAGACTATTTTAGCCCACTGTGTGAGTTGTGCCAAAAATCGGAAAGTGGTGAGGGATAGTGGACCTAATGGACTATAATCTGTCATATTCAGTTTATTCGGAAATAGTTTTTGGTCCATACAATCCGTTCAAAAGGAAATGTTTAAGGCATTTCACTCAAACACATTTTGACTATTTTAGCCTACTGTGTGAGTTGTGCCAATAATCGGAAAGTGGTGAGGGATAGTGGACCTAATGGACTATAACCTGTCATATTCAGTTTATTCGGAAATAGTTTTTGGTCCATACAATCCATTCAAAAGAAAATTTTTAAGGCATTTCACTCAAACACATTTTGATTATTTTAGCCCACTGTGTGAGTTGTGCCAAAAATCGGAAACTGGTTGAGGATAGTGGGCCTAATGGACTACCACGTGTCATACTCAGTTTATTCAGATTTAGTTTTTGGTCCATACAATCCATTCAAAAGAAAAGTTTTAAGGCATTTCACTTAAACACATTTTGACTATATTAGCCCACTGTTTGAGTTGTGCCAATAATCGGAAAGTGGTGAGGGATAGTGGCCCTTATGGACTATAACCTGTCATATTCAATTTATTCGGAGATAGTTTTTGGTCCAAACAATCCATTCAAAAGAAAAGTTTTAAGGCATTTCACTTAAACACATTTTGACTATTTTAGCCCACTGTGTGAGTTGTGCCAAAAATCAGAAAGTAGTGAGGGATAGCGGGCCTAATGGACTATAGCCTGTCATATTCAGTTTATTCAGTAATAATTTTTGGTCCATACAATCCATTCAAAAGAAGATTACTAAGGCATTTCACTCATATACATTTTGACTATTTTAGCCCACTGTGTGAGTTGTGCCAAAAATCGGAAAGTAGTGGGGGATAGTGGACCTAATGGACTATAATCTGTCATATTCAGTTTATTCGGAAATAGTTTTTGGTCCATACAATCCGTTCAAAAGGAAATGTTTAAGGCATTTCACTCAAACACATTTTGACTATTTTAGCCTACTGTGTGAGTTGTGCCAATAATCGGAAAGTGGTGGGGGATAGTGGACCTAATGGACTATAACCTGTCATATTCAGTTTATTCAGAATAAGTTTTTGGTCCATACAATCAATTCAAAAAAAGATTACTAACGCATTTCACTCAAATACATTTTGACTATTTTAGCCCACTGTTTGAGTTGTGCCAAAAATCGGAAAGTAGGGGGGATAGTGGACCTAATGTACTATAACCTGTCATATTCAATTTAGTCGGAAATAGTTTTTGGTCCATACAATCCATTCAAAAGAAAATTACTAACGCATTTCACTCACATACATTTTGACTATTTTAGCCCACTGTTTGAGTTGTGCCAAAAATCGGAAAGTAAGGGGGATAGTGGACCTAATGGACTATAACCTGTCATATTCAATTTATTCGGAAATAGTTTTTGGTCCATACAATCCATTCAAAAGAAAATTTTTAAGGCACTTCACTCAAACACATTTTGACTATTTTAGCCCACTGTGTTAGTTGTGCTAAAAATCGGAAAGTGGTGGAGGATAGTGGACCTAATGGACTACCACGTGTCATACTCAGTTTATTCAGATTTAGTTTTTGGTCCATACAATCCATTCAAAAGAAAAGTTTTAAGGCATTTCACTTAAACACATTTTGACTATTTTAGCCCACTGTGTGAGTTGTGCTAATAATCGGAAAGTGGTGAGGGATAGTGGGCCTAATGGACTATAACCTGTCATATTCAATTTATTCGGAGATAGTTTTTGGTCCAAACAATCCATTCAAAAGAAAAGTTTTAAGGCATTTCACTTAAACACATTTTGACTATTTTAGCCCACTGTGTGAGCTGTGCCAAAAGTCGGAAAGTAGGGGGGATAGTGGACATAATGGACTATAACCTGTCATATTCAGTTTATTCGGAAATAGTTTTTGGTCCATACAATCCATTCAAAAGAAAATTTTTAAGGCATTTCACTCAAACACATTTTGACTATTTTAGCCTACTGTGTGAGTTGTGCCAATAATCGGAAAGTGGTGAGGGATAGTGGACCTAATGGACTATAACCTGTCATATTCAGTTTATTTAGAATAAGTTTTTGGTCCATACAATCAATTCAAAAAAAGATTACTAACGCATTTCACTCAAACACATTTTGACTATTTTAGCCCACTGTTTGAGTTGTGCCAAAAATCGGAAAGTAGGGGGGATAGTGGACCTAATGGACTATAATCTGTCATATTCAGTTTATTCGGAAATAGTTTTTGGTCCATACAATCCATTCAAAAGAAAATTTTTAAGGCATTTCACTTAAACACATTTTGACTATTTTAGCCCACTGTGTGAGCTGTGCCAAAAATCGGAAACCGGTTGAGGATAGTGGGCCTAATGGACTACCACGTGTCATACTCAGTTTATTCAGACTTAGTTTTTGGTCCATACAATCCATTCAAAAGAAAAGTTTTAAGGCATTTCACTTAAACACATTTTGACTATATTAGCCCACTGTTTGAGTTGTGCCAATAATCGGAAAGTGGTGAGGGATAGTGGCCCTAATGGACTATAACCTGTCATATTCAATTTATTCGGAGATAGTTTTTGGTCCAAACAATCCATTCAAAAGAAAAGTTTTAAGGCATTTCACTTAAACACATTTTGACTATTTTAGCCCACTGTGTGAGTTGTGCCAAAAATCAGAAACAGGTTGAGGATAGTGGGCCTAATGGACTACCACGTGTCATACTCAGTTTATTCAGATTTAGTTTTTGGTCCATACAATCCATTCAAAAGAAAAGTTTTAAGGCATTTCACTTAAACACATTTTGACTATATTAGCCCACTGTTTGAGTTGTGCCAATAATCGGAAAGTGGTGAGGGATAGTGGCCCTAATGGACTATAACCTGTCATATTCAGTTTATTCGGAAATAGTTTTTGGTCCATACAATCCATTCAAAAGAAAATTTTTAAGGCATTTCACTCAAACACATTTTGATTATTTTAGCCCACTGTGTGAGTTGTGCCAAAAATCGGAAACTGGTTGAGGATAGTGGGCCTAATGGACTACCACGTGTCATACTCAGTTTATTCAGATTTAGTTTTTGGTCCATACAATCCATTCAAAAGAAAAGTTTTAAGGCATTTCACTTAAACACATTTTGACTATATTAGCCCACTGTTTGAGTTGTGCCAATAATCGGAAAGTGGTGAGGGATAGTGGCCCTTATGGACTATAACCTGTCATATTCAATTTATTCGGAGATAGTTTTTGGTCCAAACAATCCATTCAAAAGGAAAGTTTTAAGGCATTTCACTTAAACACATTTTGACTATTTTAGCCCACTGTGTGAGTTGTGCCAAAAATCAGAAAGTAGTGAGGGATAGCGGGCCTAATGGACTATAGCCTGTCATATTCAGTTTATTCAGTAATAATTTTTGGTCCATACAATCCATTCAAAAGAAGATTACTAAGGCATTTCACTCATATACATTTTGACTATTTTAGCCCACTGTGTGAGTTGTGCCAAAAATCGGAAAGTAGTGGGGGATAGTGGACCTAATGGACTATAACCTGTCATATTCAGTTTATTCGGCTATAGTTTTTGGTCCATACAATCCATTCAAAAGAAAATTTTTAAGTCATTTCACTCAAACACATTTTGACTATTTTAGCCCACTGTGTGAGTTGTGCCAATAATCGGAAAGTGGTGGGGGATAGCGGACCTAATGGACTATAACCTGTCATATTCAGTTTATTCAGAAATAGTTTTTGGTCCATACAATCAATTCAAAAGAAGATTACTAATGCATTTCACTCAAACACATTTTGACTATTTTAGCCCACTGTGTGAGTTGTGCTAAAAATCGGAAAGCAGTGAGGGATAGTGGACCTAATGGACTATAACCTTTCATATTCAATTTATTCGGAAATAGTTTTTGGTCCAAACAATCCATTCAAAAGAAAATTTTTAATTCATTTCACTCAAACACATTTAGACTATTTTAGCCCACTGTGTGAGTTGTGCCAAAAATCGGAAAGTGGTGGGGGATAGTGGACCTAATGGACTATAATCTGTCATATTCAGTTTATTCGGAAATAGTTTTTGGTCCATACAATCCGGTCCAAAGGAAATGTTTAAGGCATTTCACTCAAACACATTTTGACTATTTTAGCCTACTGTGTGAGTTGTGCCAATAATCGGAAAGTGGTGAGGGATAGTGGACCTAATGGACTATAACCTGTCATATTCAGTTTATTCAGAATAAGTTTTTGGTCCATACAATCAATTCAAAAAAAGATTACTAACGCATTTCACTCAAATACATTTTGACTATTTTAGTCCACTGTTTGAGTTGTGCCAAAAATCGGAAAGCAGTGAGGGATAGTGGACCTAATGGACTATAACCTTTCATATTCAATTTATTCGGAAATAGTTTTTGGTCCAAACAATCCATTCAAAAGAAAATTTTTAATTCATTTCACTCAAACACATTTAGACTATTTTAGCCCACTGTGTGAGTTGTGCCAAAAATCGGAAAGTGGTGAGGGATAGTGGACCTAATGGACTATAATCTGTCATATTCAGTTTATTCGGAAATAGTTTTTGGTCCATACAATCCGTTCAAAAGGAAATGTTTAAGGCATTTCACTCAAACACATTTTGACTATTTTAGCCTACTGTGTGAGTTGTGCCAATAATCGGAAAGTGGTGAGGGATAGTGGACCTAATGGACTATAACCTGTCATATTCAGTTTATTCAGAATAAGTTTTTGGTCCATACAATCAATTCAAAAAAAGATTACTAACGCATTTCACTCAAATACATTTTGACTATTTTAGCCCACTGTTTGAGTTGTGCCAAAAATCGGAAAGTAGGGGGGATAGTGGACCTAATGGACTATAACCTGTCATATTCAATTTAGTCGGAAATAGTTTTTGGTCCATACAATCCATTCAAAAGAAAATTACTAACGCATTTCACTCACATACATTTTGACTATTTTAGCCCACTGTTTGAGTTGTGCCAAAAATCGGAAAGTAAGAGGGATAGTGGACCTAATGGACTATAACCTGTCATATTCAATTTATTCGGAAATAGTTTTTGGTCCATACAATCCATTCAAAAGAAAATTTTTAAGGCACTTCACTCAAACACATTTTGACTATTTTAGCCCACTGTGTTAGTTGTGCTAAAAATCGGAAAGTGGTGGAGGATAGTGGACCTAATGGACTACCACGTGTCATACTCAGTTTATTCAGATTTAGTTTTTGGTCCATACAATCCATTCAAAAGAAAAGTTTTAAGGCATTTCACTTAAACACATTTTGACTATTTTAGCCCACTGTGTGAGTTGTGCTAATAATCGGAAAGTGGTGAGGGATAGTGGGCCTAATGGACTATAACCTGTCATATTCAATTTATTCGGAGATAGTTTTTGGTCCAAACAATCCATTCAAAAGAAAAGTTTTAAGGCATTTCACTTAAACACATTTTGACTATTTTAGCCCACTGTGTGAGCTGTGCCAAAAGTCGGAAAGTAGGGGGGATAGTGGACATAATGGACTATAACCTGTCATATTCAGTTTATTCGGAAATAGTTTTTGATCCATACAATCCATTCAAAAGAAAATTTTTAAGTCATTTCACTCAAACACATTTTGACTATTTTAGCCTACTGTGTGAGTTGTGCCAATAATCGGAAAGTGGTGAGGGATAGTGGACCTAATGGACTATAACCTGTCATATTCAGTTTATTAAGAATAAGTTTTTGGTCCATACAATCAATTCAAAAAAAGATTACTAACGCATTTCACTCAAACACATTTTGACTATTTTAGCCCACTGTTTGAGTTGTGCCAAAAATCGGAAAGTAGGGGGGATAGTGGACCTAATGGACTATAATCTGTCATATTCAGTTTATTCGGAAATAGTTTTTGGTCCATACAATCCATTCAAAAGAAAATTTTTAAGGCATTTCACTTAAACACATTTTGACTATTTTAGCCCACTGTGTGAGCTGTGCCAAAAATCGGAAACCGGTTGAGGATAGTGGGCCTAATGGACTACCACGTGTCATACTCAGTTTATTCAGACTTAGTTTTTGGTCCATACAATCCATTCAAAAGAAAAGTTTTAAGGCATTTCACTTAAACACATTTTGACTATATTAGCCCACTGTTTGAGTTGTGCCAATAATCGGAAAGTGGTGAGGGATAGTGGCCCTAATGGACTATAACCTGTCATATTCAATTTATTCGGAGATAGTTTTTGGTCCAAACAATCCATTCAAAAGAAAAGTTTTAAGGCATTTCACTTAAACACATTTTGACTATTTTAGCCCACTGTGTGAGTTGTGCCAAAAATCAGAAACCGGTTGAGGATAGTGGGCCTAATGGACTACCACGTGTCATACTCAGTTTATTCAGATTTAGTTTTTGGTCCATACAATCCATTCAAAAGAAAAGTTTTAAGGCATTTCACTTAAACACATTTTGACTATATTAGCCCACTGTTTGAGTTGTGCCAATAATCGGAAAGTGGTGAGGGATAGTGGCCCTAATGGACTATAACCTGTCATATTCAGTTTATTCGGAAATAGTTTTTGGTCCATACAATCCATTCAAAAGAAAATTTTTAAGGCATTTCACTCAAACACATTTTGATTATTTTAGCCCACTGTGTGAGTTGTGCCAAAAATCGGAAACTGGTTGAGGATAGTGGGCCTAATGGACTACCACGTGTCATACTCAGTTTATTCAGATTTAGTTTTTGGTCCATACAATCCATTCAAAAGAAAAGTTTTAAGGCATTTCACTTAAACACATTTTGACTATATTAGCCCACTGTTTGAGTTGTGCCAATAATCGGAAAGTGGTGAGGGATAGTGGCCCTTATGGACTATAACCTGTCATATTCAATTTATTCGGAGATAGTTTTTGGTCCAAACAATCCATTCAAAAGAAAAGTTTTAAGGCATTTCACTTAAACACATTTTGACTATTTTAGCCCACTGTGTGAGTTGTGCCAAAAATCAGAAAGTAGTGAGGGATAGCGGGCCTAATGGACTATAGCCTGTCATATTCAGTTTATTCAGTAATAGTTTTTGGTCCATACAATCCATTCAAAAGAAAATTTTTAAGTCATTTCACTCAAACACATTTTGACTATTTTAGCCCACTGTGTGAGTTGTGCCAATAATCGGAAAGTGGTGGGGGATAGCGGACCTAATGGACTATAACCTGTCATATTCAGTTTATTCAGAAATAGTTTTTGGTCCATACAATCAATTCAAAAGAAGATTACTAATGCATTTCACTCAAACACATTTTGACTATTTTAGCCCACTGTGTGAGTTGTGCTAAAAATCGGAAAGCAGTGAGGGATAGTGGACCTAATGGACTATAACCTTTCATATTCAATTTATTCGGAAATAGTTTTTGGTCCAAACAATCCATTCAAAAGAAAATTTTTAATTCATTTCACTCAAACACATTTAGACTATTTTAGCCCACTGTGTGAGTTGTGCCAAAAATCGGAAAGTGGTGGGGGATAGTGGACCTAATGGACTATAATCTGTCATATTCAGTTTATTCGGAAATAGTTTTTGGTCCATACAATCCGTTCAAAAGGAAATGTTTAAGGCATTTCACTCAAACACATTTTGACTATTTTAGCCTACTGTGTGAGTTGTGCCAATAATCGGAAAGTGGTGAGGGATAGTGGACCTAATGGACTATAACCTGTCATATTCAGTTTATTCAGAATAAGTTTTTGGTCCATACAATCAATTCAAAAAAAGATTACTAACGCATTTCACTCAAATACATTTTGACTATTTTAGTCCACTGTTTGAGTTGTGCCAAAAATCGGAAAGCAGTGAGGGATAGTGGACCTAATGGACTATAACCTTTCATATTCAATTTATTCGGAAATAGTTTTTGGTCCAAACAATCCATTCAAAAGAAAATTTTTAATTCATTTCACTCAAACACATTTAGACTATTTTAGCCCACTGTGTGAGTTGTGCCAAAAATCGGAAAGTGGTGAGGGATAGTGGACCTAATGGACTATAACCTTTCATATTCAATTTATTCGGAAATAGTTTTTGGTCCATACAATCCATTCAAAAGAAAATTTTTAAGGCATTTCACTTAAACACATTTTGACTATTTTAGCCCACTGTGTGAGCTGTGCCAAAAATCGGAAACCGGTTGAGGATAGTGGGCCTAATGGACTACCACGTGTCATACTCAGTTTATTCAGACTTAGTTTTTGGTCCATACAATCCATTCAAAAGAAAAGTTTTAAGGCATTTCACTTAAACACATTTTGACTATATTAGCCCACTGTTTGAGTTGTGCCAATAATCGGAAAGTGGTGAGGGATAGTGGCCCTAATGGACTATAACCTGTCATATTCAATTTATTCGGAGATAGTTTTTGGTCCAAACAATCCATTCAAAAGAAAAGTTTTAAGGCATTTCACTTAAACACATTTTGACTATTTTAGCCCACTGTGTGAGTTGTGCCAAAAATCAGAAACCGGTTGAGGATAGTGGGCCTAATGGACTACCACGTGTCATACTCAGTTTATTCAGATTTAGTTTTTGGTCCATACAATCCATTCAAAAGAAAAGTTTTAAGGCATTTCACTTAAACACATTTTGACTATATTAGCCCACTGTTTGAGTTGTGCCAATAATCGGAAAGTGGTGAGGGATAGTGGCCCTAATGGACTATAACCTGTCATATTCAGTTTATTCGGAAATAGTTTTTGGTCCATACAATCCATTCAAAAGAAAATTTTTAAGGCATTTCACTCAAACACATTTTGATTATTTTAGCCCACTGTGTGAGTTGTGCCAAAAATCGGAAACTGGTTGAGGATAGTGGGCCTAATGGACTACCACGTGTCATACTCAGTTTATTCAGATTTAGTTTTTGGTCCATACAATCCATTCAAAAGAAAAGTTTTAAGGCATTTCACTTAAACACATTTTGACTATATTAGCCCACTGTTTGAGTTGTGCCAATAATCGGAAAGTGGTGAGGGATAGTGGCCCTTATGGACTATAACCTGTCATATTCAATTTATTCGGAGATAGTTTTTGGTCCAAACAATCCATTCAAAAGAAAAGTTTTAAGGCATTTCACTTAAACACATTTTGACTATTTTAGCCCACTGTGTGAGTTGTGCCAAAAATCAGAAAGTAGTGAGGGATAGCGGGCCTAATGGACTATAGCCTGTCATATTCAGTTTATTCAGTAATAGTTTTTGGTCCATACAATCCATTCAAAAGAAAATTTTTAAGTCATTTCACTCAAACACATTTTGACTATTTTAGCCCACTGTGTGAGTTGTGCCAATAATCGGAAAGTGGTGGGGGATAGCGGACCTAATGGACCATAACCTGTCATATTCAGTTTATTCAGAAATAGTTTTTGGTCCATACAATCAATTCAAAAGAAGATTACTAATGCATTTCACTCAAACACATTTTGACTATTTTAGCCCACTGTGTGAGTTGTGCTAAAAATCGGAAAGCAGTGAGGGATAGTGGACCTAATGGACTATAACCTTTCATATTCAATTTATTCGGAAATAGTTTTTGGTCCAAACAATCCATTCAAAAGAAAATTTTTAATTCATTTCACTCAAACACATTTAGACTATTTTAGCCCACTGTGTGAGTTGTGCCAAAAATCGGAAAGTGGTGGGGGATAGTGGACCTAATGGACTATAATCTGTCATATTCAGTTTATTCGGAAATAGTTTTTGGTCCATACAATCCGTTCAAAAGGAAATGTTTAAGGCATTTCACTCAAACACATTTTGACTATTTTAGCCTACTGTGTGAGTTGTGCCAATAATCGGAAAGTGGTGAGGGATAGTGGACCTAATGGACTATAACCTGTCATATTCAGTTTATTCAGAATAAGTTTTTGGTCCATACAATCAATTCAAAAAAAGATTACTAACGCATTTCACTCAAATACATTTTGACTATTTTAGTCCACTGTTTGAGTTGTGCCAAAAATCGGAAAGCAGTGAGGGATAGTGGACCTAATGGACTATAACCTTTCATATTCAATTTATTCGGAAATAGTTTTTGGTCCAAACAATCCATTCAAAAGAAAATTTTTAATTCATTTCACTCAAACACATTTAGACTATTTTAGCCCACTGTGTGAGTTGTGCCAAAAATCGGAAAGTGGTGAGGGATAGTGGACCTAATGGACTATAATCTGTCATATTCAGTTTATTCGGAAATAGTTTTTGGTCCATACAATCCGTTCAAAAGGAAATGTTTAAGGCATTTCACTCAAACACATTTTGACTATTTTAGCCTACTGTGTGAGTTGTGCCAATAATCGGAAAGTGGTGAGGGATAGTGGACCTAATGGACTATAACCTGTCATATTCAGTTTATTCAGAATAAGTTTTTGGTCCATACAATCAATTCAAAAAAACATTACTAACGCATTTCACTCAAATACATTTTGACTATTTTAGCCCACTGTTTGAGTTGTGCCAAAAATCGGAAAGTAGGGGGGATAGTGGACCTAATGGACTATAACCTGTCATATTCAATTTAGTCGGAAATAGTTTTTGGTCCATACAATCCATTCAAAAGGAAATTACTAACGCATTTCACTCACATACATTTTGACTATTTTAGCCCACTGTTTGAGTTGTGCCAAAAATCGGAAAGTAAGGGGGATAGTGGACCTAATGGACTATAACCTGTCATATTCAATTTATTCGGAAATAGTTTTTGGTCCATACAATCCATTCAAAAGAAAATTTTTAAGGCACTTCACTCAAACACATTTTGACTATTTTAGCCCACTGTGTTAGTTGTGCTAAAAATCGGAAAGTGGTGGAGGATAGTGGACCTAATGGACTACCACGTGTCATACTCAGTTTATTCAGATTTAGTTTTTGGTCCATACAATCCATTCAAAAGAAAAGTTTTAAGGCATTTCACTTAAACACATTTTGACTATTTTAGCCCACTGTGTGAGTTGTGCTAATAATCGGAAAGTGGTGAGGGATAGTGGGCCTAATGGACTATAACCTGTCATATTCAATTTATTCGGAGATAGTTTTTGGTCCAAACAATCCATTCAAAAGAAAAGTTTTAAGGCATTTCACTTAAACACATTTTGACTATTTTAGCCCACTGTGTGAGCTGTGCCAAAAGTCGGAAAGTAGGGGGGATAGTGGACATAATGGACTATAACCTGTCATATTCAGTTTATTCGGAAATAGTTTTTGGTCCATACAATCCATTCAAAAGAAAATTTTTAAGGCATTTCACTCAAACACATTTTGACTATTTTAGCCTACTGTGTGAGTTGTGCCAATAATCGGAAAGTGGTGAGGGATAGTGGACCTAATGGACTATAACCTGTCATATTCAGTTTATTTAGAATAAGTTTTTGGTCCATACAATCAATTCAAAAAAAGATTACTAACGCATTTCACTCAAACACATTTTGACTATTTTAGCCCACTGTTTGAGTTGTGCCAAAAATCGGAAAGTAGGGGGGATAGTGGACCTAATGGACTATAATCTGTCATATTCAGTTTATTCGGAAATAGTTTTTGGTCCATACAATCCATTCAAAAGAAAATTTTTAAGGCATTTCACTTAAACACATTTTGACTATTTTAGCCCACTGTGTGAGCTGTGCCAAAAATCGGAAACCGGTTGAGGATAGTGGGCCTAATGGACTACCACGTGTCATACTCAGTTTATTCAGACTTAGTTTTTGGTCCATACAATCCATTCAAAAGAAAAGTTTTAAGGCATTTCACTTAAACACATTTTGACTATATTAGCCCACTGTTTGAGTTGTGCCAATAATCGGAAAGTGGTGAGGGATAGTGGCCCTAATGGACTATAACCTGTCATATTCAATTTATTCGGAGATAGTTTTTGGTCCAAACAATCCATTCAAAAGAAAAGTTTTAAGGCATTTCACTTAAACACATTTTGACTATTTTAGCCCACTGTGTGAGTTGTGCCAAAAATCAGAAACTGGTTGAGGATAGTGGGCCTAATGGACTACCACGTGTCATACTCAGTTTATTCAGATTTAGTTTTTGGTCCATACAATCCATTCAAAAGAAAAGTTTTAAGGCATTTCACTTAAACACATTTTGACTATATTAGCCCACTGTTTGAGTTGTGCCAATAATCGGAAAGTGGTGAGGGATAGTGGCCCTAATGGACTATAACCTGTCATATTCAGTTTATTCGGAAATAGTTTTTGGTCCATACAATCCATTCAAAAGAAAATTTTTAAGGCATTTCACTCAAACACATTTTGATTATTTTAGCCCACTGTGTGAGTTGTGCCAAAAATCGGAAACTGGTTGAGGATAGTGGGCCTAATGGACTACCACGTGTCATACTCAGTTTATTCAGATTTAGTTTTTGGTCCATACAATCCATTCAAAAGAAAAGTTTTAAGGCATTTCACTTAAACACATTTTGACTATATTAGCCCACTGTTTGAGTTGTGCCAATAATCGGAAAGTGGTGAGGGATAGTGGCCCTTATGGACTATAACCTGTCATATTCAATTTATTCGGAGATAGTTTTTGGTCCAAACAATCCATTCAAAAGAAAAGTTTTAAGGCATTTCACTTAAACACATTTTGACTATTTTAGCCCACTGTGTGAGTTGTGCCAAAAATCAGAAAGTAGTGAGGGATAGCGGGCCTAATGGACTATAGCCTGTCATATTCAGTTTATTCAGTAATAATTTTTGGTCCATACAATCCATTCAAAAGAAGATTACTAAGGCATTTCACTCATATACATTTTGACTATTTTAGCCCACTGTGTGAGTTGTGCCAAAAATCGGAAAGTAGTGTGTGATAGTAGACTTAATGGGCTATAACATGTCATATTCAACTTATTCGGAAATAGTTTTTGGTCCATACAATCCATTTAAAAGGAAATTTTTAAGGCATTTCACTCAAACACATTTTGTCTATATTAGCCCACTGTGTGAGTTGTGCCAAAAATCAGAAAGTAGTGAGGGATAGTGGACCTAATGGACTATAACCTGTCATATTCAATTTATTCGGAAATAGTTTTTGGTCCATACAATCCATTCAAAAGAAAATTTTTAAGTCATTTCACTCAAACACATTTGGACTATTTTAGCCCACTGTGTGAGTTGTGCCAATAATCGGAAAGTAGTGAGGGGTAGCGGACCTAATGGACTATAACCTGTCATATTCAATTTATTCAGAATAAGTTTTTGGTCCATACAATCCATTCAAAAGAAAATTACTAACGCATTTCACTCAAATACATTTTGACTATTTTAGTCCACTGTTTGAGTTGTGCCAAAAATCGGAAAGCAGTGAGGGATAGTGGACCTAATGGACTATAACCTTTCATATTCAATTTATTCGGAAATAGTTTTTGGTCCAAACAATCCATTCAAAAGAAAATTTTTAATTCATTTCACTCAAACACATTTAGACTATTTTAGCCCACTGTGTGAGTTGTGCCAAAAATCGGAAAGTGGTGAGGGATAGTGGACCTAATGGACTATAATCTGTCATATTCAGTTTATTCGGAAATAGTTTTTGGTCCATACAATCCGTTCAAAAGGAAATGTTTAAGGCATTTCACTCAAACACATTTTGACTATTTTAGCCTACTGTGTGAGTTGTGCCAATAATCGGAAAGTGGTGAGGGATAGTGGACCTAATGGACTATAACCTGTCATATTCAGTTTATTCAGAATAAGTTTTTGGTCCATACAATCAATTCAAAAAAAGATTACTAACGCATTTCACTCAAATACATTTTGACTATTTTAGCCCACTGTTTGAGTTGTGCCAAAAATCGGAAAGTAGGGGGGATAGTGGACCTAATGGACTATAACCTGTCATATTCAATTTAGTCGGAAATAGTTTTTGGTCCATACAATCCATTCAAAAGAAAATTACTAACGCATTTCACTCACATACATTTTGACTATTTTAGCCCACTGTTTGAGTTGTGCCAAAAATCGGAAAGTGGTGGGGGATAGTGGACCTAATGGACTATAACCTGTCATATTCAATTTATTCGGAAATAGTTTTTGGTCCATACAATCCATTCAAAAGAAAATTTTTAAGGCACTTCACTCAAACACATTTTGACTATTTTAGCCCACTGTGTTAGTTGTGCTAAAAATCGGAAAGTGGTGGAGGATAGTGGACCTAATGGACTACCACGTGTCATACTCAGTTTATTCAGATTTAGTTTTGGGTCCATACAATCCATTCAAAAGAAAAGTTTTAAGGCATTTCACTTAAACACATTTTGACTATTTTAGCCCACTGTGTGAGTTGTGCCAATAATCGGAAAGTGGTGAGGGATAGTGGACCTAATGGATTATAACCTTTCATATTCAATTTATTCGGAGATAGTTTTTGGTCCAAACAATCCATTCAAAAGAAAAGTTTTAAGGCATTTCACTTAAACACATTTTGACTATTTTAGCCCACTGTGTGAGCTGTGCCAAAAGTCGGAAAGTAGGGGGGATAGTGGACATAATGGACTATAACCTGTCATATTCAGTTTATTCGGAAATAGTTTTTGGTCCATACAATCCATTCAAAAGAAAATTTTTAAGGCATTTCACTCAAACACATTTTGACTATTTTAGCCTACTGTGTGAGTTGTGCCAATAATCGGAAAGTGGTGAGGGATAGTGGACCTAATGGACTATAACCTGTCATATTCAGTTTATTTAGAATAAGTTTTTGGTCCATACAATCAATTCAAAAAAAGATTACTAACGCATTTCACTCAAATACATTTTGACTATTTTAGCCCACTGTTTGAGTTGTGCCAAAAATCGGAAAGTAGGGGGGATAGTGGACCTAATGGACTATAATCTGTCATATTCAGTTTATTCGGAAATAGTTTTTGGTCCATACAATCCATTCAAAAGAAAATTTTTAAGGCATTTCACTTAAACACATTTTGACTATTTTAGCCCACTGTGTGAGCTGTGCCAAAAATCGGAAACCGGTTGAGGATAGTGGGCCTAATGGACTACCACGTGTCATACTCAGTTTATTCAGACTTAGTTTTTGGTCCATACAATCCATTCAAAAGAAAAGTTTTAAGGCATTTCACTTAAACACATTTTGACTTTATTAGCCCACTGTTTGAGTTGTGCCAATAATCGGAAAGTGGTGAGGGATAGTGGCCCTAATGGACTATAACCTGTCATATTCAATTTATTCGGAGATAGTTTTTGGTCCAAACAATCCATTCAAAAGAAAAGTTTTAAGGCATTTCACTTAAACACATTTTGACTATTTTAGCCCACTGTGTGAGTTGTGCCAAAAATCAGAAACTGGTTGAGGATAGTGGGCCTAATGGACTACCACGTGTCATACTCAGTTTATTCAGATTTAGTTTTTGGTCCATACAATCCATTCAAAAGAAAAGTTTTAAGGCATTTCACTTAAACACATTTTGACTATATTAGCCCACTGTTTGAGTTGTGCCAATAATCGGAAAGTGGTGAGGGATAGTGGCCCTAATGGACTATAACCTGTCATATTCAGTTTATTCGGAAATAGTTTTTGGTCCATACAATCCATTCAAAAGAAAATTTTTAAGGCATTTCACTCAAACACATTTTGATTATTTTAGCCCACTGTGTGAGTTGTGCCAAAAATCGGAAACTGGTTGAGGATAGTGGGCCTAATGGACTACCACGTGTCATACTCAGTTTATTCAGATTTAGTTTTTGGTCCATACAATCCATTCAAAAGAAAAGTTTTAAGGCATTTCACTTAAACACATTTTGACTATATTAGCCCACTGTTTGAGTTGTGCCAATAATCGGAAAGTGGTGAGGGATAGTGGCCCTTATGGACTATAACCTGTCATATTCAATTTATTCGGAGATAGTTTTTGGTCCAAACAATCCATTCAAAAGAAAAGTTTTAAGGCATTTCACTTAAACACATTTTGACTATTTTAGCCCACTGTGTGAGTTGTGCCAAAAATCAGAAAGTAGTGAGGGATAGCGGGCCTAATGGACTATAGCCTGTCATATTCAGTTTATTCAGTAATATTTTTTGGTCCATACAATCCATTCAAAAGAAGATTACTAAGGCATTTCACTCATATACATTTTGACTATTTTAGCCCACTGTGTGAGTTGTGCCAAAAATCGGAAAGTAGTGTGTGATAGTAGACTTAATGGGCTATAACATGTCATATTCAACTTATTCGGAAATAGTTTTTGGTCCATACAATCCATTTAAAAGGAAATTTTTAAGGCATTTCACTCAAACACATTTTGTCTATATTAGCCCACTGTGTGAGTTGTGCCAAAAATCAGAAAGTAGTGAGGGATAGTGGACCTAATGGACTATAACCTGTCATATTCAATTTATTCGGAAATAGTTTTTGGTCCATACAATCCATTCAAAAGAAAATTTTTAAGTCATTTCACTCAAACACATTTGGACTATTTTAGCCCACTGTGTGAGTTGTACCAATAATCGGAAAGTAGTGAGGGGTAGCTGACCTAATGGACTATAACCTGTCATATTCAATTTATTCAGAATAAGTTTTTGGTCCATACAATCCATTCAAAAGAAAATTACTAACGCATTTCACTCAAATACATTTTGACTATTTTAGTCCACTGTTTGAGTTGTGCCAAAAATCGGAAAGCAGTGAGGGATAGTGGACCTAATGGACTATAACCTTTCATATTCAATTTATTCGGAAATAGTTTTTGGTCCAAACAATCCATTCAAAAGAAAATTTTTAATTCATTTCACTCAAACACATTTAGACTATTTTAGCCCACTGTGTGAGTTGTGCCAAAAATCGGAAAGTGGTGAGGGATAGTGGACCTAATGGACTATAATCTGTCATATTCAGTTTATTCGGAAATAGTTTTTGGTCCATACAATCCGTTCAAAAGGAAATGTTTAAGGCATTTCACTCAAACACATTTTGACTATTTTAGCCTACTGTGTGAGTTGTGCCAATAATCGGAAAGTGGTGAGGGATAGTGGACCTAATGGACTATAACCTGTCATATTCAGTTTATTCAGAATAAGTTTTTGGTCCATACAATCAATTCAAAAAAAGATTACTAACGCATTTCACTCAAATACATTTTGACTATTTTAGCCCACTGTTTGAGTTGTGCCAAAAATCGGAAAGTAGGGGGGATAGTGGACCTAATGGACTATAACCTGTCATATTCAATTTAGTCGGAAATAGTTTTTGGTCCATACAATCCATTCAAAAGAAAATTACTAACGCATTTCACTCACATACATTTTGACTATTTTAGCCCACTGTTTGAGTTGTGCCAAAAATCGGAAAGTAAGGGGGATAGTGGACCTAATGGACTATAACCTGTCATATTCAATTTATTCGGAAATAGTTTTTGGTCCATACAATCCATTCAAAAGAAAATTTTTAAGGCACTTCACTCAAACACATTTTGACTATTTTAGCCCACTGTGTTAGTTGTGCTAAAAATCGGAAAGTGGTGGAGGATAGTGGACCTAATGGACTACCACGTGTCATACTCAGTTTATTCAGATTTAGTTTTTGGTCCATACAATCCATTCAAAAGAAAAGTTTTAAGGCATTTCACTTAAACACATTTTGACTATTTTAGCCCACTGTGTGAGTTGTGCCAATAATCGGAAAGTGGTGAGGGATAGTGGACCTAATGGACTATAACCTGTCATATTCAATTTATTCGGAGATAGTTTTTGGTCCAAACAATCCATTCAAAAGAAAAGTTTTAAGGCATTTCACTTAAACACATTTTGACTATTTTAGCCCACTGTGTGAGCTGTGCCAAAAGTCGGAAAGTAGGGGGAATAGTGGACATAATGGACTATAACCTGTCATATTCAGTTTATTCGGAAATAGTTTTTGGTCCATACAATCCATTCAAAAGAAAATTTTTAAGGCATTTCACTCAAACACATTTTGACTATTTTAGCCTACTGTGTGAGTTGTGCCAATAATCGGAAAGTGGTGAGGGATAGTGGACCTAATGGACTATAACCTGTCATATTCAGTTTATTTAGAATAAGTTTTTGGTCCATACAATCAATTCAAAAAAAGATTACTAACGCATTTCACTCAAATACATTTTGACTATTTTAGCCCCCTGTTTGAGTTGTGCCAAAAATCGGAAAGTAGGGGGGATAGTGGACCTAATGGACTATAATCTGTCATATTCAGTTTATTCGGAAATAGTTTTTGGTCCATACAATCCATTCAAAAGAAAATTTTTAAGGCATTTCACTTAATGGGCCTAGTGGGCCTAGTGTCATACTCAGTTTATTCAGATTTAGTTTTTGGTCCATACAATCCATTCAAAAGAAAAGTTTTAAGGCATTTCACTTAAACACATTTTGACTATATTAGCCCACTGTTTGAGTTGTGCCAATAATCGGAAAGTGGTGAGGGATAGTGGCCCTAATGGACTATAACCTGTCATATTCAGTTTATTCGGAAATAGTTTTTGGTCCATACAATCCATTCAAAAGAAAATTTTTAAGGCATTTCACTCAAACACATTTTGATTATTTTAGCCCACTGTGTGAGTTGTGCCAAAAATCGGAAACTGGTTGAGGATAGTGGGCCTAATGGACTACCACGTGTCATACTCAGTTTATTCAGATTTAGTTTTTGGTCCATACAATCCATTCAAAAGGAAAGTTTTAAGGCATTTCACTTAAACACATTTTGACTATATTAGCCCACTGTTTGAGTTGTGCCAATAATCGGAAAGTGGTGAGGGATAGTGGCCCTTATGGACTATAACCTGTCATATTCAATTTATTCGGAGATAGTTTTTGGTCCAAACAATCCATTCAAAAGAAAAGTTTTAAGGCATTTCACTTAAACACATTTTGACTATTTTAGCCCACTGTGTGAGTTGTGCCAAAAATCAGAAAGTAGTGAGGGATAGCGGGCCTAATGGACTATAGCCTGTCATATTCAGTTTATTCAGTAATAATTTTTGGTCCATACAATCCATTCAAAAGAAGATTACTAAGGCATTTCACTCATATACATTTTGACTATTTTAGCCCACTGTGTGAGTTGTGCCAAAAATCGGAAAGTAGTGTGTGATAGTAGACTTAATGGGCTATAACATGTCATATTCAACTTATTCGGAAATAGTTTTTGGTCCATACAATCCATTTAAAAGGAAATTTTTAAGGCATTTCACTCAAACACATTTTGTCTATATTAGCCCACTGTGTGAGTTGTGCCAAAAATCAGAAAGTAGTGAGGGATAGTGGACCTAATGGACTATAACCTGTCATATTCAATTTATTCGGAAATAGTTTTTGGTCCATACAATCCATTCAAAAGAAAATTTTTAAGTCATTTCACTCAAACACATTTGGACTATTTTAGCCCACTGTGTGAGTTGTGCCAATAATCGGAAAGTAGTGAGGGGTAGCGGACCTAATGGACTATAACCTGTCATATTCAATTTATTCAGAATAAGTTTTTGGTCCATACAATCCATTCAAAAGAAAATTACTAACGCATTTCACTCAAATACATTTTGACTATATTAGCCCACTGTGTGAGTTGTGCCAAAAATCGGAAAGTGGTGGGGGATAGTGGACCTAATGGACTATAACCTGTCATATTCAATTTATTCGGAAATAGTTTTTGGTCCATACAATCCATTCAAAAGAAAATTTTTAAGTCATTTCACTCAAACACATTTGGACTATTTTAGCCCACTGTGTGAGTTGTGTCAAAAATCGGAAAGTGGTGGAGGATAGCGGACCTAATGGACTATAACCTGTCGTATTCAATTTATTCGGAGATAGTTTTTGGTCCAAACAATCCATTCAAAAGAAAAGTTTTAAGGCATTTCACTTAAACACATTTTGACTATTTTAGCCCACTGTGTGAGTTGTGCCAAAAATCAGAAAGTAGTGAGGGATAGTGGACCTAATGGACTATAACCTGTCATATTCAATTTATTCGGAAATAGTTTTTGGTCCATACAATCCATTCAAAAGAAAATTTTTAAGTCATTTCACTCAAACACATTTGGACTATTTTAGCCCACTGTGTGAGTTGTGCCAATAATCGGAAAGTAGTGAGGGGTAGCGGACCTAATGGACTATAACCTGTCATATTCAATTTATTCAGAATAAGTTTTTGGTCCATACAATCCATTCAAAAGAAAATTACTAACGCATTTCACTCAAATACATTTTGACTATATTAGCCCACTGTGTGAGTTGTGCCAAAAATCGGAAAGTGGTGGGGGATAGTGGACCTAATGGACTATAACCTGTCATATTCAATTTATTCGGAAATAGTTTTTGGTCCATACAATCCATTCAAAAGGAAATTTTTAAAGCATTTCACTCATACACATTTTGATTATTTTAGCCCACTGTGTGAGTTGTATCAAAAATCGGAAAGTAGTGGGGGATAGCGAACTTAATGGACTAAATAGTTTTTGGTCCATACAATCCATTCAAAAGAAGATTACTGAGGCATTTCACACATATACATTTTGACTACTTTAGCCCACTGTGTGAGTTGTGCCAAAAATCGGAAAGTGGTGAGGGATAGTGGACCTAATGGACTATAATCTGTCATATTCAGTTTATTCGGAAATAGTTTTTGGTCCATACAATCCGTTCAAAAGGAAATGTTTAAGGCATTTCACTCAAACACATTTTGACTATATTAGCCCACTGTTTAATAGTGGGGGATAGTGGACCTGGTGGACTATAACCTGTCATATTCAATTTATTCGGAAATAGTTTTTCGTCCAAACAATCCATTCAAAAGAAAATTTTTAAGGCATTTCACTCAAACAAATTTTGACTATGTTAGCCCACTGTGGGAGTTGTGCCAAAAATCGGAAAGTGGTGGGGGATAGTGGACCTAGTGGACTATAACCTGTCATATTCAATTTATTCGGAAATAGTTTTTGGTCCATACAATCCATTCAAAAGGAAATTTTTAAGGCATTTCACACATATACATTTTGACTACTTTAGCCCACTGTGTGAGTTGTGCCAAAAATCGGAAAGTGGTGAGGGATAGTGGACCTAATGGACTATAATCTGTCATATTCAGTTTATTCGGAAATAGTTTTTGGTCCATACAATCCGTTCAAAAGAAAATTTTTAAGGCATTTCACTCAAACACATTTTGACTATATTAGCCCACTGTTTAATAGTGGGGGATAGTGGACCTGATGGACTATAACCTGTCATATTCAATTTATTCGGAAATAGTTTTTCGTCCAAACAATCCATTCAAAAGAAAATTTTTAAGGCATTTCACTCAAAAAAATTTTGACTATGTTAGCCCACTGTGGGAGTTGTGCCAAAAATCGGAAAGTGGTGGGGGATAGTGGACCTAATGGACTATAACCTGTCATATTCAATTTATTCGGAAATAGTTTTTGGTCCAAACAATCCATTCAAAAGGAAATTTTTAAGGCATTTCACTCAAACACATTTGGACTATTTTAGCCCACTGTGTGAGTTGTGCCAATAATCGGAAAGTAGTGAGGGGTAGCGGACCTAATGGACTATAACCTGTCATATTCAATTTATTCAGAATAAGTTTTTGGTCCATACAATCCATTCAAAAGAAAATTACTAACGCATTTCACTCAAATACATTTTGACTATATTAGCCCACTGTGTGAGTTGTGCCAAAAATCGGAAAGTGGTGGGGGATAGTGGACCTAATGGACTATAACCTGTCATATTCAATTTATTCGGGAATAGTTTTTGGTCCATACAATCCATTCAAAAGAAAATTTTTAAGTCATTTCACTCAAACACATTTGGACTATTTTAGCCCACTGTGTGAGTTGTGCCAAAAATCGGAAAGTGGTGGAGGATAGCGGACCTAATGGACTATAACCTGTCGTATTCAATTTATTCGGAGATAGTTTTTGGTCCAAACAATCCATTTAAAAGAAAAGTTTTAAGGCATTTCACGTAAACACATTTTGACTATTTTAGCCCACTGTGTGAGTTGTGCCAAAAATCAGAAAGTAGTGAGGGATAGTGGACCTAATGGACTATAACCTGTCATATTCAATTTATTCGGAAATAGTTTTTGGTCCATACAATCCATTCAAAAGAAAATTTTTAAGTCATTTCACTCAAACACATTTGGACTATTTTAGCCCACTGTGTGAGTTGTGCCAATAATCGGAAAGTAGTGAGGGGTAGCGGACCTAATGGACTATAACCTGTCATATTCAATTTATTCAGAATAAGTTTTTGGTCCATACAATCCATTCAAAAGAAAATTACTAACGCATTTCACTCAAATACATTTTGACTATATTAGCCCACTGTGTGAGTTGTGCCAAAAATCGGAAAGTGGTGGGGGATAGTGGACCTAATGGACTATAACCTGTCATATTCAATTTATTCGGAAATAGTTTTTGGTCCATACAATCCATTCAAAAGGAAATTTTTAAGGCATTTCACTCATACACATTTTGATTATTTTAGCCCACTGTGTGAGTTGTATCAAAAATTGGAAAGTAGTGGGGGATAGCGAACTTAATGGACTAAATAGTTTTTGGTCCATACAATCCATTCAAAAGAAGATTACTGAGGCATTTCACACATATACATTTTGACTACTTTAGCCCACTTTGTGAGTTGTGCCAAAAATCGGAAAGTGGTGAGGGATAGTGGACCTAATGGACTATAATCTGTCATATTCAGTTTATTCGGAAATAGTTTTTGGTCCATACAATCCGTTCAAAAGGAAATGTTTAAGGCATTTCACTCAAACACATTTTGACTATATTAGCCCACTGTTTAATAGTGGGGGATAGTGGACCTGGTGGACTATAACCTGTCATATTCAATTTATTCGGAAATAGTTTTTCGTCCAAACAATCCATTCAAAAGAAAATTTTTAAGGCATTTCACTCAAACAAATTTTGACTATGTTAGCCCACTGTGGGAGTTGTCCCAAAAATCGGAAAGTGGTGGGGGATAGTGGACCTAGTGGACTATAACCTGTCATATTCAATTTATTCGGAAATAGTTTTTGGTCCATACAATCCATTCAAAAGGAAATTTTTAAGGCATTTCACTCATACACATTTTGACTATTTTAGCCCACTGTGTGAGTTGTATCAAAAATCGGAAAGTAGTGGGGGATAACGGACCTAATGGACTAAATAGTTTTTGGTCCATACAATCCATTCAAAAGAAGATTACTGAGGCATTTCACACATATACATTTTGACTATATTAGCCCACTGTTTGAGTTGTGCCAATAATCGGAAAGTGGTGAGGGATAGTGGCCCTTATGGACTATAACCTGTCATATTCAATTTATTCGGAGATAGTTTTTGGTCCAAACAATCCATTCAAAAGAAAAGTTTTAAGGCATTTCACTTAAACACATTTTGACTATTTTAGCCCACTGTGTGAGTTGTGCCAAAAATCAGAAAGTAGTGAGGGATAGCGGGCCTAATGGACTATAGCCTGTCATATTCAGTTTATTCAGTAATAATTTTTGGTCCATACAATCCATTCAAAAGAAGATTACTAAGGCATTTCACTCATATACATTTTGACTATTTTAGCCCACTGTGTGAGTTGTGCCAAAAATCGGAAAGTAGTGTGTGATAGTAGACTTAATGGGCTATAACATGTCATATTCAACTTATTCGGAAATAGTTTTTTGTCCATACAATCCATTTAAAAGGAAATTTTTAAGGCATTTCACTCAAACAAATTTTGACTATGTTAGCCCACTGTGGGAGTTGTGCCAAAAATCAGAAAGTGGTGGAGGATAGTGGACCTAATGGACTACCACGTGTCATACTCAGTTTATTCAGATTTAGTTTTTGGTCCATACAATCCATTCAAAAGAAAAGTTTTAAGGCATTTCACTTAAACACATTTTGACTATATTAGCCCACTGTTTGAGTTGTACGAAAAATAGGAAAGTAGTGGGGGATAGCTTACCTAATGGACTATAACCTGTCGTATACAATTTATTCGGAAATAGTTTTTGGTCCAAACAATCCATTCAAAAGAAAATTTTTAAGGCATTTCACTCAAACACATTTTGACTATTTTAGCCCACTGTGTGAGTTGTGCCAAAAATCGGAAAGTAGTGAGGGATAGTGGACCTAATGGACTATAACCTGTCATATTCAATTTATTCGGAAATAGTTTTTGGTCCATACAATCCATTCAAAAGAAAATTTTTAAGGCACTTCACTCAAACACATTTTGACTATTTTAGCCCACTGTGTGAGTTGTGCCAAAAATCGGAAATAAATGAGGGATAGTGGACCTAATGGACTATAACCTGTCATATTCAATTTATTCGGAAATAGTTTTTGGTCCATACAATCCATTTAAAAGAAAATTACTAACGCATTTCACTCACATACATTTTGACTATTTTAGCCCACTGTTTGAGTTGTGCCAAAAATCGGAAAGTAAGGGGGATAGTGGACCTAATGGACTATAACCTGTCATATTCAATTTATTCGGAAATTGTTTTTGGTCCATACAATCCATTCAAAAGAAAATTTTTAAGGCATTTCACTCAAACACATTTTGACTATTTTAGCCCACTGTGTGAGTTGTGCCAAAAATCGGAAAGTGGTGGAGGATAGTGGACCTAATGGACTACCACGTGTCATACTCAGTTTATTCAGATTTAGTTTTTGGTCCAAACAATCCATTCAAAAGAAAATTACTAACGTATTTCACTCATATATATTTTGACTATTTTAGCCCACTGTGTGAGTTGTGCCAAAAATCGGAAAGTGGTGAGGGATAGTGGACCTAATGGACTATAACCTGTCATATTCAAGTTATTCGGAAATAGTTTTTGGTCCATACAATCCATTCAAAAGAAAATTTTTAAGTCATTTCACTCAAACACATTTGGACTATTTTAGCCCACTGTGTGAGTTGTGCCAATAATCGGAAAGTAGTGAGGGGTAGCGGACCTAATGAACTATAACCTGTCATATTCAATTTATTCAGAATAAGTTTTTGGTCCATACAATCCATTCAAAAAAAAATTACTAACGCATTTCACTCAAATATATTTTGACTATATTAGCCCACTGTGTGAGTTGTGCCAAAAATCGGAAAGTGGTGGGGGATAGTGGACCTAATGGACTATAACCTGTCATATTCAGTTTATTCGGAAATAGTTTTTGGTCCATACAATCCATTCAAAAGAAAATTTTTAAGGCATTTCACTCAAACACATTTTGACTATTTTAGCCCACTGTGTGAGTTGTGCCAAAAATCGGAAAGTAAGGAGGATAGTGGACCTAATGGACTATAACCTGTCATATTCAAATTATTCGGAAATAGTTTTTGGTCCATACAATCCATTCAAAAGAAGATTACTAAGGCATTTCACTCAAACACATTTTGACTATTTTAGCCCACTGTTTGAGTTGTGCCAATAATCGGAAAGGGATGGGGGATAGCGGACCTAATGGACTATAACCTGCCATATTCAGTTTATTCAGAAATAGTTTTTGGTCCATACAATCCATTCAAAAGAAGATTACTAAGGCATTTTACTCAAACACATTTTGACTATTTTAGCCCACTGTGTGAGTTGTGCCAAAAATCGGAAAGGACTATAACCTGTCATATACAATTTATTCGGAAATAGTTTTTGGTCCAAACAATCCATTCAAAAGAAAATTTTTAAGGCATTTCACTCAAACACATTTTGACTATTTTAGCCCACTGTGTTCGTTGTACCAAAAATCGGAAAGTGGTGGAGGATAGCGGACCTAATGTACTATAACCTGTCATATTCAGTTTATTCGGAAATAGTTTTTGGTCCATACAATCCATTCAAAAGAAAATTTTTAAGGCATTTCACTTAAACACATTTGGACTATTTTAGCCCACTGTGTGAGTTGTGCCAATAATCGGAAAGTAGTGGGGGATAGCGGACCTAATGGACTATAACCTGTCATATTCAATTTATTTAGAATAAGTTTTTGGTCCATACAATCCATTCAAAAGAAAATTTTTAAGGCATTTCACTCAAACAAATTTTGACTATGTTAGCCCACTGTGGGAGTTGTGCCAAAAATCGGAAAGTGGTGGGGGATAGTGGACCTAATGGACTATAACCTGTCATATTCAGTTTATTCAGAAATAGTTTTTGGTCCATACAATCCATTCAAAAGAAAAGTTTTAAGGCATTTCACTCAAACACATTTTGACTATTTTAGCCCACTGTGTGAGTTGTGCCAAAAATCGGAAAGTAGTGGAGGATAGTGGACCTAATGGACTATAACCTGTCATATTCAGTTTATTCAGATTTAGTTTTTGGTCCAAACAATCCATTCAAAAGAAAAGTTTTAAGGCATTTCACTTAAACACATTTTGACTATTTTAGCCCACTGTGTGAGTTGTGCCAATAATCGGGAAGTGGTGAGGGATAGTGGACCTAATGGACTATAACCTGTCATATTCAATTTATTCGGAAATAGTTTTTGGTCCATATAATCCATTCAAAAGAATATTTTTAAGGCATTTCACTCAAACACATTTTGACTATATTAGCCCACTGTTTGAGTTGTGCCAGTAATCGGAAAGTGGTGAGGGATAGCGGACCTAATGGACTATAACCTGTCATATTCAATTTATTCGGAGATAGTTTTTGGTCCAAACAATCCATTCAAAAGAAAAGTTTTAAGGCATTTCACTTAAACACATTTTGACTATTTTAGCCCACTGTGTGAGTTGTGCCAAAAATCAGAAAGTAGTGAGGGATAGTGGGCCTAATGGACTATAGCCTGTCATATTCAGTTTATTCAGAAATAATTTTTGGTCCATACAATCCATTCAAAAGAAGATTACTAAGGCATTTCACTCATATACATTTTGACTATTTTAGCCCACTGTGTGAGTTGTGCCAAAAATCGGAAAGTAGTGTCTGATAGTAGACTTAATGGGCTATAACGTGTCATACTCAGTTTATTCAGATTTAGTTTTTGGTCCAAACAATCCATTCAAAAGAAAATTTTTAAGGCATTTCACTCAAACACATTTTGACTATTTTAGCCCACTGTGTGAGTTGTGCCAATAATCGGGAAGTGGTGAGGGATAGTGGACCTAATGGACTATAACCTGTCATATTCAATTTATTCGGAAATAGTTTTTGGTCCATATAATCCATTCAAAAGAATATTTTTAAGGCATTTCACTCAAACACATTTTGACTATATTAGCCCACTGTTTGAGTTGTGCCAGTAATCGGAAAGTGGTGAGGGATAGCGGACCTAATGGACTATAACCTGTCATATTCAATTTATTCGGAGATAGTTTTTGGTCCAAACAATCCATTCAAAAGAAAAGTTTTAAGGCATTTCACTTAAACACATTTTGACTATTTTAGCCCACTGTGTGAGTTGTGCCAAAAATCAGAAAGTAGTGAGGGATAGTGGGCCTAATGGACTATAGCCTGTCATATTCAGTTTATTCAGAAATAATTTTTGGTCCATACAATCCATTCAAAAGAAGATTACTAAGGCATTTCACTCATATACATTTTGACTATTTTAGCCCACTGTGTGAGTTGTGCCAAAAATCGGAAAGTAGTGTGTGATAGTAGACTTAATGGGCTATAACATGTCATATTCAATTTATTCAGAAATAGTTTTTGGTCCATACAATCCATTCAAAAGAAAATTTTTAAGGCATTTCACTCAAACACATTTTGTCTATATTAGCCCACTGTTTGAGTTGTGCCAATAATCGGGAAGTGGTGAGGGATAGTGGACCTAATGGACTATAACCTGTCATATTCAATTTATTCGGAAATAGTTTTTGGTCCATATAATCCATTCAAAAGAATATTTTTAAGGCATTTCACTCAAACACATTTTGACTATATTAGCCCACTGTTTGAGTTGTGCCAGTAATCGGAAAGTGGTGAGGGATAGCGGACCTAATGGACTATAACCTGTCATATTCAATTTATTCGGAGATAGTTTTTGGTCCAAACAATCCATTCAAAATAAAAGTTTTAAGGCATTTCACTTAAACACATTTTGACTATTTTAGCCCACTGTGTGAGTTGTGCCAAAAATCAGAAAGTAGTGAGGGATAGTGGGCCTAATGGACTATAGCCTGTCATATTCAGTTTATTCAGAAATAATTTTTGGTCCATACAATCCATTCAAAAGAAGATTACTAAGGCATTTCACTCATATACATTTTGACTATTTTAGCCCACTGTGTGAGTTGTGCCAAAAATCGGAAAGCAGTGTGTGATAGTAGACTTAATGGGCTATAACATGTCATATTCAATTTATTCAGAAATAGTTTTTGGTCCATACAATCCATTCAAAAGGAAATTTTTAAGGCATTTCACTCAAACACATTTTGTCTATATAAGCCCACTGTTTGAGTTGTGCCAATAATCGGAAAGTGGTTGAGGATAGCGGACCTAATGTACTATAACCTGTCATATTTAGTTTATTCGGAAATAGTTTTTGGTCCATACAATCCATTCAAAAGGAAATTTTTGAGGCATTTCACTCAAACACATTTTGACTATTTTAGCCCACTGTGTGAGTTGTGCCAATAATAGGAAAGTGGTGGAGGATAGCGGACCTAATGTACTATAACCTGTCATATTCAGTTTATTCGGAAATAGTTTTTGGTCCATACAATCCATTCAAAAGAAAATTTTTAAGGCATTTCACTCAAACACATTTTGACTATTTTAGCCCACTGTGTGAGTTGTGCCAATAATCGGAAAGTGGTGGAGGATAGCGGACCTAATGGACTACCACGTGTCATACTCAGTTTATTCAGATTTAGTTTTTGGTCCAAACAATCCATTCAAAAGGAAAGTTTTAAGGCATTTCACTTAAACACATTTTGACTATTTTAGCCCACTGTGTGAGTTGTGCCAATAACGGTAAAGTGGTGAGGGATAGTGGACCTAATGAACGATAACCTGTCATATTCAGTTTATTCGGAGATAGTTTTTGGTCCAAATAATCCATTCAAAAGAAAAGTTTTAAGGCATTTCACTTAAACACATTTGACTATTTTAGCCCACTGTGTGAGTTGTGCCAATAATCGGAAAGTAGTGAGGGATAGCGGACGTAATGGACTATAACCTGTCGTATTCAATTTATTCAGATTTGGTTTTTGGTCCATACAATCCATTCAAAAGAAAATTTTTAAGTCATTTCACTCAAACACATTTGGACTATTTTAGTTCACTGTGTGAGTTGTGCCAATAATCGGAAAGTAGTGGGGGATAGCGGACCTAATGGACTATAACCTGTCATATTCAATATATTCAGAATAAGTTTTTGGTCCATACAATCCATTCAAAAGAAAATTTTTAAGGCATTTCACTCAAACACATTTGGAAAATTTTAGCCCACTGTGTGAGTTGTGCCAATAATCGGAAAGTAGTGAGGGGTGGTGGAGGATAGTGGACCTAATGGACTACCACGTGTCATACTCAGTTTATTCAGAATAAGTTTTTGGTCCATACAATCCATTCAAAAGAAGATTACTAACGCATTTCACTCAAATACATTTTGACTATTTTAGCCCACTGTTTCAGTTGTACGAAAAATAGAAAATTAGTGGGGGATAGCTTACCTAATGGACTATAACCTGTCATATACAATTTATTCGGAAATAGTTTTTGGTCCAAACAATCCATTCAAAAGGAAATTTTTAAGGCATTTCACTCAAACACATTTTGACTATTTTAGCCCACTATGTGAGTTGTATCAAAAATCGGAAAGTAGTGGGGGATAACGGACCTAATGGACTAAATAGTTTTTGGTCCATACAATCCATTCAAAAGAAGATTACTGAGGCATTTCACACAAATACATTTTGACTACTTTAGCCCACTGTGTGAGTTGTGCCAAAAATCGGAAAGTGGTGAGGGATAGTGGACCTAATGGACTATAATCTGTCATATTCAGTTTATTCGGAAATAGTTTTTGGTCCATACAATCCGTTCAAAAGAAAATTTTTAAGGCATTTCACTCAAACACATTTTGACTATATTAGCCCACTGTTTAATAGTGGGGGATAGTGGACCTGATGGACTATAACCTGTCATATTCAATTTATTCGGAAATAGTTTTTCGTCCAAACAATCCATTCAAAAGAAAATTTTTAAGGCATTTCACTCAAAAAAATTTTGACTATGTTAGCCCACTGTGGGAGTTGTGCCAAAAATCGGAAAGTGGTGGGGGATAGTGGACCTAATGGACTATAACCTGTCATATTCAATTTATTCGGAAATAGTTTTTGGTCCAAACAATCCATTCAAAAGGAAATTTTTAAGGCATTTCACACAAACACATTTTGACTATTTTAGCCCACTGTGTGAGTTGTGCCAATAATAGGAAAGTGGTGGAGGATAGCGGACCTAATGTACTATAACCTGTCATATTCAGTTTATTCGGAAATAGTTTTTGGTCCATACAATCCATTCAAAAGAAAATTTTTAAGGCATTTCACTCAAACACATTTTGACTATTTTAGCCCACTGTGTGAGTTGTGCCAATAATCGGAAAGTGGTGGAGGATAGTGGACCTAATGGACTACCACGTGTCATACTCAGTTTATTCAGATTTAGTTTTTGGTCCATACAATCCATTCAAAAGAAAAGTTTTAAGGCATTTCACTTAAACACATTTTGACTATATTAGCCCACTGTTTGAGTTGTACGAAAAATAGGAAAGTAGTGGGGGATAGCTTACCTAATGGACTATAACCTGTCGTATACAATTTATTCGGAAATAGTTTTTGGTCCAAACAATCCATTCAAAAGAAAATTTTTAAGGCATTTCACTCAAACACATTTTGACTATTTTAGCCCACTGTGTGAGTTGTGCCAAAAATCGGAAAGTAGTGAGGGATAGTGGACCTAATGGACTATAACCTGTCATATTCAATTTATTCGGAAATAGTTTTTGGTACATACAATCCATTCAAAAGAAAATTTTTAAGGCACTTCACTCAAACACATTTTGACTATTTTAGCCCACTGTGTGAGTTGTGCCAAAAATCGGAAATAAATGAGGGATAGTGGACCTAATGGACTATAACCTGTCATATTCAATTTATTCGGAAATAGTTTTTGGTCCATACAATCCATTTAAAAGAAAATTACTAACGCATTTCACTCACATACATTTTGACTATTTTAGCCCACTGTTTGAGTTGTGCCAAAAATCGGAAAGTAAGGGGGATAGTGGACCTAATGGACTATAACCTGTCATATTCAATTTATTCGGAAATTGTTTTTGGTCCATACAATCCATTCAAAAGAAAATTTTTAAGGCATTTCACTCAAACACATTTTGACTATTTTAGCCCACTGTGTGAGTTGTGCCAAAAATCGGAAAGTGATGGAGGATAGCGGACCTAATGGACTACCACGTGTCATACTCAGTTTATTCAGATTTAGTTTTTGGTCCAAACAATCCATTCAAAAGAAAATTACTAACGTATTTCACTCATATATATTTTGACTATTTTAGCCCACTGTGTGAGTTGTGCCAAAAATCGGAAAGTGGTGAGGGATAGTGGACCTAATGGACTATAACCTGTCATATTCAAGTTATTCGGAAATAGTTTTTGGTCCATACAATCCATTCAAAAGAAAATTTTTAAGGCATTTCACTCAAACACATTTGGAAAATTTTAGCCCACTGTGTGAGTTGTGCCAATAATCGGAAAGTAGTGAGGGGTGGTGGAGGATAGTGGACCTAATGGACTACCACGTGTCATACTCAGTTTATTCAGAATAAGTTTTTGGTCCATACAATCCATTCAAAAGAAGATTACTAACGCATTTCACTCAAATACATTTTGACTATTTTAGCCCACTGTTTCAGTTGTACGAAAAATAGAAAATTAGTGGGGGATAGCTTACCTAATGGACTATAACCTGTCATATACAATTTATTCGGAAATAGTTTTTGGTCCAAACAATCCATTCAAAAGGAAATTTTTAAGGCATTTCACTCAAACACATTTTGACTATTTTAGCCCACTATGTGAGTTGTATCAAAAATCGGAAAGTAGTGGGGGATAACGGACCTAATGGACTAAATAGTTTTTGGTCCATACAATCCATTCAAAAGAAGATTACTGAGGCATTTCACACATATACATTTTGACTACTTTAGCCCACTGTGTGAGTTGTGCCAAAAATCGGAAAGTGGTGAGGGATAGTGGACCTAATGGACTATAATCTGTCATATTCAGTTTATTCGGAAATAGTTTTTGGTCCATACAATCCGTTCAAAAGAAAATTTTTAAGGCATTTCACTCAAACACATTTTGACTATATTAGCCCACTGTTTAATAGTGGGGGATAGTGGACCTGATGGACTATAACCTGTCATATTCAATTTATTCGGAAATAGTTTTTCGTCCAAACAATCCATTCAAAAGAAAATTTTTAAGGCATTTCACTCAAAAAAATTTTGACTATGTTAGCCCACTGTGGGAGTTGTGCCAAAAATCGGAAAGTGGTGGGGGATAGTGGACCTAATGGACTATAACCTGTCATATTCAATTTATTCGGAAATAGTTTTTGGTCCAAACAATCCATTCAAAAGGAAATTTTTAAGGCATTTCACACAAACACATTTTGACTATTTTAGCCCACTGTGTGAGTTGTGCCAATAATAGGAAAGTGGTGGAGGATAGCGGACCTAATGTACTATAACCTGTCATATTCAGTTTATTCGGAAATAGTTTTTGGTCCATACAATCCATTCAAAAGAAAATTTTTAAGGCATTTCACTCAAACACATTTTGACTATTTTAGCCCACTGTGTGAGTTGTGCCAATAATCGGAAAGTGGTGGAGGATAGTGGACCTAATGGACTACCACGTGTCATACTCAGTTTATTCAGATTTAGTTTTTGGTCCATACAATCCATTCAAAAGAAAAGTTTTAAGGCATTTCACTTAAACACATTTTGACTATATTAGCCCACTGTTTGAGTTGTACGAAAAATAGGAAAGTAGTGGGGGATAGCTTACCTAATGGACTATAACCTGTCGTATACAATTTATTCGGAAATAGTTTTTGGTCCAAACAATCCATTCAAAAGAAAATTTTTAAGGCATTTCACTCAAACACATTTTGACTATTTTAGCCCACTGTGTGAGTTGTGCCAAAAATCGGAAAGTAGTGAGGGATAGTGGACCTAATGGACTATAACCTGTCATATTCAATTTATTCGGAAATAGTTTTTGGTCCATACAATCCATTCAAAAGAAAATTTTTAAGGCACTTCACTCAAACACATTTTGACTATTTTAGCCCACTGTGTGAGTTGTGCCAAAAATCGGAAATAAATGAGGGATAGTGGACCTAATGGACTATAACCTGTCATATTCAATTTATTCGGAAATAGTTTTTGGTCCATACAATCCATTTAAAAGAAAATTACTAACGCATTTCACTCACATACATTTTGACTATTTTAGCCCACTGTTTGAGTTGTGCCAAAAATCGGAAAGTAAGGGGGATAGTGGACCTAATGGACTATAACCTGTCATATTCAATTTATTCGGAAATTGTTTTTGGTCCATACAATCCATTCAAAAGAAAATTTTTAAGGCATTTCACTCAAACACATTTTGACTATTTTAGCCCACTGTGTGAGTTGTGCCAAAAATCGGAAAGTGGTGGAGGATAGCGGACCTAATGGACTACCACGTGTCATACTCAGTTTATTCAGATTTAGTTTTTGGTCCAAACAATCCATTCAAAAGAAAATTACTAACGTATTTCACTCATATATATTTTGACTATTTTAGCCCACTGTGTGAGTTGTGCCAAAAATCGGAAAGTGGTGAGGGATAGTGGACCTAATGGACTATAACCTGTCATATTCAAGTTATTCGGAAATAGTTTTTGGTCCATACAATCCATTCAAAAGAAAATTTTTAAGGCATTTCACTCAAACACATTTGGAAAATTTTAGCCCACTGTGTGAGTTGTGCCAATAATCGGAAAGTAGTGAGGGGTGGTGGAGGATAGTGGACCTAATGGACTACCACGTGTCATACTCAGTTTATTCAGAATAAGTTTTTGGTCCATACAATCCATTCAAAAGAAGATTACTAACGCATTTCACTCAAATACATTTTGACTATTTTAGCCCACTGTTTCAGTTGTACGAAAAATAGAAAATTAGTGGGGGATAGCTTACCTAATGGACTATAACCTGTCATATTCAATTTATTCGGAAATAGTTTTTGGTCCATACAATCCATTCAAAAGAAAATTTTTAAGGCACTTCACTCAAACACATTTTGACTATTTTAGCCCACTGTGTGAGTTGTGCCAAAAATCGGAAATAAATGAGGGATAGTGGACCTAATGGACTATAACCTGTCATATTCAATTTATTCGGAAATAGTTTTTGGTCCATACAATCCATTTAAAAGAAAATTACTAACGCATTTCACTCACATACATTTTGACTATTTTAGCCCACTGTTTGAGTTGTGCCAAAAATCGGAAAGTAAGGGGGATAGTGGACCTAATGGACTATAACCTGTCATATTCAATTTATTCGGAAATTGTTTTTGGTCCATACAATCCATTCAAAAGAAAATTTTTAAGGCATTTCACTCAAACACATTTTGACTATTTTAGCCCACTGTGTGAGTTGTGCCAAAAATCGGAAAGTGGTGGAGGATAGTGGACCTAATGGACTACCACGTGTCATACTCAGTTTATTCAGATTTAGTTTTTGGTCCAAACAATCCATTCAAAAGAAAATTACTAACGTATTTCACTCATATATATTTTGACTATTTTAGCCCACTGTGTGAGTTGTGCCAAAAATCGGAAAGTGGTGAGGGATAGTGGACCTAATGGACTATAACCTGTCATATTCAAGTTATTCGGAAATAGTTTTTGGTCCATACAATCCATTCAAAAGAAAATTTTTAAGTCATTTCACTCAAACACATTTGGACTATTTTAGCCCACTGTGTGAGTTGTGCCAATAATCGGAAAGTAGTGAGGGGTAGCGGACCTAATGAACTATAACCTGTCATATTCAATTTATTCAGAATAAGTTTTTGGTCCATACAATCCATTCAAAAAAAAATTACTAACGCATTTCACTCAAATATATTTTGACTATATTAGCCCACTGTGTGAGTTGTGCCAAAAATCGGAAAGTGGTGGGGGATAGTGGACCTAATGGACTATAACCTGTCATATTCAGTTTATTCGGAAATAGTTTTTGGTCCATACAATCCATTCAAAAGAAAATTTTTAAGGCATTTCACTCAAACACATTTTGACTATTTTAGCCCACTGTGTGAGTTGTGCCAAAAATCGGAAAGTAAGGAGGATAGTGGACCTAATGGACTATAACCTGTCATATTCAAATTATTCGGAAATAGTTTTTGGTCCATACAATCCATTCAAAAGAAGATTACTAAGGCATTTCACTCAAACACATTTTGACTATTTTAGCCCACTGTTTGAGTTGTGCCAATAATCGGAAAGGGATGGGGGATAGCGGACCTAATGGACTATAACCTGCCATATTCAGTTTATTCAGAAATAGTTTTTGGTCCATACAATCCATTCAAAAGAAGATTACTAAGGCATTTTACTCAAACACATTTTGACTATTTTAGCCCACTGTGTGAGTTGTGCCAAAAATCGGAAAGGACTATAACCTGTCATATACAATTTATTCGGAAATAGTTTTTGGTCCAAACAATCCATTCAAAAGAAAATTTTTAAGGCATTTCACTCAAACACATTTTGACTATTTTAGCCCACTGTGTTCGTTGTACCAAAAATCGGAAAGTGGTGGAGGATAGCGGACCTAATGTACTATAACCTGTCATATTCAGTTTATTCGGAAATAGTTTTTGGTCCATACAATCCATTCAAAAGAAAATTTTTAAGGCATTTCACTTAAACACATTTGGACTATTTTAGCCCACTGTGTGAGTTGTGCCAATAATCGGAAAGTAGTGGGGGATAGCGGACCTAATGGACTATAACCTGTCATATTCAATTTATTTAGAATAAGTTTTTGGTCCATACAATCCATTCAAAAGAAAATTTTTAAGGCATTTCACTCAAACAAATTTTGACTATGTTAGCCCACTGTGGGAGTTGTGCCAAAAATCGGAAAGTGGTGGGGGATAGTGGACCTAATGGACTATAACCTGTCATATTCAGTTTATTCAGAAATAGTTTTTGGTCCATACAATCCATTCAAAAGAAAAGTTTTAAGGCATTTCACTCAAACACATTTTGACTATTTTAGCCCACTGTGTGAGTTGTGCCAAAAATCGGAAAGTAGTGGAGGATAGTGGACCTAATGGACTATAACCTGTCATATTCAGTTTATTCAGATTTAGTTTTTGGTCCAAACAATCCATTCAAAAGAAAAGTTTTAAGGCATTTCACTTAAACACATTTTGACTATTTTAGCCCACTGTGTGAGTTGTGCCAATAATCGGGAAGTGGTGAGGGATAGTGGACCTAATGGACTATAACCTGTCATATTCAATTTATTCGGAAATAGTTTTTGGTCCATATAATCCATTCAAAAGAATATTTTTAAGGCATTTCACTCAAACACATTTTGACTATATTAGCCCACTGTTTGAGTTGTGCCAGTAATCGGAAAGTGGTGAGGGATAGCGGACCTAATGGACTATAACCTGTCATATTCAATTTATTCGGAGATAGTTTTTGGTCCAAACAATCCATTCAAAAGAAAAGTTTTAAGGCATTTCACTTAAACACATTTTGACTATTTTAGCCCACTGTGTGAGTTGTGCCAAAAATCAGAAAGTAGTGAGGGATAGTGGGCCTAATGGACTATAGCCTGTCATATTCAGTTTATTCAGAAATAATTTTTGGTCCATACAATCCATTCAAAAGAAGATTACTAAGGCATTTCACTCATATACATTTTGACTATTTTAGCCCACTGTGTGAGTTGTGCCAAAAATCGGAAAGTAGTGTGTGATAGTAGACTTAATGGGCTATAACGTGTCATACTCAGTTTATTCAGATTTAGTTTTTGGTCCAAACAATCCATTCAAAAGAAAATTTTTAAGGCATTTCACTCAAACACATTTTGACTATTTTAGCCCACTGTGTGAGTTGTGCCAATAATCGGGAAGTGGTGAGGGATAGTGGACCTAATGGACTATAACCTGTCATATTCAATTTATTCGGAAATAGTTTTTGGTCCATATAATCCATTCAAAAGAATATTTTTAAGGCATTTCACTCAAACACATTTTGACTATATTAGCCCACTGTTTGAGTTGTGCCAGTAATCGGAAAGTGGTGAGGGATAGCGGACCTAATGGACTATAACCTGTCATATTCAATTTATTCGGAGATAGTTTTTGGTCCAAACAATCCATTCAAAAGAAAAGTTTTAAGGCATTTCACTTAAACACATTTTGACTATTTTAGCCCACTGTGTGAGTTGTGCCAAAAATCAGAAAGTAGTGAGGGATAGTGGGCCTAATGGACTATAGCCTGTCATATTCAGTTTATTCAGAAATAATTTTTGGTCCATACAATCCATTCAAAAGAAGATTACTAAGGCATTTCACTCATATACATTTTGACTATTTTAGCCCACTGTGTGAGTTGTGCCAAAAATCGGAAAGTAGTGTGTGATAGTAGACTTAATGGGCTATAACATGTCATATTCAATTTATTCAGAAATAGTTTTTGGTCCATACAATCCATTCAAAAGAAAATTTTTAAGGCATTTCACTCAAACACATTTTGTCTATATTAGCCCACTGTTTGAGTTGTGCCAATAATCGGGAAGTGGTGAGGGATAGTGGACCTAATGGACTATAACCTGTCATATTCAATTTATTCGGAAATAGTTTTTGGTCCATATAATCCATTCAAAAGAATATTTTTAAGGCATTTCACTCAAACACATTTTGACTATATTAGCCCACTGTTTGAGTTGTGCCAGTAATCGGAAAGTGGTGAGGGATAGCGGACCTAATGGACTATAACCTGTCATATTCAATTTATTCGGAGATAGTTTTTGGTCCAAACAATCCATTCAAAATAAAAGTTTTAAGGCATTTCACTTAAACACATTTTGACTATTTTAGCCCACTGTGTGAGTTGTGCCAAAAATCAGAAAGTAGTGAGGGATAGTGGGCCTAATGGACTATAGCCTGTCATATTCAGTTTATTCAGAAATAATTTTTGGTCCATACAATCCATTCAAAAGAAGATTACTAAGGCATTTCACTCATATACATTTTGACTATTTTAGCCCACTGTGTGAGTTGTGCCAAAAATCGGAAAGCAGTGTGTGATAGTAGACTTAATGGGCTATAACATGTCATATTCAATTTATTCAGAAATAGTTTTTGGTCCATACAATCCATTCCAAAGGAAATTTTTAAGGCATTTCACTCAAACACATTTTGTCTATATTAGCCCACTGTTTGAGTTGTGCCAATAATCGGAAAGTGGTTGAGGATAGCGGACCTAATGTACTATAACCTGTCATATTTAGTTTATTCGGAAATAGTTTTTGGTCCATACAATCCATTCAAAAGGAAATTTTTGAGGCATTTCACTCAAACACATTTTGACTATTTTAGCCCACTGTGTGAGTTGTGCCAATAATAGGAAAGTGGTGGAGGATAGCGGACCTAATGTACTATAACCTGTCATATTCAGTTTATTCGGAAATAGTTTTTGGTCCATACAATCCATTCAAAAGAAAATTTTTAAGGCATTTCACTCAAACACATTTTGACTATTTTAGCCCACTGTGTGAGTTGTGCCAATAATCGGAAAGTGGTGGAGGATAGCGGACCTAATGGACTACCACGTGTCATACTCAGTTTATTCAGATTTAGTTTTTGGTCCAAACAATCCATTCAAAAGGAAAGTTTTAAGGCATTTCACTTAAACACATTTTGACTATTTTAGCCCACTGTGTGAGTTGTGCCAATAACGGTAAAGTGGTGAGGGATAGTGGACCTAATGAACGATAACCTGTCATATTCAGTTTATTCGGAGATAGTTTTTGGTCCAAATAATCCATTCAAAAGAAAAGTTTTAAGGCATTTCACTTAAACACATTTGACTATTTTAGCCCACTGTGTGAGTTGTGCCAATAATCGGAAAGTAGTGAGGGATAGCGGACGTAATGGACTATAACCTGTCGTATTCAATTTATTCAGATTTGGTTTTTGGTCCATACAATCCATTCAAAAGAAAATTTTTAAGTCATTTCACTCAAACACATTTGGACTATTTTAGTTCACTGTGTGAGTTGTGCCAATAATCGGAAAGTAGTGGGGGATAGCGGACCTAATGGACTATAACCTGTCATATTCAATATATTCAGAATAAGTTTTTGGTCCATACAATCCATTCAAAAGAAAATTTTTAAGGCATTTCACTCAAACACATTTGGAAAATTTTAGCCCACTGTGTGAGTTGTGCCAATAATCGGAAAGTAGTGAGGGGTGGTGGAGGATAGTGGACCTAATGGACTACCACGTGTCATACTCAGTTTATTCAGAATAAGTTTTTGGTCCATACAATCCATTCAAAAGAAGATTACTAACGCATTTCACTCAAATACATTTTGACTATTTTAGCCCACTGTTTCAGTTGTACGAAAAATAGAAAATTAGTGGGGGATAGCTTACCTAATGGACTATAACCTGTCATATACAATTTATTCGGAAATAGTTTTTGGTCCAAACAATCCATTCAAAAGGAAATTTTTAAGGCATTTCACTCAAACACATTTTGACTATTTTAGCCCACTATGTGAGTTGTATCAAAAATCGGAAAGTAGTGGGGGATAACGGACCTAATGGACTAAATAGTTTTTGGTCCATACAATCCATTCAAAAGAAGATTACTGAGGCATTTCACACATATACATTTTGACTACTTTAGCCCACTGTGTGAGTTGTGCCAAAAATCGGAAAGTGGTGAGGGATAGTGGACCTAATGGACTATAATCTGTCATATTCAGTTTATTCGGAAATAGTTTTTGGTCCATACAATCCGTTCAAAAGAAAATTTTTAAGGCATTTCACTCAAACACATTTTGACTATATTAGCCCACTGTTTAATAGTGGGGGATAGTGGACCTGATGGACTATAACCTGTCATATTCAATTTATTCGGAAATAGTTTTTCGTCCAAACAATCCATTCAAAAGAAAATTTTTAAGGCATTTCACTCAAAAAAATTTTGACTATGTTAGCCCACTGTGGGAGTTGTGCCAAAAATCGGAAAGTGGTGGGGGATAGTGGACCTAATGGACTATAACCTGTCATATTCAATTTATTCGGAAATAGTTTTTGGTCCAAACAATCCATTCAAAAGGAAATTTTTAAGGCATTTCACACAAACACATTTTGACTATTTTAGCCCACTGTGTGAGTTGTGCCAATAATAGAAAAGTGGTGGAGGATAGCGGACCTAATGTACTATAACCTGTCATATTCAGTTTATTCGGAAATAGTTTTTGGTCCATACAATCCATTCAAAAGAAAATTTTTAAGGCATTTCACTCAAACACATTTTGACTATTTTAGCCCACTGTGTGAGTTGTGCCAATAATCGGAAAGTGGTGGAGGATAGTGGACCTAATGGACTACCACGTGTCATACTCAGTTTATTCAGATTTAGTTTTTGGTCCATACAATCCATTCAAAAGAAAAGTTTTAAGGCATTTCACTTAAACACATTTTGACTATATTAGCCCACTGTTTGAGTTGTACGAAAAATAGGAAAGTAGTGGGGGATAGCTTACCTAATGGACTATAACCTGTCGTATACAATTTATTCGGAAATAGTTTTTGGTCCAAACAATCCATTCAAAAGAAAATTTTTAAGGCATTTCACTCAAACACATTTTGACTATTTTAGCCCACTGTGTGAGTTGTGCCAAAAATCGGAAAGTAGTGAGGGATAGTGGACCTAATGGACTATAACCTGTCATATTCAATTTATTCGGAAATAGTTTTTGGTCCATACAATCCATTCAAAAGAAAATTTTTAAGGCACTTCACTCAAACACATTTTGACTATTTTAGCCCACTGTGTGAGTTGTGCCAAAAATCGGAAATAAATGAGGGATAGTGGACCTAATGGACTATAACCTGTCATATTCAATTTATTCGGAAATAGTTTTTGGTCCATACAATCCATTTAAAAGAAAATTACTAACGCATTTCACTCACATACATTTTGACTATTTTAGCCCACTGTTTGAGTTGTGCCAAAAATCGGAAAGTAAGGGGGATAGTGGACCTAATGGACTATAACCTGTCATATTCAATTTATTCGGAAATTGTTTTTGGTCCATACAATCCATTCAAAAGAAAATTTTTAAGGCATTTCACTCAAACACATTTTGACTATTTTAGCCCACTGTGTGAGTTGTGCCAAAAATCGGAAAGTGGTGGAGGATAGCGGACCTAATGGACTACCACGTGTCATACTCAGTTTATTCAGATTTAGTTTTTGGTCCAAACAATCCATTCAAAAGAAAATTACTAACGTATTTCACTCATATATATTTTGACTATTTTAGCCCACTGTGTGAGTTGTGCCAAAAATCGGAAAGTGGTGAGGGATAGTGGACCTAATGGACTATAACCTGTCATATTCAAGTTATTCGGAAATAGTTTTTGGTCCATACAATCCATTCAAAAGAAAATTTTTAAGTCATTTCACTCAAACACATTTGGACTATTTTAGCCCACTGTGTGAGTTGTGCCAATAATCGGAAAGTAGTGAGGGGTAGCGGACCTAATGGACTATAACCTGTCATATTCAATTTATTCAGAATAAGTTTTTGGTCCATACAATCCATTCAAAAAAAAATTACTAACGCATTTCACTCAAATACATTTTGACTATATTAGCCCACTGTGTGAGTTGTGCCAAAAATCGGAAAGTGGTGGGGGATAGTGGACCTAATGGACTATAACCTGTCATATTCAATTTATTCGGAAATAGTTTTTGGTCCATACAATCCATTCAAAAGAAAATTTTTAAGGCATTTCACTCAAACACATTTTGACTATTTTAGCCCACTGTGTGAGTTGTGCCAAAAATCGGAAAGTAAGGAGGATAGTGGACCTAATGGACTATAACCTGTCATATTCAATTTATTCGGAAATAGTTTTTGGTCCATACAATCCATTCAAAAGAAGATTACTAAGGCATTTCACTCAAACACATTTTGACTATTTTAGCCCACTGTTTGAGTTGTGCCAATAATCGGAAAGGGATGGGGGATAGCGGACCTAATGGACTATAACCTGCCATATTCAGTTTATTCAGAAATAGTTTTTGGTCCATACAATCCATTCAAAAGAAGATTACTAAGGCATTTTACTCAAACACATTTTGACTATTTTAGCCCACTGTGTGAGTTGTGCCAAAAATCGGAAAGGACTATAACCTGTCATATACAATTTATTCGGAAATAGTTTTTGGTCCAAACAATCCATTCAAAAGAAAATTTTTAAGGCATTTCACTCAAACACATTTTGACTATTTTAGCCCACTGTGTTCGTTGTACCAAAAATCGGAAAGTGGTGGAGGATAGCGGACCTAATGTACTATAACCTGTCATATTCAGTTTATTCGGAAATAGTTTTTGGTCCATACAATCCATTCAAAAGAAAATTTTTAAGGCATTTCACTTAAACACATTTGGACTATTTTAGCCCACTGTGTGAGTTGTGCCAATAATCGGAAAGTAGTGGGGGATAGCGGACCTAATGGACTATAACCTGTCATATTCAATTTATTTAGAATAAGTTTTTGGTCCATACAATCCATTCAAAAGAAAATTTTTAAGGCATTTCACTCAAACAAATTTTGACTATGTTAGCCCACTGTGGGAGTTGTGCCAAAAATCGGAAAGTGGTGGGGGATAGTGGACCTAATGGACTATAACCTGTCATATTCAGTTTATTCGGAAATAGTTTTTGGTCCATACAATCCATTCAAAAATTTTTAAGGCATTTCATCAAACACATTTTGACTATTTTAGCACACTGTGTGAGTTGTGCCAATAATCGGAAAGTGGTGAGGAATAGTGGACCTAATGGACTATAACCTGTCATATTCAGTTTATTCAGAAATAGTTTTTGGTCCATACAATCCATTCAAAAGAAAAGTTTTAAGGCATTTCACTCAAACACATTTTGACTATTTTAGCCCACTGTGTGAGTTGTGCCAAAAATCGGAAAGTGGTGGAGGATAGTGGACCTAATGGACTACCACGTGTCATACTCAGTTTATTCAGATTTAGTTTTTGGTCCAAACAATCCATTCAAAAGAAAAGTTTTAAGGCATTTCACTTAAACACATTTTGACTATTTTAGCCCACTGTGTGAGTTGTGCCAATAATCGGGAAGTGGTGAGGGATAGTGGACCTAATGGACTATAACCTGTCATATTCAATTTATTCGGAAATAGTTTTTGGTCCATATAATCCATTCAAAAGAATATTTTTAAGGCATTTCACTCAAACACATTTTGACTATATTAGCCCACTGTTTGAGTTGTGCCAGTAATCGGAAAGTGGTGAGGGATAGCGGACCTAATGGACTATAACCTGTCATATTCAATTTATTCGGAGATAGTTTTTGGTCCAAACAATCCATTCAAAAGAAAAGTTTTAAGGCATTTCACTTAAACACATTTTGACTATTTTAGCCCACTGTGTGAGTTGTGCCAAAAATCAGAAAGTATTGAGGGATAGTGGGCCTAATGGACTATAGCCTGTCATATTCAGTTTATTCAGAAATAATTTTTGGTCCATACAATCCATTCAAAAGAAGATTACTAAGGCATTTCACTCATATACATTTTGACTATTTTAGCCCACTGTGTGAGTTGTGCCAAAAATCGGAAAGTAGTGTGTGATAGTAGACTTAATGGGCTATAACGTGTCATACTCAGTTTATTCAGATTTAGTTTTTGGTCCAAACAATCCATTCAAAAGAAAATTTTTAAGGCATTTCACTCAAACACATTTTGACTATTTTAGCCCACTGTGTGAGTTGTGCCAATAATCGGGAAGTGGTGAGGGATAGTGGACCTAATGGACTATAACCTGTCATATTCAATTTATTCGGAAATAGTTTTTGGTCCATATAATCCATTCAAAAGAATATTTTTAAGGCATTTCACTCAAACACATTTTGACTATATTAGCCCACTGTTTGAGTTGTGCCAGTAATCGGAAAGTGGTGAGGGATAGCGGACCTAATGGACTATAACCTGTCATATTCAATTTATTCGGAGATAGTTTTTGGTCCAAACAATCCATTCAAAAGAAAAGTTTTAAGGCATTTCACTTAAACACATTTTGACTATTTTAGCCCACTGTGTGAGTTGTGCCAAAAATCAGAAAGTAGTGATGGATAGTGGGCCTAATGGACTATAGCCTGTCATATTCAGTTTATTCAGAAATAATTTTTGGTCCATACAATCCATTCAAAAGAAGATTACTAAGGCATTTCACTCATATACATTTTGACTATTTTAGCCCACTGTGTGAGTTGTGCCAAAACTCGGAAAGTAGTGTGTGATAGTAGACTTAATGGGCTATAACATGTCATATTCAATTTATTCAGAAATAGTTTTTGGTCCATACAATCCATTCAAAAGAAAATTTTTAAAGCATTTCACTCAAACACATTTTGTCTATATTAGCCCACTGTTTGAGTTGTGCCAATAATCGGGAAGTGGTGAGGGATAGTGGACCTAATGGACTATAACCTGTCATATTCAATTTATTCGGAAATAGTTTTTGGTCCATATAATCCATTCAAAAGAATATTTTTAAGGCATTTCACTCAAACACATTTTGACTATATTAGCCCACTGTTTGAGTTGTGCCAGTAATCGGAAAGTGGTGAGGGATAGCGGACCTAATGGACTATAACCTGTCATATTCAATTTATTCGGAGATAGTTTTTGGTCCAAACAATCCATTCAAAATAAAAGTTTTAAGGCATTTCACTTAAACACATTTTGACTATTTTAGCCCACTGTGTGAGTTGTGCCAAAAATCAGAAAGTAGTGAGGGATAGTGGGCCTAATGGACTATAGCCTGTCATATTCAGTTTATTCAGAAATAATTTTTGGTCCATACAATCCATTCAAAAGAAGATTACTAAGGCATTTCACTCATATACATTTTGACTATTTTAGCCCACTGTGTGAGTTGTGCCAAAAATCGGAAAGCAGTGTGTGATAGTAGACTTAATGGGCTATAACATGTCATATTCAATTTATTCAGAAATAGTTTTTGGTCCATACAATCCATTCAAAAGGAAATTTTTAAGGCATTTCACTCAAACACATTTTGTCTATATTAGCCCACTGTTTGAGTTGTGCTAATAATCGGAAAGTGGTTGAGGATAGCGGACCTAATGTACTATAACCTGTCATATTTAGTTTATTCGGAAATAGTTTTTGGTCCATACAATCCATTCAAAAGGAAATTTTTGAGGCATTTCACTCAAACACATTTTGACTATTTTAGCCCACTGTGTGAGTTGTGCCAATAATAGGAAAGTGGTGGAGGATAGCGGACCTAATGTACTATAACCTGTCATATTCAGTTTATTCGGAAATAGTTTTTGGTCCATACAATCCATTCAAAAGAAAATTTTTAAGGCATTTCACTCAAACACATTTTGACTATTTTAGCCCACTGTGTGAGTTGTGCCAATAATCGGAAAGTGGTGGAGGATAGCGGACCTAATGGACTACCACGTGTCATACTCAGTTTATTCAGATTTAGTTTTTGGTCCAAACAATCCATTCAAAAGGAAAGTTTTAAGGCATTTCACTTAAACACATTTTGACTATTTTAGCCCACTGTGTGAGTTGTGCCAATAATGGTAAAGTGGTGAGGGATAGTGGACCTAATGAACGATAACCTGTCATATTCAGTTTATTCGGAGATAGTTTTTGGTCCAAATAATCCATTCAAAAGAAAAGTTTTAAGGCATTTCACTTAAACACATTTGACTATTTTAGCCCACTGTGTGAGTTGTGCCAATAATCGGAAAGTAGTGAGGGATAGCGGACGTAATGGACTATAACCTGTCGTATTCAATTTATTCAGATTTGGTTTTTGGTCCATACAATCCATTCAAAAGAAAATTTTTAAGTCATTTCACTCAAACACATTTGGACTATTTTAGTTCACTGTGTGAGTTGTGCCAATAATCGGAAAGTAGTGGGGGATAGCGGACCTAATGGACTATAACCTGTCATATTCAATATATTCAGAATAAGTTTTTGGTCCATACAATCCATTCAAAAGAAAATTTTTAAGGCATTTCACTCAAACACATTTGGAAAATTTTAGCCCACTGTGTGAGTTGTGCCAATAATCGGAAAGTAGTGAGGGGTGGTGGAGGATAGTGGACCTAATGGACTACCACGTGTCATACTCAGTTTATTCAGAATAAGTTTTTGGTCCATACAATCCATTCAAAAGAAGATTACTAACGCATTTCACTCAAATACATTTTGACTATTTTAGCCCACTGTTTCAGTTGTACGAAAAATAGCAAATTAGTGGGGGATAGCTTACCTAATGGACTATAACCTGTCATATACAATTTATTCGGAAATAGTTTTTGGTCCAAACAATCCATTCAAAAGGAAATTTTTAAGGCATTTCACTCAAACACATTTTGACTATTTTAGCCCACTATGTGAGTTGTATCAAAAATCGGAAAGTAGTGGGGGATAACGGACCTAATGGACTAAATAGTTTTTGGTTCATACAATCCATTCAAAAGAAGATTACTGAGGCATTTCACACATATACATTTTGACTACTTTAGCCCACTGTGTGAGTTGTGCCAAAAATCGGAAAGTGGTGAGGGATAGTGGACCTAATGGACTATAATCTGTCATATTCAGTTTATTCGGAAATAGTTTTTGGTCCATACAATCCGTTCAAAAGAAAATTTTTAAGGCATTTCACTCAAACACATTTTGACTATATTAGCCCACTGTTTAATAGTGGGGGATAGTGGACCTGATGGACTATAACCTGTCATATTCAATTTATTCGGAAATAGTTTTTCGTCCAAACAATCCATTCAAAAGAAAATTTTTAAGGCATTTCACTCAAAAAAATTTTGACTATGTTAGCCCACTGTGGGAGTTGTGCCAAAAATCGGAAAGTGGTGGGGGATAGTGGACCTAATGGACTATAACCTGTCATATTCAATTTATTCGGAAATAGTTTTTGGTCCAAACAATCCATTCAAAAGGAAATTTTTAAGGCATTTCACACAAACACATTTTGACTATTTTAGCCCACTGTTTAATTTGTGCCAAAAATCAGAAAGTGGTGGAGGATAGTGGATCTAATATACTACCACGTGTCATACTCAGTTTATTCAGATTTAGTTTTTGTTCCATACAATCCATTCAAAAGAAAAGTTTTAAGGCATTTCACTTAAACACATTTTGACTATATTAGCCCACTGTTTGAGTTGTACGAAAAATAGGAAAGTAGTGGGGGATAGCTTACCTAATGGACTATAACCTGTCGTATACAATTTATTCGGAAATAGTTTTTGGTCCAAACAATCCATTCAAAAGAAAATTTTTAAGGCATTTCACTCAAACACATTTTGACTATTTTAGCCCACTGTGTGAGTTGTGCCAAAAATCGGAAAGTAGTGAGGGATAGTGGACCTAATGGACTATAACCTTTCATATTCAATTTATTCGGAAATAGTTTTTGGTCCAAACAATCCATTCAAAAGAAAATTTTTAATTCATTTCACTCAAACACACTTAGACTATTTTAGCCCACTGTGTGAGTTGTGCCAAAAATCGGAAATAAATGAGGGATAGTGGACCTAATGGACTATAACCTGTCATATTCAATTTATTCGGAAATAGTTTTTGGTCCATACAATCCATTTAAAAGAAAATTACTAACGCATTTCACTCACATACATTTTGACTATTTTAGCCCACTGTTTGAGTTGTGCCAAAAATCGGAAAGTAAGGGGGATAGTGGACCTAATGGACTATAACCTGTCATATTCAATTTATTCGGAAATTGTTTTTGGTCCATACAATCCATTCAAAAGAAAATTTTTAAGGCATTTCACTCAAACACATTTTGACTATTTTAGCCCACTGTGTGAGTTGTGCCAAAAATCGGAAAGTGGTGGAGGATAGTGGACCTAATGGACTACCACGTGTCATACTCAGTTTATTCAGATTTAGTTTTTGGTCCAAACAATCCATTCAAAAGAAAATTACTAACGTATTTCACTCATATATATTTTGACTATTTTAGCCCACTGTGTGAGTTGTGCCAAAAATCGGAAAGTGGTGAGGGATAGTGGACCTAATGGACTATAACCTGTCATATTCAAGTTATTCGGAAATAGTTTTTGGTCCATACACTCCATTCAAAAGAAAATTTTTAAGTCATTTCACTCAAACACATTTGGACTATTTTAGCCCACTGTGTGAGTTGTGCCAATAATCGGAAAGTAGTGAGGGGTAGCGGACCTAATGGACTATAACCTGTCATATTCAATTTATTCAGAATAAGTTTTTGGTCCATACAATCCATTCAAAAAAAAATTACTAACGCATTTCACTCAAATACATTTTGACTATATTAGCCCACTGTGTGAGTTGTGCCAAAAATCGGAAAGTGGTGGGGGATAGTGGACCTAATGGACTATAACCTGTCATATTCAATTTATTCGGAAATAGTTTTTGGTCCATACAATCCATTCAAAAGAAAATTTTTAAGGCATTTCACTCAAACACATTTTGACTATTTTAGCCCACTGTGTGAGTTGTGCCAAAAATCGGAAAGTAAGGAGGATAGTGGACCTAATGGACTATAACCTGTCATATTCAATTTATTCGGAAATAGTTTTTGGTCCATACAATCCATTCAAAAGAAGATTACAAAGGCATTTCACTCAAACACATTTTGACTATTTTAGCCCACTGTTTGAGTTGTGCCAATAATCGGAAAGGGATGGGGGATAGCGGACCTAATGGACTATAACCTGCCATATTCAGTTTATTCAGAAATAGTTTTTGGTCCATACAATCCATTCAAAAGAAGATTACTAAGGCATTTTACTCAAACACATTTTGACTATTTTAGCCCACTGTGTGAGTTGTGCCAAAAATCGGAAAGCAGTGGGGGATAGCGGACCTAATGGACTATAACCTGTCATATTCAGTTTATTCGGAAATAGTTTTTGATCCATACAATCAATTCAAAAGAAAATTTTTAAGGCATTTCACTCAAACACATTTTGACTATTTTAGCCCACTGTGTGAGTTGTGCCAAAAATCGGAAAGTAAGGAGGATAGTGGACCTAATGGACTATAACCTGTCATATTCAATTTATTCAGAAATAGTTTTTGGTCCATACAATCCATTCAAAAGAAGATTACTAAGGCATTTCACTCAAACACATTTTGACTATTTTAGCCCACTGTGTGAGTTGTGCCAAAAAACGGAAAGTAATCAGGGATAGTGGACCTAATGGACTATAACCTGTCATATTCAATTTATTCGGAAATAGTTTTTGGTCCATACAATCCATTCAAAAGAAGATTACTAAGGCATTTCACTCAAACACATTTTGACTATTTTAGCCCACTGTTTGAGTTGTGCCAATAATCGGAAAGTGGTGAGGGATAGTGGACCTAATGGACTATAACCTGTCATATTCAATTTATTCGGAAATAGTTTTTGGTCCAAACAATCCATTCAAAAGAAAATTTTTAAGGCATTTCACTCAACCACATTTTAACTATTTTAGCCCACTGTGTGAGTTGTGCCAAAAATCGGAAAGTAATCAGGGATAGTGCACCTAATGGACTATAACCTGTCATATTCAATTTATTCGGAAATAGTTTTTGGTCCATACAATCCATTCAAAAGAAAAATACTAAGACATTCCACTCAAACACATTTTGACTATTTTAGCCCACTGTTTGAGTTGTGCCAATAATCGGAAAGTGGTGAGGGATAGTGGACCTAATGGACTATAACCTGTCATATCCAATTTATTCGGAAATAGTTTTTGGTCCAAACAATCCATTCAAAAGAAAATTTTTAAGGCATTTCACTCAAACACATTTTGACTATTTTAGCCCACTGTTTAATAGTGGGGGATAGTGGACCTGATGGACTATAACCTGTCGTATTCAATTTATTCGGAAATAGTTTTTCGTCCAAACAATCCATTCAAAAGAAGATTACTAAGGCATTTCACTCAAACACATTTTGACTATTTTAGCCCACTGTTTGAGTTGTGCCAATAATCGGAAAGTGGTGAGGGATAGTGGACCTAATGGACTATAACCTGTCATATTCAATTTATTCGGAAATAGTTTTTGGTCCATACAATCCATTCAAAAGAAGATTACTAAGGCATTTCACTCAAACACATTTTGACTATTTTAGCCCACTGTGTTCGTTGTACCAAAAATCGGAAAGTAGTGGGGGATAGCGGACCTAATGGACTATAACCTGTCATATTCAGTTTATTCGGAAATAGTTTTTGGTTCATACAATCAATTCAAAAGAAAATTTTTAAGGCATTTCACTCAAACACATTTTGACTATTTTAGCCCACTGTGTGAGTTGTGCCAAAAATCGGAAAGTAAGGAGGATAGTGGACCTAATGGACTATAACCTGTCATATTCAATTTATTCGGAAATAGTTTTTGGTCCATACAATCCATTTAAAAGGAGATTACTAAGGCATTTCACTCAAACACATTTTGACTATTTTAGCCCACTGTTTGAGTTGTGCCAATAATCGGAAAATGGTGAGGGATAGTGGACCTAATGGACTATAACCTGTCATATTCAATTTATTCGGAAATAGTTTTTGGTCCAAACAATCCATTCAAAAGGAAATTTTTAAGGCATTTCACTCAAACACACTTTGACTATTTTAGCCCACTGTTTAATAGTGGGGGATAGTGGACCTGATGGACTATAACCTGTCATATTCAATTTATTCGGAAATAGCTTTTGGTCCAAACAATCCATTCAAAAGGAAATTTTTAAGGCATTTCACACAAACACATTTTGACTATTTTAGCCCACTGTTTGATTTGTGCCAAAAATCGGAAAGTGGTGGAGGATAGTGGACCTAATGGACTACCACGTGTCATACTCAGTTTATTCAGAATAAGTTTTTGGTCCATACAATCCATTCAAAAGAAGATTACTAACGCATTTCACTCAAATACATTTTGACTATTTTAGCCCACTGTTTGAGTTGTACGAAAAATAGGAAAGTAGTGGGGGATAGCTTACCTAATGGACTATAACCTGTCATATACAATTTATTCGGAAATAGTTTTTGGTCCAAACAATCCATTCAAAAGAAAATTTTTAAGGCATTTCACTCAAACACATTTTGACTATTTTAGCCCACTGTGTTCGTTGTACCAAAAATCGGAAAGTAGTGGGGGATAGCGGACCTAATGGACTAAATAGTTCTTGGTCCATACAATCCATTCAAAAGAAGATTACTGAGGCATTTCACACATATACATTTTGACTACTTTAGCCCACTGTGTGAGTTGTGCCAAAAATCGGAAAGTGGTGAGGAATAGTGGACCTAATGGACTATAATCTGTCATATTCAGCTTATTCGGAAATAGTTTTTGGTCCATACAATCCGTTCAAAAGAAAATTTTTAAGGCATTTCACTCAAACACATTTTGACTATATTAGCCCACTGTTTAATAGTGGGGGATAGTGGACCTGATGGACTATAACCTGTCATATTCAATTTATTCGGAAATAGTTTTTCGTCCAAACAATCCATTCAAAAGAAAATTTTTAAGGCATTTCACTCAAACAAATTTTGACTATGTTAGCCCACTGTGGGAGTTGTGCCTAAAATCGGAAAGTGGTGGGGGATAGTGGACCTAATGGACTATAACTTGTCATATTCAATTTATTCGGAAATAGTTTTTGGTCCATACAATCCATTCAAAAGAAAATTTTTAAGGCATTTCACTCATACACATTTTGACTATTTTAGCCCACTGTGTGAGTTGTACCAAAAATCGGAAAGTAGTGGGGGATAGCGGACCTAATGGACTAAATAATTTTTGGTCCATACAATCCATTCAAAAGAAGATTACTAAGGCATTTCACACATATACATTTTGACTACTTTAGCCCACTGTGTGAGTTGTGCCAAAAATCGGAAAGTGGTGAGGGATAGTGGACCTAATGGACTATAATCTGTCGTATTCAGTTTATTCGGAAATAGTTTTTGGTCCATACAATCCGTTCAAAAGAAAATTTTTAAGGCATTTCACTCAAACACATTTTGACTATATTAGCCCACTGTTTAATAGTGGGGGATAGTGGACCTGATGGACTATAATCTGTCATATTCAATTTATTCGGAAATAGTTTTTCGTCCAAACAATCCATTCAAAAGAAAATTTTTAAGGCATTTCACTCAAACAAATTTTGACTATGTTAGCCTACTGTGGGAGTTGTGCCAAAAATCAGAAAGTGGTGGGGGATAGTGGACCTAATGGACTATAACCTGTCATATTCAATTTATTCGGAAATAGCTTTTGCTCCAAACAATCCATTCAAAAGGAAATTTTTAAGGCATTTCACACAAACACATTTTGACTATTTTAGCTCACTGTTTGATTTGTGCCAAAAATCGGAAAGTGGTGGAGGATAGTGGACCTAATGGACTACCACGTGTCACACTCAGTTTATTCAGATTTAGTTTTTGGTCCATACAATCCATTCAAAAGAAAAGTTTTAAGGCATTTCACTTAAACACATTTTGACTATATTAGCCCACTGTTTGAGTTGTACGAAAAATAGGTAAGTAGTGGGGGATAGCTTACCTAATGGACTATAACCTGTCATATACAATTTATTCGGAAATAGTTTTTGGTCCAAACAATCCATTCAAAAGAAAATTTTTAAGGCATTTCACTCAAACACATTTTGACTATTTTAGCCCACTGTGTTCGTTGTACCAAAAATCGGAAAGTGGTGGGGTATAGTGGACCTAATGGACTATAACCTGTCATATTCAATTTATTCGGAAATAGTTTTTGGTCCAAACAATCCATTCAAATGAAAATTTTTAAGGCATTTCACACAAACACATTTTGACTATTTTAGCCCACTATTTGATTTGTGCCAAAAATCGGAAAGGACTATAACCTGTCATATACAATTTATTCGGAAATAGTTTTTGGTCCAAACAATCCATTCAAAAGAAAATTTTTAAGGCATTTCACTCAAACACATTTTGACTATTTTAGCCCACTGTGTTCGTTGTACCAAAAATCGGAAAGTGGTGGAGGATAGCGGACCTAATGTACTATAACCTGTCATATTCAGTTTATTCGGAAATAGTTTTTGGTCCATACAATCCATTCAAAAGAAAATTTTTAAGGCATTTCACTTAAACACATTTGGACTATTTTAGCCCACTGTGTGAGTTGTGCCAATAATCGGAAAGTAGTGGGGGATAGCGGACCTAATGGACTATAACCTGTCATATTCAATTTATTTAGAATAAGTTTTTGGTCCATACAATCCATTCAAAAGAAAATTTTTAAGGCATTTCACTCAAACAAATTTTGACTATGTTAGCCCACTGTGGGAGTTGTGCCAAAAATCGGAAAGTGGTGGGGGATAGTGGACCTAATGGACTATAACCTGTCATATTCAGTTTATTCGGAAATAGTTTTTGGTCCATACAATCCATTCAAAAATTTTTAAGGCATTTCATCAAACACATTTTGACTATTTTAGCACACTGTGTGAGTTGTGCCAATAATCGGAAAGTGGTGAGGAATAGTGGACCTAATGGACTATAACCTGTCATATTCAGTTTATTCAGAAATAGTTTTTGGTCCATACAATCCATTCAAAAGAAAAGTTTTAAGGCATTTCACTCAAACACATTTTGACTATTTTAGCCCACTGTGTGAGTTGTGCCAAAAATCGGAAAGTGGTGGAGGATAGTGGACCTAATGGACTACCACGTGTCATACTCAGTTTATTCAGATTTAGTTTTTGGTCCAAACAATCCATTCAAAAGAAAAGTTTTAAGGCATTTCACTTAAACACATTTTGACTATTTTAGCCCACTGTGTGAGTTGTGCCAATAATCGGGAAGTGGTGAGGGATAGTGGACCTAATGGACTATAACCTGTCATATTCAATTTATTCGGAAATAGTTTTTGGTCCATACAATCCATTCAAAAGAAAAGTTTTAAGGCATTTCACTCAAACACATTTTGACTATTTTAGCCCACTGTGTGAGTTGTGCCAAAAATCGGAAAGTGGTGGAGGATAGTGGACCTAATGGACTACCACGTGTCATACTCAGTTTATTCAGATTTAGTTTTTGGTCCAAACAATCCATTCAAAAGAAAAGTTTTAAGGCATTTCACTTAAACACATTTTGACTATTTTAGCCCACTGTGTGAGTTGTGCCAATAATCGGGAAGTGGTGAGGGATAGTGGACCTAATGGACTATAACCTGTCATATTCAATTTATTCGGAAATAGTTTTTGGTCCATATAATCCATTCAAAAGAATATTTTTAAGGCATTTCACTCAAACACATTTTGACTATTTTAGCCCACTGTGTGAGTTGTGCCAAAAATCGGAAAGTGGTGGAGGATAGTGGACCTAATGGACTACCACGTGTCATACTCAGTTTATTCAGATTTAGTTTTTGGTCCAAACAATCCATTCAAAAGAAAATTTTTAAGGCATTTCACTCAAACACATTTTGACTATTTTAGCCCACTGTGTGAGTTGTGCCAATAATCGGGAAGTGGTGAGGGATAGTGGACCTAATGGACTATAACCTGTCATATTCAATTTATTCGGAAATAGTTTTTGGTCCATATAATCCATTCAAAAGAATATTTTTAAGGCATTTCACTCAAACACATTTTGACTATATTAGCCCACTGTTTGAGTTGTGCCAGTAATCGGAAAGTGGTGAGGGATAGCGGACCTAATGGACTATAACCTGTCATATTCAATTTATTCGGAGATAGTTTTTGGTCCAAACAATCCATTCAAAAGAAAAGTTTTAAGGCATTTCACTTAAACACATTTTGACTATTTTAGCCCACTGTGTGAGTTGTGCCAAAAATCAGAAAGTAGTGAGGGATAGTGGGCCTAATGGACTATAGCCTGTCATATTCAGTTTATTCAGAAATAATTTTTGGTCCATACAATCCATTCAAAAGAAGATTACTAAGGCATTTCACTCATATACATTTTGACTATTTTAGGCCACTGTGTGAGTTGTGCCAAAAATCGGAAAGTAGTGTGTGATAGTAGACTTAATGGGCTATAACATGTCATATTCAATTTATTCAGAAATAGTTTTTGGTCCATACAATCCATTCAAAAGAAAATTTTTAAGGCATTTCACTCAAACACATTTTGTCTATATTAGCCCACTGTTTGAGTTGTGCCAATAATCGGGAAGTGGTGAGGGATAGTGGACCTAATGGACTATAACCTGTCATATTCAATTTATTCGGAAATAGTTTTTGGTCCATATAATCCATTCAAAAGAATATTTTTAAGGCATTTCACTCAAACACATTTTGACTATATTAGCCCACTGTTTGAGTTGTGCCAGTAATCGGAAAGTGGTGAGGGATAGCGGACCTAATGGACTATAACCTGTCATATTCAATTTATTCGGAGATAGTTTTTGGTCCAAACAATCCATTCAAAATAAAAGTTTTAAGGCATTTCACTTAAACACATTTTGACTATTTTAGCCCACTGTGTGAGTTGTGCCAAAAATCAGAAAGTAGTGAGGGATAGTGGGCCTAATGGACTATAGCCTGTCATATTCAGTTTATTCAGAAATAATTTTTGGTCCATACAATCCATTCAAAAGAAGATTACTAAGGCATTTCACTCATATACATTTTGACTATTTTAGCCCACTGTGTGAGTTGTGCCAAAAATCGGAAAGCAGTGTGTGATAGTAGACTTAATGGGCTATAACATGTCATATTCAATTTATTCAGAAATAGTTTTTGGTCCATACAATCCATTCAAAAGGAAATTTTTAAGGCATTTCACTCAAACACATTTTGTCTATATTAGCCCACTGTTTGAGTTGTGCCAATAATCGGAAAGTGGTTGAGGATAGCGGACCTAATGTACTATAACCTGTCATATTTAGTTTATTCGGAAATAGTTTTTGGTCCATACAATCCATTCAAAAGGAAATTTTTGAGGCATTTCACTCAAACACATTTTGACTATTTTAGCCCACTGTGTGAGTTGTGCCAATAATAGGAAAGTGGTGGAGGATAGCGGACCTAATGTACTATAACCTGTCATATTCAGTTTATTCGGAAATAGTTTTTGGTCCATACAATCCATTCAAAAGAAAATTTTTAAGGCATTTCACTCAAACACATTTTGACTATTTTAGCCCACTGTGTGAGTTGTGCCAATAATCGGAAAGTGGTGGAGGATAGCGGACCTAATGGACTACCACGTGTCATACTCAGTTTATTTAGATTTAGTTTTTGGTCCAAACAATCCATTCCAAAGGAAAGTTTTAAGGCATTTCACTTAAACACATTTTGACTATTTTAGCCCACTGTGTGAGTTGTGCCAATAATGGTAAAGTGGTGAGGGATAGTGGACCTAATGAACGATAACCTGTCATATTCAGTTTATTCGGAGATAGTTTTTGGTCCAAATAATCCATTCAAAAGAAAAGTTTTAAGGCATTTCACTTAAACACATTTGACTATTTTAGCCCACTGTGTGAGTTGTGCCAATAATCGGAAAGTAGTGAGGGATAGCGGACGTAATGGACTATAACCTGTCATATTCAATTTATTCAGATTTGGTTTTTGGTCCATACAATCCATTCAAAAGAAAATTTTTAAGTCATTTCACTCAAACACATTTGGACTATTTTAGTTCACTGTGTGAGTTGTGCCAATAATCGGAAAGTAGTGGGGGATAGCGGACCTAATGGACTATAACCTGTCATATTCAATATATTCAGAATAAGTTTTTGGTCCATACAATCCATTCAAAAGAAAATTTTTAAGGCATTTCACTCAAACACATTTGGAAAATTTTAGCCCACTGTGTGAGTTGTGCCAATAATCGGAAAGTAGTGAGGGGTGGTGGAGGATAGTGGACCTAATGGACTACCACGTGTCATACTCAGTTTATTCAGAATAAGTTTTTGGTCCATACAATCCATTCAAAAGAAGATTACTAACGCATTTCACTCAAATACATTTTGACTATTTTAGCCCACTGTTTCAGTTGTACGAAAAATAGCAAATTAGTGGGGGATAGCTTACCTAATGGACTATAACCTGTCATATACAATTTATTCGGAAATAGTTTTTGGTCCAAACAATCCATTCAAAAGAAAATTTTTAAGGCATTTCACTCAAACACATTTTGACTATTTTAGCCCACTGTGTTCGTTGTACCAAAAATCGGAAAGCGGTGTGGGATAGCGGACCTAATGAACTATAACCTGTCATATTCAATTTATTCAGATTTAGTTTTTGGTCCATACAATCCATTCAAAAGGAAATTTTTAAGTCATTTCACTCAAACACATTTGGACTATTTTAGCCCACTGTGTGAGTTGAGCCAATAAACGGAAAGTAGTGGGGGATAGCGGACCTAATGGACTACCACGTGTCATACTCAGTTTATTCAGATTTAGGTTTTGGTCCATACAATCCATTCAAAAGAAAATTACTAACGCATTTCACTCAAATACATTTTGACTATATTAGCCCACTGTTTGAGTTGTGCCAAAAATCGGAAAGTAGGGGGATAGTAGACCTAAGGGACTATAACCTGTCATATTCACTTTATTCAGAAATAGTTTTTGGTCCATACAATCCATTCAAAAATTTTTAAGGCATTTCACTCAAACACATTTTGACTATTTTAGCACACTGTGTGAGCTGTGCCAATAATCGGAAAGTGGTGAGGAATAGTGGACCTAATGGACTATAACCTGTCATATTCAGTTTATTCAGAAATAGTTTTTGGTCCATACAATCAATTCAAAAGAAGATTACTAATGCATTTCACTCAAACACATTTTGACTATTTTAGCCCACTGTGTGAGTTGTGCCAAAAATCGGAAAGCAGTGAGGGATAGTGGACCTAATGGACTATAACCTTTCATATTCAATTTATTCGGAAATAGTTTTTGGTCCAAACAATCCATTCAAAAGAAAATTTTTAATTCATTTCACTCAAACACATTTAGACTATTTTAGCCCACTGTGTGAGTTGTGCCAAAAATCGGAAATAAGTCGGGGATAGTGGACCTAATGGACTATAACCTGTCATATTCAGTTTATTCAGAAATAGTTTTTGGTCCATACAATCAATTCAAAAGAAGATTACTAATGCATTTCACTCAAACACATTTTGACTATTTTAGCCCACTGTGTGAGTTGTGCCAAAAATCGGAAAGCAGTGAGGGATAGTGGACCTAATGGACTATAACCTGTTATATTCAATTTATTCAGAAATAGTTTTTGGTCCATACAATCCATTCAAAAGAAAATTTTTAAGGCATTTTACTCAAACACATTTTGACTATTTTAGCCCACTGTGTGAGTTGTGCCAAAAATCGGAAAGTGGTGGACGATAGTGGACCTAATGGACTACCACGTGTCATACTCAGTTTATTCAGATTTAGTTTTTGGTCCAAACAATCCATTCAAAAGCAAAGTTTTAAGGCATTTCACTTAAACACATTTTGACTATTTTAGCCCACTGTGTGAGTTGTGCCAATAATGGTAAAGTGGTGAGGGCTAGTGGACCTAATGAACTATAACCTGTCATATTCAATTTATTCGGAAATAGTTTTTGGTCCAAATAATCCATTCAAAAGAAAAGTTTTAAGGCATTTCACTTAAACACATTTTGACTATTTTAGCCCACTGTGTGAGTTGTGCCAATAATAGGAAAGTGGTGGAGGATAGCGGACCTAATGTACTATAACCTGTCGTATTCAGTTTATTCGGAAATAGTTTTTGGTCCATACAATCCATTCAAAAGAAAATTTTTAAGGCATTTCACTCAAACACATTTTGACTATTTTAGCCCACTGTGTGAGTTGTGCCAATAATCGAAAAGTGGTGGAGGATAGCGGACCTAATGGACTACCACGTGTCATACTCAGTTTATTCAGATTTAGTTTTTGGTCCAAACAATCCATTCAAAAGGAAAGTTTTAAGGCATTTCACTTAAACACATTTTGACTATTTTAGCCCACTGTGTGAGTTGTGCCAATAATGGTAAAGTGGTGAGGGATAGTGGACCTAATTAACTATAACCTGTCATATTTAGTTTATTCGGAGATAGTTTTTGGTCCAAATAATCCATTCAAAAGAAAAGTTTTAAGGCATTTCACTTAAACACATTTTGACTATTTTAGCACACTGTGTGAGTTGTGCCAATAATCGGAAAGTGGTGAGGAATAGTGGACCTAATGGACTATAACCTGTCATATTCAGTTTATTCAGAAATAGTTTTTGGTCCATACAATCAATTCAAAAGAAGATTACTAATGCATTTCACTCAAACACATTTTGACTATTTTAGCCCACTGTGTGAGTTGTGCCAAAAATCGGAAAGTAGTGAGGGATAGTGGACCTAATGGACTATAACCTTTCATATTCAATTTATTCGGAAATAGTTTTTGGTCCAAACAATCCATTCAAAAGAAAATTTTTAATTCATTTCACTCAAACACATTTAGACTATTTTAGCCCACTGTGTGAGTTGTGCCAAAAATCGGAAATAAGTCGGGGATAGTGGACCTAATGGACTATAACCTGTCATATTCAATTTATTCGGAAATAGTTTTTGGTCCATACAATCCATTCAAAAGAAAATTACTAACGCATTTCACTCACATACATTTTGACTATTTTAGCCCACTGTTTGAGTTGTGCCAAAAATCGGAAAGTAAGGGGGATAGTGGACCTAATGGACTATAACCTGTCATATTCAATTTATTCGGAAATAGTTTTTGGTCCATACAATCCATTCAAAAGAAAATTTTTAAGGCATTTCACTCAAACACATTTTGACTATTTTAGCCCACTGTGTGAGTTGTGCCAAAAATCGGAAAGTGGTGGAGAATAGTGGACCTAATGGACTACCACGTGTCATACTCAGTTTATTCAGATTTAGTTTTTGGTCCAAACAATCCATTCAAAAGAAAAGTTTTAAGGCATTTCACTTAAACACATTTTGACTATTTTAGCCCACTGTGTGAGTTGTGCCAATAATCGGAAAGTAGTGAGGAGTGGTGGAGGATAGTGGACCTAATGAACTACCACGTGTCATACTCAGTTTATTAAGAATAAGTTTTTGGTCCATACAATCCATTCAAAAGAAGATTACTAACGCATTTCACTCAAATACATTTTGACTATTTTAGCCCACTGTTTGAATTGTACGAAAAATAGCAAAGTAGTGGGGGATAGCTTACCTAATGGACTATAACCTGTCATATACAATTTATTCGGAAATAGTTTTTGGTCCAAACAATCCATTCAAAAGAAAATTTTTAAGGCATTTCACTCAAACACATTTTGACTATTTTAGCCCACTGTGTTCGTTGTACCAAAAATCGGAAAGTGGTGTGGGATAGCGGACCTAATGAACTATAACCTGTCATATTCAATTTATTCAGATTTAGTTTTTGGTCCATACAATCCATTCAAAAGAAAATTTTTAAGGCATTTCACTCAAACACATTTGGACCATTTTAGCGCACTGTGTGAGTTGTGCCAATAATCGGAAAGTAGTGTGGGGTAGCGGACCTAATGGACTATAACCTGTCATATTCAATTTATTCAGAATAAGTTTTTGGTCCATACAATCCATTCAAAAGAAGATTACTAACGCATTTCACTCAAATACATTTTGACTATATTAGCCCACTGTTTGAGTTGTGCCAAAAATCGGAAAGTAGGGGGATAGTAGACCTAAGGGACTATAACCTGTCATATTCAATTTATTCGGAAATAGTTTTTGGTCCATACAATCCATTCAAAAATTTTTAAGGCATTTCACTCAAACACATTTTGACTATTTTAGCACACTGTGTGAGTTGTGCCAATAATCGGAAAGTAGTGAGGAATAGTGGACCTAATGGACTATAACCTGTCATATTCAGTTTATTCAGAAATAGTTTTTGGTCCATACAATCAATTCAAAAGAAGATTACTAATGCATTTCACTCAAACACATTTTGACTATTTTAGCCCACTGTGTGAGTTGTGCCAAAAATCGGAAAGTAGTGGGGGATAGTGGACCTAATGGACTATAACCTTTCATATTCAATTTATTCGGAAATAGTTTTTGGTTCAAACAATCCATTCAAAAGAAAATTTTTAATTCATTTCACTCAAACACATTTAGACTATTTTAGCCCACTGTGTGAGTTGTGCCAAAAATCGGAAATAAGTCGGGGATAGTGGACCTAATGGACTATAACCTGTCGTATTCAATTTAGTCGGAAATAGTTTTTGGTCCATACAATCCATTAAAAAGAAAATTTTTAAGGCATTTCACTCAAACACATTTTGACTATTTTAGCCCACTGTGTTCGTTGTACCAAAAATCGGAAAGTAGTGGGGAATAGCGGACCTAACGGACTATAACCTGTCATATTCAATTTATTCGGAAATAGTTTTTGGTCCATACAATCCATTCAAAAGAAAATTTTTAAGGCATTTCACTCAAACACATTTTGACTATTTTAGCCCACTGTGTGAGTTGTGCCAAAAATCGGAAAGTGGTTGAGGATAGTGGACCTAATGGACTACCACGTGTCATACTCAGTTTATTCAGATTTAGTTTTTGGTCCATACAATCCATTCAAAAGAAAAGTTCTAAGGCATTTCACTTAAACACATTTTGACTATTTTAGCCCACTGTGTGAGTTGTGCCAATAATCGGGAAGTGGTGAGGGATAGTGGACCTAATGGACTATAACCTGTCATATTCAATTTATTCGGAAATAGTTTTTGGTCCATATAATCCATTCAAAAGAATATTTTTAAGGCATTTCACTCAAACACATTTTGACTATATTAGCCCACTGTTTGAGTTGTGCCAATAATCGGAAAGTGGTGAGGGATAGTGGACCTAATGGACTATAACCTGTCATATTCAATTTATTCGGAGATAGTTTTTGGTCCAAACAATCCATTCAAAAGAAAAGTTTTAAGGCATTTCACTTAAACACATTTTGACTATTTTAGCCCACTGTGTGAGTTGTGCCAAAAATCAGAAAGTAGTGAGGGATAGTGGGCCTAATGGACTATAGCCTGTCATATTCAGTTTATTCAGAAATAATTTTTGGTCCATAAAATCCATTCAAAAGAAGATTACTAAGGCATTTCACTCATATACATTTTGCCTATTTTAGCCCACTGTGTGAGTTGTGCCAAAAATCGGAAAGCATTGTGTGATAGTAGACTTAATGGGCTATAACATGTCATATTCAATTTATTCGGAAATAGTTTTTGGTCCATACAATCCATTCAAAAGAAAATTTTTAAGGCATTTCACTCAAACACATTTTGTCTATATTAGCCCACTGTTTGAGTTGTGCCAATAATCGGAAAGTGGTTGAGGATAGCGGACCTAATGTACTATAACCTGTCATATTCGGTTTATTCCGAAATAGTTTTTGGTCCATACAATCCATTCAAAAGGAAATTTTTGAGGCATTTCACTCAAACACATTTTGACTATTTTAGCCCACTGTGTGAGTTGTGCCAATAATAGGAAAGTGGTGGAGGATAGCGGACCTAATGTACTATAACCTGTCATATTCAGTTTATTCGGAAATAGTTTTTGGTCCATACAATCCATTCAAAAGAAAATTTTTAAGGCATTTCACTCAAACACATTTTGACTATTTTAGCCCACTGTGTGAGTTGTGCCAATAATCGGAAAGTGGTGGAGGATAGCGGACCTAATGGACTACCACGTGTCATACTCAGTTTATTCAGATTTAGTTTTTGGTCCAAACAATCCATTCAAAAGGAAAGTTTTAAGGCATTTCACTTAAACACATTTTGACTATTTTAGCCCACTGTGTGAGTTGTGCCAATAATGGTAAAGTGGTGAGGGATAGTGGACCTAATGAACTATAACCTGTCATATTCAATTTATTCGGAGATAGTTTTTGGTCCAAATAATCCATTCAAAAGAAAAGTTTTAAGGCATTTCACTTAAACACATTTTGACTATTTTAGCCCACTGTGTGAGTTGTGCCAAAAATCACAAAGTGGTGAGGGATAGTGGACCTAATGAGCTATAACCTGTCACATTCAATTTATTCGGAGATAGTTTTTGGTCCAAATAATCCATTCAAAAGAAAAGTTTTAAGGCATTTCACTTAAACACATTTGACTATTTTAGCCCACTGTGTGAGTTGAGCCAATAATCGGAAAGTAGTGGGGGATAGCGGACCTAGTGGACTATAACCTGTCATATTCAATTTATTCAGAATAAGTTTTTGGTCCATACAATCCATTCAAAAGAAAATTTTTAAGGCATTTCACTCAAACACATTTGGACTATTTTAGCCCACTGTGTGAGTTGTGCCAATAATCGGAAAGAAGTGTGGGGTAGCGGACCTAATGGACTATAACCTGTCATATTCAATTTATTCAGAATAAGTTTTTGGTCCATACAATCCATTCAAAAGAAGATTACTAACGCATTTCACTCAAATACATTTTGACTATATTAGCCCACTGTTTGAGTTGTGCCAAAAATCGGAAAGTAGGGGGATAGTAGACCTAAGGGACTATAACCTGTCATATTCAATTTATTCGGAAATAGTTTTTGGTCCATACAATCCATTCAATAGAAAATTTTTAAGGCATTTCACTCAAACACATTTTGACTATTTTAGCCCACTGTGTGAGTTGTGCCAATAATCGGAAAGTGGTGGGGGATAGTGGGCCTAATGGCTATAACCTGTCATATTCAATTTATTCAGATTTAGTTTCTGGTCCATACAATCCATTCAAAAGAAAATTTTTAAGTCATTTCACTTAAACACATTTGGACTATTTTAGCCCACTGTGTGAGTTGTGCAATAATCGGAAAGCAGTGGGGGATAGCGGACGTAATGGACTATAACCTGTCATATTCAATTTATTCAGAATAAGTTTTTGGTCCATACAATCCATTCAAAAGAAAATTTTTAAGGCATTTCAATCAAACACATTTGGACTATTTAAGCCCACTGTGTGAGTTGTGCCAATAAGCGGAAAGTGGTGAGGGATAGTGGACCTAATGGACTATAACCTGTCATATTCAATTTATTCGGAGATAGTTTTTGGTCCAAACAATCCATTCAAAAGAAAAGTTCTAAGGCATTTCACTTAAACACATTTTGACTATTTTAGCCCACTGTGTGAGTTGTGCCAATAATCGGGAAGTGGTGAGGGATAGTGGACCTAATGGACTATAACCTGTCATATTCAATTTATTCGGAAATAGTTTTTGGTCCATATAATCCATTCAAAAGAATATTTTTAAGGCATTTCACTCAAACACATTTTGACTATATTAGCCCACTGTTTGAGTTGTGCCAATAATCGGAAAGTGGTGAGGGATAGTGGACCTAATGGACTATAACCTGTCATATTCAATTTATTCGGAGATAGTTTTTGGTCCAAACAATCCATTCAAAAGAAAAGTTTTAAGGCATTTCACTTAAACACATTTTGACTATTTTAGCCCACTGTGTGAGTTGTGCCAATAATCGGAAAGTGGTGGGGGATAGTGGACCTAATGGACTACCACGTGTCATACTCAGTTTATTCAGATTTGGTTTTTGGTCCATACAATCCATTCAAAAGGGAATTTTTAAGGCATTTCACTCAAACACATTTTAACTATTTTAGCCCACTGTGTGAGTTGTGCCAATAATCGGAAAGTGGTGAGGGATAGTGGACCTAATGGACTATAACCTGTCATATTCAATTTATTCGGAAATAGTTTTTGGTCCATACAATCCATTCAAAAGTAAATTTTTAAGGCATTTCACTCAAACACATTTTGACTATTTTAGCCCACTGTGTTCGTTGTACCAAAAATCGGAAAGTAGTGGGGGATAGCGGACCTAATGGACTATAACCTGTCATATACAATTTATTCGGAAATAGTTTTTGGTCCAAACAATCCATTCTAAAGAAAATTTTTAAGGCATTTCACTCAAACACATTTTGACTATTTTAGCCCACTGTGTTCGTTGTACCAAAAATCGGAAAGTAATGGGGGATAGCGGACCTAATGGACTATAACCTGTCGTATTCAATTTGTTCAGATTTAGTTTTTGGTCCATAAAATCCATATAAAAGAACATTTTTAAGGCATTTCACTCAAACACATTTGGACTATTTTAGCCCACTGTGTGAGTTGTGCCAATAATCGGAAAGTAGTGAGGGGTAGCGGACCTAATGGACTATAACCTGTCATATTCAATTTATTCAGAAATAGTTTTTGGTCCATACAATCCATTCAAAAGAAAATTTTTAAGGCATTTCACTCAAACACATTTGGACTATTTTAGCCCACTGTGTGAGTTGTGCCAAAAATTGGAAAGTGCTGCGGGATAGCGGACCTAATATACTATAACCTGTTGTATTCAGTTTATTCAGAAATAGATTTTGGTCCAAACAATCCATTCAAAAGAAAATTTTTAAGGCATTTCACTCAAACACATTTTGACTATTTTTGCCCACTGTGTTCGTTGTACCAAAAAGCGGAAAGTAGTGGGAGATAGCGGACCTAATGGACTATAACCTGTCATATACAATTTATTCGGATATAGTTTTTGGTCCAAACAATCCATTCAAAAGAAGATTACTAAGGCATTTCACTCATATATATTTTGACTATTTTTGCCCACTGTGTGAGTTGTGCCAAAAATCGGAAAGTAGGGGGGATAGTGGACCCAATGAACTATGTCCTGTCATATTCAATATATTCGGAAATAGTTTTTGGTCCATACAATCCATTCAAAAGAAGATTACTAAGGCATTTCACTCAAACACATTTTGACTATTTTAGCCCACTGTGTGAGTTGTGCCAAAAATTGGAAAGTGGTGAGGGATAGCGGACCTAATATACTATAACCTGTTGTATTCAGTTTATTCAGAAATAGTTTTTGGTCCAAACAATCCATTCAAAAGAAAATTTTTAAGGCATTTCACTCAAACACATTTTGACTATTTTAGCCCACTGTGTGAGTTGTGCCAATAATCGGAAAGTGGTGAGGGATAGTGGACCTAATATACCATAACCTGTTGTATTCAGTTTATTCAGAAATAGTTTTTGGTCCAAACAATCCATTCAAAAGAAAATTTTTAGGGCATTTCACTCAAACACATTTTGACTATTTTAGCCCACTGTGTTCGTTGTACCAAAAATCGGAAAGTAGTGGGGGATAGCGGACCTAATGGACTATAACCTGTCATATACAATTTATTCGGAAATAGTTTTTGGTCCAAACAATCCATTCAAAAGAAAGTTTTTAAGGCATTTCACTCAAACACATTTGGACTATTTTAGCCCACTGTGTGAGTTGTGCCAATAATCGGAAAGTAGTGAGGGGTAGCGGACCTAATGGACTATAACCTGTCATATTCAGTTTATTCAGAAATAGTTTTTGGTCCATACAATCCATTCAAAAGAAGATTACTAAGGCATTTCACTCAAACACATTTTGACTATTTTAGCCCACTGTGTGAGTTGTGCCAATAATCGGAAAGTGGTGGGGGATAGTGGACCTAATGGACTATAACCTGTCATATTCAATTTATTCGGAAATAGTTTTTGGTCCATACAATCCATTCAAAAGAAAATTTTTAAGGCATTTCACTCAAACACATTTTGACTATTTTAGCCCACTGTGTGAGTTGTGCCAATAATCGGAAAGTGGTGAGGGATAGTGGACCTAATGGACTATAACCTGTCATATTCAGTTTATTCGGAAATAGTTTTTGGTCCATACAATCCATTCAAAAGAAAATTTTTAAGGCATTTCACTCAAACACATTTTGACTATTTTAGCCCACTGTGTGAGTTGTGCCAATAATCGGAAAGTGGTGAGGGATAGTGGACCTAATGGACTATAACCTGTCATATTCAATTTATTCGGAGATAGTTTTTGGTCCAAACAATCCATTCAAAAGAAAAGTTTTAAGGCATTTCACTTAAACACATTTTGACTATTTTAGCCCACTGTGTGAGTTGTGCCAATAATCGGAAAGTGGTGGGGGATAGTGGACCTAATGGACTACCACGTGTCATACTCAGTTTATTCAGATTTGGTTTTTGGTCCATACAATCCATTCAAAAGGGAATTTTTAAGGCATTTCACTCAAACACATTTTAACTATTTTAGCCCACTGTGTGAGTTGTGCCAATAATCGGAAAGTGGTGAGGGATAGTGGACCTAATGGACTATAACCTGTCATATTCAATTTATTCGGAAATAGTTTTTGGTCCATACAATCCATTCAAAAGGAAATTTTTGAGGCATTTCACTCAAACACATTTTGACTATTTTAGCCCACTGTGTGAGTTGTGCCAATAATAGGAAAGTGGTGGAGGATAGCGGACCTAATGTACTATAACCTGTCATATTCAGTTTATTCGGAAATAGTTTTTGGTCCATACAATCCATTCAAAAGAAAATTTTTAAGGCATTTCACTCAAACACATTTTGACTATTTTAGCCCACTGTGTGAGTTGTGCCAATAATCGGAAAGTGGTGGAGGATAGCGGACCTAATGGACTACCACGTGTCATACTCAGTTTATTCAGATTTAGTTTTTGGTCCAAACAATCCATTCAAAAGGAAAGTTTTAAGGCATTTCACTTAAACACATTTTGACTATTTTAGCCCACTGTGTGAGTTGTGCCAATAATGGTAAAGTGGTGAGGGATAGTGGACCTAATGAACTATAACCTGTCATATTCAATTTATTCGGAGATAGTTTTTGGTCCAAATAATCCATTCAAAAGAAAAGTTTTAAGGCATTTCACTTAAACACATTTTGACTATTTTAGCCCACTGTGTGAGTTGTGCCAAAAATCACAAAGTGGTGAGGGATAGTGGACCTAATGAGCTATAACCTGTCACATTCAATTTATTCGGAGATAGTTTTTGGTCCAAATAATCCATTCAAAAGAAAAGTTTTAAGGCATTTCACTTAAACACATTTGACTATTTTAGCCCACTGTGTGAGTTGAGCCAATAATCGGAAAGTAGTGGGGGATAGCGGACCTAGTGGACTATAACCTGTCATATTCAATTTATTCAGAATAAGTTTTTGGTCCATACAATCCATTCAAAAGAAAATTTTTAAGGCATTTCACTCAAACACATTTGGACTATTTTAGCCCACTGTGTGAGTTGTGCCAATAATCGGAAAGAAGTGTGGGGTAGCGGACCTAATGGACTATAACCTGTCATATTCAATTTATTCAGAATAAGTTTTTGGTCCATACAATCCATTCAAAAGAAGATTACTAACGCATTTCACTCAAATACATTTTGACTATATTAGCCCACTGTTTGAGTTGTGCCAAAAATCGGAAAGTAGGGGGATAGTAGACCTAAGGGACTATAACCTGTCATATTCAATTTATTCGGAAATAGTTTTTGGTCCATACAATCCATTCAATAGAAAATTTTTAAGGCATTTCACTCAAACACATTTTGACTATTTTAGCCCACTGTGTGAGTTGTGCCAATAATCGGAAAGTGGTGGGGGATAGTGGGCCTAATGGCTATAACCTGTCATATTCAATTTATTCAGATTTAGTTTCTGGTCCATACAATCCATTCAAAAGAAAATTTTTAAGTCATTTCACTTAAACACATTTGGACTATTTTAGCCCACTGTGTGAGTTGTGCAATAATCGGAAAGCAGTGGGGGATAGCGGACGTAATGGACTATAACCTGTCATATTCAATTTATTCAGAATAAGTTTTTGGTCCATACAATCCATTCAAAAGAAAATTTTTAAGGCATTTCAATCAAACACATTTGGACTATTTAAGCCCACTGTGTGAGTTGTGCCAATAAGCGGAAAGTGGTGAGGGATAGTGGACCTAATGGACTATAACCTGTCATATTCAATTTATTCGGAGATAGTTTTTGGTCCAAACAATCCATTCAAAAGAAAAGTTCTAAGGCATTTCACTTAAACACATTTTGACTATTTTAGCCCACTGTGTGAGTTGTGCCAATAATCGGGAAGTGGTGAGGGATAGTGGACCTAATGGACTATAACCTGTCATATTCAATTTATTCGGAAATAGTTTTTGGTCCATATAATCCATTCAAAAGAATATTTTTAAGGCATTTCACTCAAACACATTTTGACTATATTAGCCCACTGTTTGAGTTGTGCCAATAATCGGAAAGTGGTGAGGGATAGTGGACCTAATGGACTATAACCTGTCATATTCAATTTATTCGGAGATAGTTTTTGGTCCAAACAATCCATTCAAAAGAAAAGTTTTAAGGCATTTCACTTAAACACATTTTGACTATTTTAGCCCACTGTGTGAGTTGTGCCAATAATCGGAAAGTGGTGGGGGATAGTGGACCTAATGGACTACCACGTGTCATACTCAGTTTATTCAGATTTGGTTTTTGGTCCATACAATCCATTCAAAAGGGAATTTTTAAGGCATTTCACTCAAACACATTTTAACTATTTTAGCCCACTGTGTGAGTTGTGCCAATAATCGGAAAGTGGTGAGGGATAGTGGACCTAATGGACTATAACCTGTCATATTCAATTTATTCGGAAATAGTTTTTGGTCCATACAATCCATTCAAAAGTAAATTTTTAAGGCATTTCACTCAAACACATTTTGACTATTTTAGCCCACTGTGTTCGTTGTACCAAAAATCGGAAAGTAGTGGGGGATAGCGGACCTAATGGACTATAACCTGTCATATACAATTTATTCGGAAATAGTTTTTGGTCCAAACAATCCATTCTAAAGAAAATTTTTAAGGCATTTCACTCAAACACATTTTGACTATTTTAGCCCACTGTGTTCGTTGTACCAAAAATCGGAAAGTAATGGGGGATAGCGGACCTAATGGACTATAACCTGTCGTATTCAATTTGTTCAGATTTAGTTTTTGGTCCATAAAATCCATATAAAAGAACATTTTTAAGGCATTTCACTCAAACACATTTGGACTATTTTAGCCCACTGTGTGAGTTGTGCCAATAATCGGAAAGTAGTGAGGGGTAGCGGACCTAATGGACTATAACCTGTCATATTCAATTTATTCAGAAATAGTTTTTGGTCCATACAATCCATTCAAAAGAAAATTTTTAAGGCATTTCACTCAAACACATTTGGACTATTTTAGCCCACTGTGTGAGTTGTGCCAAAAATTGGAAAGTGCTGCGGGATAGCGGACCTAATATACTATAACCTGTTGTATTCAGTTTATTCAGAAATAGATTTTGGTCCAAACAATCCATTCAAAAGAAAATTTTTAAGGCATTTCACTCAAACACATTTTGACTATTTTTGCCCACTGTGTTCGTTGTACCAAAAAGCGGAAAGTAGTGGGAGATAGCGGACCTAATGGACTATAACCTGTCATATACAATTTATTCGGATATAGTTTTTGGTCCAAACAATCCATTCAAAAGAAGATTACTAAGGCATTTCACTCATATATATTTTGACTATTTTTGCCCACTGTGTGAGTTGTGCCAAAAATCGGAAAGTAGGGGGGATAGTGGACCCAATGAACTATGTCCTGTCATATTCAATATATTCGGAAATAGTTTTTGGTCCATACAATCCATTCAAAAGAAGATTACTAAGGCATTTCACTCAAACACATTTTGACTATTTTAGCCCACTGTGTGAGTTGTGCCAAAAATTGGAAAGTGGTGAGGGATAGCGGACCTAATATACTATAACCTGTTGTATTCAGTTTATTCAGAAATAGTTTTTGGTCCAAACAATCCATTCAAAAGAAAATTTTTAAGGCATTTCACTCAAACACATTTTGACTATTTTAGCCCACTGTGTGAGTTGTGCCAATAATCGGAAAGTAGTGAGGGGTAGCGGACCTAATGGACTATAATCTGTCATATTCAGTTTATTCAGAAATAGTTTTTGGTCCATACAATCCATTCAAAAGAAGATTACTAAGGCATTTCACTCAAACACATTTTGACTATTTTAGCCCACTGTGTGAGTTGTGCCAATAATCGGAAAGTGGTGGGGGATAGTGGACCTAATGGACTATAACCTGTCATATTCAATTTATTCGGAAATAGTTTTTGGTCCATACAATCCATTCAAAAGAAAATTTTTAGGGCATTTCACTCAAACACATTTTGACTATTTTAGCCCACTGTGTGAGTTGTGCCAATAATCGGAAAGTGGTGAGGGATAGTGGACCTAATGGACTATAACCTGTCATATTCAGTTTATTCAGAAATACTTTTTGGTCCATACAATCCATTCAAAAGAAAATTTTTAAGGCATTTCACTCAAACACATTTGGACTATTTTAGCCCACTGTGTGAGTTGTGCCAATAATCGGAAAGTAGTGGGGGATAGCGGACCTAATGGACTATAACCTGTCATATTCAGTTTATTCAGAAATACTTTTTGGTCCATACAATCCATTCAAAAGAAAATTTTTAAGGCATTTCACTCAAACACATTTGGACTATTTTAGCCCACTGTGTGAGTTGTGCCAATAATCGGAAAGTAGTGGGGGGTAGCGGACCTAATGGACTATAACCTGTCATATTCAGTTTATTCAGAAATAGTTTTTGGTCCATACAATCCATTCAAAAGAAGATTACTAAGGCATTTCACTCAAACACATTTTGACTATTTTAGCCCACTGTGTGAGTTGTGCCAACAATCGGAAAGTGGTGGGGGATAGTGGACCTAATGGACTATAACCTGTCATATTCAATTTATTCGGAAATAGTTTTTGGTCCATACAATCCATTCAAAAGAAAATTTTTAAGGCATTTCACTCAAACACATTTTGACTATTTTAGCCCACTGTGTGAGTTGTGCCAATAATCGGAAAGTGGTGAGGGATAGTGGACCTAATGGACTATAACCTGTCATATTTAGTTTATTCAGAAATACTTTTTGGTCCATACAATCCATTCAAAAGAAAATTTTTAAGGCATTTCACTCAAACACATTTGGACTATTTTAGCCCACTGTGTGAGTTGTGCCAATAATCGGAAAGTAGTGGGGGATAGCGGACCTAATGGACTATAACCTGTCATATACAATTTATTCGGAAATAGTTTTTGGTCCAAACAATCCATTCAAAAGAAAATTTTTAAGGCATTTCACTCAAACACATTTTGACTATTTTAGCCCACTGTGTTCGTTGTACCAAAAATCGGAAAGTAGTGGGGGATAGCGGACCTAAGGGACTATAACCTGTCATATACAATTTATTCGGAAATAGTTTTTGGTCTAAACAATCCATTCAAAAGAAAATTTTTAAGGCATTTCACTCAAACACATTTGGACTATTTTAGCCCACTGTGTGAGTTGTGCCAATAATCGGAAAGTAGTGAGGGGTAGCGGACCTAATGGACTATAACCTGTCATATTCAGTTTATTCAGAAATAGTTTTTGGTCCATACAATCCATTCAAAAGAAGATTACTAAGGCATTTCACTCAAACACATTTTGACTATTTTAGCCCACTGTGTGAGTTGTGCCAATAATCGGAAAGTGGTGGGGGATAGTGGACCTAATGGACTATAACCTGTCATATACAATTTATTCGGAAATAGTTTTTGGTCCAAACAATCCATTCAAAAGAAAGTTTTTAAGGCATTTCACTCAAACACATTTGGACTATTTTAGCCCACTGTGTGAGTTGTGCCAATAATCGGAAAGTAGTGAGATGTAGCGGACCTAATGGACTATAACCTGTCATATTCAGTTTATTCAGAAATACTTTTTGGTCCATACAATCCATTCAAAAGAAAATTTTTAGGGCATTTCACTCAAACACATTTTGACTATTTTAGCCCACTGTGTTCGTTGTACCAAAAATCGGAAAGTAGTGGGGGATAGCGGACCTAATGGACTATAACCTGTCATATTCAATTTATTCGGAAATAGTTTTTGGTCCATACAATCCATTCAAAAGAAAATTTTTAAGGCATTTCACTCAAACACATTTTGACTATTTTAGCCCACTGTGTGAGTTGTGCCAATAATCGGAAAGTGGTGAGGGATAGTGGACCTAATGGACTATAACCTGTCATATTCAGTTTATTCAGAAATACTTTTTGGTCCATACAATCCATTCAAAAGAAAGTTTTTAAGGCATTTCACTCAAACACATTTGGACTATTTTAGCCCACTGTGTGAGTTGTGCCAATAATCGGAAAGTGGTGGGGGATAGTGGACCTAATGGACTATAACCTGTCATATTCAATTTATTCGGAAATAGTTTTTGGTCCATACAATCCATTCAAAAGAAAATTTTTAAGGCATTTCACTCAAACACATTTTGACTATTTTAGCCCACTGTGTGAGTTGTGCCAATAATCGGAAAGTGGTGGGGGATAGTGGACCTAATGGACTATAACCTGTCATATTCAGTTTATTCAGAAATACTTTTTGGTCCAAACAATCCATTCAAAAGAAAGTTTTTAAGGCATTTCACTCAAACACATTTGGACTATTTTAGCCCACTGTGTGAGTTGTGCCAATAATCGGAAAGTAGTGAGGGGTAGCGGACCTAATGGACTATAACCTGTCATATTCAATTTATTCGGAAATAGTTTTTGGTCCATACAATCCATTCAAAAGAAAATTTTTAAGGCATTTCACTCAAACACATTTTGACTATTTTAGCCCACTGTGTGAGTTGTGCCAATAATCGGAAAGTAGTGAGGGGTAGCGGACCTAATGGACTATAACCTGTCATATTCAGTTTATTCAGAAATAGTTTTTGGTCCATACAATCCATTCAAAAGAAGATTACTAAGGCATTTCACTCAAACACATTTTGACTATTTTAGCCCACTGTGTGAGTTGTGCCAATAATCGGAAAGTGGTGGGGGATAGTGGACCTAATGGACTATAACCTGTCATATTCAATTTATTCGGAAATAGTTTTTGGTCCATACAATCCATTCAAAAGAAAATTTTTAAGGCATTTCACTCAAACACATTTTGACTATTTTAGCCCACTGTGTGAGTTGTGCCAATAATCGGAAAGTGGTGAGGGATAGTGGACCTAATGGACTATAACCTGTCATATTCAGTTTATTCAGAAATACTTTTTGGTCCATACAATCCATTCAAAAGAAAATTTTTAAGGCATTTCACTCAAACACATTTGGACTATTTTAGCCCACTGTGTGAGTTGTGCCAATAATCGGAAAGTAGTGGGGGATAGCGGACCTAATGGACTATAACCTGTCATATACAATTTATTCGGAAATAGTTTTTGGTCCAAACAATCCATTCAAAAGAAAATTTTTAAGGCATTTCACTCAAACACATTTTGACTATTTTAGCCCACTGTGTTCGTTGTACCAAAAATCGGAAAGTAGTGGGGGATAGCGGACCTAAGGGACTATAACCTGTCATATACAATTTATTCGGAAATAGTTTTTGGTCTAAACAATCCATTCAAAAGAAAATTTTTAAGGCATTTCACTCAAACACATTTGGACTATTTTAGCCCACTGTGTGAGTTGTGCCAATAATCGGAAAGTAGTGAGGGGTAGCGGACCTAATGGACTATAACCTGTCATATTCAGTTTATTCAGAAATAGTTTTTGGTCCATACAATCCATTCAAAAGAAAATTACTAAGGCATTTCACTCAAACACATTTTGACTATTTTAGCCCACTGTGTTCGTTGTACCAAAAATCGGAAAGTAGTGGGGGATAGCGGACCTAATGGACTATAACCTGTTGTATTCAGTTTATTCAGAAATAATTTTTGGTCCATACAATCCATTCAAAAGAAGATTACTAACGCATTTCACTCAAATACATTTTTACTATATTAGCCCACTGTTTGAGTTGTGCCAAAAATCGGAAAGTAGATGGGATAGTAGACCTAATGGACTATAACCTGTCATATTCAATTTATTCGGAAATAGTTTTTGGTCCATACAATCCATTCAAAAGAAAATTTTTAAGGCATTTCACTCAAACACATATTGACTATTTTAGCCCACTGTGTGAGTTGTACCAATAATCGGAAAGTGGTGGGGGATAGTGGACCTAATGGACTATAACCTGTCATATTCAATTTATTCGGAAATAGTTTTTGGTCCAAACAATCCATTCAAAAGAAAAATTTAAGGCATTTCACTCAAACACATTTTGACTATTTTAGCCCACTGTGTGAGTTGTGCCAATAATCGGAAAGTGGTGGGGGATAGTGGGCCTAATGGCTATAACCTGTCATATTCAATTTATTCAGATTTAGTTTCTGGTCCATACAATCCATTCAAAAGAAAATTTTTAAGTCATTTCACTTAAACACATTTGGACTATTTTAGCCCACTGTGTGAGTTGTGCAATAATCGGAAAGCAGTGGGGGATAGCGGACGTAATGGACTATAACCTGTCATATTCAATTTATTCAGAATAAGTTTTTGGTCCATACAATCCATTCAAAAGAAAATTTTTAAGGCATTTCAATCAAACACATTTGGACTATTTAAGCCCACTGTGTGAGTTGTGCCAATAAGCGGAAAGTGGTGAGGGATAGTGGACCTAATGGACTATAACCTGTCATATTCAATTTATTCGGAGATAGTTTTTGGTCCAAACAATCCATTCAAAAGAAAAGTTCTAAGGCATTTCACTTAAACACATTTTGACTATTTTAGCCCACTGTGTGAGTTGTGCCAATAATCGGGAAGTGGTGAGGGATAGTGGACCTAATGGACTATAACCTGTCATATTCAATTTATTCGGAAATAGTTTTTGGTCCATATAATCCATTCAAAAGAATATTTTTAAGGCATTTCACTCAAACACATTTTGACTATATTAGCCCACTGTTTGAGTTGTGCCAATAATCGGAAAGTGGTGAGGGATAGTGGACCTAATGGACTATAACCTGTCATATTCAATTTATTCGGAGATAGTTTTTGGTCCAAACAATCCATTCAAAAGAAAAGTTTTAAGGCATTTCACTTAAACACATTTTGACTATTTTAGCCCACTGTGTGAGTTGTGCCAATAATCGGAAAGTGGTGGGGGATAGTGGACCTAATGGACTACCACGTGTCATACTCAGTTTATTCAGATTTGGTTTTTGGTCCATACAATCCATTCAAAAGGGAATTTTTAAGGCATTTCACTCAAACACATTTTAACTATTTTAGCCCACTGTGTGAGTTGTGCCAATAATCGGAAAGTGGTGAGGGATAGTGGACCTAATGGACTATAACCTGTCATATTCAATTTATTCGGAAATAGTTTTTGGTCCATACAATCCATTCAAAAGTAAATTTTTAAGGCATTTCACTCAAACACATTTTGACTATTTTAGCCCACTGTGTTCGTTGTACCAAAAATCGGAAAGTAGTGGGGGATAGCGGACCTAATGGACTATAACCTGTCATATACAATTTATTCGGAAATAGTTTTTGGTCCAAACAATCCATTCTAAAGAAAATTTTTAAGGCATTTCACTCAAACACATTTTGACTATTTTAGCCCACTGTGTTCGTTGTACCAAAAATCGGAAAGTAATGGGGGATAGCGGACCTAATGGACTATAACCTGTCGTATTCAATTTGTTCAGATTTAGTTTTTGGTCCATAAAATCCATATAAAAGAACATTTTTAAGGCATTTCACTCAAACACATTTGGACTATTTTAGCCCACTGTGTGAGTTGTGCCAATAATCGGAAAGTAGTGAGGGGTAGCGGACCTAATGGACTATAACCTGTCATATTCAATTTATTCAGAAATAGTTTTTGGTCCATACAATCCATTCAAAAGAAAATTTTTAAGGCATTTCACTCAAACACATTTGGACTATTTTAGCCCACTGTGTGAGTTGTGCCAAAAATTGGAAAGTGCTGCGGGATAGCGGACCTAATATACTATAACCTGTTGTATTCAGTTTATTCAGAAATAGATTTTGGTCCAAACAATCCATTCAAAAGAAAATTTTTAAGGCATTTCACTCAAACACATTTTGACTATTTTTGCCCACTGTGTTCGTTGTACCAAAAAGCGGAAAGTAGTGGGAGATAGCGGACCTAATGGACTATAACCTGTCATATACAATTTATTCGGATATAGTTTTTGGTCCAAACAATCCATTCAAAAGAAGATTACTAAGGCATTTCACTCATATATATTTTGACTATTTTTGCCCACTGTGTGAGTTGTGCCAAAAATCGGAAAGTAGGGGGGATAGTGGACCCAATGAACTATGTCCTGTCATATTCAATATATTCGGAAATAGTTTTTGGTCCATACAATCCATTCAAAAGAAGATTACTAAGGCATTTCACTCAAACACATTTTGACTATTTTAGCCCACTGTGTGAGTTGTGCCAAAAATTGGAAAGTGGTGAGGGATAGCGGACCTAATATACTATAACCTGTTGTATTCAGTTTATTCAGAAATAGTTTTTGGTCCAAACAATCCATTCAAAAGAAAATTTTTAAGGCATTTCACTCAAACACATTTTGACTATTTTAGCCCACTGTGTGAGTTGTGCCAATAATCGGAAAGTGGTGAGGGATAGTGGACCTAATATACCATAACCTGTTGTATTCAGTTTATTCAGAAATAGTTTTTGGTCCAAACAATCCATTCAAAAGAAAATTTTTAGGGCATTTCACTCAAACACATTTTGACTATTTTAGCCCACTGTGTTCGTTGTACCAAAAATCGGAAAGTAGTGGGGGATAGCGGACCTAATGGACTATAACCTGTCATATACAATTTATTCGGAAATAGTTTTTGGTCCAAACAATCCATTCAAAAGAAAGTTTTTAAGGCATTTCACTCAAACACATTTGGACTATTTTAGCCCACTGTGTGAGTTGTGCCAATAATCGGAAAGTAGTGAGGGGTAGCGGACCTAATGGACTATAACCTGTCATATTCAGTTTATTCAGAAATAGTTTTTGGTCCATACAATCCATTCAAAAGAAGATTACTAAGGCATTTCACTCAAACACATTTTGACTATTTTAGCCCACTGTGTGAGTTGTGCCAATAATCGGAAAGTGGTGGGGGATAGTGGACCTAATGGACTATAACCTGTCATATTCAATTTATTCGGAAATAGTTTTTGGTCCATACAATCCATTCAAAAGAAAATTTTTAAGGCATTTCACTCAAACACATTTTGACTATTTTAGCCCACTGTGTGAGTTGTGCCAATAATCGGAAAGTGGTGAGGGATAGTGGACCTAATGGACTATAACCTGTCATATTCAGTTTATTCAGAAATACTTTTTGGTCCATACAATCCATTCAAAAGAAAATTTTTAAGGCATTTCACTCAAACACATTTGGACTATTTTAGCCCACTGTGTGAGTTGTGCCAATAATCGGAAAGTAGTGGGGGATAGCGGACCTAATGGACTATAACCTGTCATATACAATTTATTCGGAAATAGTTTTTGGTCCAAACAATCCATTCAAAAGAAAATTTTTAAGGCATTTCACTCAAACACATTTTGACTATTTTAGCCCACTGTGTTCGTTGTACCAAAAATCGGAAAGTAGTGGGGGATAGCGGACCTAAGGGACTATAACCTGTCATATACAATTTATTCGGAAATAGTTTTTGGTCTAAACAATCCATTCAAAAGAAAATTTTTAAGGCATTTCACTCAAACACATTTGGACTATTTTAGCCCACTGTGTGAGTTGTGCCAATAATCGGAAAGTAGTGAGGGGTAGCGGACCTAATGGACTATAACCTGTCATATTCAGTTTATTCAGAAATAGTTTTTGGTCCATACAATCCATTCAAAAGAAAATTACTAAGGCATTTCACTCAAACACATTTTGACTATTTTAGCCCACTGTGTTCGTTGTACCAAAAATCGGAAAGTAGTGGGGGATAGCGGACCTAATGGACTATAACCTGTTGTATTCAGTTTATTCAGAAATAATTTTTGGTCCATACAATCCATTCAAAAGAAGATTACTAACGCATTTCACTCAAATACATTTTGACTATATTAGCCCACTGTTTGAGTTGTGCCAAAAATCGGAAAGTAGATGGGATAGTAGACCTAATGGACTATAACCTGTCATATTCAATTTATTCGGAAATAGTTTTTGGTCCATACAATCCATTCAAAAGAAAATTTTTAAGGCATTTCACTCAAACACATATTGACTATTTTAGCCCACTGTGTGAGTTGTACCAATAATCGGAAAGTGGTGGGGGATAGTGGACCTAATGGACTATAACCTGTCATATTCAATTTATTCGGAAATAGTTTTTGGTCCAAACAATCCATTCAAAAGAAAAATTTAAGGCATTTCACTCAAACACATTTTGACTATTTTAGCCCACTGTGTGAGTTGTGCCAATAATCGGAAAGTGGTGGGGGATAGTGGACCTAATGGACTACCACGTGTCATACTCAGTTTATTCAGATTTGGTTTTTGGTCCATAAAATCCATTCAAAAGAGAATTTTTAAGGCATTTCACTCAAACACATTTTGATTATTTTAGCCCACTGTGTGAGTTGTGCCAATAATCGGAAAGTGGTGAGGGATAGTGGACCTAATGGACTATAACCTGTCATATTCAATTTATTGGGAAATAGTTTTTGGTCCAAACAATCCATTCAAAAGGAAATTTTTAAGGCATTTCACACAAACACATTTTGACTATTTTAGCCCACTGTGTGCGTTGTGCCAAAAATCGGAAAGTGGTGGAGGATAGTGGACCTAGAGGACTACCACGTGTCATACTCAGTTTATTCAGATTTGGTTTTTGGTCCATACAATCCATTCAAAAGAGAATTTTTAAGGCATTTCACTCAAACACATTTTGACTATTTTAGCCCACTGTGTGAAATGTGCCAATAATCGGAAAGTTGTGAGGGATAGTGGACCTAATGGACTATAACCTGTCATATTCAATTTATTCGGAAATAGTTTTTGGTCCATACAATCCATTCAAAAGTAAATTTTTAAGGCATTTCACTCAAACACATTTTGACTATTTTAGCCCACTGTGTTCGTTGTACCAAAAATCGGAAAGTAGTGGGGGATAGCGGACCTAATGGACTATAACCTGTCATATACAATTTATTCGGAAATAGTTTTTGGTCCAAACAATCCATTCAAAAGAAAATTTTTAAGGCATTTCACTCAAACACATTTTGACTATTTTAGCCCACTGTGTTCGTTGTACCAAAAATCGGAAAGTAATGGGGGATAGCGGACCTAATGGACTATAACCTGTCATATTCAATTTGTTCAGATTTAGTTTTTGGTCCATAAAATCCATTTAAAAGAACATTTTTAAGGCATTTCACTCAAACACATTTGGACTATTTTAGCCCACTGTGTGAGTTGTGCCAATAATCGGAAAGTAGTGAGGGTAGCGGACCTAATGGACTATAACCTGTCATATTCAATTTATTCAGAAATAGTTTTTGGTCCATACAATCCATTCAAAAGAAAATTTTTAAGGCATTTCACTCAAACACATTTGGACTATTTTAGCCCACTGTGTGAGTTGTGCCAATAATCGGAAAGTGGTGAGGGGTAGCGGACCTAATGGACTATAACCTGTCATATTCAATTTATTCAGGATAAGTTTTTGGTCCATACAATCCATTCAAAAGAAGATTACTAACGCATTTCACTCAAATACATTTTGACTATATTAGCCCACTGTTTGAGTTGTGCCAAAAATCGGAAAGTAGATGGGATAGTAGACCTAATGGACTATAACCTGTCATATTCAATTTATTCGGAAATAGTTTTTGGTCCATACAATCCATTCAAAAGAAAATTTTTAAGGCATTTCACTTAAACACATATTGACTATTTTAGCCCACTGTGTGAGTTGTGCCAATAATCGGAAAGTGGTGGGGGATAGTGGACCTAATGGACTATAACCTGTCATATTCAATTTATTCGGAAATAGTTTTTGGTCCAAACAATCCATTCAAAAGAAAAATTTAAGGCATTTCACTCAAACACATTTTGACTATTTTAGCCCACTGTGTGAGCTGTGCCAATAATCGGAAAGTGGTGGGTGATAGTGGACCTAATGGACTATAACCTGTCATATTCTATTTATTCGGAAATAGTTTTTGGTCCATACAATCCATTCAAAAGAATATTTTTAAGGCATTTCACTCAAACACATTTTGACTATTTTAGCCCACTGTGTGAGTTGTGCCAATAATCGGAAAGTGGTGGGGGATAGTGGACCTAATGGACTATAACCTGTCATATTCAATTTATTCGGAAATAGTTTTTGGTCCATACAATCCATTCAAAAGAAAATTTTTAAGGCATTTCACTCAAACACATTTTGACTATTTTAGCCCACTGTGTGAGTTGTGTCAATAATCGGAAAGTGGTGGGGGATAGTGGACCTAATGGACTATAAACTGTCATACTCAGTTTATTCAGAAATAGTTTTTGGTCCATACAATCCATTCAAAAGAAGATTACTAAGGCATTTCACTCAAACACATTTTGACTATTTTAGCCCACTGTGTGAGTTGTGCCAAAAATTGGAAAGTGGTGAGGGATAGCGGACCTAATATACTATAACCTGTTGTATTCAGTTTATTCAGATATAGTTTTTGGTCCAAACAATCCATTCAAAAGAAAATTTTTAAGGCATTTCACTCAAACACAATTTTGACTATTTTTGCCCACTGTGTTCGTTGTACCAAAAAGCGGAAAGAAGTGGGAGATAGCGGACCTAATTGACTATAACCTGTCATATACAATTTATTCGGATATAGTTTTTGGTCCAAACAATCCATTCAAAAGAAGATTACTAAGGCATTTCACTCATATATATTTTGACTATTTTTGCCCACTGTGTGAGTTGTGCCAAAAATCGGAAAGTAGGGGGGATAGTGGACCCAATGGACTATGACCTGTCATATTCAATATATTCGGAAATAGTTTTTGGTCCATACAATCCATTCAAAAGAAGATTACTAAGGCATTTCACTCAAACACATTTTGACTATTTTAGCCCACTGTGTGAGTTGTGCCAAAAATCGGAAAGTGGTGAGGGATAGCGGACCTAATATACTATAACCTGTTGTATTCAGTTTATTCAGAAATAATTTTTGGTCCATACAATCCATTCAAAAGAAGATTACTAAGGCATTTCACTCAAACACATTTTGACTATTTTAGCCCACTGTGTGAGTTGTGCCAAAAATCGGAAAGTGGTGAGGGATAGCGGACCTAATATACTATAACCTGTTGTATTCAGTTTATTCAGAAATAATTTTTGGTCCATACAATCCATTCAAAAGAAGATTACTAAGGCATTTCACTCAAACACATTTTGACTATTTTAGCCCACTGTGTGAATTGTGCCAATAATCCGAAAGTGGTGAGGGATAGTGGACCTAATGGACTATAATCTGTCATATTCAATTTATTCGGAAATAGTTTTTGGTCCATACAATCCATTCAAAAGAAGATTACTAAGGCATTTCACTCAAACACATTTTGACTATTTTAGCCCACTGTGTGAGTTGTGCCAAAAATCGGAAAGTGGTGAGGGATAGTGGACGTAATGGACTACCACGCGTCATACTCAGTTTATTCAGATTTGGTTTTTGGTCCATACAATCCATTCAAAAGAGAATTTTTAAGGCATTTCACTCAAACACATTTTGACTATTTTAGCCCACTGTGTTCGTTGTACCAAAAATCGGAAAGTAGTGGGGGATAGCGGACCTAATGGACTATAACCTGTCATATACAATTTATTCGGAAATAGTTTTTGGTCCAAACAATCCATTCAAAAGAAAATTTTTAAGGCATTTCACTCAAACACATTTTGACTATTTTAGCCCACTGTGTTCGTTGTACCAAAAATCGGAAAGTAATGGGGGATAGCGGACCTAATGGACTATAACCTGTCATATTCAATTTGCTCAGATTTAGTTTTTGGTCCATAAAATCCATTTAAAAGAACATTTTTAAGGCATTTCACTCAAACACATTTGGACTATTTTAGCCCACTGTGTGAGTTGTGCCAATAATCGGAAAGTGGTGAGGGATAGCGGACCTAATATACTATAACCTGTTGTATTCAGTTTATTCAGAAATAATTTTTGGTCCATACAATCCATTCAAAAGAAATTACTAAGGCATTTCACTCAAACACATTTTTACTATTTTAGCCCACTGTGTGAGTTGTGCCAAAAATCGGAAAGTGGTGAGGGATAGCGGACCTAATGGACTATAACCTGTCATATTCAATTTATTCGAAAATAGTTTTTGGTCCAAACAATCCATTCAAAAGAAAAATTTAAGGCATTTCACTCAAACATATTTTGACTATTTTAGCCCACTGTGTGAGCTGTGCCAATAATCGGAAAGTGGTGGGTGATAGTGGACCTAATGGACTATAACCTGTCATATTCTATTTATTCGGAAATAGTTTTTGGTCCAAACAATCCATTCAAAAGGAAAATTTAAGGCATTTCACTCAAACACATTTTGACTATTTTAGCCCACTGTGTGAGCTGTGCCAATAATCGGAAAGTGGTGGGTGATAGCGGACCTAATGGACTATAACCTGTCATATTCAATTTATTCGGAAATAGTTTTTGGTCCAAACAATCCATTCAAAAGAAAAATTTAAGGCATTTCACTCAAACACATATTGACTATTTTAGCCCACTGTGTGAGTTGTGCCAATAATCGGAAAGTGGTGGGGGATAGTGGACCTAATGGACTATAACCTGTCATATTCAATTTATTCGGAAATAGTTTTTGGTCCATACAATCCATTCAAAAGAAAATTTTTAAGGCATTTCACTCAAACACATTTTGACTATTTTAGCCCACTGTGTGAGTTGTGTCAAAAATCGGAAAAAGGTGAGGGATAGTGGACCTAATGGACTATAACCTGTCATATTCAATTTATTCGGAAATAGTTTTTGGTCCATACAATCCATTCAAAAGAAGATTACTAAGGCATTTCACTCAAACACATTTTGACTATTTTAGCCCACTGTGTGAGTTGTGCCAAAAATCGGAAAGTGGTGAGGGATAGTGGACGTAATGGACTACCACGCGTCATACTCAGTTTATTCAGATTTGGTTTTTGGTCCATACAATCCATTCAAAAGAGAATTTTTATGGCATTTCACTCAAACACATTTTGACTATTTTAGCCCACTGTGTTCGTTGTACCAAAAATCGGAAAGTAGTGGGGGATAGCGGACCTAATGGACTATAACCTGTCATATACAATTTATTCGGAAATAGTTTTTGGTCCAAACAATCCATTCAAAAGAAAATTTTTAAGGCATTTCACTCAAACACATTTTGACTATTTTAGCCCACTGTGTTCGTTGTACCAAAAATCGGAAAGTAATGGGGGATAGCGGACCTAATGGACTATAACCTGTCATATTCAATTTGTTCAGATTTAGTTTTTGGTCCATAAAATCCATTTAAAAGAACATTTTTAAGGCATTTCACTCAAACACATTTGGACTATTTTAGCCCATTGTGTGAGTTGTGCCAATAATCGGAAAGCAGTGAGGGGTAGCGGACCTAATGGACTATAAACTGTCATACTCAGTTTATTCAGAAATAGTTTTTGGTCCATACAATCCATTCAAAAGAAGATTACTAAGGCATTTCACTCAAACACATTTTGACTATTTTAGCCCACTGTGTGAGTTGTGCCAAAAATTGGAAAGTGGTGAGGGATAGCGGACCTAATATACTATAACCTGTTGTATTCAGTTTATTCAGATATAGTTTTTGGTCCAAACAATCCATTCAAAAGAAAAATTTAAGGCATTTCACTCAAACACATATTGACTATTTTAGCCCACTGTGTGAGTTGTGCCAATAATCGGAAAGTGGTGGGGGATAGTGGACCTAATGGACTATAACCTGTCATATTCAATTTATTCGGAAATAGTTTTTGGTCCATACAATCCATTCAAAAGAAAATTTTTAAGGCATTTCACTCAAACACATTTTGACTATTTTAGCCCACTGTGTGAGTTGTGTCAAAAATCGGAAAAAGGTGAGGGATAGTGGACCTAATGGACTATAACCTGTCATATTCAATTTATTCGGAAATAGTTTTTGGTCCATACAATCCATTCAAAAGAAGATTACTAAGGCATTTCACTCAAACACATTTTGACTATTTTAGCCCACTGTGTGAGTTGTGCCAAAAATCGGAAAGTGGTGAGGGATAGTGGACGTAATGGACTACCACGCGTCATACTCAGTTTATTCAGATTTGGTTTTTGGTCCATACAATCCATTCAAAAGAGAATTTTTAAGGCATTTCACTCAAACACATTTTGACTATTTTAGCCCACTGTGTTCGTTGTACCAAAAATCGGAAAGTAGTGGGGGATAGCGGACCTAATGGACTATAACCTGTCATATACAATTTATTCGGAAATAGTTTTTGGTCCAAACAATCCATTCAAAAGAAAATTTTTAAGGCATTTCACTCAAACACATTTTGACTATTTTAGCCCACTGTGTTCGTTGTACCAAAAATCGGAAAGTAATGGGGGATAGCGGACCTAATGGACTATAACCTGTCATATTCAATTTGTTCAGATTTAGTTTTTGGTCCATAAAATCCATTTAAAAGAACATTTTTAAGGCATTTCACTCAAACACATTTGGACTATTTTAGCCCACTGTGTGAGTTGTGCCAATAATCGGAAAGCAGTGAGGGGTAGCGGACCTAATGGACTATAACCTGTCATATTCAATTTATTCAGAAATAGTTTTTGGTCCATACAATCCATTCAAAAGGAAATTTTTAAGGCATTCCACTCAAACACATTTGGACTATTTTAGCCCACTGTGTGAGTTGTGCCAATAATCGGAAAGTAGTGAGGAGTAGCGGACCTAATGGACTATAACCTGTCATATTCAATTTATTCGGAAATAGTTTTTGGTCCAAACAATCCATTCAAAAGAAAAATTTAAGGCATTTCACTCAAACACATTTTGATTATTTTAGCCCACTGTGTGAGTTGTGCCAATAATCGGAAAGTGGTGGGCGATAGTGGACCTAATGGACTACCACGTGTCATACTCAGTTTATTCAGATTTGGTTTTTGGTCCATACAATCCATTCAAAAGAGAATTTTTAAGGCATTTCACTCAAACACATTTTGACTATTTTAGCCCACTGTGTGAGTTGTGCCAATAATCGGAAAGTGGTGAGGGATAGTGGACCTAATGGACTATAACCTGTCATATTCAATTTATTCGGAAATAGTTTTTGTTCCAAACAATCCATTCAAAAGAAAATTTTTAAGGCATTTCACACAAACACATTTTGACTATTTTAGCCCACTGTGTGCGTTGTGCCAAAAATCGGAAATTGGTGGAGGATAGTGGACCTAATGGACTACCACGTGTCATACTCAGTTTATTCAGATTTGGTTTTTGGTCCATACAATCCATTCAAAAGGGAATTTTTAAGGCATTTCACTCAAACACATTTTGACTATTTTAGCCCACTGTGTGAGTTGTGCCAATAATCGGAAAGTGGTGAGGGATAGTGGACCTAATGGACTATAACCTGTCATATTCAATTTATTCGGAAATAGTTTTTGGTCCATACAATCCATTCAAAAGTAAATTTTTAAGGCATTTCACTCAAACACATTTTGACTATTTTAGCCCACTGTGTTCGTTGTACCAAAAATCGGAAAGTAGTGGGGGATAGCGGACCTAATGGACTATAACCTGTCATATACAATTTATTCGGAAATAGTTTTTGGTCCAAACAATCCATTCTAAAGAAAATTTTTAAGGCATTTCACTCAAACACATTTTGACTATTTTAGCCCACTGTGTTCGTTGTACCAAAAATCGGAAAGTAATGGGGGATAGCGGACCTAATGGACTATAACCTGTCGTATTCAATTTGTTCAGATTTAGTTTTTGGTCCATAAAATCCATATAAAAGAACATTTTTAAGGCATTTCACTCAAACACATTTGGACTATTTTAGCCCACTGTGTGAGTTGTGCCAATAATCGGAAAGTAGTGAGGGGTAGCGGACCTAATGGACTATAACCTGCCATATTCAATTTATTCAGAAATAGTTTTTGGTCCATACAATCCCTTCAAAAGAAAATTTTTAAGGCATTTCACTCAAACACATTTGGACTATTTTAGCCCACTGTGTGAGTTGTGCCAATAATCGGAAAGTAGTGAGGGGTAGCGGACCTAATGGACTATAACCTGTCATATTCAATTTATTCAGGATAAGTTTTTGGTCCATACAATCCATTCAAAAGAAGATTACTAACGCATTTCACTCAAATACATTTTGACTATATTAGCCCACTGTTTGAGTTGTGCCAAAAATCGGAAAGTAGATGGGATAGTAGACCTAATGGACTATAACCTATCATATTCAATTTATTCGGAAATAGTTTTTGGTCCATACAATCCATTCAAAAGAAAATTTTTAAGGCATTTCACTCAAACACATATTGACTATTTTAGCTCACTGTGTGAGTTGTGCCAATAATCGGAAAGTGGTGGGGGATAGTGGACCTAATGGACTATAACCTGTCATATTCAATTTATTCGGAAATAGTTTTTGGTCCAAACAATCCATTCAAAAGAAAAATTTAAGGCATTTCACTCAAACACATTTTGACTATTTTAGCCCACTGTGTGAGCTGTGCCAATAATCGGAAAGTGGTGGGTGCTAGTGGACCTAATGGACTATAACCTGTCATATTCTATTTATTCGGAAATAGTTTTTGGTCCATACAATCCATTCAAAAGAATATTTTTAAGGCATTTCACTCAAACACATTTTGACTATTTTAGCCCACTGTGTGAGTTGTGCCAATAATCGGAAAGTGGTGGGGGATAGTGGACCTATTGGACTATAACCTGTCATATTCAATTTATTCGGAAATAGTTTTTGGTCCATACAATCCATTCAAAACAAAATTTTTAAGGCATTTCACTCAAACACATTTTGACTATTTTAGCCCACTGTGTGAGTTGTGTCAATAATCGGAAAGTGGTGAGGGATAGTGGACCTAATGGACTATAACCTGTCGTATTCAGTTTATTCAGAAAGAGTTTTTGGTCCATACAATCCATTCAAAAGAAGATTACTAAGGCATTTCACTCAAACACATTTTGACTATTTTAGGCCACTGTGTGAGTTCTGCCAAAAATCGGAAAGTGGTGGGGGATAGCGGACCTAATATACTATAACCTGCTGTATTCAGTTTATTCAGAAATAATTTTTGGTCCATACAATCCATTCAAAAGAAGATTACTAAGGCATTTCACTCAAACACATTTTGACTATTTTAGGCCACTGTGTGAGTTCTGCCAAAAATCGGAAAGTGGTGGGGGATAGCGGACCTAATATACTATAACCTGTCATATTCAGTTTATTCAGAAAGAGTTTTTGGTCCATACAATCCATTCAAAAGAAGATTACTAAGGCATTTCACTCAAACACATTTTGACTATTTTAGGCCACTGTGTGAGTTCTGCCAAAAATCGGAAAGTGGTGGGGGATAGCGGACCTAATATACTATAACCTGTTGTATTCAGTTTATTCAGAAATAGTTTTTGGTCCAAACAATCCATTCAAAAGAAAATTTTTAAGGCATTTCACTCAAACACATTTTGACTATTTTTGCCCACTGTGTTCGTTGTACCAAAAAGCGGAAAGTAGTGGGAGATAGCGGACCTAATGGACTATAACCTGTCATATACAATTTATTCGGATATAGTTTTTGGTCCAAACAATCCATTCAAAAGAAAATTTTTAAGGCATTTCACTCATATATATTTTGACTATTTTTGCCCACTGTGTGAGTTGTGCCAAAAATCGGAAAGTAGGGGGGATAGTGGACCCAATGGACTATGACCTGTCATATTCAATATATTCGGAAATAGTTTTTGGTCCATACAATCCATTCAAAAGAAGATTACTAAGGCATTTCACTCAAACACATTTTGACTATTTTAGCCCACTGTGTGAGTTGTGCCAAAAATCGGAAAGTGGTGAGGGATAGCAGACCTAATATACTATAACCTGTTGTATTCAGTTTATTCAGAAATAATTTTTGGTCCATACAATCCATTCAAAAGAAGATTACTAAGGCATTTCACTCAAACACATTTTGACTATTTTAGGCCACTGTGTGAGTTCTGCCAAAAATCGGAAAGTGGTGGGGGATAGCGGACCTAATATACTATAACCTGCTGTATTCAGTTTATTCAGAAATAATTTTTGGTCCATACAATCCATTCAAAAGAAGATTACTAAGGCATTTCACTCAAACACATTTTGACTATTTTAGCCCACTGTGTGAGCTGTGCCAAAAATCGGAAAGTGGTGGGGGATAGCGGACCTAATATACTATAACCTGTTGTATTCAGTTTATTCAGAAATAATTTTTGGTCCATACAATCCATTCAAAAGAAAATTACTAAGGCATTTCACTCAAACACATTTTGACTATTTTAGCCCACTGTGTGAGTTGTGCCAATAATCCGAAAGTGGTGAGGGATAGTGGACCTAATGGACTATAACCTGTCATATTCAATTTATTCGGAAATAGTTTTTGGTCCATACAATCCATTCAAAAGAAGATTACTAAGGCATTTCACTCAAACACATTTTGACTATTTTAGCCCACTGTGTGAGTTGTGCCAAAAATCGGAAAGTGGTGAGGGATAGCGGACCTAATATACTATAACCTGTTGTATTCAGTTTATTCAGAAATAATTTTTGGTCCATACAATCCATTCAAAAGAAGATTACTAAGGCATTTCACTCAAACACATTTTGACTATTTTAGGCCACTGTGTGAGTTCTGCCAAAAATCGGAAAGTGGTGAGGGATAGCGGACCTAATATACTATAACCCGTTGTATTCAGTTTATTCAGAAATAATTTTTGGTCCATACAATCCATTCAAAAGAAGATTACTAAGGCATTTCACTCAAACACATTTTGACTATTTTAGCCCACTGTGTGAGTTGTGCCAAAAATCGGAAAGTGGTGAGGGATAGCGGACCTAATATACTATAACTTGTTGTATTCAGTTTATTCAGAAATAATTTTTGGTCCATACAATCCATTCAAAGGAGATTACTAAGGCATTTCACTCAAACACATTTTGACTATTTTAGCCCACTGTGTGAGTTGTGCCAAAAATCGGAAAGCGGTGGGGGATAGCGGACCTAATACACTATAACCTGTTATATTCATTTTATTCGGAAATAGTTTTTGGTCCATACAATCCATTCAAAAGGAAATTTTTAAGGCATTTCACTCACATACATTTTGACTATTTTAGCCCACTGTTTGAGTTGTGCCACAAATCGGAAAAAAGGGGGGATAGTGGACCTAATGGACTATAACCTGTCATATTCAGTTTATTCGGAAATAGTTTTTGGTCCATACAATCCATTCAAAAGAAGATTACTAAGGCATTTCACTCAAACACATTTTGACTATTTTAGCCCACTGTGTGAGTTGTGCCAAAAATCGGAAAGCGGTGGGGGATAGCGGACCTAATACACTATAACCTGTTATATTCAATTTATTCGGAAATAGTTTTTGGTCCATACAATCCATTCAAAAGAAAATTTTTAAGGCATTTCACTCAAACACATTTTGACTATTTTAGCCCACTGTGTGAGTTGTGCCAATAATCGGAAAATGGTGAGGGATAGTGGACCTAATGGACTATAACCTGTCATATTCAGTTTATTCAGAAATAGTTTTTGGTCCATACAATCCATTCAAAAGAAAATTACTAAGGCATTTCACTCAAACACATTTTGACTATTTTAGCCCACTGTGTGAGTTGTGCCAAAAATCGGAAAGTGGTGGGGGATAGTGGACCTAATGGACTATAACCTGTCATATTCAATTTATTCGGAGATAGTTTTTGGTCCAAACAATCCATTCAAAAGAAAAGTTTTAAGGCATTTCACTTAAACACATTTTGACTATTTTACCCCACTGTGTGAGTTGTGCCAATAAACAGAAAGCGGTGAGAGATAGTGGACCTAATGGACTATAACCTGTCATATTCAGTTTATTCAGAAATAGTTTTTGGTCCATACAATCCATTCAAAAGAAGATTACTAAGGCATTTCACTCAAACACATTTTGACTATTTTAGCCCACTGTGTGAGTTGTGCCAAAAATTGGAAAGTGGTGAGGGATAGCGGACCTAATATACTATAACCTGTTGTATTCAGTTTATTCAGAAATAATTTTTGGTCCATACAATCCATTCAAAAGAAGATTACTAAGGCATTTCACTCAAACACATTTTGACTATTTGAGCCCACTGTGTGAGTTGTGCCAAAAATCGGAAAGTGGTGAGGGATAGCGGACCTAATATACTATAACCTGTTGTATTCAGTTTATTCAGAAATAATTTTTGGTCCATACAATCCATTCAAAAGAAGATTACTAAGGCATTTCACTCAAACACATTTTGACTATTTTAGCCCACTGTGTGAGTTGTGCCAATAATCCGAAAGTGGTGAGGGATAGTGGACCTAATGGACTATAACCTGTCATATTCAGTTTATTCAGAAATAGTTTTTGGTCCATACAATCCATTCAAAAGAAGATTACTAAGGCATTTCACTCATATATATTTTGACTATTTTTGCCCACTGTGTGAGTTGTGCCAAAAATCGGAAAGTAGGGGGGATAGTGGACCTAGTGGACTATGACCTGTCATATTCAATATATTCGGAAATAGTTTTTGGTCCATACAATCCATTCAAAAGAAAATTACTAAGGCATTTCACTCAAACACATTTTGACTATTTTACCCCACTGTGTGAGTTGTGCCAATAAACAGAAAGTGGTGAGAGATAGTGGACCTAATGGACTATAACCTGTCATATTCAGTTTATTCAGAAATAGTTTTTGGTCCATACAATCCATTCAAAAGAAGATTACTAAGGCATTTCACTCAAACACATTTTGACTATTTTAGCCCACTATGTGAGTTGTGCCAAAAATCGGAAAGTGGTGAGGGATAGCAGACCTAATATACTATAACCTGTTGTATTCAGTTTATTCAGAAATAATTTTTGGTCCATACAATCCATTCAAAAGAAGATTACTAAGGCATTTCACTCAAACACATTTTGACTATTTTAGGCCACTGTGTGAGTTCTGCCAAAAATCGGAAAGTGGAGAGGGATAGCGGACCTAATATACTATAACCTGTTGTATTCAGTTTATTCAGAAATAATTTTTGGTCCATACAATCCATTCAAAAGAAGATTACTAAGGCATTTCACTCAAACACATTTTGACTATTTTAGCCCACTGTGTGAGTTGTGCCAAAAATCGGAAAGTGGTGAGGGATAGCGGACCTAATATACTATAACCTGTTGTATTCAGTTTATTCAGAAATAATTTTTGGTCCATACAATCCATTCAAAAGAAAATTACTAAGGCATTTCACTCAAACACATTTTGACTATTTTAGCCCACTGTGTGAGTTGTGCCAATAATCTGAAAGTGGTGAGGGATAGTGGACCTAATGGACTATAACCTGTCATATTCAATTTATTCGGAAATAGTTTTTGGTCCATACAATCCATTCAAAAGAAGATTACTAAGGCATTTCACTCCAAACACATTTTGACTATTTTAGCCCACTGTGTGAGTTGTGCCAAAAATCGGAAAGTGGTGAGGGATAGCGGACCTAATATACTATAACCTGTTGTATTCAGTTTATTCAGAAATAATTTTTGGTCCATACAATCCATTCAAAAGAAGATTACTAAGGCATTTCACTCAAACACATTTTGACTATTTTAGCCCACTGTGTGAGTTGTGCCAAAAATCGGAAAGCAGTGAGGGATAGCGGACCTAATACACTATAACCTGTTATATTCATTTTATTCGGAAATAGTTTTTGGTCCATACAATCCATTCAAAAGGAAATTTTTAAGGCATTTCACTCACATACATTTTGACTATTTTAGCCCACTGTTTGAGTTGTGCCAGAAATCGGAAAAAAGGGGGGATAGTGGACCTAATGGACTATAACCTGTCATATTCAATTTATTCGGAAATAGTTTTTGGTCCATACAATCCATTCAAAAGAAAATTTTTAAGGCATTTCACTCAAACACATTTTGACTATTTTAGCCCACTGTGTGAGTTGTGCCAATAATCGGAAAGTGGTGGGGGATAGTGGACCTAATGGACTATAACCTGTCATATTCAGTTTATTCAGAAATAGTTTTTGGTCCATACAACCCATTCAAAAGAATATTACTAAGGCATTTCACTCAAACACATTTTGACTATTTTAGGCCACTGTGTGAGTTCTGCCAAAAATCGGAAAGTGGTGAGGGATAGCGGACCTAATATACTATAACCTGCTGTATTCAGTTTATTCAGAAATAATTTTTGGTCCATACAATCCATTCAAAAGAAGATTACTAAGGCATTTCACTCAAACACATTTTGACTATTTTAGCCCACTGTGTGAGCTGTGCCAAAAATCGGAAAGTGGTGAGGGATAGCGGACCTAATATACTATAACCTGTTGTATTCAGTTTATTCAGAAATAATTTTTGGTCCATACAATCCATTCAAAAGAAAATTACTAAGGCATTTCACTCAAACACATTTTGACTATTTTAGCCCACTGTGTGAGTTGTGCCAATAATCCGAAAGTGGTGAGGGATAGTGGACCTAATGGACTATAACCTGTCATATTCAATTTATTCGGAAATAGTTTTTGGTCCATACAATCCATTCAAAAGAAGATTACTAAGGCATTTCACTCAAACACATTTTGACTATTTTAGCCCACTGTGTGAGTTGTGCCAAAAATCGGAAAGTGGTGAGGGATAGCGGACCTAATATACTATAACCTGTTGTATTCAGTTTATTCAGAAATAATTTTTGGTCCATACAATCCATTCAAAAGAAGATTACTAAGGCATTTCACTCAAACACATTTTGACTATTTTAGGCCACTGTGTGAGTTGTGCCAAAAATCGGAAAGTGGTGAGGGATAGCGGACCTAATATACTATAACCTGTTGTATTCAGTTTATTCAGAAATAATTTTTGGTCCATACAATCCATTCAAAGGAGATTACTAAGGCATTTCACTCAAACACATTTTGACTATTTTAGCCCACTGTGTGAGTTGTGCCAAAAATCGGAAAGTGGTGAGGGATAGCGGACCTAATATACTATAACCTGTTGTATTCAGTTTATTCAGAAATAATTTTTGGTCCATACAATCCATTCAAAGGAGATTACTAAGGCATTTCACTCAAACACATTTTGACTATTTTAGCCCACTGTGTGAGTTGTGCCAAAAATCGGAAAGTGGTGAGGGATAGCGGACCTAATATACTATAACCCGTTGTATTCAGTTTATTCAGAAATAATTTTTGGTCCATACAATCCATTCAAAAGAAGATTACTAAGGCATTTCACTCAAACACATTTTGACTATTTTAGCCCACTGTGTGAGTTGTGCCAATAATCCGAAAGTGGTGAGGGATAGTGGACCTAATGGACTATAACCTGTCATATTCAGTTTATTCGGAAATAGTTTTTGGTCCATACAATCCATTCAAAAGAAGATTACTAAGGCATTTCACTCAAACACATTTTGACTATTTTAGCCCACTGTGTGAGTTGTGCCAAAAATCGGAAAGTGGTGAGGGATAGCGGACCTAATATACTATAACCTGTTGTATTCAGTTTATTCAGAAATAATTTTTGGTCCATACAATCCATTCAAAGGAGATTACTAAGGCATTTCACTCAAACACATTTTGACTATTTTAGCCCACTGTGTGAGTTGTGCCAAAAATCGGAAAGCGGTGGGGGATAGCGGACCTAATACACTATAACCTGTTATATTCATTTTAGTCGGAAATAGTTTTTGGTCCATACAATCCATTCAAAAGGAAATTTTTAAGGCATTTCACTCACATACATTTTGACTATTTTAGCCCACTGTTTGAGTTGTGCCACAAATCGGAAAAGAGGGGGGATAGTGGACCTAATGGACTATAACCTGTCATATTCAGTTTATTCGGAAATAGTTTTTGGTCCATACAATCCATTCAAAAGAAGATTACTAAGGCATTTCACTCAAACACATTTTGACTATTTTAGCCCACTGTGTGAGTTGTGCCAAAAATCGGAAAGCGGTGGGGGATAGCGGACCTAATACACTATAACCTGTTATATTCAATTTATTCGGAAATAGTTTTTGGTCCATACAATCCATTCAAAAGAAAATTTTTAAGGCATTTCACTCAAACACATTTTGACTATTTTAGCCCACTGTGTGAGTTGTGCCAATAATCGGAAAATGGTGAGGGATAGTGGACCTAATGGACTATAACCTGTCATATTCAGTTTATTCAGAAATAGTTTTTGGTCCATACAATCCATTCAAAAGAAGATTACTAAGGCATTTCACTCAAACACATTTTGACTATTTTAGCCCACTGTGTGAGTTGTGCCAAAAATCGGAAAGTGGTGGGGGATAGTGGACCTAATGGACTATAACCTGTCATATTCAATTTATTCGGAGATAGTTTTTGGTCCAAACAATCCATTCAAAAGAAAAGTTTTAAGGCATTTCACTTAAACACATTTTGACTATTTTACCCCACTGTGTGAGTTGTGCCAATAAACAGAAAGCGGTGAGAGATAGTGGACCTAATGGACTATAACCTGTCATATTCAGTTTATTCAGAAATAGTTTTTGGTCCATACAATCCATTCAAAAGAAGATTACTAAGGCATTTCACTCAAACACATTTTGACTATTTTAGCCCACTGTGTGAGTTGTGCCAAAAATTGGAAAGTGGTGAGGGATAGCGGACCTAATATACTATAACCTGTTGTATTCAGTTTATTCAGAAATAATTTTTGGTCCATACAATCCATTCAAAAGAAGATTACTAAGGCATTTCACTCAAACACATTTTGACTATTTGAGCCCACTGTGTGAGTTGTGCCAAAAATCGGAAAGTGGTGAGGGATAGCGGACCTAATATACTATAACCTGTTGTATTCAGTTTATTCAGAAATAATTTTTGGTCCATACAATCCATTCAAAAGAAGATTACTAAGGCATTTCACTCAAACACATTTTGACTATTTTAGCCCACTGTGTGAGTTGTGCCAATAATCCGAAAGTGGTGAGGGATAGTGGACCTAATGGACTATAACCTGTCATATTCAATTTATTCGGAAATAGTTTTTGGTCCATACAATCCATTCAAAAGAAGATTACTAAGGCATTTCACTCAAACACATTTTGACTATTTTAGCCCACTGTGTGAGTTGTGCCAAAAATCGGAAAGTGGTGAGGGATAGCGGACCTAATATACTATAACCTGTTGTATTCAGTTTATTCAGAAATAATTTTTGGTCCATACAATCCATTCAAAAGAAGATTACTAAGGCATTTCACTCAAACACATTTTGACTATTTTAGGCCACTGTGTGAGTTCTGCCAAAAATCGGAAAGTGGTGAGGGATAGCGGACCTAATATACTATAACCCGTTGTATTCAGTTTATTCAGAAATAATTTTTGGTCCATACAATCCATTCAAAAGAAGATTACTAAGGCATTTCACTCAAACACATTTTGACTATTTTAGCCCACTGTGTGAGTTGTGCCAAAAATCGGAAAGTGGTGAGGGATAGCGGACCTAATATACTATAACCTGTTGTATTCAGTTTATTCAGAAATAATTTTTGGTCCATACAATCCATTCAAAGGAGATTACTAAGGCATTTCACTCAAACACATTTTGACTATTTTAGCCCACTGTGTGAGTTGTGCCAAAAATCGGAAAGCGGTGGGGGATAGCGGACCTAATACACTATAACCTGTTATATTCATTTTATTCGGAAATAGTTTTTGGTCCATACAATCCATTCAAAAGGAAATTTTTAAGGCATTTCACTCACATACATTTTGACTATTTTAGCCCACTGTTTGAGTTGTGCCACAAATCGGAAAAAAGGGGGGATAGTGGACGTAATGGACTATAACCTGTCATATTCAGTTTATTCGGAAATAGTTTTTGGTCCATACAATCCATTCAAAAGAAGATTACTAAGGCATTTCACTCAAACACATTTTGACTATTTTAGCCCACTGTGTGAGTTGTGGCAAAAATCGGAAAGCGGTGGGGGATAGCGGGCCTAATACACTATAACCTGTTATATTCAATTTATTCGGAAATAGTTTTTGGTCCATACAATCCATTCAAAAGAAAATTTTTAAGGCATTTCACTCAAACACATTTTGACTATTTTAGCCCACTGTGTGAGTTGTGCCAATAATCGGAAAATGGTGAGGGATAGTGGACCTAATGGACTATAACCTGTCATATTCAGTTTATTCAGAAATAGTTTTTGGTCCATACAATCCATTCAAAAGAAGATTACTAAGGCATTTCACTCAAACACATTTTGACTATTTTAGCCCACTGTGTGAGTTGTGCCAAAAATCGGAAAGTGGTGGGGGATAGTGGACCTAATGGACTATAACCTGTCATATTCAATTTATTCGGAGATAGTTTTTGGTCCAAACAATCCATTCAAAAGAAAAGTTTTAAGGCATTTCACTTAAACACATTTTGACTATTTTACCCCACTGTGTGAGTTGTGCCAATAAACAGAAAGCGGTGAGAGATAGTGGACCTAATGGACTATAACCTGTCATATTCAGTTTATTCAGAAATAGTTTTTGGTCCATACAATCCATTCAAAAGAAGATTACTAAGGCATTTCACTCAAACACATTTTGACTATTTTAGCCCACTGTGTGAGTTGTGCCAAAAATTGGAAAGTGGTGAGGGATAGCGGACCTAATATACTATAACCTGTTGTATTCAGTTTATTCAGAAATAATTTTTGGTCCATACAATCCATTCAAAAGAAGATTACTAAGGCATTTCACTCAAACACATTTTGACTATTTGAGCCCACTGTGTGAGTTGTGCCAAAAATCGGAAAGTGGTGAGGGATAGCGGACCTAATATACTATAACCTGTTGTATTCAGTTTATTCAGAAATAATTTTTGGTCCATACAATCCATTCAAAAGAAGATTACTAAGGCATTTCACTCAAACACATTTTGACTATTTTAGCCCACTGTGTGAGTTGTGCCAATAATCCGAAAGTGGTGAGGGATAGTGGACCTAATGGACTATAACCTGTCATATTCAGTTTATTCAGAAATAGTTTTTGGTCCATACAATCCATTCAAAAGAAGATTACTAAGGCATTTCACTCATATATATTTTGACTATTTTTGCCCACTGTGTGAGTTGTGCCAAAAATCGGAAAGTAGGGGGGATAGTGGACCCAATGGACTATGACCTGTCATATTCAATATATTCGGAAATAGTTTTTGGTCCATACAATCCATTCAAAAGAAAATTACTAAGGCATTTCACTCAAACACATTTTGACTATTTTACCCCACTGTGTGAGTTGTGCCAATAAACAGAAAGTGGTGAGAGATAGTGGACCTAATGGACTATAACCTGTCATATTCAGTTTATTCAGAAATAGTTTTTGGTCCATACAATCCATTCAAAAGAAGATTACTAAGGCATTTCACTCAAACACATTTTGACTATTTTAGCCCACTGTGTGAGTTGTGCCAAAAATCGGAAAGTGGTGAGGGATAGCAGACCTAATATACTATAACCTGTTGTATTCAGTTTATTCAGAAATAATTTTTGGTCCATACAATCCATTCAAAAGAAGATTACTAAGGCATTTCACTCAAACACATTTTGACTATTTTAGGCCACTGTGTGAGTTCTGCCAAAAATCGGAAAGTGGAGAGGGATAGCGGACCTAATATACTATAACCTGTTGTATTCAGTTTATTCAGAAATAATTTTTGGTCCATACAATCCATTCAAAAGAAGATTACTAAGGCATTTCACTCAAACACATTTTGACTATTTTAGCCCACTGTGTGAGTTGTGCCAAAAATCGGAAAGTGGTGAGGGATAGCGGACCTAATATACTATAACCTGTTGTATTCAGTTTATTCAGAAATAATTTTTGGTCCATACAATCCATTCAAAAGAAAATTACTAAGGCATTTCACTCAAACACATTTTGACTATTTTAGCCCACTGTGTGAGTTGTGCCAATAATCCGAAAGTGGTGAGGGATAGTGGACCTAATGGACTATAACCTGTCATATTCAATTTATTCGGAAATAGTTTTTGGTCCATACAATCCATTCAAAAGAAGATTACTAAGGCATTTCACTCCAAACACATTTTGACTATTTTAGCCCACTGTGTGAGTTGTGCCAAAAATCGGAAAGTGGTGAGGGATAGCGGACCTAATATACTATAACCTGTTGTATTCAGTTTATTCAGAAATAATTTTTGGTCCATACAATCCATTCAAAAGAAGATTACTAAGGCATTTCACTCAAACACATTTTGACTATTTTAGCCCACTGTGTGAGTTGTGCCAAAAATCGGAAAGCAGTGAGGGATAGCGGACCTAATACACTATAACCTGTTATATTCATTTTATTCGGAAATAGTTTTTGGTCCATACAATCCATTCAAAAGGAAATTTTTAAGGCATTTCACTCACATACATTTTGACTATTTTAGCCCACTGTTTGAGTTGTGCCAGAAATCGGAAAAAAGGGGGGATAGTGGACCTAATGGACTATAACCTGTCATATTCAATTTATTCGGAAATAGTTTTTGGTCCATACAATCCATTCAAAAGAAAATTTTTAAGGCATTTCACTCAAACACATTTTGACTATTTTAGCCCACTGTGTGAGTTGTGCCAATAATCGGAAAGTGGTGGGGGATAGTGGACCTAATGGACTATAACCTGTCATATTCAGTTTATTCAGAAATAGTTTTTGGTCCATACAACCCATTCAAAAGAATATTACTAAGGCATTTCACTCAAACACATTTTGACTATTTTAGGTTACTGTGTGAGTTGTGCCAATAATCGGAAAGTGGTGAGGGATAGTGGACCTAATGGACTATAACCTGTCATATTCAGTTTATTCAGAAATAGTTTTTGGTCCATACAATCCATTCAAAAGAAGATTACTAAGGCATTTCACTCAAACACATTTTGACTATTTTAGCCCACTGTGTGAGTTGTGCCCAAAATCGGAAAGTGGTGGGGGATAGTGGACCTAATGGACTATAACCTGTCATATTCAATTTATTCGGAGATAGTTTTTGGTCCAAACAATCCATTCAAAAGGATAGTTTTAAGGCATTTCACTTAAACACATTTTGACTATTTTACCCCACTGTGTGAGTTGTGCCAATAATCAGAAAGTGGTGAGAGATAGTGGACCTAATGGACTATAACCTGTCATATTCAATTTATTCGGAAATAATTTTTGGTCCAAAAAATCCATTCAAAAGAAGATTACTAAGGCATTTCACTCATATACATTTTGACTATTTTAGCCCACTGTGTGAGTTGTGCCAAAAATCGGAAAAAAGTGGGGGATAGCGGACCTAATGGACTATAACCTTTCATATTCAGTTTATTCGGAAATAGTTTTTGGTCCAAACAATCCATTCAAAAGAAAATTTTTAAGGCATTTCACTCAAACACATTTTGACTATTTTAGGTTACTGTGGGAGTTTTGCCAAAAATCGGAAAGTAGTGGGGGATAGTGGACCTAATGGACTATAACCTGTCATATTCAATTTATTCGGAAATAGTTTTTGGTCCAAACAATCCATTCAAAAGAAAATTTTTAAGGCATTTCACTCAAACACATTTTGACAATTTTAGCCCACTGTGTGAGTTGTGCCAATAATCGGAAAGTGGTGAGGGATAGTGGACCTAATGGACTATAACCTGTCATATTCCGTTTATTCAGAAATAGTTTTTGGTCCATACAATCCATTCAAAAGAAGGTTACAAAGGCATTTCACTCAAACACATTTTGACTATTTTAGCCCACTGTGTGAGTTGTGCCAAAAATTGGAAAGTGCTGAGGGATAGCGGACCTAATATACTATAACCTGTTGTATTCAGTTTATTCAGAAATAGTTTTTGGTCCAAACAATCCATTCAAAAGAAAATTTTTAAGGCATTTCACTCAAACACATTTTGACTATTTTTGCCCACTGTGTTCGTTGTACCAAAAAGCGGAAAGTAGTGGGAGATAGCGGACCTAATGGACTATAACCTGTCATATACAATTTATTCGGATATAGTTTTTGGTCCAAACAATCCATTCAAAAGAAGATTACTAAGGCATTTCACTCATATATATTTTGACTATTTTTGCCCACTGTGTGAGTTGTGCCAAAAATCGGAAAGTAGGGGGGATAGTGGACCCAATGGACTATGACCTGTCATATTCAATATATTCGGAAATAGTTTTTGGTCCATACAATCCATTCAAGAGAAGATTACTAAGGCATTTCACTCAAACACATTTTGACTATTTTAGCCCACTGTGTGAGTTGTACCAAAAATCGGAAAGTGGTGAGGGATAGCAGACCTAATATACTATAACCTGTTGTATTCAGTTTATTCAGAAATAATTTTTGGTCCATACAATCCATTCAAAAGAAGATTACTAAGGCATTTCACTCATACACATTTTGACTATTTTAGACCACTGTGTGAGTTCTGCCAAAAATCGGAAAGTGGTGAGGGATAGCGGACCTAATATACTATAACCTGTTGTATTCAGTTTATTCAGAAATAATTTTTGGTCCATACAATCCATTCAAAAGAAGATTACTAAGGCATTTCACTCAAACACATTTTGACTATTTTAGGCCACTGTGTGAGTTCTGCCAAAAATCGGAAAGTGGTGAGGGATAGCGGACCTAATATACTATAACCTGTTGTATTCAGTTTATTCAGAAATAATTTTTGGTCCATACAATCCATTCAAAAGAAGATTACTAAGGCATTTCACTCAAACACATTTTGACTATTTTAGGCCACTGTGTGAGTTCTGCCAAAAATCGGAAAGTGGTGAGGGATAGCGGACCTAATATACTATAACCTGTTGTATTCAGTTTATTCAGAAATAATTTTTGGTCCATACAATCCATTCAAAAGAAGATTACTAAGGCATTTCACTCATACACATTTTGACTATTTTAGGCCACTGTGTGAGTTCTGCCAAAAATCGGAAAGTGGTGAGGGATAGCGGACCTAATATACTATAACCTGTTGTATTCAGTTTATTCAGAAATAATTTTTGGTCCATACAATCCATTCAAAAGAAGATTACTAAGGCATTTCACTCAAACACATTTTGACTATTTTAGGCCACTGTGTGAGTTCTGCCAAAAATCGGAAAGTGGTGAGGGATAGCGAACCTAATATACTATAACCTGTTGTATTCAGTTTATTCAGAAATAATTTTTGGTCCATACAATCCATTCAAAAGAAGATTACTAAGGCATTTCACTCATATATATTTTGACTATTTTTGCCCACTGTGTGAGTTGTGCCAAAAATCGGAAAGTAGGGGGGATAGTGGACCCAATTGACTATGACCTGTCATATTCAATATATTCGGAAATAGTTTTTGGTCCATACAATCCATTCAAAAGAAGATTACTAAGGCATTTCACACAAACACATTTTGACTATTTTAGCCCACTGTGTGAGTTGTACCAAAAATCGGAAAGTGGTGAGGGATAGCAGACATAATATACTATAACCTGTTGTATTCAGTTTATTCAGAAATAATTTTTGGTCCATACAATCCATTTAAAAGAAGATTACTAAGGCATTTCACTCAAACACATTTTGACTATTTTAGGCCACTGTGTGAGTTCTGCCAAAAATCGGAAAGTGGTGAGGGATAGCGGACCTAATATACTATAACCTGTTGTATTCAGTTTATTCAGAAATAATTTTTGGTCCATACAATCCATTCAAAAGAAGATTACTAAGGCATTTCACTCAAACACATTTTGACTATTTTAGCCCACTGTGTGAGTTGTGCCAAAAATCGGAAAGTGGTGAGGGATAGCGGACCTAATATACTATAACCTGTTGTATTCAGTTTATTCAGAAATAATTTTTGGTCCATACAATCCATTCAAAAGAAGATTACTAAGGCATTTCACTCAAACACATTTTGACTATTTTAGCCCACTGTGTGAGTTGTGCCAAAAATTGGAAAGTGGTGAGGGATAGCGGACCTAATATACTATAACCTGTTGTATTCAGTTTATTCAGAAATAGTTTTTGGTCCAAACAATCCATTCAAAAGAAAATTTTTAAGGCATTTCACTCAAACACATTTTGACTATTTTAGCCCACTGTGTGAGTTGTGCCAAAAATTGGAAAGTGGTGAGGGATAGCGGACCTAATATACTATAACCTGTCATATTCAGTTTATTCAGAAATAGTTTTTGGTCCATACAATCCATTCAAAAGAAGATTACTAAGGCATTTCACTCAAACACATTTTGACTATTTTAGCCCACTGTGTGAGTTGTGCCAAAAATCGGAAAGTGGTGAGGGATAGCGGACCTAATATACCATAACCTGTTGTATTCAGTTTATTCAGAAATAGTTTTTGGTCCAAACAATCCATTCAAAAGAAAATTTTTAGGGCATTTCACTCAAACATATTTTGACTATTTTAGCCCACTGTGTGAGTTGTGCCAATAATCGGAAAGTGGTGGGGGATAGTGGACCTAATGGACTATAACCTGTCATATTCAGTTTATTCGGAAATAGTTTTTGGTCCATACAATCCATTCAAAAGAAAATTTTTAAGGCATTTCACTCAAACACATTTTGACTATTTTAGCCCACTGTGTGAGTTGTGCCAAAAATTGGAAAGTGGTGAGGGATAGCGGACCTAATATACTATACCCTGTTGTATTCAGTTTATTCAGAAATAGTTTTTGGTCCAAACAATCCATTCAAAAGAAAATTTTTAAGGCATTTCACTCAAACACATTTTGACTATTTTAGCCCACTGTGTTCGTTGTACCAAAAATCGGAAAGTAGTGGGGGATAGCGGACTTAATGGCCTATAAACTGTCATATACAATTTATTCGGAAATAGTTTTTGGCCCAAACAATCCATTCAAAAGAAGATTACTAAGGCATTTCACTCATATATATTTTGACTATTTTTGCCCACTGTGTGAGTTGTGCCAAAAATCGGAAAGTAGGGGGGATAGTGGACCTAATGGACTATAACCTGTCATATTCAATTTATTCGGAAATAGTTTTTGGTCCATACAATCCATTCAAAAGAAGATTACTAAGGCATTTCACTCAAACACATTTTGACTATTTTAGCCCACTGTGTGAGTTGTGCCAAAAATCGGAAAGTGGTGAAGGATAGCGGATCTAATATACTATAACCTGTTGTATTCAGTTTATTCAGAAATAATTTTTGGTCCATACAATCCATTCAAAAGAAGATTACTAAGGCATTTCACTCAAACACATTTTGACTATTTTAGCCCACTGTGTGAGTTGTGCCAAAAATCGGAAAGTGGTGAGGGATAGCGGACCTAATATACTATAATCTGTTATATTCATTTTATTCGGAAATAGTTTTTGGTCCATACAATCCATTCAAAAGGAAATTTTTAAGGCATTTCACTCACATACATTTTGACTATTTTAGCCCACTGTGTGAGTTGTGCCAAAAATCGGAAAGTAGGGAGGATAGTGGACCTAATGGACTATAACCTGTCATATTCAATTTATTCGGAAATAGTTTTTGGTCCATACAATCCATTCAAAAGAAGATAACTAAGGTATTTCACTCAAACACATTTTGACTATTTTTGCCCACTGTGTGAGTTGTGCCAAAAATCGGAAAGTAGGGGGGATAGTGGACCCAATGGACTATAACCTGTCATATTCAGTTTATTCAGAAATAGTTTTTGGTCCATACAATCCATTCAAAAGAAAATTACTAAGGCATTTCACTCAAACACATTTTGACTATTTTAGCCCACTGTGTGAGTTGTGCCAAAAATCGGAAAGTGGTGAGGGATAGCGGACCTAATATACCATAACCTGTTGTATTCAGTTTATTCAGAAATAGTTTTTGGTCCAAACAATCCATTCAAAAGAAAATTTTTAAGGCATTTCACTCAAACACATTTTGACTATTTTAGCCCACTGTGTTCGTTGTACCAAAAATCGAAAAGTAGTGGGGGATAGCGGACTTAATGGCCTATAACCTGTCATATACAATTTATTCGGAAATAGTTTTTGGTCCAAACAATCCATTCAAAAGAAGATTACTAAGGCATTTCACTCATATATATTTTGACTATTTTAGCCCACTGTGTGAGTTGTGCCAAAAATCGGAAAGTGCTGAGGGATAGCGGACCTAATATACTATAACCTGTTGTATTCAGTTTATTCAGAAATAGTTTTTGGTCCAAACAATCCATTCAAAAGAAAATTTTTAAGGCATTTCACTCAAACACATTTTGACTATTTTTGCCCACTGTGTTCGTTGTACCAAAAAGCGGAAAGTAGTGGGAGATAGCGGACCTAATGGACTATAACCTGTCATATACAATTTATTCGGATATAGTTTTTGGTCCAAACAATCCATTCAAAAGAAGATTACTAAGGCATTTCACTCATATATATTTTGACTATTTTTGCCCACTGTGTGAGTTGTGCCAAAAATCGGAAAGTAGGGGGGATAGTGGACCCAATGGACTATGACCTGTCATATTCAATATATTCGGAAATAGTTTTTGGTCCATACAATCCATTCAAGAGAAGATTACTAAGGCATTTCACTCAAACACATTTTGACTATTTTAGCCCACTGTGTGAGTTGTACCAAAAATCGGAAAGTGGTGAGGGATAGCAGACCTAATATACTATAACCTGTTGTATTCAGTTTATTCAAAAATAATTTTTGGTCCATACAATCCATTCAAAAGAAGATTACTAAGGCATTTCACTCATACACATTTTGACTATTTTAGGCCACTGTGTGAGTTCTGCCAAAAATCGGAAAGTGGTGAGGGATAGCGGACCTAATATACTATAACCTGTTGTATTCAGTTTATTCAGAAATAACTTTTGGTCCACACAATCCATTCAAAAGAAGATTACTAAGGCATTTCACTCAAACACATTTTGACTATTTTAGGCCACTGTGTGAGTTCTGCCAAAAATCGGAAAGTGGTGAGGGATAGCGGACCTAATATACTATAACCTGTTGTATTCAGTTTATTCAGAAATAATTTTTGGTCCATACAATCCATTCAAAAGAAGATTACTAAGGCATTTCACTCATATATATTTTGACTATTTTTGCCCACTGTGTGAGTTGTGCCAAAAATCGGAAAGTAGGGGGGATAGTGGACCCAATTGACTATGACCTGTCATATTCAATATATTCGGAAATAGTTTTTGGTCCATACAATCCATTCAAAAGAAGATTACTAAGGCATTTCACTCAAACACATTTTGACTATTTTAGCCCACTGTGTGAGTTGTACCAAAAATCGCAAAGTGGTGAGGGATAGCAGACATAATATACTATAACCTGTTGTATTCAGTTTATTCAGAAATAATTTTTGGTCCATACAATCCATTCAAAAGAAGATTACTAAGGCATTTCACTCAAACACATTTTGACTATTTTAGGCCACTGTGTGAGTTCTGCCAAAAATCGGAAAGTGGTGAGGGATAGCGGACCTAATATACTATAACCTGTTGTATTCAGTTTATTCAGAAATAATTTTTGGTCCATACAATCCATTCAAAAGAAGATTACTAAGGCATTTCACTCAAACACATTTTGACTATTTTAGCCCACTGTGTGAGTTGTGCCAAAAATCGGAAAGTGGTGAGGGATAGCGGACCTAATATACTATAACCTGTTGTATTCAGTTTATTCAGAAATAATTTTTGGTCCATACAATCCATTCAAAAGAAGATTACTAAGGCATTTCACTCAAACACATTTTGACTATTTTAGCCCACTGTGTGAGTTGTGCCAAAAATTGGAAAGTGGTGAGGGATAGCGGACCTAATATACTATAACCTGTTGTATTCAGTTTATTCAGAAATAGTTTTTGGTCCAAACAATCCATTCAAAAGAAAATTTTTAAGGCATTTCACTCAAACACATTTTGACTATTTTAGCCCACTGTGTGAGTTGTGCCAATAATCGGAAAGTGGTGAGGGATAGTGGACCTAATGGACTATAACCTGTCATATTCAGTTTATTCAGAAATAGTTTTTGGTCCATACAATCCATTCAAAAGAATATTACTAAGGCATTTCACTCAAACACATTTTGACTATTTTAGCCCACTGTGTGAGTTGTGCCAAAAATCGGAAAGTGGTGAAGGATAGCGGATCTAATATACTATAACCTGTTGTATTCAGTTTATTCAGAAATAATTTTTGGTCCATACAATCCATTCAAAAGAAGATTACTAAGGCATTTCACTCAAACACATTTTGACTATTTTAGCCCACTGTGTGAGTTGTGCCAAAAATCGGAAAGTGGTGAGGGATAGCGGACCTAATATACTATAATCTGTTATATTCATTTTATTCGGAAATAGTTTTTGGTCCATACAATCCATTCAAAAGGAAATTTTTAAGGCATTTCACTCACATACATTTTGACTATTTTAGCCCACTGTGTGAGTTGTGCCAAAAATCGGAAAGTAGGGGGGATAGTGGACCTAATGGACTATAACCTGTCATATTCAATTTATTCGGAAATAGTTTTTGGTCCATACAATCCATTCAAAAGAAGATTACTAAGGCATTTCACTCAAACACATTTTGACTATTTTTGCCCACTGTGTGAGTTGTGCCAAAAATCGGAAAGTAAGGGGGATAGTGGACCCAATGGACTATAACCTGTCATATTCAATTTATTCGGAAATAGTTATTGGTCCATACAATCCATTCAAAAGAATATTTTTAAGGCATTTCACTCAAACACATTTTGACTATTTTAGCCCACTGTGTGAGTTGTGCCAATAATCGGAAAGTGGTGGGGGATAGTGGACCTAATGGACTATAACCTGTCATATTCAGTTTATTCGGAAATAGTTTTTGGTCCATACAATCCATTCAAAAGAAAATTTTTAAGGCATTTCACTCAAACACATTTTGACTATTTTAGCCCACTGTGTGAGTTGTGCCAATAATCGGAAAGTGGTGGGGGATAGTGGACCTAATGGACTATAACCTGTCATATTCAGTTTATTCAGAAATAGTTTTTGGTCCATACAATCCATTCAAAAGAAAATTTTTAGGGCATTTCACTCAAACACATTTTGACTATTTTAGCCCACTGTGTTCGTTGTACCAAAAATCGGAAAGTAGTGGGGGATAGCGGACTTAATGGCCTATAACCTGTCATATACAATTTATTCGGAAATAGTTTTTGGTCCAAACAATCCATTCAAAAGAAGATTACTAAGGCATTTCACTCATATATATTTTGACTATTTTTGCCCACTGTGTGAGTTGTGCCAAAAATCGGAAAGTAGGGGGGATAGTGGACCTAATGGACTATGACCTGTCATATTCAATATATTCGGAAATAGTTTTTGGTCCATACAATCCATTCAAAAGAAGATTACTAAGGCATTTCACTCAAACACATTTTGACTATTTTAGCCCACTGTGTGAGTTGTGCCAAAAATTGGAAAGTGGTGAGGGATAGCGGACCTAATGGACTATAACCTGTCATATACAATTTATTCGGAAATAGTTTTTGGTCCAAACAATCCATTCTAAAGAAGATTACTAAGGCATTTCACTCAAACACATTTTGACTATTTTAGCCCACTGTGTGAGTTGTGCCAAAAATCGGAAAGTGGTGAGGGATAGCGGACCTAATATACCATAACCTGTTGTATTCAGTTTATTCAGAAATAGTTTTTGGTCCAAACAATCCATTCAAAAGAAAATTTTTAGGGCATTTCACTCAAACACATTTTGACTATTTTAGCCCACTGTGTTCGTTGTACCAAAAATCGGAAAGTAGTGGGGGATAGCGGACTTAATGGCCTATAACCTGTCATATACAATTTATTCGGAAATAGTTTTTGGTCCAAACAATCCATTCAAAAGAAGATTACTAAGGCATTTCACTCATATATATTTTGACTATTTTTGCCCACTGTGTGAGTTGTGCCAAAAATCGGAAAGTAGGGGGGATAGTGGACCTAATGGACTATAACCTGTCATATTCAATTTATTCGGAAATAGTTTTTGGTCCATACAATCCATTCAAAAGAAGATTACTAAGGCATTTCACTCAAACACATTTTGACTATTTTAGCCCACTGTGTGAGTTGTGCCAAAAATCGGAAAGTGGTGAAGGGTAGCGGATCTAATATACTATAACCTGTTGTATTCAGTTTATTCAGAAATAATTTTTGGTCCATACAATCCATTCAAAAGAAGATTACTAAGGCATTTCACTCAAACACATTTTGACTATTTTAGCCCACTGTGTGAGTTGTGCCAAAAATCGGCAAGTGGTGAGGGATAGTGGACCTAATGGACTATAACCTGTCATATTCAATTTATTCGGAAATAGTTTTTGGTCCATACAATCCATTCAAAAGAAGATTACTAAGGCATTTCACTCAAACACATTTTGACTATTTTTGCCCACTGTGTGAGTTGTGCCAAAAATCGGAAAGTAGGGGGGATAGTGGACCCAATGGACTATAACCTGTCATATTCAATTTATTCGGAAATAGTTATTGGTCCATACAATCCATTCAAAAGAATATTTTTAAGGCATTTCACTCAAACACATTTTGACTATTTTAGCCCACTGTGTGAGTTGTGCCAATAATCGGAAAGTGGTGGGGGATAGTGGACCTAATGGACTATAACCTGTCATATTCAGTTTATTCGGAAATAGTTTTTGGTCCATACAATCCATTCAAAAGAAAATTTTTAAGGCATTTCACTCAAACACATTTTGACTATTTTAGCCCACTGTGTGAGTTGTGCCAATAATCGGAAAGTGGTGGGGGATAGTGGACCTAATGGACTATAACCTGTCATATTCCGTTTATTCAGAAATAGTTTTTGGTCCATACAATCCATTCAAAAGAAGATTACAAAGGCATTTCACTCAAACACATTTTGACTATTTTAGCCCACTGTGTGAGTTGTGCCAAAAATTGGAAAGTGCTGCGGGATAGCGGACCTAATATACTATAACCTGTTGTATTCAGTTTATTCAGAAATAGTTTTTGGTCCAAACAATCCATTCAAAAGAAAATTTTTAGGGCATTTCACTCAAACACATTTTGACTATTTTAGCCCACTGTGTTCGTTGTACCAAAAATCGGAAAGTAGTGGGGGATAGCGGACTTAATGGCCTATAACCTGTCATATACAAATTATTCAGAAATAGTTTTTGGTCCATACAATCCATTCAAAAGAAAATTTTTAAGGCATTTCACTCAAACACATTTGGACTATTTTAGCCCACTGTGTGAGTTGTGCCAATAATCGGAAAGTAGTGAGGGGTAGCGGACTTAATGGACTATAACCTGTCATATTGAATTTATTCAGGATAAGTTTTTGGTCCATACAATCCATTCAAAAGAAGATTACTAACGCATTTCACTCAAATACATTTTGACTATATTAGCCCACTGTTTGAGTTGTGCCAAAAATCGGAAAGTAGATGGGATAGTAGACCTAATGGACTATAACCTATCATATTCAATTTATTCGGAAATAGTTTTTGGTCCATACAATCCATTCAAAAGAAAATTTTTAAGGCATTTCACTCAAACACATATTGACTATTTTAGCCCACTGTGTGATTTGTGCCAATAATCGGAAAGTGGTGGGGGATAGTGGACCTAATGGACTATAACCTGTCATATTCAATTTATTCGGAAATAGTTTTTGGTCCAAACAATCCATTCAAAAGAAAAATTTAAGGCATTTCACTCAAACACATTTTGACTATTTTAGCCCACTGTGTGAGCTGTGCCAATAATCGGAAAATGGTGAGTGATAGTGGACCTAATGGACTATAACCTGTCGTATTCTATTTATTCGGAAATAGTTTTTGGTCCATACAATCCATTCAAAAGAATATTTTTAAGGCATTTCACTCAAACACATTTTGACTATTTTAGCCCACTGTGTGAGTTGTGCCAATAATCGGAAAGTGGTGGGGGATAGTGGACCTAATGGACTATAACCTGTCATATTCAATTTATTCGGAAATAGTTTTTGGTCCATACAATCCATTCAAAACAAAATTTTTAAGGCATTTCACTCAAACACATTTTGACTATTTTAGCCCACTGTGTGAGCTGTGTCAATAATCGGAAAGTGGTGAGGGATAGTGGACCTAATGGACTATAACCTGTCATATTCAGTTTATTCAGAAAGAGTTTTTGGTCCATACAATCCATTCAAAAGAAGATTACTAAGGCATTTCACTCATATATATTTTGACTATTTTTGCCCACTGTGTGAGTTGTGCCAAAAATCGGAAAGTAGGGGGGATAGTGGACCCAATGGACTATGACCTGTCATATTCAATATATTCGGAAATAGTTTTTGGTCCATACAATCCATTCAAAAGAAGATTACTAAGGCATTTCACTCAAACACATTTTGACTATTTTAGCCCACTGTGTGAGCTGTGCCAAAAATCGGAAAGTGGTGAGGGATAGCGGACCTAATATACTATAACCTGTTGTATTCAGTTTATTCAGAAATAATTTTTGGTCCATACAATCCATTCAAAAGAAAATTACTAAGGCATTTCACTCAAACACATTTTGACTATTTTAGCCCACTGTGTGAGTTGTGCCAATAATCCGAAAGTCGTGAGGGATAGTGGACCTAATGGACTATAACCTGTCATATTCAATTTATTCGGAAATAGTTTTTGGTCCATACAATCCATTCAAAAGAAGATTACTAAGGCATTTCACTCAAACACATTTTGACTATTTTAGCCCACTGTGTGAGTTGTGCCAAAAATCGGAAAGTGGTGAGGGATAGCGGACCTAATATACTATAACCTGTTGTATTCAGTTTATTCAGAAATAATTTTTGGTCCATACAATCCATTCAAAAGAAGATTACTAAGGCATTTCACTCAAACACATTTTGACTATTTTAGGCCACTGTGTGAGTTCTGCCAAAAATCGGAAAGTGGTGAGGGATAGCGGACCTAATATACTATAACCCGTTGTATTCAGTTTATTCAGAAATAATTTTTGGTCCATACAATCCATTCAAAAGAAGATTACTAAGGCATTTCACTCAAACACATTTTGACTATTTTAGCCCACTGTGTGAGTTGTGCCAAAAATCGGAAAGTGGTGAGGGATAGCGGACCTAATATACTATAACCTGTTGTATTCAGTTTATTCAGAAATAATTTTTGGTCCATACAATCCATTCAAAAGAAGATTACTAAGGCATTTCACTCAAACACATTTTGACTATTTTAGCCCACTGTGTGAGTTGTGCCAAAAATCGGAAAGCGGTGGGGGATAGCGGACCTAATACACTATAACCTGTTATATTCATTTTATTCGGAAATAGTTTTTGGTCCATACAATCCATTCAAAAGGAAATTTTTAAGGCATTTCACTCAAACACATTTTGACTATTTTTGCCCACTGTGTTCGTTGTACCAAAAATCGGAAAGTAGTGGGGGATAGCGGACTTAATGGCCTATAACCTGTCATATACAATTTATTCGGAAATAGTTTTTGGTCCAAACAATCCATTCAAAAGAAGATTACTAAGGCATTTCACTCATATATATTTTGACTATTTTTGCCCACTGTGTGAGTTGTGCCAAAAACCGGAAAGTAGGGGGGATAGTGGACCTAATGGACTATAACCTGTCATATTCAATTTATTCGGAAATAGTTTTTGGTCCATACAATCCATTCAAAAGAAGATTACTAAGGCATTTCACTCAAACACATTTTGACTATTTTAGCCCACTGTGTGAGTTGTGCCAAAAATCGGAAAGCGGTGAAGGATAGCGGACCTAATATACTATAACCTGTTGTATTCAGTTTATTCAGAAATAATTTTTGGTCCATACAATCCATTCAAAAGAAGATTACTAAGGCATTTCACTCAAACACATTTTGACTATTTTAGCCCACTGTGTGAGTTGTGCCAAAAATCGGAAAGTGGTGAGGGATAGCGGACCTAATATACTATAATCTGTTATATTCATTTTATTCGGAAATAGTTTTTGGTCCATACAATCCATTCAAAAGAAAATTTTTAAGGCATTTCACTCAAACACATTTTGACTATTTTAGCCCACTGTGTGAGTTGTGCCAATAATCGGAAAGTGGTGAGGGATAGTGGACCTAATGGACTATAACCTGTCATATTCCGTTTATTCAGAAATAGTTTTTGGTCCATACAATCCATTCAAAAGAAGATTACAAAGGCATTTCACTCAAACACATTTTGACTATTTTAGCCCACTGTGTGAGTTGTGCCAAAAATTGGAAAGTGCTGCGGGATAGCGGACCTAATATACTATAACCTGTTGTATTCAGTTTATTCAGAAATAGATTTTGGTCCAAACAATCCATTCAAAAGAAAATTTTTAAGGCATTTCACTCAAACACATTTTGACTATTTTTGCCCACTGTGTGAGTTGTGCCAAAAATCGGAAAGTAGGGGGGATAGTGGACCTAATGGACTATAACCTGTCATGTTCAATTTATTCGGAAATAGTTTTTGGTCCATACAATCCATTCAAAAGAAGATTACTAAGGCATTTCACTCAAACACATTTTGACTATTTTAGCCCACTGTGTGAGTTGTGCCAAAAATCGGAAAGTGGTGAAGGATAGCGGATCTAATATACTATAACCTGTTGTATTCAGTTTATTCAGAAATAATTTTTGGTCCATACAATCCATTCAAAAGAAGATTACTAAGGCATTTCACTCAAACACATTTTGACTATTTTAGCCCACTGTGTGAGTTGTGCCAAAAATCGGCAAGTGGTGAGGGATAGCGGACCTAATATACTATAATCTGTTATATTCATTTTATTCGGAAATAGTTTTTGGTCCATACAATCCATTCAAAAGGAAATTTTTAAGGCATTTCACTCACATACATTTTGACTATTTTAGCCCACTGTGTGAGTTGTGCCAAAAATCGGAAAGTAGGGGGGATAGTGGACCTAATGGACTATAACCTGTCATATTCAATTTATTCGGAAATAGTTTTTGGTCCATACAATCCATTCAAAAGAAGATTACTAAGGCATTTCACTCAAACACATTTTGACTATTTTTGCCCACTGTGTGAGTTGTGCCAAAAATCGGAAAGTAGGGGGGATAGTGGACCCAATGGACTATAACCTGTCATATTCAATTTATTCGGAAATAGTTATTGGTCCATACAATCCATTCAAAAGAATATTTTTAAGGCATTTCACTCAAACACATTTTGACTATTTTAGCCCACTGTGTGAGTTGTGCCAATAAACGGAAAGTGGTGGGGGATAGTGGACCTAATGGACTATAACCTGTCATATTCAGTTTATTCGGAAATAGTTTTTGGTCCATACAATCCATTCAAAAGAAAATTTTTAAGGCATTTCACTCAAACACATTTTGACTATTTTAGCCCACTGTGTGAGTTGTGCCAATAATCGGAAAGTGGTGGGGGATAGTGGACCTAATGGACTACCACGTGTCATACTCAGTTTATTCAGATTTGGTTTTTGGTCCATACAATCCATTCAAAAGGGAATTTTTAAGGCATTTCACTCAAACACATTTTGACTATTTTAGCCCACTGTGTGAGTTGTGCCAATAATCGGAAAGTGGTGAGGGATAGTGGACCTAATGGACTATAACCTGTCATATTCAATTTATTCGGAAATAGTTTTTGGTCCATACAATCCATTCAAAAGTAAATTTTTAAGGCATTTCACTCAAACACATTTTGACTATTTTAGCCCACTGTGTTCGTTGTACCAAAAATCGGAAAGTAATGGGGGATAGCGGACCTAATGGACTATAACCTGTCGTATTCAATTTGTTCAGATTTAGTTTTTGGTCCATAAAATCCATATAAAAGAACATTTTTAAGGCATTTCACTCAAACACATTTGGACTATTTTAGCCCACTGTGTGAGTTGTGCCAATAATCGGAAAGTAGTGAGGGGTAGCGGACCTAATGGACTATAACCTGTCATATTCAATTTATTCAGAAATAGTTTTTGGTCCATACAATCCATTCAAAAGAAAATTTTTAAGGCATTTCACTCAAACACATTTGGACTATTTTAGCCCACTGTGTGAGTTGTGCCAATAATCGGAAAGTAGTGAGGGGTAGCGGACCTAATGGACTATAACCTGTCATATTCAATTTATTCAGGATAAGTTTTTGGTCCATACAATCCATTCAAAAGAAGATTACTAACGCATTTCACTCAAATACATTTTGACTATATTAGCCCACTGTTTGAGTTGTGCCAAAAATCGGAAAGTAGATGGGATAGTAGACCTAATGGACTATAACCTATCATATTCAATTTATTCGGAAATAGTTTTTGGTCCATACAATCCATTCAAAAGAAAATTTTTAAGGCATTTCACTCAAACACATATTGACTATTTTAGCCCACTGTGTGAGTTGTGCCAATAATCGGAAAGTGGTGGGGGATAGTGGACCTAATGGACTATAACCTGTCATATTCAATTTATTCGGAAATAGTTTTTGGTCCAAACAATCCATTCAAAAGAAAAATTTAAGGCATTTCACTCAAACACATTTTGACTATTTTAGCCCACTGTGTGAGCTGTGCCAATAATCGGAAAGTGGTGGGTGATAGTGGACCTAATGGACTATAACCTGTCGTATTCTATTTATTCGGAAATAGTTTTTGGTCCATACAATCCATTCAAAAGAATATTTTTAAGGCATTTCACTCAAACACATTTTGACTATTTTAGCCCACTGTGTGAGTTGTGCCAATAATCGGAAAGTGGTGGGGGATAGTGGACCTAATCGACTATAACCTGTCATATTCAATTTATTCGGAAATAGTTTTTGGTCCATACAATCCATTCAAAACAAAATTTTTAAGGCATTTCACTCAAACACATTTTGACTATTTTAGCCCACTGTGTGAGTTGTGCCAATAATCGGAAAGTGGTGAGGGATAGTGGACCTAATGGACTATAACCTGTCATATTCAGTTTATTCAGAAAGAGTTTTTGGTCCATACAATCCATTCAAAAGAAGATTACTAAGGCATTTCACTCATATATATTTTGACTATTTTTGCCCACTGTGTGAGTTGTGCCAAAAATCGGAAAGTAGGGGGACTATGACCAATGGACTATGACCTGTCATATTCAATATATTCGGAAATAGTTTTTGGTCCATACAATCCATTCAAAAGATGATTACTAAGGCATTTCACTCAAACACATTTTGACTATTTTAGCCCACTGTGTGAGTTGTGCCAAAAATCGGAAAGTGGTGAGGGATAGCAGACCTAATATACTATAACCTGTTGTATTCAGTTTATTCAGAAATAATTTTTGGTCCATACAATCCATTCAAAAGAAGATTACTAAGGCATTTCACTCAAACACATTTTGACTATTTTAGGCCACTGTGTGAGTTCTGCCAAAAATCGGAAAGTGGTGAGGAATAGCGGACCTAATATACTATAACCTGCTGTATTCAGTTTATTCAGAAATAATTTTTGGTCCATACAATCCATTCAAAAGAAGATTACTAAGGCATTTCACTCAAACACATTTTGACTATTTTAGCCCACTGTGTGAGCTGTGCCAAAAATCGGAAAGTGGTGAGGGATAGCGGACCTAATATACTATAACCTGTTGTATTCAGTTTATTCAGAAATAATTTTTGGTCCATACAATCCATTCAAAAGAAAATTACTAAGGCATTTCACTCAAACACATTTTGACTATTTTAGCCCACTGTGTGAGTTGTGCCAATAATCCGAAAGTGGTGAGGGATAGTGGACCTAATGGACTATAACCTGTCATATTCAATTTATTCGGAAATAGTTTTTGGTCCATACAATCCATTCAAAAGAAGATTACTAAGGCATTTCACTCAAACACATTTTGACTATTTTAGCCCACTGTGTGAGTTGTGCCAAAAATCGGAAAGTGGTGAGGGATAGCGGACCTAATATACTATAACCTGTTGTATTCAGTTTATTCAGAAATAATTTTTGGTCCATACAATCCATTCAAAAGAAGATTACTAAGGCATTTCACTCAAACACATTTTGACTATTTTAGGCCACTGTGTGAGTTCTGCCAAAAATCGGAAAGTGGTGAGGGATAGCAGACCTAATATACTATAACCTCTTGTATTCAGTTTATTCAGAAATAATTTTTGGTCCATACAATCCATTCAAAAGAAGATTACTAAGGCATTTCACTCAAACACATTTTGACTATTTTAGCCCACTGTGTGAGTTGTGCCAAAAATCGGAAAGTGGTGAGGGATAGCGGACCTAATATACTATAACCTGTTGTATTCAGTTTATTCAGAAATAATTTTTGGTCCATACAATCCATTCAAAAGAAGATTACTAAGGCATTTCACTCAAACACATTTTGACTATTTTAGCCCACTGTGTGAGTTGTGCCAAAAATCGGAAAGCGGTGGGGGATAGCGGACCTAATACACTATAACCTGTTATATTCATTTTATTCGGAAATAGTTTTTGGTCCATACAATCCATTCAAAAGGAAATTTTTAAGGCATTTCACTCAAACACATTTTGACTATTTTAGCCCACTGTGTTCGTTGTACCAAAAATCGGAAAGTAGTGGGGGATAGCGGACTTAATGGCCTATAACCTGTCATATACAATTTATTCGGAAATAGTTTTTGGTCCAAACAATCCATTCAAAAGAAGATTACTAAGGCATTTCACTCATATATATTTTGACTATTTTTGCCCACTGTGTGAGTTGCGCCAAAAATCGGAAAGTAGGGGGGATAGTGGACCTAATGGACTATAACCTGTCATATTCAATTTATTCGGAAATAGTTTTTGGTCCATACAATCCATTCAAAAGAAGATTACTAAGGCATTTCACTCAAACACATTTTGACTATTTTAGCCCACTGTGTGAGTTGTGCCAAAAATCGGAAAGCGGTGAAGGATAGCGGACCTAATATACTATAACCTGTTGTATTCAGTTTATTCAGAAATAATTTTTGGTCCATACAATCCATTCAAAAGAAGATTACTAAGGCATTTCACTCAAACACATTTTGACTATTTTAGCCCACTGTGTGAGTTGTGCCAAAAATCGGAAAGTGGTGAGGGATAGCGGACCTAATATACTATAATCTGTTATATGCATTTTATTCCGAAATAGTTTTTGGTCCATACAATCCATTCAAAAGAAAATTTTTAAGGCATTTCACTCAAACACATTTTGACTATTTTAGCCCACTGTGTGAGTTGTGCCAATAATCGGAAAGTGGTGAGGGATAGTGGACCTAATGGACTATAACCTGTCATATTCCGTTTATTCAGAAATAGTTTTTGGTCCATACAATCCATTCAAAAGAAGATTACAAAGGCATTTCACTCAAACACATTTTGACTATTTTAGCCCACTGTGTGAGTTGTGCCAAAAATTGGAAAGTGCTACGGGATAGCGGACCTAATATACTATAACCTGTTGTATTCAGTTTATTCAGAAATAGATTTTGGTCCAAACAATCCATTCAAAAGAAAATTTTTAAGGCATTTCACTCAAACACATTTTGACTATTTTTGCCCACTGTGTTCGTTGTACCAAAAAGCGGAAAGTAGTGGGAGATAGCGGACCTAATGGACTATAACCTGTCATATACAATTTATTCGGATATAGTTTTTGGTCCAAACAATCCATTCAAAAGAAGATTACTAAGGCATTTCACTCATATATATTTTGACTATTTTTGCCCACTGTGTGAGTTGTGCCAAAAATCGGAAAGTAGGGGGGATAGTGGACCCAATGGACTATGTCCTGTCATATTCAATATATTCGGAAATAGTTTTTGGTCCATACAATCCATTCAAAAGAAGATTACTAAGGCATTTCACTCAAACACATTTTGACTATTTTAGCCCACTGTGTGAGTTGTGCCAAAAATTGGAAAGTGGTGAGGGATAGCGGACCTAATATACTATAACCTGTTGTATTCAGTTTATTCAGAAATAGTTTTTGGTCCAAACAATCCATTCAAAAGAAAATTTTTAAGGCATTTCACTCAAACACATTTTGACTATTTTAGCCCACTGTGTGAGTTGTGCCAATAATCGGAAAGTGGTGAGGGATAGTGGACCTAATGGACTATAACCTGTCATATTCAGTTTATTCAGAAATAGTTTTTGGTCCATACAATCCATTCAAAAGAAGATTACTAAGGCATTTCACTCAAACACATTTTGACTATTTTAGCCCACTGTGTGAGTTGTGCCAAAAATCGGAAAGTGGTGAGGGATAGCGGACCTAATATACCATAACCTGTTGTATTCAGTTTATTCAGAAATAGTTTTTGGTCCAAACAATCCATTCAAAAGAAAATTTTTAGGGCATTTCACTCAAACACATTTTGACTATTTTAGCCCACTGTGTTCGTTGTACCAAAAATCGGAAAGTAGTGGGGAATAGCGGACTTAATGGCCTATAACCTGTCATATACAATTTATTCGGAAATAGTTTTTGGTCCAAACAATCCATTCAAAAGAAGATTACTAAGGCATTTCACTCATATATATTTTGACTATTTTTGCCCACTGTGTGAGTTGTGCCAAAAATCGGAAAGTAGGGGGGATAGTGGACCTAATGAACTATAACCTGTCATATTCAATTTATTCGGAAATAGTTTTTGGTCCATACAATCCATTCAAAAGAAGATTACTAAGGCATTTCACTCAAACACATTTTGACTATTTTAGCCCACTGTGTGAGTTGTGCCAAAAATCGGAAAGTGGTGAAGGATAGCGGATCTAATATACTATAACCTGTTGTATTCAGTTTATTCAGAAATAATTTTTGGTCCATACAATCCATTCAAAAGAAGATTACTAAGGCATTTCACTCAAACACATTTTGACTATTTTAGCCCACTGTGTGAGTTGTGCCAAAAATCGGAAAGTGGTGAGGGATAGCGGACCTAATATACTATAATCTGTTATATTCATTTTATTCGGAAATAGTTTTTGGTCCATACAATCCATTCAAAAGGAAATTTTTAAGGCATTTCACTCACATACATTTTGACTATTTTAGCCCACTGTGTGAGCTGTGCCAATAATCGGAAAGTGGTGGGTGATAGTGGACCTAATGGACTATAACCTGTCGTATTCTATTTATTCGGAAATAGTTTTTGGTCCATACAATCCATTCAAAAGAATATTTTTAAGGCATTTCACTCAAACACATTTTGACTATTTTAGCCCACTGTGTGAGTTGTGCCAATAATCGGAAAGTGGTGGGGGATAGTGGACCTAATGGACTATAACCTGTCATATTCAATTTATTCGGAAATAGTTTTTGGTCCATACAATCCATTCAAAACAAAATTTTTAAGGCATTTCACTCAAACACATTTTGACTATTTTAGCCCACTGTGTGAGTTGTGCCAATAATCGGAAAGTGGTGAGGGATAGTGGACCTAATGGACTATAACCTGTCATATTCAGTTTATTCAGAAAGAGTTTTTGGTCCATACAATCCATTCAAAAGAAGATTACTAAGGCATTTCACTCATATATATTTTGACTATTTTTGCCCACTGTGTGAGTTGTGCCAAAAATCGGAAAGTAGGGGGACTATGACCAATGGACTATGACCTGTCATATTCAATATATTCGGAAATAGTTTTTGGTCCATACAATCCATTCAAAAGAAGATTACTAAGGCATTTCACTCAAACACATTTTGACTATTTTAGCCCACTGTGTGAGTTGTGCCAAAAATCGGAAAGTGGTGAGGGATAGCAGACCTAATATACTATAACCTGTTGTATTCAGTTTATTCAGAAATAATTTTTGGTCCATACAATCCATTCAAAAGAAGATTACTAAGGCATTTCACTCAAACACATTTTGACTATTTTAGGCCACTGTGTGAGTTCTGCCAAAAATCGGAAAGTGGTGAGGAATAGCGGACCTAATATACTATAACCTGCTGTATTCAGTTTATTCAGAAATAATTTTTGGTCCATACAATCCATTCAAAAGAAGATTACTAAGGCATTTCACTCAAACACATTTTGACTATTTTAGCCCACTGTGTGAGCTGTGCCAAAAATCGGAAAGTGGTGAGGGATAGCGGACCTAATATACTATAACCTGCTGTATTCAGTTTATTCAGAAATAATTTTTGGTCCATACAATCCATTCAAAAGAAAATTACTAAGGCATTTCACTCAAACACATTTTGACTATTTTAGCCCACTGTGTGAGTTGTGCCAATAATCCGAAAGTGGTGAGGGATAGTGGACCTAATGGACTATAACCTGTCATATTCAATTTATTCGGAAATAGTTTTTGGTCCATACAATCCATTCAAAAGAAGATTACTAAGGCATTTCACTCAAACACATTTTGACTATTTTAGCCCACTGTGTGAGTTGTGCCAAAAATCGGAAAGTGGTGAGGGATAGCGGACCTAATATACTATAACCTGTTGTATTCAGTTTATTCAGAAATAATTTTTGGTCCATACAATCCATTCAAAAGAAGATTACTAAGGCATTTCACTCAAACACATTTTGACTATTTTAGGCCACTGTGTGAGTTCTGCCAAAAATCGGAAAGTGGTGAGGGATAGCGGACCTAATATACTATAACCCGTTGTATTCAGTTTATTCAGAAATAATTTTTGGTCCATACAATCCATTCAAAAGAAGATTACTAAGGCATTTCACTCAAACACATTTTGACTATTTTAGCCCACTGTGTGAGTTGTGCCAAAAATCGGAAAGTGGTGAGGGATAGCGGACCTAATATACTATAACCTGTTGTATTCAGTTTATTCAGAAATAATTTTTGGTCCATACAATCCATTCAAAAGAAGATTACTAAGGCATTTCACTCAAACACATTTTGACTATTTTAGCCCACTGTGTGAGTTGTGCCAAAAATCGGAAAGCGGTGGGGGATAGCGGACCTAATACACTATAACCTGTTATATTCATTTTATTCGGAAATAGTTTTTGGTCCATACAATCCATTCAAAAGGAAATTTTTAAGGCATTTCACTCAAACACATTTTGACTATTTTAGCCCACTGTGTTCGTTGTACCAAAAATCGGAAAGTAGTGGGGGATAGCGGACTTAATGGCCTATAACCTGTCATATACAATTTATTCAGAAATAGTTTTTGGTCCAAACAATCCATTCAAAAGAAGATTACTAAGGCATTTCACTCATATATATTTTGACTATTTTTGCCCACTGTGTGAGTTGTGCCAAAAATCGGAAAGTAGGGGGGATAGTGGACCTAATGGACTATAACCTGTCATATTCAATTTATTCGGAAATAGTTTTTGGTCCATACAATCCATTCAAAAGAAGATTACTAAGGCATTTCACTCAAACACATTTTGACTATTTTAGCCCACTGTGTGAGTTGTGCCAAAAATCGGAAAGCGGTGAAGGATAGCGGACCTAATATACTATAACCTGTTGTATTCAGTTTATTCAGAAATAATTTTTGGTCCATACAATCCATTCAAAAGAAGATTACTAAGGCATTTCACTCAAACACATTTTGACTATTTTAGCCCACTGTGTGAGTTGTGCCAAAAATCGGAAAGTGGTGAGGGATAGCGGACCTAATATACTATAATCTGTTATATTCATTTTATTCCGAAATAGTTTTTGGTCCATACAATCCATTCAAAAGAAAATTTTTAAGGCATTTCACTCAAACACATTTTGACTATTTTAGCCCACTGTGTGAGTTGTGCCAATAATCGGAAAGTGGTGAGGGATAGTGGACCTAATGGACTATAACCTGTCATATTCCGTTTATTCAGAAATAGTTTTTGGTCCATACAATCCATTCAAAAGAAGATTACAAAGGCATTTCACTCAAACACATTTTGACTATTTTAGCCCACTGTGTGAGTTGTGCCAAAAATTGGAAAGTGCTACGGGATAGCGGACCTAATATACTATAACCTGTTGTATTCAGTTTATTCAGAAATAGATTTTGGTCCAAACAATCCATTCAAAAGAAAATTTTTAAGGCATTTCACTCAAACACATTTTGACTATTTTTGCCCACTGTGTTCGTTGTACCAAAAAGCGGAAAGTAGTGGGAGATAGCGGACCTAATGGACTATAACCTGTCATATACAATTTATTCAGATATAGTTTTTGGTCCAAACAATCCATTCAAAAGAAGATTACTAAGGCATTTCACTCATATATATTTTGACTATTTTTGCCCACTGTGTGAGTTGTGCCAAAAATCGAAAAGTAGGGGGGATAGTGGACCTAATGAACTATAACCTGTCATATTCAATTTATTCGGAAATAGTTTTTGGTCCATACAATCCATTCAAAAGAAGATTACTAAGGCATTTCACTCAAACACATTTTGACTATTTTAGCCCACTGTGTGAGTTGTGCCAAAAATCGGAAAGTGGTGAAGGATAGCGGATCTAATATACTATAACCTGTTGTATTCAGTTTATTCAGAAATAATTTTTGGTCCATACAATCCATTCAAAAGAAGATTACTAAGGCATTTCACTCAAACACATTTTGACTATTTTAGCCCACTGTGTGAGTTGTGCCAAAAATCGGAAAGTGGTGAGGGATAGCGGACCTAATATACTATAATCTGTTATATTCATTTTATTCGGAAATAGTTTTTGGTCCATACAATCCATTCAAAAGGAAATTTTTAAGGCATTTCACTCACATACATTTTGACTATTTTAGCCCACTGTGTGAGCTGTGCCAATAATCGGAAAGTGGTGGGTGATAGTGGACCTAATGGACTATAACCTGTCGTATTCTATTTATTCGGAAATAGTTTTTGGTCCATACAATCCATTCAAAAGAATATTTTTAAGGCATTTCACTCAAACACATTTTGACTATTTTAGCCCACTGTGTGAGTTGTGCCAATAATCGGAAAGTGGTGGGGGATAGTGGACCTAATGGACTATAACCTGTCATATTCAATTTATTCGGAAATAGTTTTTGGTCCATACAATCCATTCAAAACAAAATTTTTTAGGCATTTCACTCAAACACATTTTGACTATTTTAGCCCACTGTGTGAGTTGTGCCAATAATCGGAAAGTGGTGAGGGATAGTGGACCTAATGGACTATAACCTGTCATATTCAGTTTATTCAGAAAGAGTTTTTGGTCCATACAATCCATTCAAAAGAAGATTACTAAGGCATTTCACTCATATATATTTTGACTATTTTTGCCCACTGTGTGAGTTGTGCCAAAAATCGGAAAGTAGGGGGACTATGACCAATGGACTATGACCTGTCATATTCAATATATTCGGAAATAGTTTTTGGTCCATACAATCCATTCAAAAGAAGATTACTAAGGCATTTCACTCAAACACATTTTGACTATTTTAGCCCACTGTGTGAGTTGTGCCAAAAATCGGAAAGTGGTGAGGGATAGCAGACCTAATATACTATAACCTGTTGTATTCAGTTTATTCAGAAATAATTTTTGGTCCATACAATCCATTCAAAAGAAGATTACTAAGGCATTTCACTCAAACACATTTTGACTATTTTAGGCCACTGTGTGAGTTCTGCCAAAAATCGGAAAGTGGTGAGGAATAGCGGACCTAATATACTATAACCTGCTGTATTCAGTTTATTCAGAAATAATTTTTGGTCCATACAATCCATTCAAAAGAAGATTACTAAGGCATTTCACTCAAACACATTTTGACTATTTTAGCCCACTGTGTGAGCTGTGCCAAAAATCGGAAAGTGGTGAGGGATAGCGGACCTAATATACTATAACCTGTTGTATTCAGTTTATTCAGAAATAATTTTTGGTCCTTACAATCCATTCAAAAGAAAATTACTAAGGCATTTCACTCAAACACATTTTGACTATTTTAGCCCACTGTGTGAGTTGTGCCAATAATCCGAAAGTGGTGAGGGATAGTGGACCTAATGGACTATAACCTGTCATATTCAATTTATTCGGAAATAGTTTTTGGTCCATACAATCCATTCAAAAGAAGATTACTAAGGCATTTCACTCAAACACATTTTGACTATTTTAGCCCACTGTGTGAGTTGTGCCAAAAATCGGAAAGTGGTGAGGGATAGCGGACCTAATATACTATAACCTGTTGTATTCAGTTTATTCAGAAATAATTTTTGGTCCATACAATCCATTCAAAAGAAGATTACTAAGGCATTTCACTCAAACACATTTTGACTATTTTAGGCCACTGTGTGAGTTGTGCCAATAATCGGAAAGTGGTGGGGGATAGTGGACCTAATGGACTACCACGTGTCATACTCAGTTTATTCAGATTTGGTTTTTGGTCCATACAATCCATTCAAAAGGGAATTTTTAAGGCATTTCACTCAAACACATTTTGACTATTTTAGCCCACTGTGTGAGTTGTGCCAATAATCGGAAAGTGGTGAGGGATAGCGGACCTAATATACTATAACCTGTTGTATTCAGTTTATTCAGAAATAATTTTTGGTCCATACAATCCATTCAAAAGAAGATTACTAAGGCATTTCACTCAAACACATTTTGACTATTTTAGCCCACTGTGTGAGTTGTGCCAAAAATCGGAAAGCGGTGGGGGATAGCGGACCTAATACACTATAACCTGTTATATTCATTTTATTCGGAAATAGTTTTTGGTCCATACAATCCATTCAAAAGGAAATTTTTAAGGCATTTCACTCAAACACATTTTGACTATTTTAGCCCACTGTGTTCGTTGTACCAAAAATCGGAAAGTAGTGGGGGATAGCGGACTTAATGGCCTATAACCTGTCATATACAATTTATTCGGAAATAGTTTTTGGTCCAAACAATCCATTCAAAAGAAGATTACTAAGGCATTTCACTCATATATATTTTGACTATTTTTGCCCACTGTGTGAGTTGTGCCAAAAATCGGAAAGTAGGGGGGATAGTGGACCTAATGGACTATAACCTGTCATATTCAATTTATTCGGAAATAGTTTTTGGTCCATACAATCCATTCAAAAGAAGATTACTAAGGCAAATCACTCAAACACATTTTGACTATTTTAGCCCACTGTGTGAGTTGTGCCAAAAATCGGAAAGCGGTGAAGGATAGCGGACCTAATATACTATAACCTGTTGTATTCAGTTTATTCAGAAATAATTTTTGGTCCATACAATCCATTCAAAAGAAGATTACTAAGGCATTTCACTCAAACACATTTTGACTATTTTAGCCCACTGTGTGAGTTGTGCCAAAAATCGGAAAGTGGTGAGGGATAGCGGACCTAATATACTATAATCTGTTATATTCATTTTATTCCGAAATAGTTTTTGGTCCATACAATCCATTCAAAAGAAAATTTTTAAGGCATTTCACTCAAACACATTTTGACTATTTTAGCCCACTGTGTGAGTTGTGCCAATAATCGGAAAGTGGTGAGGGATAGTGGACCTAATGGACTATAACCTGTCATATTCCGTTTATTCAGAAATAGTTTTTGGTCCATACAATCCATTCAAAAGAAGATTACAAAGGCATTTCACTCAAACACATTTTGACTATTTTAGCCCACTGTGTGAGTTGTGCCAAAAGTTGGAAAGTGCTACGGGATAGCGGACCTAATATACTATAACCTGTTGTATTCAGTTTATTCAGAAATAGATTTTGGTCCAAACAATCCATTCAAAAGAAAATTTTTAAGGCATTTCACTCAAACACATTTTGACTATTTTTGCCCACTGTGTTCGTTGTACCAAAAAGCGGAAAGTAGTGGGAGATAGCGGACCTAATGGACTATAACCTGTCATATACAACTTATTCGGATATAGTTTTTGGTCCAAACAATCCATTCAAAAGAAGATTACTAAGGCATTTCACTCATATATATTTTGACTATTTTTGCCCACTGTGTGAGTTGTGCCAAAAATCGGAAAGTAGGGGGGATAGTGGACCCAATGGACTATGTCCTGTCATATTCAATATATTCGGAAATAGTTTTTGGTCCATACAATCCATTCAAAAGAAGATTACTAAGGCATTTCACTCAAACACATTTTGACTATTTTAGCCCACTGTGTGAGTTGTGCCAAAAATTGGAAAGTGGTGAGGGATAGCGGACCTAATATACTATAACCTGTTGTATTCAGTTTATTCAGAAATAGTTTTTGGTCCAAACAATCCATTCAAAAGAAAATTTTTAAGGCATTTCACTCAAACACATTTTGACTATTTTAGCCCACTGTGTGAGTTGTGCCAATAATCGGAAAGTGGTGAGGGATAGTGGACCTAATGGACTATAACCTGTCATATTCAGTTTATTCAGAAATAGTTTTTGGTCCATACAATCCATTCAAAAGAAGATTACTAAGGCATTTCACTCAAACACATTTTGACTATTTTAGCCCACTGTGTGAGTTGTGCCAAAAATCGGAAAGTGGTGAGGGATAGCGGACCTAATATACCATAACCTGTTGTATTCAGTTTATTCAGAAATAGTTTTTGGTCCAAACAATCCATTCAAAAGAAAATTTTTAGGGCATTTCACTCAAACACATTTTGACTATTTTAGCCCACTGTGTTCGTTGTACCAAAAATCGGAAAGTAGTGGGGAATAGCGGACTTAATGGCCTATAACCTGTCATATACAATTTATTCGGAAATAGTTTTTGGTCCAAACAATCCATTCAAAAGAAGATTACTAAGGCATTTCACTCATATATATTTTGACTATTTTTGCCCACTGTGTGAGTTGTGCCAAAAATCGGAAAGTAGGGGGGATAGTGGACCTAATGAACTATAACCTGTCATATTCAATTTATTCGGAAATAGTTTTTGGTCCATACAATCCATTCAAAAGAAGATTACTAAGGCATTTCACTCAAACACATTTTGACTATTTTAGCCCACTGTGTGAGTTGTGCCAAAAATCGGAAAGTGGTGAAGGATAGCGGATCTAATATACTATAACCTGTTGTATTCAGTTTATTCAGAAATAATTTTTGGTCCATACAATCCATTCAAAAGAAGATTACTAAGGCATTTCACTCAAACACATTTTGACTATTTTAGCCCACTGTGTGAGTTGTGGCAAAAATCGGAAAGTGGTGAGGGATAGCGGACCTAATATACTATAACCTGTTATATTCATTTTATTCGGAAATAGTTTTTGGTCCATACAATCCATTCAAAAGGAAATTTTTAAGGCATTTCACTCACATACATTTTGACTATTTTATCCCACTGTGTGAGTTGTGCCAAAAATCGGAAAGTAGGGATGATAGTGGACCTAATGGACTATAACCTGTCATATTCAATTTATTCGGAAATAGTTTTTGGTCCATACAATCCATTCAAAAGAAGATTACTAAGGCATTTCACTCAAACACATTTTGACTATTTTTGCCCACTGTGTGAGTTGTGCCAAAAATCGGAAAGTAGGGGGGATAGTGGACCCAATGGACTATAACCTGTCATATTCAATTTATTCGGAAATAGTTATTGGTCCATACAATCCATTCAAAAGAATATTTTTAAGGCATTTCACTCAAACACATTTTGACTATTTTAGCCCACTGTGTGAGTTGTGCCAATAATCGGAAAGTGGTGGGGGATAGTGGACCTAATGGACTATAATCTGTCATATTCAGTTTATTCGGAAATAGTTTTTGGTCCATACAATCCATCCAAAAGAAAATTTTTAAGGCATTTCACTCAAACACATTTTGACTATTTTAGCCCACTGTGTGAGTTGTGCCAATAATCGGAAAGTGGTGGGGGATAGTGGACCTAATGGACTACCACGTGTCATACTCAGTTTATTCAGATTTGGTTTTTGGTCCATACAATCCATTCAAAAGGGAATTTTTAAGGCATTTCACTCAAACACATTTTGACTATTTTAGCCCACTGTGTGAGTTGTGCCAATAATCGGAAAGTGGTGAGGGATAGTGGACCTAATGGACTATAACCTGTCATATTCAATTTATTCGGAAATAGTTTTTGGTCCATACAATCCATTCAAAAGTAAATTTTTAAGGCATTTCACTCAAACACATTTTGACTATTTTAGCCCACTGTGTTCGTTGTACCAAAAATCGGAAAGTAGTGGGGGATAGCGGACCTAATGGACTATAACCTGTCATATACAATTTATTCGGAAATAGTTTTTGGTCCAAACAATCCATTCTAAAGAAAATTTTTAAGGCATTTCACTCAAACACATTTTGACTATTTTAGCCCACTGTGTTCGTTGTACCAAAAATCTGAAAGTAATGGGGGATAGCGGACCTAATGGACTATAACCTGTCGTATTCAATTTGTTCAGATTTAGTTTTTGGTCCATAAAATCCATATAAAAGAACATTTTTAAGGCATTTCACTCAAACACATTTGGACTATTTTAGCCCACTGTGTGAGTTGTGCCAATAATCGGAAAGTAGTGAGGGGTAGCGGACCTAATGGACTATAACCTGTCATATTCAATTTATTCAGAAATAGTTTTTGGTCCATACAATCCATTCAAAAGAAAATTTTTAAGGCATTTCACTCAAACACATTTGGACTATTTTAGCCCACTGTGTGAGTTGTGCCAAAAATTGGAAAGTGCTGCGGGATAGCGGACCTAATATACTATAACCTGTTGTATTCAGTTTATTCAGAAATAGATTTTGGTCCAAACAATCCATTCAAAAGAAAATTTTTAAGGCATTTCACTCAAACACATTTTGACTATTTTTGCCCACTGTGTTCGTTGTACCAAAAAGCAGAAAGTAGTGGGAGATAGCGGACCTAATGGACTATAACCTGTCGTATACAATTTATTCGGATATAGTTTTTGGTCCAAACAATCCATTCAAAAGAAGATTACTAAGGCATTTCACTCATATATATTTTGACTATTTTTGCCCACTGTGTGAGTTGTGCCAAAAATCGGAAAGTAGGGGGGATAGTGGACCCAATGGACTATGTCCTGTCATATTCAATATATTCGGAAATAGTTTTTGGTCCATACAATCCATTCAAAAGAAGATTACTAAGGCATTTCACTCAAACACATTTTGACTATTTTAGCCCACTGTGTGAGTTGTGCCAAAAATTGGAAAGTGGTGAGGGATAGCGGACCTAATATACTATAACCTGTTGTATTCAGTTTATTCAGAAATAGTTTTTGGTCCAAACAATCCATTCAAAAGAAAATTTTTAAGGCATTTCACTCAAACACATTTTGACTATTTTAGCCCACTGTGTGAGTTGTGCCAATAATCGGAAAGTGGTGAGGGATAGTGGACCTAATGGACTATAACCTGTCATATTCAGTTTATTCAGAAATAGTTTTTGGTCCATACAATCCATTCAAAAGAAGATTACTAAGGCATTTCACTCAAACACATTTTGACTATTTTAGCCCACTGTGTGAGTTGTGCCAAAAATCGGAAAGTGGTGAGGGATAGCGGACCTAATATACCATAACCTGTTGTATTCAGTTTATTCAGAAATAGTTTTTGGTCCAAACAATCCATTCAAAAGAAAATTTTTAGGGCATTTCACTCAAACACATTTTGACTATTTTAGCCCACTGTGTGAGCTGTGCCAATAATCGGAAAGTGGTGGGTGATAGTGGACCTAATGGACTATAACCTGTCGTATTCTATTTATTCGGAAATAGTTTTTGGTCCATACAATCCATTCAAAAGAATATTTTTAAGGCATTTCACTCAAACACATTTTGACTATTTTAGCCCACTGTGTGAGTTGTGCCAATAATCGGAAAGTGGTGGGGGATAGTGGACCTAATGGACTATAACCTGTCATATTCAATTTATTCGGAAATAGTTTTTGGTCCATACAATCCATTCAAAACAAAATTTTTAAGGCATTTCACTCAAACACATTTTGACTATTTTAGCCCACTGTGTGAGTTGTGCCAATAATCGGAAAGTGGTGAGGGATAGTGGACCTAATGGACTATAACCTGTCATATTCAGTTTGTTCAGAAAGAGTTTTTGGTCCATACAATCCATTCAAAAGAAGATTACTAAGGCATTTCACTCATATATATTTTGACTATTTTTGCCCACTGTGTGAGTTGTGCCAAAAATCGGAAAGTAGGGGGGATAGTGGACCCAATGGACTATGACCTGTCATATTCAATATATTCGGAAATAGTTTTTGGTCCATACAATCCATTCAAAAGAAGATTACTAAGGCATTTCACTCAAACACATTTTGACTATTTTAGCCCACTGTGTGAGTTGTGCCAAAAATCGGAAAGTGGTGGGGGATAGCAGACCTAATATACTATAACCTGTTGTATTCAGTTTATTCAGAAATAATTTTTGGTCCATACAATCCATTCAAAAGAAGATTACTAAGGCATTTCACTCAAACACATTTTGACTATTTTAGGCCACTGTGTGAGTTCTGCCAAAAATCGGAAAGTGGTGAGGAATAGCGGACCTAATGTACTATAACCTGCTGTATTCAGTTTATTCAGAAATAATTTTTGGTCCATACAATCCATTCAAAAGAAGATTACTAAGGCATTTCACTCAAACACATTTTGACTATTTTAGCCCACTGTGTGAGCTGTGCCAAAAATCGGAAAGTGGTGAGGGATAGCGGACCTAATATACGATAACCTGTTGTATTCAGTTTATTCAGAAATAATTTTTGGTCCATACAATCCATTCAAAAGGAAATTACTAAGGCATTTCACTCAAACACATTTTGACTATTTTAGCCCACTGTGTGAGTTGTGCCAATAATCCGAAAGTGGTGAGGGATAGTGGACCTAATGGACTATAACCTGTCATATTCAATTTATTCGGAAATAGTTTTTGGTCCATACAATCCATTCAAAAGAAGATTACTAAGGCATTTCACTCAAACACATTTTGACTATTTTAGCCCACTGTGTGAGTTGTGCCAAAAATCGGAAAGTGGTGAGGGATAGCGGACCTAATATACTATAACCTGTTGTATTCAGTTTATTCAGAAATAATTTTTGGTCCATACAATCCATTCAAAAGAAGATTACTAAGGCATTTCACTCAAACACATTTTGACTATTTTAGGCCACTGTGTGAGTTCTGCCAAAAATCGGAAAGTGGTGAGGGATAGCAGACCTAATATACTATAACCTCTTGTATTCAGTTTATTCAGAAATAATTTTTGGTCCATACAATCCATTCAAAAGAAGATTACTAAGGCATTTCACTCAAACACATTTTGACTATTTTAGCCCACTGTGTGAGTTGTGCCAAAAATCGGAAAGTGGTGAGGGATAGCGGACCTAATATACTATAACCTGTTGTATTCAGTTTATTCAGAAATAATTTTTGGTCCATACAATCCATTCAAAAGAAGATTACTAAGGCATTTCACTCAAACACATTTTGACTATTTTAGCCCACTGTGTGAGTTGTGCCAAAAATCGGAAAGCGGTGGGGGATAGCGGACCTAATACACTATAACCTGTTATATTCATTTTATTCGGAAATAGTTTTTGGTCCATACAATCCATTCAAAAGAAAATTTTTAAGGCATTTCACTCAAACACATTTTGACTATTTTAGCCCACTGTGTTCGTTGTACCAAAAATCGGAAAGTAGTGGGGGATAGCGGACTTAATGGCCTATAACCTGTCATATACAATTTATTCGGAAATAGTTTTTGGTCCAAACAATCCATTCAAAAGAAGATTACTAAGGCATTTCACTCATATATATTTTGACTATTTTTGCCACTGTGTGAGTTGTGCCAAAAATCGGAAAGTAGGGGGGATAGTGGACCTAATGGACTATAACCTGTCATATTCAATTTATTCGGAAATAGTTTTTGGTCCATACAATCCATTCAAAAGAAGATTACTAAGGCATTTCACTCAAACACATTTTGACTATTTTAGCCCACTGTGTGAGTTGTGCCAAAAATCGGAAAGCGGTGAAGGATAGCGGACCTAATATACTATAACCTGTTGTATTCAGTTTATTCAGAAATAATTTTTGGTCCATACAATCCATTCAAAAGAAGATTACTAAGGCATTTCACTCAAACACATTTTGACTATTTTAGCCCACTGTGTGAGTTGTGCCAAAAATCGGAAAGTGGTGAGGGATAGCGGACCTAATATACTATAATCTGTTATATTCATTTTATTCGGAAATAGTTTTTGGTCCATACAATCCATTCAAAAGAAAATTTTTAAGGCATTTCACTCAAACACATTTTGACTATTTTAGCCCACTGTGTGAGTTGTGCCAATAATCGGAAAGTGGTGAGGGATAGTGGACCTAATGGACTATAACCTGTCATATTCCGTTTATTCAGAAATAGTTTTTGGTCCATACAATCCATTCAAAAGAAGATTACAAAGGCATTTCACTCAAACACATTTTGACTATTTTAGCCCACTGTGTGAGTTGTGCCAAAAATTGGAAAGTGCTGCGGGATAGCGGACCTAATATACTATAACCTGTTGTATTCAGTTTATTCAGAAATAGATTTTGGTCCAAACAATCCATTCAAAAGAAAATTTTTAAGGCATTTCACTCAAACACATTTTGACTATTTTTGCCCACTGTGTTCGTTGTACCAAAAAGCGGAAAGTAGTGGGAGATAGCGGACCTAATGGACTATAACCTGTCATATACAATTTATTCGGATATAGTTTTTGGTCCAAACAATCCATTCAAAAGAATATTACTAAGGCATTTCACTCATATATATTTTGACTATTTTTGCCCACTGTGTGAGTTGTGCCAAAAATCGGAAAGTAGGGGGGATAGTGGACCCAATGGACTATGTCCTGTCATATTCAATATATTCGGAAATAGTTTTTGGTCCATACAATCCATTCAAAAGAAGATTACTAAGGCATTTCACTCAAACACATTTTGACTATTTTAGCCCACTGTGTGAGTTGTGCCAAAAATTGGAAAGTGGTGAGGGATAGCGGACCTAATATACTATAACCTGTTGTATTCAGTTTATTCAGAAATAGTTTTTGGTCCAAACAATCCATTCAAAAGAAAATTTTTAAGGCATTTCACTCAAACACATTTTGACTATTTTAGCCCACTGTGTGAGTTGTGCCAATAATCGGAAAGTGGTGAGGGATAGTGGACCTAATGGACTATAACCTGTCATATTCAGTTTATTCAGAAATAGTTTTTGGTCCATACAATCCATTCAAAAGAAGATTACTAAGGCATTTCACTCAAACACATTTTGACTATTTTAGCCCACTGTGTGAGTTGTGCCAAAAATCGGAAAGTGGTGAGGGATAGCGGACCTAATATACCATAACTTGTTGTATTCAGTTTATTCAGAAATAGTTTTTGGTCCAAACAATCCATTCAAAAGAAAATTTTTAGGGCATTTCACTCAAACACATTTTGACTATTTTAGCCCACTGTGTTCGTTGTACCAAAAATCGGAAAGTAGTGGGGAATAGCGGACTTAATGGCCTATAACCTGTCATATACAATTTATTCGGAAATAGTTTTTGGTCCAAACAATCCATTCAAAAGAAGATTACTAAGGCATTTCACTCATATATATTTTGACTATTTTTGCCCACTGTGTGAGTTGTGCCAAAAATCGGAAAGTAGAGGGGATAGTGGACCTAATGGACTATAACCTGTCATATTCAATTTATTCGGAAATAGTTTTTGGTCCATACAATCCATTCAAAAAAAGATTACTAAGGCATTTCACTCAAACACATTTTGACTATTTTAGCCCACTGTGTGAGTTGTGCCAAAAATCGGAAAGTGGTGAAGGATAGCGGATCTAATATACTATAACCTGTTGTATTCAGTTTATTCAGAAATAATTTTTGGTCCATACAATCCATTCAAAAGAAGATTACTAAGGCATTTCACTCAAACACATTTTGACTATTTTAGCCCACTGTGTGAGTTGTGCCAAAAATCGGAAAGTAGTGAGGGATAGCGGACCTAATATACTATAATCTGTTATATTCATTTTATTCGGAAATAGTTTTTGGTCCATACAATCCATTCAAAAGGAAATTTTTAAGGCATTTCACTCACATACATTTTGACTATTTTATCCCACTGTGTGAGTTGTGCCAAAAATCGGAAAGTAGGGGGGATAGTGGACCTAATGGACTATAACCTGTCATATTCAATTTATTCGGAAATAGTTTTTGGTCCATACAATCCATTCAAAAGAATATTACTAAGGCATTTCACTCAAACACATTTTGACTATTTTTGCCCACTGTGTGAGTTGTGCCAAAAATCGGAAAGTAGGGGGGATAGTGGACCCAATGGACTATAACCTGTCATATTCAATTTATTCGGAAATAGTTATTGGTCCATACAATCCATTCAAAAGAATATTTTTAAGGCATTTCACTCAAACACATTTTGACTATTTTAGCCCACTGTGTGAGTTGTGCCAATAATCGGAAAGTGGTGGGGGATAGTGGACCTAATGGACTATAATCTGTCATATTCAGTTTATTCGGAAATAGTTTTTGGTCCATACAATCCATTCAAAAGAAAATTTTTAAGGCATTTCACTCAAACACATTTTGACTATTTTAGCCCACTGTGTGAGTTGTGCCAATAATCGGAAAGTGGTGGGGGATAGTGGACCTAATGGACTACCACGTGTCATACTCAGTTTATTCAGATTTGGTTTTTGGTCCATACAATCCATTCAAAAGGGAATTTTTAAGGCATTTCACTCAAACACATTTTGACTATTTTAGCCCACTGTGTGAGTTGTGCCAATAATCGGAAAGTGGTGAGGGATAGTGGACCTAATGGACTATAACCTGTCATATTCAATTTATTCGGAAATAGTTTTTGGTCCATACAATCCATTCAAAAGTAAATTTTTAAGGCATTTCACTCAAACACATTTTGACTATTTTAGCCCACTGTGTTCGTTGTACCAAAAATCGGAAAGTAGTGGGGGATAGCGGACCTAATGGACTATAACCTGTCATATACAATTTATTCGGAAATAGTTTTTGGTCCAAACAATCCATTCTAAAGAAAATTTTTAAGGCATTTCACTCAAACACATTTTGACTATTTTAGCCCACTGTGTTCGTTGTACCAAAAATCGGAAAGTAATGGGGGATAGCGGACCTAATGGACTATAACCTGTCGTATTCAATTTGTTCAGATTTAGTTTTTGGTCCATAAAATCCATATAAAAGAACATTTTTAAGGCATTTCACTCAAACACATTTGGACTATTTTAGCCCACTGTGTGAGTTGTGCCAATAATCGGAAAGTAGTGAGGGGTAGCGGACCTAATGGACTATAACCTGTCATATTCAATTTATTCAGAAATAGTTTTTGGTCCATACAATCCATTCAAAAGAAAATTTTTAAGGCATTTCACTCAAACACATTTGGACTATTTTAGCCCACTGTGTGAGTTGTGCCAAAAATTGGAAAGCGCTGCGGGATAGCGGACCTAATATACTATAACCTGTTGTATTCAGTTTATTCAGAAATAGATTTTGGTCCAAACAATCCATTCAAAAGAAAATTTTTAAGGCATTTCACTCAAACACATTTTGACTATTTTTGCCCACTGTGTTCGTTGTACCAAAAAGCGGAAAGTAGTGGGAGATAGCGGACCTAATGGACTATGTCCTGTCATATTCAATATATTCGGATATAGTTTTTGGTCCATACAATCCATTCAAAAGAAGATTACTAAGGCATTTCACTCAAACACATTTTGACTATTTTAGCCCACTGTGTGAGTTGTGCCAAAAATTGGAAAGTGGTGAGGGATAGCGGACCTAATATACTATAACCTGTTGTATTCAGTTTATTCAGAAATAGATTTTGGTCCAAACAATCCATTCAAAAGAAAATTTTTAAGGCATTTCACTCAAACACATTTTGACTATTTTTGCCCACTGTGTGAGTTGTGCCAAAAATCGGAAAGTAGGGGGGATAGTGGACCTAATGGACTATGTCCTGTCATATTCAATATATTCGGATATAGTTTTTGGTCCATACAATCCATTCAAAAGAAGATTACTAAGGCATTTCACTCAAACACATTTTGACTATTTTAGCCCACTGTGTGAGTTGTGCCAAAAATTGGAAAGTGGTGAGGGATAGCGGACCTAATATACTATAACCTGTTGTATTCAGTTTATTCAGAAATAGTTTTTGGTCCAAACAATCCATTCAAAAGAAGATTACTAAGGCATTTCACTCAAACACATTTTGACTATTTTAGCCCACTGTGTGAGTTGTGCCAATAATCGGAAAGTGGTGAGGGATAGTGGACCTAATGGACTATAACCTGTTATATTCATTTTATTCGGAAATAGTTTTTGGTCCATACAATCCATTCAAAAGGAAATTTTTAAGGCATTTCACTCACATACATTTTGACTATTTTAGCCCACTGTTTGAGTTGTGCCAAAAATCGGAAAAAAGGGGGGATAGTGGACCTAATGGACTATAACCTGTCATATTCAATTTATTCGGAAATAGTTTTTGGTCCATACAATCCATTCAAAAGAAAATTTTTAAGGCATTTCACTCAAACACATTTTGACTATTTTAGCCCACTGTGTGAGTTGCGCCAATAATCGGAAAGTGGTGGGGGATAGTGGACCTAATGGACTATAACCTGTCATATTCAGTTTATTCAGAAATAGTTTTTGGTACATACAACCCATTCAAAAGAAGATTACTAAGGCATTTCACTCAAACACATTTTGACTATTTTAGCCCACTGTGTGAGTTGTGCCAAAAATCGGAAAAAGGTGAGGGATAGCGGACCTAATATACTATAATCTGTTATATTCATTTTATTCGGAAATAGTTTTTGGTCCATACAATCCATTCAAAAGGAAATTTTTAAGGCATTTCACTCACATACATTTTGACTATTTTATCCCACTGTGTGAGTTGTGCCAAAAATCGGAAAGTAGGGGGGATAGTGGACCTAATGGACTATAACCTGTCATATTCAATTTATTCGGAAATAGTTTTTGGTCCATACAATCCATTCAAAAGAAGATTACTAAGGCATTTCACTCAAACACATTTTGACTATTTTTGCCCACTGTGTGAGTTGTGCCAAAAATCGGAAAGTAGGGGGGATAGTGGACCCAATGGACTATAACCTGTCATATTCAATTTATTCGGAAATAGTTATTGGTCCATACAATCCATTCAAAAGAATATTTTTAAGGCATTTCACTCAAACACATTTTGACTATTTTAGCCCACTGTGTGAGTTGTGCCAAAAATCGGAAAGTGGTGAAGGATAGCGGATCTAATATACTATAACCTGTTGTATTCAGTTTATTCAGAAATAATTTTTGGTCCATACAATCCATTCAAAAGAAGATTACTAAGGCATTTCACTCAAACACATTTTGACTATTTTAGCCCACTGTGTGAGTTGTGCCAAAAATCGGAAAAAGGTGAGGGATAGCGGACCTAATATACTATAATCTGTTATATTCATTTTATTCGGAAATAGTTTTTGGTCCATACAATCCATTCAAAAGGAAATTTTTAAGGCATTTCACTCACATACATTTTGACTATTTTATCCCACTGTGTGAGTTGTGCCAAAAATCGGAAAGTAGGGGGGATAGTGGACCTAATGGACTATAACCTGTCATATTCAATTTATTCGGAAATAGTTTTTGGTCCATACAATCCATTCAAAAGAAGATTACTAAGGCATTTCACTCAAACACATTTTGACTATTTTTGCCCACTGTGTGAGTTGTGCCAAAAATCGGAAAGTAGGGGGGATAGTGGACCCAATGGACTATAACCTGTCATATTCAATTTATTCGGAAATAGTTATTGGTCCATACAATCCATTCAAAAGAATATTTTTAAGGCATTTCACTCAAACACATTTTGACTATTTTAGCCCACTGTGTGAGTTGTGCCAATAATCAGAAAGTGGTGGGGGATAGTGGACCTAATGGACTATAATCTGTCATATTCAGTTTATTCGGAAATAGTTTTTGGTCCATACAATCCATTCAAAAGAAAATTTTTAAGGCATTTCACTCAAACACATTTTGACTATTTTAGCCCACTGTGTGAGTTGTGCCAATAATCGGAAAGTGGTGGGGGATAGTGGACCTAATGGACTACCACGTGTCATACTCAGTTTATTCAGATTTGGTTTTTGGTCCATACAATCCATTCAAAAGGGAATTTTTAAGGCATTTCACTCAAACACATTTTGACTATTTTAGCCCACTGTGTGAGTTGTGCCAATAATCGGAAAGTGGTGAGGGATAGTGGACCTAATGGACTATAACCTGTCATATTCAATTTATTCGGAAATAGTTTTTGGTCCATACAATCCATTCAAAAGTAAATTTTTAAGGCATTTCACTCAAACACATTTTGACTATTTTAGCCCACTGTGTTCGTTGTACCAAAAATCGGAAAGTAGTGGGGGATAGCGGACCTAATGGACTATAACCTGTCATATACAATTTATTCCGAAATAGTTTTTGGTCCAAACAATCCATTCTAAAGAAAATTTTTAAGGCATTTCACTCAAACACATTTTGACTATTTTAGCCCACTGTGTTCGTTGTACCAAAAATCGGAAAGTAATGGGGGATAGCGGACCTAATGGACTATAACCTGTCGTATTCAATTTGTTCAGATTTAGTTTTTGGTCCATAAAATCCATATAAAAGAACATTTTTAAGGCATTTCACTCAAACACATTTGGACTATTTTAGCCCACTGTGTGAGTTGTGCCAAAAATCGGAAAAAGGTGAGGGATAGCGGACCTAATATACTATAATCTGTTATATTCATTTTATTCGGAAATAGTTTTTGGTCCATACAATCCATTCAAAAGGAAATTTTTAAGGCATTTCACTCACATACATTTTGACTATTTTATCCCACTGTGTGAGTTGTGCCAAAAATCGGAAAGTAGGGGGGATAGTGGACCTAATGGACTATAACCTGTCATATTCAATTTATTCGGAAATAGTTTTTGGTCCATACAATCCATTCAAAAGAAGATTACTAAGGCATTTCACTCAAACACATTTTGACTATTTTTGCCCACTGTGTGAGTTGTGCCAAAAATCGGAAAGTAGGGGGGATAGTGGACCCAATGGACTATAACCTGTCATATTCAATTTATTCGGAAATAGTTATTGGTCCATACAATCCATTCAAAAGAATATTTTTAAGGCATTTCACTCAAACACATTTTGACTATTTTAGCCCACTGTGTGAGTTGTGCCAAAAATCGGAAAGTGGTGAAGGATAGCGGATCTAATATACTATAACCTGTTGTATTCAGTTTATTCAGAAATAATTTTTGGTCCATACAATCCATTCAAAAGAAGATTACTAAGGCATTTCACTCAAACACATTTTGACTATTTTAGCCCACTGTGTGAGTTGTGCCAAAAATCGGAAAAAGGTGAGGGATAGCGGACCTAATATACTATAATCTGTTATATTCATTTTATTCGGAAATAGTTTTTGGTCCATACAATCCATTCAAAAGGAAATTTTTAAGGCATTTCACTCACATACATTTTGACTATTTTATCCCACTGTGTGAGTTGTGCCAAAAATCGGAAAGTAGGGGGGATAGTGGACCTAATGGACTATAACCTGTCATATTCAATTTATTCGGAAATAGTTTTTGGTCCATACAATCCATTCAAAAGAAGATTACTAAGGCATTTCACTCAAACACATTTTGACTATTTTTGCCCACTGTGTGAGTTGTGCCAAAAATCGGAAAGTAGGGGGGATAGTGGACCCAATGGACTATAACCTGTCATATTCAATTTATTCGGAAATAGTTATTGGTCCATACAATCCATTCAAAAGAATATTTTTAAGGCATTTCACTCAAACACATTTTGACTATTTTAGCCCACTGTGTGAGTTGTGCCAAAAATCGGAAAGTAGGGGGGATAGTGGACCTAATGGACTATAACCTGTCATATTCAATTTATTCGGAAATAGTTTTTGGTCCATACAATCCATTCAAAAGAAGATTACTAAGGCATTTCACTCAAACACATTTTGACTATTTTTGCCCACTGTGTGAGTTGTGCCAAAAATCGGAAAGTAGGGGGGATAGTGGACCTAATGGACTATAACCTGTCATATTCAATTTATTCGGAAATAGTTTTTGGTCCATACAATCCATTCAAAAGAAGATTACTAAGGCATTTCACTCAAACACATTTTGACTATTTTTGCCCACTGTGTGAGTTGTGCCAAAAATCGGAAAGTAGGGGGGATAGTGGACCTAATGGACTATAATCTGTCATATTCAGTTTATTCGGAAATAGTTTTTGGTCCATACAATCCATTCAAAAGAAAATTTTTAAGGCATTTCACTCAAACACATTTTGACTATTTTAGCCCACTGTGTGAGTTGTGCCAATAATCGGAAAGTGGTGGGGGATAGTGGACCTAATGGACTACCACGTGTCATACTCAGTTTATTCAGATTTGGTTTTTGGTCCATACAATCCATTCAAAAGGGAATTTTTAAGGCATTTCACTCAAACACATTTTGACTATTTTAGCCCACTGTGTGAGTTGTGCCAATAATCGGAAAGTGGTGAGGGATAGTGGACCTAATGGACTATAACCTGTCATATTCAATTTATTCGGAAATAGTTTTTGGTCCATACAATCCATTCAAAAGTAAATTTTTAAGGCATTTCACTCAAACACATTTTGACTATTTTAGCCCACTGTGTTCGTTGTACCAAAAATCGGAAAGTAGTGGGGGATAGCGGACCTAATGGACTATAACCTGTCATATACAATTTATTCCGAAATAGTTTTTGGTCCAAACAATCCATTCTAAAGAAAATTTTTAAGGCATTTCACTCAAACACATTTTGACTATTTTAGCCCACTGTGTTCGTTGTACCAAAAATCGGAAAGTAATGGGGGATAGCGGACCTAATGGACTATAACCTGTCGTATTCAATTTGTTCAGATTTAGTTTTTGGTCCATAAAATCCATATAAAAGAACATTTTTAAGGCATTTCACTCAAACACATTTGGACTATTTTAGCCCACTGTGTGAGTTGTGCCAATAATCGGAAAGTAGTGAGGGGTAGCGGACCTAATGGACTATAACCTGTCATATTCAATTTATTCAGAAATAGTTTTTGGTCCATACAATCCATTCAAAAGAAAATTTTTAAGGCATTTCACTCAAACACATTTGGACTATTTTAGCCCACTGTGTGAGTTGTGCCAATAATCGGAAAGTAGTGAGGGGTAGCGGACCTAATGGACTATAACCTGTCATATTCAATTTATTCAGGATAAGTTTTTGGTCCATACAATCCATTCAAAAGAAGATTACTAACGCATTTCACTCAAATACATTTTGACTATATTAGCTCACTGTTTGAGTTGTGCCAAAAATCGGAAAGTAGATGGGATAGTAGACCTAATGGACTATAACCTATCATATTCAATTTATTCGGAAATAGTTTTTGGTCCATACAATCCATTCAAAAGAAAATTTTTAAGGCATTTCACTCAAACACATATTGACTATTTTAGCCCACTGTGTGAGTTGTGCCAATAATCGGAAAGTGGTGGGGGATAGTGGACCTAATGGACTATAACCTGTCATATTCAATTTATTCGGAAATAGTTTTTGGTCCAAACAATCCATTCAAAAGAAAAATTTAAGGCATTTCACTCAAACACATTTTGACTATTTTAGCCCACTGTGTGAGTTGTGCCAATAATCGGAAAGTGGTGGGGGATAGTGGACCTATTGGACTATAACCTGTCATATTCAATTTATTCGGAAATAGTTTTTGGTCCATACAATCCATTCAAAACAAAATTTTTAAGGCATTTCACTCAAACACCTTTTGACTATTTTAGCCCACTGTGTGAGTTGTGTCAATAATCGGAAAGTGGTGAGGGATAGTGGACCTAATGGACTATAACCTGTCATATTCAGTTTATTCAGAATGAGTTTTTGGTCCATACAATCCATTCAAAAGAAGATTACTAAGGCATTTCACTCATATATATTTTGACTATTTTTGCCCAATGTGTGAGTTGTGCCAAAAATCGGAAAGTAGGGGGGATAGTGGACCCAATGGACTATGACCTGTCATATTCAATATATTCGGAAATAGTTTTTGGTCCATACAATCCATTCAAAAGAAGATTACTAAGGCATTTCACTCAAACACATTTTGACTATTTTAGCCCACTGTGTGAGTTGTGCCAAAAATCGGAAAGTGGTGAGGGATAGCAGGCCTAATATACTATAACCTGTTGTATTCAGTTTATTCAGAAATAATTTTTGGTCCATACAATCCATTCAAAAGAAGATTACTAAGGCATTTCACTCAAACACATTTTGACTATTTTAGGCCACTGTGTGAGTTCTGCCAAAAATCGGAAAGTGGTGAGGAATAGCGGACCTAATATACTATAACCTGCTGTATTCAGTTTATTCAGAAATAATTTTTGGTCCATACAATCCATTCAAAAGAAGATTACTAAGGCATTTCACTCAAACACATTTTGACTATTTTAGCCCACTGTGTGAGCTGTGCCAAAAATCGGAAAGTGGTGAGGGATAGCGGACCTAATATACTATAACCTGTTGTATTCAGTTTATTCAGAAATAATTTTTGGTCCATACAATCCATTCAAAAGAAAATTACTAAGGCATTTCACTCAAACACATTTTGACTATTTTAGCCCACTGTGTGAGTTGTGCCAATAATTCGAAAGTGGTGAGGGATAGTGGACCTAATGGACTATAACCTGTCATATTCAATTTATTCGGAAATAGTTTTTGGTCCATACAATCCATTCAAAAGAAGATTACTAAGGCATTTCACTCAAACACATTTTGACTATTTTAGCCCACTGTGTGAGTTGTGCCAAAAATCGGAAAGTGGTGAGGGATAGCGGACCTAATATACTATAACCTGTTGTATTCAGTTTATTCAGAAATAATTTTTGGTCCATACAATCCATTCAAAAGAAGATTACTAAGGCATTTCACTCAAACACATTTTGACTATTTTAGGCCACTGTGTGAGTTCTGCCAAAAATCGGAAAGTGGTGAGGGATAGCGGACCTAATATACTGTAACCCGTTGTATTCAGTTTATTCAGAAATAATTTTTGGTCCATACAATCCATTCAAAAGAAGATTACTAAGGCATTTCACTCAAACACATTTTGACTATTTTAGCCCACTGTGTGAGTTGTGCCAAAAATCGGAAAGTGGTGAGGGATAACGGACCTAATATACTATAACCTGTTGTATTCAGTTTATTCAGAAATAATTTTTGGTCCATACAATCCATTCAAAAGAAGATTACTAAGGCATTTCACTCAAACACATTTTGACTATTTTAGCCCACTGTGTGAGTTGTGCCAAAAATCGGAAAGCGGTGAGGGATAGCGGACCTAATACACTATAACCTGTTATATTCATTTTATTCGGAAATAGTTTTTGGTCCATACAATCCATTCAAAAGGAAATTTTTAAGGCATTTCACTCACATACATTTTGACTATTTTAGCCCACTGTTTGAGTTGTGCCACAAATCGGAAAAAAGGGGGGATAGTGGGCCTAATGGACTATAACCTGTCATATTCAATTTATTCGGAAATAGTTTTTGGTCTATACAATCCATTCAAAAGAAAATTTTTAAGGCATTTCACTCAAACACATTTTGACTATTTTAGCCCACTGTGTGAGTTGTGCCAATAATCGGAAAATGGTGAGGGATAGTGGACCTAATGGACTATAACCTGACATATTCAGTTTATTCAGAAATAGTTTTTGGTCCATACAATCCATTCAAAAGAAGATTACTAAGGCATTTCACTCAAACACATTTTGACTATTTTAGCCCACTGTGTGAGTTGTGCCAAAAATCGGAAAGTGGTGGGGGATAGTGGACCTAATGGACTATAACCTGTCATATTCAATTTATTCAGAAATAATTTTTGGTCCATACAATCCATTCAAAAGAAGATTACTAAGGCATTTCACTCATATATATTTTGACTATTTTTGCCCACTGTGTGAGTTGTGCCAAAAATCGGAAAGTAGGGGGGATAGTGGACCCAATGGACTATGACCTGTCATATTCAATATATTCGGAAATAGTTTTTGGTCCATACAATCCATTCAAAAGAAAATTACTAAGGCATTTCACTCAAACACATTTTGACTATTTTACCCCACTGTGTGAGTTGTGCCAATAAACAGAGAGTGGTGAGAGATAGTGGACCTAATGGACTATAACCTGTCATATTCAGTTTATTCAGAAATAGTTTTTGGTCCATACAATCCATTCAAAAGTAGATTACTAAGGCATTTCACTCAAACACATTTTGACTATTTTAGCCCACTGTGTGAGTTGTGCCAAAAATCGGAAAGTGGTGAGGGATAGCAGACCTAATATACTATAACCTGTTGTATTCAGTTTATTCAGAAATAATTTTTGGTCCATACAATCCATTCAAAAGAAGATTACTAAGGCATTTCACTCAAACACATTTTGACTATGTAGTCGCCGTGGTCTAGGGGTTAGTGTGTTGGCTTACGAAGACGATAGTGCTGGGTTCAAATCTCAGCTCCGACATCTTTAAAAAAAGAAATATGAAACAATTATTTCTTTCGGCGACTACCTCTCAGCAGTCTTCTGGCAAAAGCTCTGGGAGTAATTAATTGCCATGAAAAGCTTCTCAAATCTGTCGTTCGGAGTCGACTTTAAACTGTAGGTCCCGGTACTCATGGAAAAAAATTAACACACACAACATGAGTGCTGCGAGAAGCTAGGCCGTAATCCTGACACAGGGTTGTAATGGCCAATTATGTATGTATGTACATTTTGACTATTTTAGGCCACTGTGTGAGTTCTGCCAAAAATCGGAAAGTGGTGAGGGATAGCGGACCTAATATACTATAACCTGTTGTATTCAGTTTATTCAGAAATAATTTTTGGTCCATACAATCCATTCAAAAGAAAATTTTTAAGGCATTTCACTTAAACACATTTTGACTATTTTACCCCACTGTGTGAGTTGTGCCAATAAACAGAAAGTGGTGAGAGATAGTGGACCTAATGGACTATAACCTGTCATATTCAGTTTATTCAGAAATAGTTTTTGGTCCATACAATCCATTCAAAAGAAGTTTACTAAGGCATTTCACTCAAACACATTTTGACTATTTTAGCCCACTGTGTGAGTTGTGCCAAAAATCGGAAAGTGGTGAGGGATAGCAGACCTAATATACTATAACCTGTTGTATTCAGTTTATTCAGAAATAATTTTTGGTCCATACAATCCATTCAAAAGAAGATTACTAAGGCTTTTCACTCAAACACATTTTGACTATTTTAGGCCACTGTGTGAGTTCTGCCAAAAATCGGAAAGTAGTGAGGGGTAGCGGACCTAATGGACTATAACCTGTCATATTCAATTTATTCAGAAATAGTTTTTGGTCCATACAATCCATTCAAAAGAAAATTTTTAAGGCATTTCACTTAAACACATTTTGACTATTCTACCCCACTGTGTGAGTTGTGCCAATAAACAGAAAGTGGTGAGAGATAGTGGACCTAATGGACTATAACCTGTCATATTCAGTTTATTCAGAAATAGTTTTTGGTCCATACAATCCATTCAAAAGAAGATTACTAAGGCATTTCACTCAAACACATTTTGACTATTTTAGCCCACTGTGTGAGTTGTGCCAAAAATCGGAAAGTGGTGAGGGATAGCAGACCTAATATACTATAATCTGTTATATTCATTTTATTCGGAAATAGTTTTTGGTCCATACAATCCATTCAAAAGGAAATTTTTAAGGCATTTCACTCACATACATTTTGACTATTTTATCCCACTGTGTGAGTTGTGCCAAAAATCGGAAAGTAGGGGGGATAGTGGACCTAATGGACTATAACCTGTCATATTCAATTTATTCGGAAATAGTTTTTGGTCCATACAATCCATTCAAAAGAAGATTACTAAGGCATTTCACTCAAACACATTTTGACTATTTTTGCCCACTGTGTGAGTTGTGCCAAAAATCGGAAAGTAGGGGGGATAGTGGACCCAATGGACTATAACCTGTCATATTCAATTTATTCGGAAATAGTTATTGGTCCATACAATCCATTCAAAAGAATATTTTTAAGGCATTTCACTCAAACACATTTTGACTATTTTAGCCCACTGTGTGAGTTGTGCCAATAATCAGAAAGTGGTGGGGGATAGTGGACCTAATGGACTATAATCTGTCATATTCAGTTTATTCGGAAATAGTTTTTGGTCCATACAATCCATTCAAAAGAAAATTTTTAAGGCATTTCACTCAAACACATTTTGACTATTTTAGCCCACTGTGTGAGTTGTGCCAATAATCGGAAAGTGGTGGGGGATAGTGGACCTAATGGACTACCACGTGTCATACTCAGTTTATTCAGATTTGGTTTTTGGTCCATACAATCCATTCAAAAGGGAATTTTTAAGGCATTTCACTCAAACACATTTTGACTATTTTAGCCCACTGTGTGAGTTGTGCCAATAATCGGAAAGTGGTGAGGGATAGTGGACCTAATGGACTATAACCTGTCATATTCAATTTATTCGGAAATAGTTTTTGGTCCATACAATCCATTCAAAAGTAAATTTTTAAGGCATTTCACTCAAACACATTTTGACTATTTTAGCCCACTGTGTTCGTTGTACCAAAAATCGGAAAGTAATGGGGGATAGCGGACCTAATGGACTATAACCTGTCGTATTCAATTTGTTCAGATTTAGTTTTTGGTCCATAAAATCCATATAAAAGAACATTTTTAAGGCATTTCACTCAAACACATTTGGACTATTTTAGCCCACTGTGTGAGTTGTGCCAATAATCGGAAAGTAGTGAGGGGTAGCGGACCTAATGGACTATAACCTGTCATATTCAATTTATTCAGAAATAGTTTTTGGTCCATACAATCCATTCAAAAGAAAATTTTTAAGGCATTTCACTCAAACACATTTGGACTATTTTAGCCCACTGTGTGAGTTGTGCCAATAATCGGAAAGTAGTGAGGGGTAGCGGACCTAATGGACTATAACCTGTCATATTCAATTTATTCAGGATAAGTTTTTGGTCCATACAATCCATTCAAAAGAAGATTACTAACGCATTTCACTCAAATACATTTTGACTATATTAGCTCACTGTTTGAGTTGTGCCAAAAATCGGAAAGTAGATGGGATAGTAGACCTAATGGACTATAACCTATCATATTCAATTTATTCGGAAATAGTTTTTGGTCCATACAATCCATTCAAAAGAAAATTTTTAAGGCATTTCACTCAAACACATATTGACTATTTTAGCCCACTGTGTGAGTTGTGCCAATAATCGGAAAGTGGTGGGGGATAGTGGACCTAATGGACTATAACCTGTCATATTCAATTTATTCGGAAATAGTTTTTGGTCCAAACAATCCATTCAAAAGAAAAATTTAAGGCATTTCACTCAAACACATTTTGACTATTTTAGGCCACTGTGTGAGTTCTGCCAAAAATCGGAAAGTGGTGAGGAATAGCGGACCTAATATACTATAACCTGCTGTATTCAGTTTATTCAGAAATAATTTTTGGTCCATACAATCCATTCAAAAGAAGATTACTAAGGCATTTCACTCAAACACATTTTGACTATTTTAGCCCACTGTGTGAGTTGTGCCAATAATCGGAAAGTGGTGGGGGATAGTGGACCTATTGGACTATAACCTGTCATATTCAATTTATTCGGAAATAGTTTTTGGTCCATACAATCCATTCAAAACAAAATTTTTAAGGCATTTCACTCAAACACCTTTTGACTATTTTAGCCCACTGTGTGAGTTGTGTCAATAATCGGAAAGTGGTGAGGGATAGTGGACCTAATGGACTATAACCTGTCATATTCAGTTTATTCAGAATGAGTTTTTGGTCCATACAATCCATTCAAAAGAAGATTACTAAGGCATTTCACTCATATATATTTTGACTATTTTTGCCCAATGTGTGAGTTGTGCCAAAAATCGGAAAGTAGGGGGGATAGTGGACCCAATGGACTATGACCTGTCATATTCAATATATTCGGAAATAGTTTTTGGTCCATACAATCCATTCAAAAGAAGATTACTAAGGCATTTCACTCAAACACATTTTGACTATTTTAGCCCACTGTGTGAGTTGTGCCAAAAATCGGAAAGTGGTGAGGGATAGCAGGCCTAATATACTATAACCTGTTGTATTCAGTTTATTCAGAAATAATTTTTGGTCCATACAATCCATTCAAAAGAAGATTACTAAGGCATTTCACTCAAACACATTTTGACTATTTTAGGCCACTGTGTGAGTTCTGCCAAAAATCGGAAAGTGGTGAGGAATAGCGGACCTAATATACTATAACCTGCTGTATTCAGTTTATTCAGAAATAATTTTTGGTCCATACAATCCATTCAAAAGAAGATTACTAAGGCATTTCACTCAAACACATTTTGACTATTTTAGCCCACTGTGTGAGCTGTGCCAAAAATCGGAAAGTGGTGAGGGATAGCGGACCTAATATACTATAACCTGTTGTATTCAGTTTATTCAGAAATAATTTTTGGTCCATACAATCCACTCAAAAGAAAATTACTAAGGCATTTCACTCAAACACATTTTGACTATTTTAGCCCACTGTGTGAGTTGTGCCAATAATTCGAAAGTGGTGAGGGATAGTGGACCTAATGGACTATAACCTGTCATATTCAATTTATTCGGAAATAGTTTTTGGTCCATACAATCCATTCAAAAGAAGATTACTAAGGCATTTCACTCAAACACATTTTGACTATTTTAGCCCACTGTGTGAGTTGTGCCAAAAATCGGAAAGTGGTGAGGGATAGCGGACCTAATATACTATAACCTGTTGTATTCAGTTTATTCAGAAATAATTTTTGGTCCATACAATCCATTCAAAAGAAGATTACTAAGGCATTTCACTCAAACACATTTTGACTATTTTAGGCCACTGTGTGAGTTCTGCCAAAAATCGGAAAGTGGTGAGGGATAGCGGACCTAATATACTGTAACCCGTTGTATTCAGTTTATTCAGAAATAATTTTTGGTCCATACAATCCATTCAAAAGAAGATTACTAAGGCATTTCACTCAAACACATTTTGACTATTTTAGCCCACTGTGTGAGTTGTGCCAAAAATCGGAAAGTGGTGAGGGATAACGGACCTAATATACTATAACCTGTTGTATTCAGTTTATTCAGAAATAATTTTTGGTCCATACAATCCATTCAAAAGAAGATTACTAAGGCATTTCACTCAAACACATTTTGACTATTTTAGCCCACTGTGTGAGTTGTGCCAAAAATCGGAAAGCGGTGAGGGATAGCGGACCTAATACACTATAACCTGTTATATTCATTTTATTCGGAAATAGTTTTTGGTCCATACAATCCATTCAAAAGGAAATTTTTAAGGCATTTCACTCACATACATTTTGACTATTTTAGCCCACTGTTTGAGTTGTGCCACAAATCGGAAAAAAGGGGGGATAGTGGACCTAATGGACTATAACCTGTCATATTCAATTTATTCGGAAATAGTTTTTGGTCTATACAATCCATTCAAAAGAAAATTTTTAAGGCATTTCACTCAAACACATTTTGACTATTTTAGCCCACTGTGTGAGTTGTGCCAATAATCGGAAAATGGTGAGGGATAGTGGACCTAATGGACTATAACCTGTCATATTCAGTTTATTCAGAAATAGTTTTTGGTCCATACAATCCATTCAAAAGAAGATTACTAAGGCATTTCACTCAAACACATTTTGACTATTTTAGCCCACTGTGTGAGTTGTGCCAAAAATCGGAAAGTGGTGGGGGATAGTGGACCTAATGGACTATAACCTGTCATATTCAATTTATTCGGAGATAGTTTTTGGTCCAAACAATCCATTCAAAAGAAAAGTTTTAAGGCATTTCACTTAAACACATTTTTACTATTTTACCCCACTGTGTGAGTTGTGCCAATAAACAGAAAGTGGTGAGAGATAGTGGACCTAATGGACTATAACCTGTCATATTCAGTTTATTCAGAAATAGTTTTTGGTCCATACAATCCATTCAAAAGAAGATTACTAAGGCATTTCACTCAAACACATTTTGACTATTTTAGCCCACTGTGTGAGTTGTGCCAAAAATTGGAAAGTGGTGAGGGATAGCGGACCTAATATACTATAACCTGTTGTATTCAGTTTATTCAGAAATAATTTTTGGTCCATACAATCCATTCAAAAGAAGATTACTAAGGCATTTCACTCAAACACATTTTGACTATTTTAGCCCACTGTGTGAGTTGTGCCAATAATCCGAAAGTGGTGAGGGATAGTGGACCTAATGGACTATAACCTGTCATATTCAGTTTATTCAGAAATAGTTTTTGGTCCATACAATCCATTCAAAAGAAGATTACTAAGGCATTTCACTCATATATATTTTGACTATTTTTGCCCACTGTGTGAGTTGTGCCAAAAATCGGAAAGTAGGGGGGATAGTGGACCCAATGGACTATGACCTGTCATATTCAATATATTCGGAAATAGTTTTTGGTCCATACAATCCATTCAAAAGAAAATTACTAAGGCATTTCACTCAAACACATTTTGACTATTTTACCCCACTGTGTGAGTTGTGCCAATAAACAGAGAGTGGTGAGAGATAGTGGACCTAATGGACTATAACCTGTCATATTCAGTTTATTCAGAAATAGTTTTTGGTCCATACAATCCATTCAAAAGTAGATTACTAAGGCATTTCACTCAAACACATTTTGACTATTTTAGCCCACTGTGTGAGTTGTGCCAAAAATCGGAAAGTGGTGAGGGATAGCAGACCTAATATACTATAACCTGTTGTATTCAGTTTATTCAGAAATAATTTTTGGTCCATACAATCCATTCAAAAGAAGATTACTAAGGCATTTCACTCAAACACATTTTGACTATGTAGTCGCCGTGGTCTAGGGGTTAGTGTGTTGGCTTACGAAGACGATAGTGCTGGGTTCAAATCTCAGCTCCGACATCTTTAAAAAAAGAAATATGAAACAATTATTTCTTTCGGCGACTACCTCTCAGCAGTCTTCTGGCAAAAGCTCTGGGAGTAATTAATTGCCATGAAAAGCTTCTCAAATCTGTCGTTCGGAGTCGACTTTAAACTGTAGGTCCCGGTACTCATGGAAAAAAATTAACACACACAACATGAGTGCTGCGAGAAGCTAGGCCGTAATCCTGACACAGGGTTGTAATGGCCAATTATGTATGTATGTACATTTTGACTATTTTAGGCCACTGTGTGAGTTCTGCCAAAAATCGGAAAGTGGTGAGGGATAGCGGACCTAATATACTATAACCTGTTGTATTCAGTTTATTCAGAAATAATTTTTGGTCCATACAATCCATTCAAAAGAAAATTTTTAAGGCATTTCACTTAAACACATTTTGACTATTTTACCCCACTGTGTGAGTTGTGCCAATAAACAGAAAGTGGTGAGAGATAGTGGACCTAATGGACTATAACCTGTCATATTCAGTTTATTCAGAAATAGTTTTTGGTCCATACAATCCATTCAAAAGAAGTTTACTAAGGCATTTCACTCAAACACATTTTGACTATTTTAGCCCACTGTGTGAGTTGTGCCAAAAATCGGAAAGTGGTGAGGGATAGCAGACCTAATATACTATAACCTGTTGTATTCAGTTTATTCAGAAATAATTTTTGGTCCATACAATCCATTCAAAAGAAGATTACTAAGGCTTTTCACTCAAACACATTTTGACTATTTTAGGCCACTGTGTGAGTTCTGCCAAAAATCGGAAAGTAGTGAGGGGTAGCGGACCTAATGGACTATAACCTGTCATATTCAATTTATTCAGAAATAGTTTTTGGTCCATACAATCCATTCAAAAGAAAATTTTTAAGGCATTTCACTTAAACACATTTTGACTATTCTACCCCACTGTGTGAGTTGTGCCAATAAACAGAAAGTGGTGAGAGATAGTGGACCTAATGGACTATAACCTGTCATATTCAGTTTATTCAGAAATAGTTTTTGGTCCATACAATCCATTCAAAAGAAGATTACTAAGGCATTTCACTCAAACACATTTTGACTATTTTAGCCCACTGTGTGAGTTGTGCCAAAAATCGGAAAGTGGTGAGGGATAGCAGACCTAATATACTATAACCTGTTGTATTCAGTTTATTCAGAAATAATTTTTGGTCCATACAATCCATTCAAAAGAAGATTACTAAGGCATTTCACTCAAACACATTTTGACTATTTTAGGCCACTGTGTGAGTTCTGCAAAAAATCGGAAAGTGGAGAGGGATAGCGGACCTAATATACTATAACCTGTTGTATTCAGTTTATTCAGAAATAATTTTTGGTCCATACAATCCATTCAAAAGAAGATTACTAAGGCATTTCACTCAAACACATTTTGACTATCTTAGCCCACTGTGTGAGTTGTGCCAAAAATCGGAAAGTGGTGAGGGATAGCGGACCTAATATACTATAACCTGTTGTATTCAGTTTATTCAGAAATAATTTTTGGTCCATACAATCCATTCAAAAGAAAATTACTAAGGCATTTCACTCAAACACATTTTGACTATTTTAGCCCACTGTGTGAGTTGTGCCAATAATCCGAAAGTGGTGAGGGATAGTGGACCTAATGGACTATAACCTGTCATATTCAATTTATTCGGAAATAGTTTTTGGTCCATACAATCCATTCAAAAGAAGATTACTAAGGCATTTCACTCCAAACACATTTTGACTATTTTAGCCCACTGTGTGAGTTGTGCCAAAAATCGGAAAGTGGTGAGGGATAGCGGACCTAATATACTATAACCTGTTGTATTCAGTTTATTCAGAAATAATTTTTGGTCCATACAATCCATTCAAAAGAAGATTACTAAGGCATTTCACTCAAACACATTTTGACTATTTTAGCCCACTGTGTGAGTTGTGCCAAAAATCGGAAAGCAGTGAGGGATAGCGGACCTAATACACTATAACCTGTTATATTCATTTTATTCGGAAATAGTTTTTGGTCCATACAATCCATTCAAAAGGAAATTTTTAAGGCATTTCACTCACATACATTTTGACTATTTTAGCCCACTGTTTGAGTTGTGCCAGAAATCGGAAAAAAGGGGGGATAGTGGACCTAATGGACTATAACCTGTCATATTCAATTTATTCGGAAATAGTTTTTGGTCCATACAATCCATTCAAAAGAAAATTTTTAAGGCATTTCACTCAAACACATTTTGACTATTTTAGCCCACTGTGTGAGTTGTGCCAATAATCGGAAAGTGGTGGGGGATAGTGGACCTAATGGACTATAACCTGTCATATTCAGTTTATTCAGAAATAGTTTTTGGTCCATACAACCCATTCAAAAGAATATTACTAAGGCATTTCACTCAAACACATTTTGACTATTTTAGGTTACTGTCTGAGTTGTGCCAATAATCGGAAAGTGGTGAGGGATAGTGGACCTAATGGACTATAACCTGTCATATTCAGTTTATTCAGAAATAGTTTTTGGTCCATACAATCCATTCAAAAGAAAATTTTTAAGGCATTTCACTCAAACACATTTTGACTATTTTTGCCCACTCTGTTCGTTGTACCAAAAAGCGGAAAGTAGTGGGAGATAGCGGACCTAATGGACTATAACCTGTCATATACAATTTATTCGGATATAGTTTTTGGTCTAAACAATCCATTCAAAAGAAGATTACTAAGGCATTTCACTCATATATATTTTGACTATTTTTGCCCACTGTGTGAGTTGTGCCAAAAATCGGAAAGTAGGGGGGATAGTGGACCCAATGGACTATGACCTGTCATATTCAATATATTCGGAAATAGTTTTTGGTCCATACAATCCATTCAAAAGAAGATTACTAAGGCATTTCACTCAAACACATTTTGACTATTTTAGCCCACTGTGTGAGTTGTGCCAAAAATCGGAAAGTGGTGAGGGATAGCAGACCTAATATACTATAACCTGTTGTATTCAGTTTATTCAGAAATAATTTTTGGTCCATACAATCCATTCAATAGAAGATTACTAAGGCATTTCACTCATACACATTTTGACTATTTTAGGCCACTGTGTGAGTTCTGCCAAAAATCGGAAAGTGGTGAGGGATAGCGGACCTAATATACTATAAGCTGTTGTATTCAGTTTATTCAGAAATAATTTTTGGTCCATACAATCCATTCAAAAGAAGATTACTAAGGCATTTCACTCAAACACATTTTGACTATTTTAGCCCACTGTGTGAGTTGTGCCAAAAATCGGAAAGTGGTGAGGGATAGCAGACCTAATATACTATAACCAGTTGTATTCAGTTTATTCAGAAATAATTTTTGGTCCATACAATCCATTCAAAAGAAGATTACTAAGGCATTTCACTCAAACACATTTTGACTATTTTAGGCCACTGTGTGAGTTCTGCCAAAAAACGGAAAGTGGTGAGGGATAGCGGACCTAATATACTATAACCTGTTGTATTCAGTTTATTCAGAAATAATTTTTGGTCCATACAATCCATTCAAAAGAAAATTACTAAGGCATTTCACTCAAACACATTTTGACTATTTTAGCCCACTGTGTGAGTTGTGCCAAAAATCGGAAAGTGTTGAGGGATAGCGGACCTAATATACTATAACCTGTTGTATTCAGTTTATTCAGAAATAATTTTTGGTCCATACAATCCATTCAAAAGAAGATTACTAAGGCATTTCACTCAAACACATTTTGACTATTTTAGCCCACTGTGTGAGTTGTGCCAAAAATTGGAAAGTGGTGAGGGATAGCCGACCTAATATACTATAACCTGTTGTATTCAGTTTATTCAGAAATAGTTTTTGGTCCAAACAATCCATTCAAAAGAAAATTTTTAAGGCATTTCACTCAAACACATTTTGACTATTTTTGCCCACTGTGTTCGTTGTACCAAAAAGCGGAAAGTAGTGGGAGATAGCGGACCTAATGGACTATAACCTGTCATATACAATTTATTCGGATATAGTTTTTGGTCCAAACAATCCATTCAAAAGAAGATTACTAAGGCATTTCACTCATATATATTTTGACTATTTTTGCCCACTGTGTGAGTTCTGCCAAAAATCGGAAAGTGGTGAGGGATAGCGGACCTAATATACTATAACCTGTTGTATTCAGTTTATTCAGAAATAATTTTTGGTCCATACAATCCATTCAAAAGAAGATTACTAAGGCATTTCACTCAAACACATTTTGACTATATTGGTGAGGGATAGCGGACCTAATATACTATAACCTGTTGTATTCAGTTTATTCAGAAATAATTTTTGGTCCATACAATCCATTCAAAAGAAGATTACTAAGGCATTTCACTCAAACACATTTTGACTATTTTAGCCCACTTTGTGAGTTGTGCCAAAAATCGGAAAGTGGTGAGGGATAGCAGACCTAATATACTATAACCTCTTGTATTCAGTTTATTCAGAAATAATTTTTGGTCCATACAATCCATTCAATAGAAGATTACTAAGGCATTTCACTCATACACATTTTGACTATTTTAGGCCACTGTGTGAGTTCTGCCAAAAATCGGAAAGTGGTGAGGGATAGCGGACCTAATATACTATAACCTGTTGTATTCAGTTTATTCAGAAATAATTTTTGGTCCATACAATCCATTCAAAAGAAGATTACTAAGGCATTTCACTCAAACACATTTTGACTATTTTAGCCCACTGTGTGAGTTGTGCCAAAAATCGGAAAGTGGTGAGGGATAGCAGACCTAATATACTATAACCTGTTGTATTCAGTTTATTCAGAAATAATTTTTGGTCCATACAATCCATTCAAAAGAAGATTACTAAGGCATTTCACTCAAACACATTTTGACTATTTTAGGCCACTGTGTGAGTTCTGCCAAAAAACGGAAAGTGGTGAGGGATAGCGGACCTAATATACTATAACCTGTTGTATTCAGTTTATTCAGAAATAATTTTTGGTCCATACAATCCATTCAAAAGAAGATTACTAAGGCATTTCACTCAAACACATTTTGACTATTTTAGCCCACTGTGTGAGTTGTGCCAAAAATCGGAAAGTGGTGAGGGATAGCGGACCTAATATACTATAACCTGTTGTATTCAGTTTATTCAGAAATAATTTTTGGTCCATACAATCCATTCAAAAGAAAATTACTAAGGCATTTCACTCAAACACATTTTGACTATTTTAGCCCACTGTGTGAGTTGTGCCAAAAATTGGAAAGTGGTGAGGGATAGCGGACCTAATATACTATAACCTGTTGTATTCAGTTTATTCAGAAATAGTTTTTGGTCCAAACAATCCATTCAAAAGAAAATTTTTAAGGCATTTCACTCAAACACATTTTGACTATTTTTGCCCACTGTGTTCGTTGTACCAAAAAGCGGAAAGTAGTGGGAGATAGCGGACCTAATGGACTATAACCTGTTATATTCATTTTATTCGGAAATAGTTTTTGGTCCATACAATCCATTCAAAAGGAAATTTTTAAGGCATTTCACTCACATACATTTTGACTATTTTAGCCCACTGTTTGAGTTGTGCCAAAAATCGGAAAAAAGGGGGGATAGTGGACCTAATGGACTATAACCTGTCATATTCAATTTATTCGGAAATAGTTTTTGGTCCATACAATCCATTCAAAAGAAAATTTTTAAGGCATTTCACTCAAACACATTTTGACTATTTTAGCCCACTGTGTGAGTTGCGCCAATAATCGGAAAGTGGTGGGGGATAGTGGACCTAATGGACTATAACCTGTCATATTCAGTTTATTCAGAAATAGTTTTTGGTACATACAACCCATTCAAAAGAAGATTACTAAGGCATTTCACTCAAACACATTTTGACTATTTTAGCCCACTGTGTGAGTTGTGGCAATAATCGGAAAATGGTGAGGGATAGTGGACCTAATGGACTATAACCTGTCATATTCAGTTTATTCAGAAATAGTTTTTGGTCCATACAATCCATTCAAAAGAAGATTACTAAGGCATTTCACTCAAACACATTTTGACTATTTTAGCCCACTGTGTGAGTTGTGCCAAAAATCGGAAAGTGGTGGGGGATAGTGGACCTAATGGACTATAACCTGTCATATTCAATTTATTCGGAGATAGTTTTTGGTCCAAACAATCCATTCAAAAGAATAGTTTTAAGGCATTTCACTTAAACATATTTTGACTATTTTACCCCACTGTGTGAGTTGTGCCAATAATCAGAAAGTGGTGAGAGATAGTGGACCTAATGGACTATAACCTGTCATATTCAATTTATTCGGAAATAATTTTTGGTCCAAAAAATCCATTCAAAAGAAGATTACTAAGGCATTTCACTCATATACATTTTGACTATTTTAGCCCACTGTGTGAGTTGTGCCAAAAATCGGAAAAAAGTGGGGGATAGCGGACCTAATGGACTATAACTTTTCATATTCAGTTTATTCGGAAATAGTTTTTGGTCCAAACAATCCATTCAAAAGAAAATTTTTAAGGCATTTCACTCAAACACATTTTGACTATTTTAGGTTACTGTGGGAGTTTTGCCAAAAATTGGAAAGTAGTGGGGGATAGTGGACCTAATGGACTATAACCTGTCATATTCAATTTATTCGGAAATAGTTTTTGGTCCAAACAATCCATTCAAAAGAAAATTTTTAAGGCATTTCACTCAAACACATTTTGACTATTTTAGCCCACTGTGTGAGTTGTGCCAATAATCGGCAAGTGGTGAGGGATAGTGGACCTAATGGACTATAACCTGTCATATTCCGTTTATTCAGAAATAGTTTTTGGTCCATACAATCCATTCAAAAGAAGATTACAAAGGCATTTCATTTAAACACATTTTGACTATTTTAGCCCACTGTGTGAGTTGTGCCAAAAATTGGAAAGTGCTGAGGGATAGCGGACCTAATATACTATAACCTGTTGTATTCAGTTTATTCAGAAATAGTTTTTGGTCCAAACAATCCATTCAAAAGAAAATTTTTAAGGCATTTCACTCAAACACATTTTGAATATTTTTGCCCACTGTGTTCGTTGTACCAAAAAGCGGAAAGTAGTGGGAGATAGCGGACCTAATGGACTATAACCTGTCATATACAATTTATTCGGATATAGTTTTTGGTCCAAACAATCCATTCAAAAGAAGATTACTAAGGCATTTCACTCATATATATTTTGACTATTTTTGCCCACTGTGTGAGTTGTGCCAAAAATCGGAAAGTAGGGGGGATAGTGGACCCAATGGACTATGACCTGTCATATTCAATATATTCGGAAATAGTTTTTGGTCCATACAATCCATTCAAAAGAAGATTACTAAGGCATTTCACTCAAACACATTTTGACTATTTTAGCCCACTGTGTGAGTTGTACCAAAAATCGGAAAGTGGTGAGGGATAGCAGACCTAATATACTATAACCTGTTGTATTCAGTTTATTCAGAAATAATTTTTGGTCCATACAATCCATTCAAAAGAAGATTACTAAGGCATTTCACTCATACACATTTTGACTATTTTAGGCCACTGTGTGAGTTCTGCCAAAAATCGGAAAGTGGTGAGGGATAGCGGACCTAATATACTATAACCTGTTGTATTCAGTTTATTCAGAAATAATTTTTGGTCCATACAATCCATTCAAAAGAAGATTACTAAGGCATTTCACTCAAACAAATTTTGACTATTTTAGGCCACTGTGTGAGTTCTGCCAAAAATTGGAAAGTGGTGAGGGATAGCGGACCTAATATACTATAACCTGTTGTATTCAGTTTATTCAGAAATAATTTTTGGTCCATACAATCCATTCAAAAGAAGATTACTAAGGCATTTCACTCATACACATTTTGACTATTTTAGGCCACTGTGTGAGTTCTGCCAAAAATCGGAAAGTGGTGAGGGATAGCGGACCTAATATACTATAACCTGTTGTATTCAGTTTATTCAGAAATAATTTTTGGTCCATACAATCCATTCAAAAGAAGATTACTAAGGCATTTCACTCAAACACATTTTGACTATTTTAGGCCACTGTGTGAGTTCTGCCAAAAATCGGAAAGTGGTGAGGGATAGCGGACCTAATATACTATAACCTGTTGTATTCAGTTTATTCAGAAATAATTTTTGGTCCATACAATCCATTCAAAAGAAGATTACTAAGGCATTTCACTCATATATATTTTGACTATTTTTGCCCACTGTGTGAGTTGTGCCAAAAATCGGAAAATAGGGGGGATAGTGGACCCAATGGACTATGACCTGTCATATTCAATATATTCGGAAATAGTTTTTGGTCCATACAATCCATTCAAAAGAAGATTACTAAGGCATTTCACTCAAACACATTTTGACTATTTTAGCCCACTGTGTGAGTTGTACCAAAAATCGGAAAGTGGTGAGGGATAGCAGACCTAATATACTATAACCTGTTGTATTCAGTTTATTCAGAAATAATTTTTGGTCCATACAATCCATTCAAAAGAAGATTACTAAGGCATTTCACTCAAACACATTTTGACTATTTTAGCCCACTGTGTGAGTTGTGCCAAAAATTGGAAAGTGGTGAGGGATAGCGGACCTAATATACTATAACCTGTTGTATTCAGTTTATTCAGAAATAGTTTTTGGTCCAAACAATCCATTCAAAAGAAAATTTTTAAGGCATTTCACTCAAACACATTTTGACTATTTTAGCCCACTGTGTGAGTTGTGCCAATAATCGGAAAGTGGTGAGGGATAGTGGACCTAATGGACTATAACCTGCAATATTCAGTTTATTCAGAGATAGTTTTTGGTCCATACAATCCATTCAAAAGAAGATTACTAAGGCATTTCACTCAAACACATTTTGACTATTTTAGCCCACTGTGTGAGTTGTGCCAAAAATCGGAAAGTAAGGGGGATAGCGGACCTAATATACCATAACCTGTTGTATTCAGTTTATTCAGAAATAGTTTTTGGTCCAAACAATCCATTCAAAAGAAAATTTTTAGGGCATTTCACTCAAACACATTTTGACTATTTTAGCCCACTGTTTGAGTTGTACCAAAAATCGGAAAGTAGTGGGGGATAGCGGACATAATGGCCTATAACCTGTCATATACAATTTATTCGGAAATAGTTTTGGTCCAAACAATCCATTCAAAAGAAGATTACGAAGGCATTTCACTCATATATATTTTGACACTGTGTGAGCTGTGCCAATAATCGGAAAGTGGTGGGGGATAGTGGACCTAATGGACTATAACCTGTCATATTCAGTTTATTCGGAAATAGTTTTTGGTCCATACAATCCATTCAAAAGAAAATTTTTAAGGCATTTCACTCAAACACATTTTGACTATTTTAGCCCACTGTGTGAGTTGTGCCAATAATCGGAAAGTGGTGGGGGATAGTGGACCTAATGGACTATAACCTGTCATATTCAGTTTATTCAGAAATAGTTTTTGGTCCATACAATCCATTCAAAAGAAGATTACTAAGGCATTTCACTCAAACACATTTTGACTATTTTAGCCCACTGTGTGAGTTCTGCCAAAAATCGGAAAGTAGTGAGGGGTAGCGGACCTAATGGACTATAACCTGTCATATTCAATTTATTCAGAAATAGTTTTTGGTCCATACAATCCATTCAAAAGAAAATTTTTAAGGCATTTCACTTAAACACATTTTGACTATTCTACCCCACTGTGTGAGTTGTGCCAATAAACAGAAAGTGGTGAGAGATAGTGGACCTAATGGACTATAACCTGTCATATTCAGTTTATTCAGAAATAGTTTTTGGTCCATACAATCCATTCAAAAGAAGATTACTAAGGCATTTCACTCAAACACATTTTGACTATTTTAGCCCACTGTGTGAGTTGTGCCAAAAATCGGAAAGTGGTGAGGGATAGCAGACCTAATATACTATAACCTGTTGTATTCAGTTTATTCAGAAATAATTTTTGGTCCATACAATCCATTCAAAAGAAGATTACTAAGGCATTTCACTCAAACACATTTTGACTATTTTAGGCCACTGTGTGAGTTCTGCAAAAAATCGGAAAGTGGAGAGGGATAGCGGACCTAATATACTATAACCTGTTGTATTCAGTTTATTCAGAAATAATTTTTGGTCCATACAATCCATTCAAAAGAAGATTACTAAGGCATTTCACTCAAACACATTTTGACTATCTTAGCCCACTGTGTGAGTTGTGCCAAAAATCGGAAAGTGGTGAGGGATAGCGGACCTAATATACTATAACCTGTTGTATTCAGTTTATTCAGAAATAATTTTTGGTCCATACAATCCATTCAAAAGAAAATTACTAAGGCATTTCACTCAAACACATTTTGACTATTTTAGCCCACTGTGTGAGTTGTGCCAATAATCCGAAAGTGGTGAGGGATAGTGGACCTAATGGACTATAACCTGTCATATTCAATTTATTCGGAAATAGTTTTTGGTCCATACAATCCATTCAAAAGAAGATTACTAAGGCATTTCACTCCAAACACATTTTGACTATTTTAGCCCACTGTGTGAGTTGTGCCAAAAATCGGAAAGTGGTGAGGGATAGCGGACCTAATATACTATAACCTGTTGTATTCAGTTTATTCAGAAATAATTTTTGGTCCATACAATCCATTCAAAAGAAGATTACTAAGGCATTTCACTCAAACACATTTTGACTATTTTAGCCCACTGTGTGAGTTGTGCCAAAAATCGGAAAGCAGTGAGGGATAGCGGACCTAATACACTATAACCTGTTATATTCATTTTATTCGGAAATAGTTTTTGGTCCATACAATCCATTCAAAAGGAAATTTTTAAGGCATTTCACTCACATACATTTTGACTATTTTAGCCCACTGTTTGAGTTGTGCCAGAAATCGGAAAAAAGGGGGGATAGTGGACCTAATGGACTATAACCTGTCATATTCAATTTATTCGGAAATAGTTTTTGGTCCATACAATCCATTCAAAAGAAAATTTTTAAGGCATTTCACTCAAACACATTTTGACTATTTTAGCCCACTGTGTGAGTTGTGCCAATAATCGGAAAGTGGTGGGGGATAGTGGACCTAATGGACTATAACCTGTCATATTCAGTTTATTCAGAAATAGTTTTTGGTCCATACAACCCATTCAAAAGAATATTACTAAGGCATTTCACTCAAACACATTTTGACTATTTTAGGTTACTGTCTGAGTTGTGCCAATAATCGGAAAGTGGTGAGGGATAGTGGACCTAATGGACTATAACCTGTCATATTCAGTTTATTCAGAAATAGTTTTTGGTCCATACAATCCATTCAAAAGAAAATTTTTAAGGCATTTCACTCAAACACATTTTGACTATTTTTGCCCACTCTGTTCGTTGTACCAAAAAGCGGAAAGTAGTGGGAGATAGCGGACCTAATGGACTATAACCTGTCATATACAATTTATTCGGATATAGTTTTTGGTCTAAACAATCCATTCAAAAGAAGATTACTAAGGCATTTCACTCATATATATTTTGACTATTTTTGCCCACTGTGTGAGTTGTGCCAAAAATCGGAAAGTAGGGGGGATAGTGGACCCAATGGACTATGACCTGTCATATTCAATATATTCGGAAATAGTTTTTGGTCCATACAATCCATTCAAAAGAAGATTACTAAGGCATTTCACTCAAACACATTTTGACTATTTTAGCCCACTGTGTGAGTTGTGCCAAAAATCGGAAAGTGGTGAGGGATAGCAGACCTAATATACTATAACCTGTTGTATTCAGTTTATTCAGAAATAATTTTTGGTCCATACAATCCATTCAATAGAAGATTACTAAGGCATTTCACTCATACACATTTTGACTATTTTAGGCCACTGTGTGAGTTCTGCCAAAAATCGGAAAGTGGTGAGGGATAGCGGACCTAATATACTATAAGCTGTTGTATTCAGTTTATTCAGAAATAATTTTTGGTCCATACAATCCATTCAAAAGAAGATTACTAAGGCATTTCACTCAAACACATTTTGACTATTTTAGCCCACTGTGTGAGTTGTGCCAAAAATCGGAAAGTGGTGAGGGATAGCAGACCTAATATACTATAAGCAGTTGTATTCAGTTTATTCAGAAATAATTTTTGGTCCATACAATCCATTCAAAAGAAGATTACTAAGGCATTTCACTCAAACACATTTTGACTATTTTAGGCCACTGTGTGAGTTCTGCCAAAAAACGGAAAGTGGTGAGGGATAGCGGACCTAATATACTATAACCTGTTGTATTCAGTTTATTCAGAAATAATTTTTGGTCCATACAATCCATTCAAAAGAAAATTACTAAGGCATTTCACTCAAACACATTTTGACTATTTTAGCCCACTGTGTGAGTTGTGCCAAAAATCGGAAAGTGTTGAGGGATAGCGGACCTAATATACTATAACCTGTTGTATTCAGTTTATTCAGAAATAATTTTTGGTCCATACAATCCATTCAAAAGAAGATTACTAAGGCATTTCACTCAAACACATTTTGACTATTTTAGCCCACTGTGTGAGTTGTGCCAAAAATTGGAAAGTGGTGAGGGATAGCCGACCTAATATACTATAACCTGTTGTATTCAGTTTATTCAGAAATAGTTTTTGGTCCAAACAATCCATTCAAAAGAAAATTTTTAAGGCATTTCACTCAAACACATTTTGACTATTTTTGCCCACTGTGTTCGTTGTACCAAAAAGCGGAAAGTAGTGGGAGATAGCGGACCTAATGGACTATAACCTGTCATATACAATTTATTCGGATATAGTTTTTGGTCCAAACAATCCATTCAAAAGAAGATTACTAAGGCATTTCACTCATATATATTTTGACTATTTTTGCCCACTGTGTGAGTTCTGCCAAAAATCGGAAAGTGGTGAGGGATAGCGGACCTAATATACTATAACCTGTTGTATTCAGTTTATTCAGAAATAATTTTTGGTCCATACAATCCATTCAAAAGAAGATTACTAAGGCATTTCACTCAAACACATTTTGACTATATTGGTGAGGGATAGCGGACCTAATATACTATAACCTGTTGTATTCAGTTTATTCAGAAATAATTTTTGGTCCATACAATCCATTCAAAAGAAGATTACTAAGGCATTTCACTCAAACACATTTTGACTATTTTAGCCCACTTTGTGAGTTGTGCCAAAAATCGGAAAGTGGTGAGGGATAGCAGACCTAATATACTATAACCTCTTGTATTCAGTTTATTCAGAAATAATTTTTGGTCCATACAATCCATTCAATAGAAGATTACTAAGGCATTTCACTCATACACATTTTGACTATTTTAGGCCACTGTGTGAGTTCTGCCAAAAATCGGAAAGTGGTGAGGGATAGCGGACCTAATATACTATAACCTGTTGTATTCAGTTTATTCAGAAATAATTTTTGGTCCATACAATCCATTCAAAAGAAGATTACTAAGGCATTTCACTCAAACACATTTTGACTATTTTAGCCCACTGTGTGAGTTGTGCCAAAAATCGGAAAGTGGTGAGGGATAGCAGACCTAATATACTATAACCTGTTGTATTCAGTTTATTCAGAAATAATTTTTGGTCCATACAATCCATTCAAAAGAAGATTACTAAGGCATTTCACTCAAACACATTTTGACTATTTTAGGCCACTGTGTGAGTTCTGCCAAAAAACGGAAAGTGGTGAGGGATAGCGGACCTAATATACTATAACCTGTTGTATTCAGTTTATTCAGAAATAATTTTTGGTCCATACAATCCATTCAAAAGAAGATTACTAAGGCATTTCACTCAAACACATTTTGACTATTTTAGCCCACTGTGTGAGTTGTGCCAAAAATCGGAAAGTGGTGAGGGATAGCGGACCTAATATACTATAACCTGTTGTATTCAGTTTATTCAGAAATAATTTTTGGTCCATACAATCCATTCAAAAGAAAATTACTAAGGCATTTCACTCAAACACATTTTGACTATTTTAGCCCACTGTGTGAGTTGTGCCAAAAATTGGAAAGTGGTGAGGGATAGCGGACCTAATATACTATAACCTGTTGTATTCAGTTTATTCAGAAATAGTTTTTGGTCCAAACAATCCATTCAAAAGAAAATTTTTAAGGCATTTCACTCAAACACATTTTGACTATTTTTGCCCACTGTGTTCGTTGTACCAAAAAGCGGAAAGTAGTGGGAGATAGCGGACCTAATGGACTATAACCTGTTATATTCATTTTATTCGGAAATAGTTTTTGGTCCATACAATCCATTCAAAAGGAAATTTTTAAGGCATTTCACTCACATACATTTTGACTATTTTAGCCCACTGTTTGAGTTGTGCCAAAAATCGGAAAAAAGGGGGGATAGTGGACCTAATGGACTATAACCTGTCATATTCAATTTATTCGGAAATAGTTTTTGGTCCATACAATCCATTCAAAAGAAAATTTTTAAGGCATTTCACTCAAACACATTTTGACTATTTTAGCCCACTGTGTGAGTTGCGCCAATAATCGGAAAGTGGTGGGGGATAGTGGACCTAATGGACTATAACCTGTCATATTCAGTTTATTCAGAAATAGTTTTTGGTACATACAACCCATTCAAAAGAAGATTACTAAGGCATTTCACTCAAACACATTTTGACTATTTTAGCCCACTGTGTGAGTTGTGCCAATAATCGGAAAATGGTGAGGGATAGTGGACCTAATGGACTATAACCTGTCATATTCAGTTTATTCAGAAATAGTTTTTGGTCCATACAATCCATTCAAAAGAAGATTACTAAGGCATTTCACTCAAACACATTTTGACTATTTTAGCCCACTGTGTGAGTTGTGCCAAAAATCGGAAAGTGGTGGGGGATAGTGGACCTAATGGACTATAACCTGTCATATTCAATTTATTCGGAGATAGTTTTTGGTCCAAACAATCCATTCAAAAGAATAGTTTTAAGGCATTTCACTTAAACATATTTTGACTATTTTACCCCACTGTGTGAGTTGTGCCAATAATCAGAAAGTGGTGAGAGATAGTGGACCTAATGGACTATAACCTGTCATATTCAATTTATTCGGAAATAATTTTTGGTCCAAAAAATCCATTCAAAAGAAGATTACTAAGGCATTTCACTCATATACATTTTGACTATTTTAGCCCACTGTGTGAGTTGTGCCAAAAATCGGAAAAAAGTGGGGGATAGCGGACCTAATGGACTATAACTTTTCATATTCAGTTTATTCGGAAATAGTTTTTGGTCCAAACAATCCATTCAAAAGAAAATTTTTAAGGCATTTCACTCAAACACATTTTGACTATTTTAGGTTACTGTGGGAGTTTTGCCAAAAATTGGAAAGTAGTGGGGGATAGTGGACCTAATGGACTATAACCTGTCATATTCAATTTATTCGGAAATAGTTTTTGGTCCAAACAATCCATTCAAAAGAAAATTTTTAAGGCATTTCACTCAAACACATTTTGACTATTTTAGCCCACTGTGTGAGTTGTGCCAATAATCGGCAAGTGGTGAGGGATAGTGGACCTAATGGACTATAACCTGTCATATTCCGTTTATTCAGAAATAGTTTTTGGTCCATACAATCCATTCAAAAGAAGATTACAAAGGCATTTCATTTAAACACATTTTGACTATTTTAGCCCACTGTGTGAGTTGTGCCAAAAATTGGAAAGTGCTGAGGGATAGCGGACCTAGTATACTATAACCTGTTGTATTCAGTTTATTCAGAAATAGTTTTTGGTCCAAACAATCCATTCAAAAGAAAATTTTTAAGGCATTTCACTCAAACACATTTTGAATATTTTTGCCCACTGTGTTCGTTGTACCAAAAAGCGGAAAGTAGTGGGAGATAGCGGACCTAATGGACTATAACCTGTCATATACAATTTATTCGGATATAGTTTTTGGTCCAAACAATCCATTCAAAAGAAGATTACTAAGGCATTTCACTCATATATATTTTGACTATTTTTGCCCACTGTGTGAGTTGTGCCAAAAATCGGAAAGTAGGGGGGATAGTGGACCCAATGGACTATGACCTGTCATATTCAATATATTCGGAAATAGTTTTTGGTCCATACAATCCATTCAAAAGAAGATTACTAAGGCATTTCACTCAAACACATTTTGACTATTTTAGCCCACTGTGTGAGTTGTACCAAAAATCGGAAAGTGGTGAGGGATAGCAGACCTAATATACTATAACCTGTTGTATTCAGTTTATTCAGAAATAATTTTTGGTCCATACAATCCATTCAAAAGAAGATTACTAAGGCATTTCACTCATACACATTTTGACTATTTTAGGCCACTGTGTGAGTTCTGCCAAAAATCGGAAAGTGGTGAGGGATAGCGGACCTAATATACTATAACCTGTTGTATTCAGTTTATTCAGAAATAATTTTTGGTCCATACAATCCATTCAAAAGAAGATTACTAAGGCATTTCACTCAAACAAATTTTGACTATTTTAGGCCACTGTGTGAGTTCTGCCAAAAATTGGAAAGTGGTGAGGGATAGCGGACCTAATATACTATAACCTGTTGTATTCAGTTTATTCAGAAATAATTTTTGGTCCTTACAATCCATTCAAAAGAAGATTACTAAGGCATTTCACTCATACACATTTTGACTATTTTAGGCCACTGTGTGAGTTCTGCCAAAAATCGGAAAGTGGTGAGGGATAGCGGACCTAATATACTATAACCTGTTGTATTCAGTTTATTCAGAAATAATTTTTGGTCCATACAATCCATTCAAAAGAAGATTACTAAGGCATTTCACTCAAACACATTTTGACTATTTTAGGCCACTGTGTGAGTTCTGCCAAAAATCGGAAAGTGGTGAGGGATAGCGGACCTAATATACTATAACCTGTTGTATTCAGTTTATTCAGAAATAATTTTTGGTCCATACAATCCATTCAAAAGAAGATTACTAAGGCATTTCACTCATATATATTTTGACTATTTTTGCCCACTGTGTGAGTTGTGCCAAAAATCGGAAAATAGGGGGGATAGTGGACCCAATGGACTATGACCTGTCATATTCAATATATTCGGAAATAGTTTTTGGTCCATACAATCCATTCAAAAGAAGATTACTAAGGCATTTCACTCAAACACATTTTGACTATTTTAGCCCACTGTGTGAGTTGTACCAAAAATCGGAAAGTGGTGAGGGATAGCAGACCTAATATACTATAACCTGTTGTATTCAGTTTATTCAGAAATAATTTTTGGTCCATACAATCCATTCAAAAGAAGATTACTAAGGCATTTCACTCAAACACATTTTGACTATTTTAGCCCACTGTGTGAGTTGTGCCAAAAATTGGAAAGTGGTGAGGGATAGCGGACCTAATATACTATAACCTGTTGTATTCAGTTTATTCAGAAATAGTTTTTGGTCCAAACAATCCATTCAAAAGAAAATTTTTAAGGCATTTCACTCAAACACATTTTGACTATTTTAGCCCACTGTGTGAGTTGTGCCAATAATCGGAAAGTGGTGAGGGATAGTGGACCTAATGGACTATAACCTGCAATATTCAGTTTATTCAGAGATAGTTTTTGGTCCATACAATCCATTCAAAAGAAGATTACTAAGGCATTTCACTCAAACACATTTTGACTATTTTAGCCCACTGTGTGAGTTGTGCCAAAAATCGGAAAGTAAGGGGGATAGCGGACCTAATATACCATAACCTGTTGTATTCAGTTTATTCAGAAATAGTTTTTGGTCCAAACAATCCATTCAAAAGAAAATTTTTAGGGCATTTCACTCAAACACATTTTGACTATTTTAGCCCACTGTTTGAGTTGTACCAAAAATCGGAAAGTAGTGGGGGATAGCGGACTTAATGGCCTATAACCTGTCATATACAATTTATTCGGAAATAGTTTTGGTCCAAACAATCCATTCAAAAGAAGATTACGAAGGCATTTCACTCATATATATTTTGACACTGTGTGAGCTGTGCCAATAATCGGAAAGTGGTGGGGGATAGTGGACCTAATGGACTATAACCTGTCATATTCAGTTTATTCGGAAATAGTTTTTGGTCCATACAATCCATTCAAAAGAAAATTTTTAAGGCATTTCACTCAAACACATTTTGACTATTTTAGCCCACTGTGTGAGTTGTGCCAATAATCGGAAAGTGGTGGGGGATAGTGGACCTAATGGACTATAACCTGTCATATTCAGTTTATTCAGAAATAGTTTTTGGTCCATACAATCCATTCAAAAGAAGATTACTAAGGCATTTCACTCAAACACATTTTGACTATTTTAGCCCACTGTGTGAGTTGTGCCAAAAATCGGAAAGTGGTGAGGGATAGCGGACCTAATATACCATAACCTGTTGTATTCAGTTTATTCAGAAATAGTTTTTGGTCCAAACAATCCATTCAAAAGAAAATTTTTAGGGCATTTCACTCAAACACATTTTGACTATTTTAGCCCACTGTGTTCGTTGTATCAAAAATCGGAAAGTAGTGGGGGATAGCGGACCTAATGGACTATAACCTGTCATATTCAATTTATTCGGAAATAGTTTTTGGTCCATACAATCCATTCAAAAGAAGATTACTAAGGCATTTCACTCAAACACATTTTGACTATTTTAGCCCACTGTGTGAGTTGTGCCAAAAATCGGAAAGCGGTGAAGGATAGCGGACCTAATATACTATAACCTGTTGTATTCAGTTTATTCAGAAATAATTTTTGGTCCATACAATCCATTCAAAAGAAGATTACTAAGGCATTTCACTCAAACACATTTTGACTATTTTAGCCCACTGTGTGAGTTATGCCAAAAATCGGAAAGTGGTGAGGGATAGCGGACCTAATATACTATAATCTGTTATATTCATTTTATTCGGAAATAGTTTTTGGTCCATACAATCCATTCAAAAGAAAATTTTTAAGGCATTTCACTCAAACACATTTTGACTATTTTAGCCCACTGTGTGAGTTGTGCTAATAATCGGAAAGTGGTGAGGGATAGTGGACCTAATGGACTATAACCTGTCATATTCCGTTTATTCAGAAATAGTTTTTGGTCCATACAATCCATTCAAAAGAAGATTACAAAGGCATTTCACTCAAACACATTTTGACTATTTTAGCCCACTGTGTGAGTTGTGCCAAAAATTGGAAAGTGCTGAGGGATAGCGGACCTAATATACTATAACCTGTTGTATTCAGTTTATTCAGAAATAGTTTTTGGTCCAAACAATCCATTCAAAAGAAAATTTTTAAGGCATTTCACTCAAACACATTTTGACTATTTTTGCCCACTGTGTTCGTTGTACCAAAAAGCGGAAAGTAGTGCGAGATAGCGGACCTAATGGACTATAACCTGTCATATACAATTTATTCGGATATAGTTTTTGGTCCAAACAATCCATTCAAAAGAAGATTACTAAGGCATTTCACTCATATATATTTTGACTATTTTTGCCCACTGTGTGAGTTGTGCCAAAAATCGGAAAGTAGGGGGGATAGCGGACCCAATGGACTATGACCTGTCATATTCAATATATTCGGAAATAGTTTTTGGTCCATACAATCCATTCAAAAGAAGATTACTAAGGCATTTCACTCAAACACATTTTGACTATTTTAGCCCACTGTGTGAGTTGTACCAAAAATCGGAAAGTGGTGAGGGATAGCAGACCTAATATACTATAACCTGTTGTATTCAGTTTATTCAGAAATAATTTTTGGTCCATACAATCCATTCAAAAGAAGATTACTAAGGCATTTCACTCATACACATTTTGACTATTTTAGGCCACTGTGTGAGTTCTGCCAAAAATCGGAAAGTGGTGAGGGATAGCGGACCTAATATACTATAACCTGTTGTATTCAGTTTATTCAGAAATAATTTTTGGTCCATACAATCCATTCAAAAGAAGATTACTAAGGCATTTCACTCAAACACATTTTGACTATTTTAGGCCACTGTGTGAGTTCTGCCAAAAATCGGAAAGTGGTGAGGGATAGCGGACCTAATATACTATAACCTGTTGTATTCAGTTTATTCAGAAATAATTTTTGGTCCATACAATCCATTCAAAAGAAGATTACTAAGGCATTTCACTCAAACACATTTTGACTATTTTAGGCCACTGTGTGAGTTCTGCCAAAAATCGGAAAGTGGTGGGGGATAGCGGACCTAATATACTATAACCTGTTGTATTCAGTTTATTCAGAAATAATTTTTGGTCCATACAATCCATTCAAAAGAAGATAACTAAGGCATTTCACTCATATATATTTTGACTATTTTAGCCCACTGTGTGAGTTGTGCCAAAAATCGGAAAATAGGGGGGATAGTGGACCCAATGGACTATGACCTGTCATATTCAATATATTCGGAAATAGTTTTTGGTCCATACAATCCATTCAAAAGAAGATTACTAAGGCATTTCACTCAAACACATTTTGACTATTTTAGCCCACTGTGTGAGTTGTACCAAAAATCGGAAAGTGGTGAGGGATAGCAGACCTAATCTACTATAACCTGTTGTATTCAGTTTATTCAGAAATAATTTTTGGTCCATACAATCCATTCAAAAGAAGATTACTAAGGCATTTCACTCAAACACATTTTGACTATTTTAGGCCACTGTGTGAGTTCTGCCAAAAATCGGAAAGTGGTGAGGGATAGCGGACCTAATATACTATAACCTGTTGTATTCAGTTTATTCAGAAATAATTTTTGGTCCATACAATCCATTCAAAAGAAGATTACTAAGGCATTTCACTTAAACACATTTTGACTATTTTAGCCCACTGTGTGAGTTGTGCCAAAAATTGGAAAGTGGTGAGGGATAGCGGACCTAATATACTATAACCTGTTGTATTCAGTTTATTCAGAAATAGTTTTTGGTCCAAACAATCCATTCAAAAGAAAATTTTTAAGGCATTTCACTCAAACACATTTTGACTATTTTAGCCCACTGTGTGAGTTGTGCCAATAATCGGAAAGTGGTGGGGGATAGTGGACCTAATGGACTATAACCTGTCATATTCAGTTTATTCAGAAATAGTTTTTGGTCCATACAATCCATTCAAAAGAAGATTACTAAGGCATTTCACTCAAACACATTTTGACTATTTTAGCCCACTGTGTGAGTTGTGCCAAAAATCGGAAAGTGGTGAGGGATAGCGGACCTAATATACCATAACCTGTTGTATTCAGTTTATTCAGAAATAGTTTTTGGTCCAAACAATCCATTCAAAAGAAAATTTTTAGGGCATTTCACTCAAACACATTTTGACTATTTTAGCCCACTGTGTTCGTTGTACCAAAAATCGGAAAGTAGTGGGGGATAGCGGACTTAATGGCCTATAACCTGTCATATACAATTTATTCGGAAATAGTTTTTGGTCCAAACAATCCATTCAAAAGAAGATTACTAAGGCATTTCACTCATATATATTTTGACTATTTTTGCCCACTGTGTGAGTTGTGCCAAAAATCGGAAAGTAGGGGGGATAGTGGACCTAATGGACTATAACCTGTCATATTCAATTTATTCGGAAATAGTTTTTGGTCCATACAATCCATTCAAAAGAAGATTACTAAGGCATTTCACTCAAACACATTTTGACTATTTTAGCCCACTGTGTGAGTTGTACCAAAAATCGGAAAGTGGTGAGGGATAGCAGACCTAATCTACTATAACCTGTTGTATTCAGTTTATTCAGAAATAGTTTTTGGTCCATACAATCCATTCAAAAGAAGATTACTAAGGCATTTCACTCAAACACATTTTGACTATTTTAGCCCACTGTGTGAGTTGTGCCAAAAATCGGAAAGTGGTGAGGGATAGCGGACCTAATATACCATAACCTGTTGTATTCAGTTTATTCAGAAATAGTTTTTGGTCCAAACAATCCATTCAAAAGAAAATTTTTAGGGCATTTCACTCAAACACATTTTGACTATTTTAGCCCACTGTGTTCGTTGTACCAAAAATCGGAAAGTAGTGGGGGATAGCGGACTTAATGGCCTATAACCTGTCATATACAATTTATTCGGAAATAGTTTTTGGTCCAAACAATCCATTCAAAAGAAGATTACTAAGGCATTTCACTCAAACACATTTTGACTATTTTAGCCCACTGTGTGAGTTGTGCCAAAAATCGGAAAGTGGTGAGGGATAGCGGACCTAATATACTATAATCTGTTATATTCATTTTATTCGGAAATAATTTTTGGTCCATACAATCCATTCAAAAGAAGATTACTAAGGCATTTCACTCAAACACATTTTGACTATTTTAGCCCACTGTGTGAGTTGTGCCAAAAATCGGAAAGTGGTGAGGGATAGCGGACCTAATATACTATAATCTGTTATATTCATTTTATTCGGAAATAGTTTTTGGTCCATACAATCCATTCAAAAGGAAATTTTTAAGGCATTTCACTCACATACATTTTGACTATTTTAGCCCACTGTGTGAGTTGTGCCAAAAATCGGAAAGTAGGGGGGATAGTGGACCTAATGGACTATAACCTGTCATATTCAATTTATTCGGAAATAGTTTTTGGTCCATACAATCCATTCAAAAGAAGATTACTAAGGCATTTCACTCAAACACATTTTGACTATTTTTGCCCACTGTGTGAGTTGTGCCAAAAATCGGAAAGTAGGGGGGATAGTGGACCCAATGGACTATAACCTGTCATATTCAATTTATTCGGAAATAGTTTTTGGTCCAAGCAATCCATTCAAAAGGAAATTTTTAAGGCATTTCACACAAACACATTTTGACTATTTTAGCCCACTGTGTCAGTTGTGCCAAAAATCGGAAAGTAGGGGGGATAGTGGACCCAATGGACTATAACCTGTCATATTCAATTTATTCGGAAATAGTTATTGGTCCATACAATCCATTCAAAAGAATATTTTTAAGGCATTTCACTCAAACACATTTTGACTATTTTAGCCCACTGTGTGAGTTGTGCCAATAATCGGAAAGTGGTGGGGGATAGTGGACCTAATGGACTATAACCTGTCATATTCAGTTTATTCGGAAATAGTTTTTGGTCCATACAATCCATTCAAAGGAGATTACTAAGGTATTTCACTCATATATATTTTGACTATTTTTGCCCACTGTGTGAGTTGTGCCAATAATCGGAAAGTGGTGAGGGATAGTGGACCTAATGGACTATAACCTGTCATATTCAATTTATTCGGAAATAGTTTTTGGTCCAAGCAATCCATTCAAAAGGAAATTTTTAAGGCATTTCACACAAACACATTTTGACTATTTTAGCCCACTGTGTCAGTTGTGCCAAAAATCGGAAAGTAGGGGGGATAGTGGACCCAATGGACTATAACCTGTCATATTCAATTTATTCGGAAATAGTTATTGGTCCATACAATCCATTCAAAAGAATATTTTTAAGGCATTTCACTCAAACACATTTTGACTATTTTAGCCCACTGTGTGAGTTGTGCCAATAATCGGAAAGTGGTGGGGGATAGTGGACCTAATGGACTATAACCTGTCATATTCAGTTTATTCGGAAATAGTTTTTGGTCCATACAATCCATTCAAAAGAAGATTACTAAGGCATTTCACTCAAACACATTTTGACTATTTTAGCCCACTGTGTGAGTTGTGCCAATAATCGGAAAGTGGTGAGGGATAGTGGACCCAATGGACTATAACCTGTCATATTCAATTTATTCGGAAATAGTTTTTGGTCCATACAATCCATTCAAAAGAAGATTACTAAGGCATTTCACACAAACACATTTTGACTATTTTAGCCCACTGTGTCAGTTGTGCCAAAAATCGGAAAGTAGGGGGGATAGTGGACCCAATGGACTATAACCTGTCATATTCAATTTATTCGGAAATAGTTATTGGTCCATACAATCCATTCAAAAGAATATTTTTAAGGCATTTCACTCAAACACATTTTGACTATTTTAGCCCACTGTGTGAGTTGTGCCAATAATCGGAAAGTGGTGGGGGATAGTGGACCTAATGGACTATAACCTGTCATATTCAGTTTATTCGGAAATAGTTTTTGGTCCATACAATCCATTCAAAAGAAGATTACTAAGGTATTTCACTCATATATATTTTGACTATTTTTGCCCACTGTGTGAGTTGTGCCAATAATCGGAAAGTGGTGAGGGATAGTGGACCTAATGGACTATAACCTGCCATATTCAATTTATTCGGAAATAGTTTTTGGTCCAAGCAATCCATTCAAAAGGAAATTTTTAAGGCATTTCACACAAACACATTTTGACTATTTTAGCCCACTGTGTCAGTTGTGCCAAAAATCGGAAAGTAGGGGGGATAGTGGACCCAATGGACTATAACCTGTCATATTCAATTTATTCGGAAATAGTTTTTGGTCCAAACAATCCATTCAAAAGAAAATTTTTAGGGCATTTCACTCAAACACATTTTGACTATTTTAGCCCACTGTGTTCGTTGTACCAAAAATCGGAAAGTGGTGGGGGATAGCGGACTTAATGGCCTATAACCTGTCATATACAATTTATTCGGAAATAGTTTTTGGTCCAAACAATCCATTCAAAAGAAGATTACTAAGGCATTTCACTCATATATATTTTGACTATTTTTGCCCACTGTGTGAGTTGTGCCAAAAATCGGAAAGTAGGGGGGATAGTGGACCTAATGGACTATAACCTGTCATATTCAATTTATTCGGAAATAGTTTTTGGTCCATACAATCCATTCAAAAGAAGATTACTAAGGCATTTCACTCAAACACATTTTGACTATTTTAGCCCACTGTGTGAGTTGTGCCAAAAATCGGAAAGTGATGAAGGATAGCGGACCTAATATACTATAACCTGTTGTATTCAGTTTATTCAGAAATAATTTTTGGTCCATACAATCCATTCAAAAGAAGATTACTAAGGCATTTCACTCAAACACATTTTGACTATTTTAGCCCACTGTGTGAGTTGTGCCAAAAATCGGAAAGTGGTGAGGGATAGCGGACCTAATATACTATAATCTGTTATATTCATTTTATTCGGAAATAGTTTTTGGTCCATACAATCCATTCAAAAGGAAATTTTTAAGGCATTTCACTCACATACATTTTGACTATTTTAGCCCACTGTGTGAGTTGTGCCAAAAATCGGAAAGTAGGGGGGATAGTGGACCTAATGGACTATAACCTGTCATATTCAATTTATTCGGAAATAGTTTTTGGTCAATACAATCCATTCAAAAGAAGATTACTAAGGCATTTCACTCAAACACATTTTGACTATTTTTGCCCACTGTGTGAGTTGTGCCAAAAATCGGAAAAAAGGGGGGATAGTGGACCTAATGGACTATAACCTGTCATATTCAGTTTATTCGGAAATAGTTTTTGGTCCATACAATCCATTCAAAAGAAAATTTTTAAGGCATTTCACTCAAACACATTTTGACTATTTTAGCCCACTGTGTGAGTTGTGCCAATAATCGGAAAGTGGTGAGGGATAGTGGACCTAATGGACTATAACCTGTCATATTCAATTTATTCGGAAATAGTTTTTGGTCCAAGCAATCCATTCAAAAGGAAATTTTTAAGGCATTTCACACAAACACATTTTGACTATTTTAGCCCACTGTGTCAGTTGTGCCAAAAATCGGAAAGTAGGGGGGATAGTGGACCCAATGGACTATAACCTGTCATATTCAATTTATTCGGAAATAGTTATTGGTCCATACAATCCATTCAAAAGAATATTTTTAAGGCATTTCACTCAAACACATTTTGACTATTTTAGCCCACTGTGTGAGTTGTGCCAATAATCGGAAAGTGGTGGGGGATAGTGGACCTAATGGACTATAACCTGTCATATTCAATTTATTCGGAAATAGTTTTTGGTCCATACAATCCATTCAAAAGAAGATTACTAAGGCATTTCACTCATATATATTTTGACTATTTTTGCCCACTGTGTGAGTTGTGCCAATAATCGGAAAGTGGTGGGGGATAGTGGACCTAATGGACTATAACCTGTCATATTCAATGTATTCGGAAATAGTTTTTGGTCCAAGCAATCCATTCAAAAGGAAATTTTTAAGGCATTTCACACAAACACATTTTGACTATTTTAGCCCACTGTGTCAGTTGTGCCAAAAATCGGAAAGTAGGGGGGATAGTGGACCCAATGGACTATAACCTGTCATATTCAATTTATTCGGAAATAGTTATTGGTCCATACAATCCATTCAAAAGAATATTTTTAAGGCATTTCACTCAAACACATTTTGACTATTTTAGCCCACTGTGTGAGTTGTGCCAATAATCGGAAAGTGGTGGGGGATAGTGGACCTAATGGACTATAAGCTGTCATATTCAGTTTATTCGGAAATAGTTTTTGGTCCATACAATCCATTCAAAAGAATATTTTTAAGGCATTTCACTCAAACACATTTTGACTATTTTAGCCCACTGTGTGAGTTGTGCCAATAATCGGAAAGTGGTGGGGGATAGTGGACCTAATGGACTATAACCTGTCATATTCAATTTATTCGGAAATAGTTTTTGGTCCAAGCAATCCATTCAAAAGGAAATTTTTAAGGCATTTCACACAAACACATTTTGACTATTTTAGCCCACTGTGTCAGTTGTGCCAAAAATCGGAAAGTAGGGGGGATAGTGGACCCAATGGACTATAACCTGTCATATTCAATTTATTCGGAAATAGTTATTGGTCCATACAATCCATTCAAAAGAATATTTTTAAGGCATTTCACTCAAACACATTTTGACTATTTTAGCCCACTGTGTGAGTTGTGCCAAAAATCGGAAAGTGGTGAGGGATAGCGGACCTAATATACTATAATCTGTTATATTCATTTTATTCGGAAATAATTTTTGGTCCATACAATCCATTCAAAAGAAGATTACTAAGGCATTTCACTCAAACACATTTTGACTATTTTAGCCCACTGTGTGAGTTGTGCCAAAAATCGGAAAGTGGTGAGGGATAGCGGACCTAATATACTATAATCTGTTATATTCATTTTATTCGGAAATAGTTTTTGGTCCATACAATCCATTCAAAAGGAAATTTTTAAGGCATTTCACTCACATACATTTTGACTATTTTAGCCCACTGTGTGAGTTGTGCCAAAAATCGGAAAGTAGGGGGGATAGTGGACCTAATGGACTATAACCTGTCATATTCAATTTATTCGGAAATAGTTTTTGGTCCATACAATCCATTCAAAAGAAGATTACTAAGGCATTTCACTCAAACACATTTTGACTATTTTTGCCCACTGTGTGAGTTGTGCCAAAAATCGGAAAGTAGGGGGGATAGTGGACCCAATGGACTATAACCTGTCATATTCAATTTATTCGGAAATAGTTTTTGGTCCAAGCAATCCATTCAAAAGGAAATTTTTAAGGCATTTCACACAAACACATTTTGACTATTTTAGCCCACTGTGTCAGTTGTGCCAAAAATCGGAAAGTAGGGGGGATAGTGGACCCAATGGACTATAACCTGTCATATTCAATTTATTCGGAAATAGTTATTGGTCCATACAATCCATTCAAAAGAATATTTTTAAGGCATTTCACTCAAACACATTTTGACTATTTTAGCCCACTGTGTGAGTTGTGCCAATAATCGGAAAGTGGTGGGGGATAGTGGACCTAATGGACTATAACCTGTCATATTCAGTTTATTCGGAAATAGTTTTTGGTCCATACAATCCATTCAAAGGAGATTACTAAGGTATTTCACTCATATATATTTTGACTATTTTTGCCCACTGTGTGAGTTGTGCCAATAATCGGAAAGTGGTGAGGGATAGTGGACCTAATGGACTATAACCTGTCATATTCAATTTATTCGGAAATAGTTTTTGGTCCAAGCAATCCATTCAAAAGGAAATTTTTAAGGCATTTCACACAAACACATTTTGACTATTTTAGCCCACTGTGTCAGTTGTGCCAAAAATCGGAAAGTAGGGGGGATAGTGGACCCAATGGACTATAACCTGTCATATTCAATTTATTCGGAAATAGTTATTGGTCCATACAATCCATTCAAAAGAATATTTTTAAGGCATTTCACTCAAACACATTTTGACTATTTTAGCCCACTGTGTGAGTTGTGCCAATAATCGGAAAGTGGTGGGGGATAGTGGACCCAATGGACTATAACCTGTCATATTCAATTTATTCGGAAATAGTTTTTGGTCCAAGCAATCCATTCAAAAGGAAATTTTTAAGGCATTTCACACAAACACATTTTGACTATTTTAGCCCACTGTGTCAGTTGTGCCAAAAATCGGAAAGTAGGGGGGATAGTGGACCCAATGGACTATAACCTGTCATATTCAGTTTATTCGGAAATAGTTTTTGGTCCATACAATCCATTCAAAAGAAGATTACTAAGGCATTTCACTCAAACACATTTTGACTATTTTAGCCCACTGTGTGAGTTGTGCCAATAATCGGAAAGTGGTGAGGGATAGTGGACCCAATGGACTATAACCTGTCATATTCAATTTATTCGGAAATAGTTTTTGGTCCATACAATCCATTCAAAAGAAGATTACTAAGGCATTTCACACAAACACATTTTGACTATTTTAGCCCACTGTGTCAGTTGTGCCAAAAATCGGAAAGTAGGGGGGATAGTGGACCCAATGGACTATAACCTGTCATATTCAATTTATTCGGAAATAGTTATTGGTCCATACAATCCATTCAAAAGAATATTTTTAAGGCATTTCACTCAAACACATTTTGACTATTTTAGCCCACTGTGTGAGTTGTGCCAATAATCGGAAAGTGGTGGGGGATAGTGGACCTAATGGACTATAACCTGTCATATTCAGTTTATTCGGAAATAGTTTTTGGTCCATACAATCCATTCAAAAGAAGATTACTAAGGTATTTCACTCATATATATTTTGACTATTTTTGCCCACTGTGTGAGTTGTGCCAATAATCGGAAAGTGGTGAGGGATAGTGGACCTAATGGACTATAACCTGCCATATTCAATTTATTCGGAAATAGTTTTTGGTCCAAGCAATCCATTCAAAAGGAAATTTTTAAGGCATTTCACACAAACACATTTTGACTATTTTAGCCCACTGTGTCAGTTGTGCCAAAAATCGGAAAGTAGGGGGGATAGTGGACCCAATGGACTATAACCTGTCATATTCAATTTATTCGGAAATAGTTTTTGGTCCAAACAATCCATTCAAAAGAAAATTTTTAGGGCATTTCACTCAAACACATTTTGACTATTTTAGCCCACTGTGTTCGTTGTACCAAAAATCGGAAAGTGGTAGGGGATAGCGGACTTAATGGCCTATAACCTGTCATATACAATTTATTCGGAAATAGTTTTTGGTCCAAACAATCCATTCAAAAGAAGATTACTAAGGCATTTCACTCATATATATTTTGACTATTTTTGCCCACTGTGTGAGTTGTGCCAAAAATCGGAAAGTAGGGGGGATAGTGGACCTAATGGACTATAACCTGTCATATTCAATTTATTCGGAAATAGTTTTTGGTCCATACAATCCATTCAAAAGAAGATTACTAAGGCATTTCACTCAAACACATTTTGACTATTTTAGCCCACTGTGTGAGTTGTGCCAAAAATTGGAAAGTGATGAAGGATAGCGGACCTAATATACTATAACCTGTTGTATTCAGTTTATTCAGAAATAATTTTTGGTCCATACAATCCATTCAAAAGAAGATTACTAAGGCATTTCACTCAAACACATTTTGACTATTTTAGCCCACTGTGTGAGTTGTGCCAAAAATCGGAAAGTGGTGAGGGATAGCGGACCTAATATACTATAATCTGTTATATTCATTTTATTCGGAAATAGTTTTTGGTCCATACAATCCATTCAAAAGGAAATTTTTAAGGCATTTCACTCACATACATTTTGACTATTTTAGCCCACTGTGTGAGTTGTGCCAAAAATCGGAAAGTAGGGGGGATAGTGGACCTAATGGACTATAACCTGTCATATTCAATTTATTCGGAAATAGTTTTTGGTCAATACAATCCATTCAAAAGAAGATTACTAAGGCATTTCACTCAAACACATTTTGACTATTTTTGCCCACTGTGTGAGTTGTGCCAAAAATCGGAAAAAAGGGGGGATAGTGGACCTAATGGACTATAACCTGTCATATTCAGTTTATTCGGAAATAGTTTTTGGTCCATACAATCCATTCAAAAGAAAATTTTTAAGGCATTTCACTCAAACACATTTTGACTATTTTAGCCCACTGTGTGAGTTGTGCCAATAATCGGAAAGTGGTGAGGGATAGTGGACCTAATGGACTATAACCTGTCATATTCAATTTATTCGGAAATAGTTTTTGGTCCAAGCAATCCATTCAAAAGGAAATTTTTAAGGCATTTCACACAAACACATTTTGACTATTTTAGCCCACTGTGTCAGTTGTGCCAAAAATCGGAAAGTAGGGGGGATAGTGGACCCAATGGACTATAACCTGTCATATTCAATTTATTCGGAAATAGTTATTGGTCCATACAATCCATTCAAAAGAATATTTTTAAGGCATTTCACTCAAACACATTTTGACTATTTTAGCCCACTGTGTGAGTTGTGCCAATAATCGGAAAGTGGTGGGGGATAGTGGACCTAATGGACTATAACCTGTCATATTCAATTTATTCGGAAATAGTTTTTGGTCCATACAATCCATTCAAAAGAAGATTACTAAGGCATTTCACTCATATATATTTTGACTATTTTTGCCCACTGTGTGAGTTGTGCCAATAATCGGAAAGTGGTGGGGGATAGTGGACCTAATGGACTATAACCTGTCATATTCAATGTATTCGGAAATAGTTTTTGGTCCAAGCAATCCATTCAAAAGGAAATTTTTAAGGCATTTCACACAAACACATTTTGACTATTTTAGCCCACTGTGTCAGTTGTGCCAAAAATCGGAAAGTAGGGGGGATAGTGGACCCAATGGACTATAACCTGTCATATTCAATTTATTCGGAAATAGTTATTGGTCCATACAATCCATTCAAAAGAATATTTTTAAGGCATTTCACTCAAACACATTTTGACTATTTTAGCCCACTGTGTGAGTTGTGCCAATAATCGGAAAGTGGTGGGGGATAGTGGACCTAATGGACTATAAGCTGTCATATTCAGTTTATTCGGAAATAGTTTTTGGTCCATACAATCCATTCAAAAGAATATTTTTAAGGCATTTCACTCAAACACATTTTGACTATTTTAGCCCACTGTGTGAGTTGTGCCAATAATCGGAAAGTGGTGGGGGATAGTGGACCTAATGGACTATAACCTGTCATATTCAATTTATTCGGAAATAGTTTTTGGTCCAAGCAATCCATTCAAAAGGAAATTTTTAAGGCATTTCACACAAACACATTTTGACTATTTTAGCCCACTGTGTCAGTTGTGCCAAAAATCGGAAAGTAGGGGGGATAGTGGACCCAATGGACTATAACCTGTCATATTCAATTTATTCGGAAATAGTTTTTGGTCCATACAATCCATTCAAAAGAAGATTACTAAGGCATTTCACTCATATATATTTTGACTATTTTTGCCCACTGTGTGAGTTGTGCCAATAATCGGAAAGTGGTGAGGGATAGTGGACCTAATGGACTATAACCTGTCATATTCAATTTATTCGGAAATAGTTTTTGGTCCAAGCAATCCATTCAAAAGGAAATTTTTAAGGCATTTCACACAAACACATTTTGACTATTTTAGCCCACTGTGTCAGTTGTGCCAAAAATCGGAAAGTAGGGGGGATAGTGGACCCAATGGACTATAACCTGTCATATTCAATTTATTCGGAAATAGTTATTGGTCCATACAATCCATTCAAAAGAATATTTTTAAGGCATTTCACTCAAACACATTTTGACTATTTTAGCCCACTGTGTGAGTTGTGCCAATAATCGGAAAGTGGTGGGGGATAGTGGACCTAATGGACTATAACCTGTCATATTCAGTTTATTCGGAAATAGTTTTTGGTCCATACAATCCATTCAAAAGAAAATTACTAAGGCATTTCACTCATATATATTTTGACTATTTTTGCCCACTGTGTGAGTTGTGCCAATAATCGGAAAGTGGTGGGGGATAGTGGACCTAATGGACTATAACCTGTCATATTCAATTTATTCGGAAATAGTTTTTGGTCCAAGCAATCCATTCAAAAGGAAATTTTTAAGGCATTTCACACAAACACATTTTGACTATTTTAGCCCACTGTGTCAGTTGTGCCAAAAATCGGAAAGTAGGGGGGATAGTGGACCCAATGGACTATAACCTGTCATATTCAATTTATTCGGAAATAGTTATTGGTCCATACAATCCATTCAAAAGAATATTTTTAAGGCATTTCACTCAAACACATTTTGACTATTTTAGCCCACTGTGTGAGTTGTGCCAATAATCGGAAAGTGGTGGGGGATAGTGGACCTAATGGACTATAACCTGTCATATTCAGTTTATTCGGAAATAGTTTTTGGTCCAAACAATCCATTCAAAAGAAGATTACTAAGGCATTTCACACAAACACATTTTGACTATTTTAGCCCACTGTGTCAGTTGTGCCAAAAATCGGAAAGTAGGGGGGATAGTGGACCCAATGGACTATAACCTGTCATATTCAATTTATTCGGAAATAGTTTTTGGTCCATACAATCCATTCAAAAGAAGATTACTAAGGCATTTCACACAAACACATTTTGACTATTTTAGCCCACTGTGTCAGTTGTGCCAAAAATCGGAAAGTAGGGGGGATAGTGGACCCAATGGACTATAACCTGTCATATTCAATTTATTCGGAAATAGTTATTGGTCCATACAATCCATTCAAAAGAATATTTTTAAGGCATTTCACTCATATATATTTTGACTATTTTTGCCCACTGTGTGAGTTGTGCCAATAATCGGAAAGTGGTGAGGGATAGTGGACCTAATGGACTATAACCTGCCATATTCAATTTATTCGGAAATAGTTTTTGGTCCAAGCAATCCATTCAAAAGGAAATTTTTAAGGCATTTCACACAAACACATTTTGACTATTTTAGCCCACTGTGTCAGTTGTGCCAAAAATCGGAAAGTAGGGGGGATAGTGGACCCAATGGACTATAACCTGTCATATTCAATTTATTCGGAAATAGTTTTTGGTCCATACAATCCATTCAAAAGAAGATTACTAAGGCATTTCACACAAACACATTTTGACTATTTTAGCCCACTGTGTCAGTTGTGCCAAAAATCGGAAAGTAGGGGGGATAGTGGACCCAATGGACTATAACCTGTCATATTCAATTTATTCGGAAATAGTTATTGGTCCATACAATCCATTCAAAAGAATATTTTTAAGGCATTTCACTCAAACACATTTTGACTATTTTAGCCCACTGTGTGAGTTGTGCCAATAATCGGAAAGTGGTGGGGGATAGTGGACCTAATGGACTATAACCTGTCATATTCAGTTTATTCGGAAATAGTTTTTGGTCCATACAATCCATTCAAAAGAAGATTACTAAGGTATTTCACTCATATATATTTTGACTATTTTTGCCCACTGTGTGAGTTGTGCCAATAATCGGAAAGTGGTGAGGGATAGTGGACCTAATGGACTATAACCTGCCATATTCAATTTATTCGGAAATAGTTTTTGGTCCAAGCAATCCATTCAAAAGGAAATTTTTAAGGCATTTCACACAAACACATTTTGACTATTTTAGCCCACTGTGTCAGTTGTGCCAAAAATCGGAAAGTAGGGGGGATAGTGGACCCAATGGACTATAACCTGTCATATTCAATTTATTCGGAAATAGTTTTTGGTCCAAACAATCCATTCAAAAGAAAATTTTTAGGGCATTTCACTCAAACACATTTTGACTATTTTAGCCCACTGTGTTCGTTGTACCAAAAATCGGAAAGTGGTGGGGGATAGCGGACTTAATGGCCTATAACCTGTCATATACAATTTATTCGGAAATAGTTTTTGGTCCAAACAATCCATTCAAAAGAAGATTACTAAGGCATTTCACTCATATATATTTTGACTATTTTTGCCCACTGTGTGAGTTGTGCCAAAAATCGGAAAGTAGGGGGGATAGTGGACCTAATGGACTATAACCTGTCATATTCAATTTATTCGGAAATAGTTTTTGGTCCATACAATCCATTCAAAAGAAGATTACTAAGGCATTTCACTCAAACACATTTTGACTATTTTAGCCCACTGTGTGAGTTGTGCCAAAAATCGGAAAGTGATGAAGGATAGCGGACCTAATATACTATAACCTGTTGTATTCAGTTTATTCAGAAATAATTTTTGGTCCATACAATCCATTCAAAAGAAGATTACTAAGGCATTTCACTCAAACACATTTTGACTATTTTAGCCCACTGTGTGAGTTGTGCCAAAAATCGGAAAGTGGTGAGGGATAGCGGACCTAATATACTATAATCTGTTATATTCATTTTATTCGGAAATAGTTTTTGGTCCATACAATCCATTCAAAAGGAAATTTTTAAGGCATTTCACTCACATACATTTTGACTATTTTAGCCCACTGTGTGAGTTGTGCCAAAAATCGGAAAGTAGGGGGGATAGTGGACCTAATGGACTATAACCTGTCATATTCAATTTATTCGGAAATAGTTTTTGGTCAATACAATCCATTCAAAAGAAGATTACTAAGGCATTTCACTCAAACACATTTTGACTATTTTTGCCCACTGTGTGAGTTGTGCCAAAAATCGGAAAAAAGGGGGGATAGTGGACCTAATGGACTATAACCTGTCATATTCAGTTTATTCGGAAATAGTTTTTGGTCCATACAATCCATTCAAAAGAAAATTTTTAAGGCATTTCACTCAAACACATTTTGACTATTTTAGCCCACTGTGTGAGTTGTGCCAATAATCGGAAAGTGGTGAGGGATAGTGGACCTAATGGACTATAACCTGTCATATTCAATTTATTCGGAAATAGTTTTTGGTCCAAGCAATCCATTCAAAAGGAAATTTTTAAGGCATTTCACACAAACACATTTTGACTATTTTAGCCCACTGTGTCAGTTGTGCCAAAAATCGGAAAGTAGGGGGGATAGTGGACCCAATGGACTATAACCTGTCATATTCAATTTATTCGGAAATAGTTATTGGTCCATACAATCCATTCAAAAGAATATTTTTAAGGCATTTCACTCAAACACATTTTGACTATTTTAGCCCACTGTGTGAGTTGTGCCAATAATCGGAAAGTGGTGGGGGATAGTGGACCTAATGGACTATAACCTGTCATATTCAATTTATTCGGAAATAGTTTTTGGTCCATACAATCCATTCAAAAGAAGATTACTAAGGCATTTCACTCATATATATTTTGACTATTTTTGCCCACTGTGTGAGTTGTGCCAATAATCGGAAAGTGGTGGGGGATAGTGGACCTAATGGACTATAACCTGTCATATTCAATGTATTCGGAAATAGTTTTTGGTCCAAGCAATCCATTCAAAAGGAAATTTTTAAGGCATTTCACACAAACACATTTTGACTATTTTAGCCCACTGTGTCAGTTGTGCCAAAAATCGGAAAGTAGGGGGGATAGTGGACCCAATGGACTATAACCTGTCATATTCAATTTATTCGGAAATAGTTATTGGTCCATACAATCCATTCAAAAGAATATTTTTAAGGCATTTCACTCAAACACATTTTGACTATTTTAGCCCACTGTGTGAGTTGTGCCAATAATCGGAAAGTGGTGGGGGATAGTGGACCTAATGGACTATAAGCTGTCATATTCAGTTTATTCGGAAATAGTTTTTGGTCCATACAATCCATTCAAAAGAATATTTTTAAGGCATTTCACTCAAACACATTTTGACTATTTTAGCCCACTGTGTGAGTTGTGCCAATAATCGGAAAGTGGTGGGGGATAGTGGACCTAATGGACTATAACCTGTCATATTCAATTTATTCGGAAATAGTTTTTGGTCCAAGCAATCCATTCAAAAGGAAATTTTTAAGGCATTTCACACAAACACATTTTGACTATTTTAGCCCACTGTGTCAGTTGTGCCAAAAATCGGAAAGTAGGGGGGATAGTGGACCCAATGGACTATAACCTGTCATATTCAATTTATTCGGAAATAGTTTTTGGTCCATACAATCCATTCAAAAGAAGATTACTAAGGCATTTCACTCATATATATTTTGACTATTTTTGCCCACTGTGTGAGTTGTGCCAATAATCGGAAAGTGGTGAGGGATAGTGGACCTAATGGACTATAACCTGTCATATTCAATTTATTCGGAAATAGTTTTTGGTCCAAGCAATCCATTCAAAAGGAAATTTTTAAGGCATTTCACACAAACACATTTTGACTATTTTAGCCCACTGTGTCAGTTGTGCCAAAAATCGGAAAGTAGGGGGGATAGTGGACCCAATGGACTATAACCTGTCATATTCAATTTATTCGGAAATAGTTATTGGTCCATACAATCCATTCAAAAGAATATTTTTAAGGCATTTCACTCAAACACATTTTGACTATTTTAGCCCACTGTGTGAGTTGTGCCAATAATCGGAAAGTGGTGGGGGATAGTGGACCTAATAAACTATAACCTGTCATATTCAGTTTATTCGGAAATAGTTTTTGGTCCATACAATCCATTCAAAAGAAAATTACTAAGGCATTTCACTCATATATATTTTGACTATTTTTGCCCACTGTGTGAGTTGTGCCAATAATCGGAAAGTGGTGGGGGATAGTGGACCTAATGGACTATAACCTGTCATATTCAATTTATTCGGAAATAGTTTTTGGTCCAAGCAATCCATTCAAAAGGAAATTTTTAAGGCATTTCACACAAACACATTTTGACTATTTTAGCCCACTGTGTCAGTTGTGCCAAAAATCGGAAAGTAGGGGGGATAGTGGACCCAATGGACTATAACCTGTCATATTCAATTTATTCGGAAATAGTTATTGGTCCATACAATCCATTCAAAAGAATATTTTTAAGGCATTTCACTCAAACACATTTTGACTATTTTAGCCCACTGTGTGAGTTGTGCCAATAATCGGAAAGTGGTGGGGGATAGTGGACCTAATGGACTATAACCTGTCATATTCAGTTTATTCGGAAATAGTTTTTGGTCCATACAATCCATTCAAAAGAATATTTTTAAGGCATTTCACTCAAACACATTTTGACTATTTTAGCCCACTGTGTGAGCTGTGCCAATAATCGGAAAGTGGTGGGGGATAGTGGACCTAATGGACTATAACCTGTCATATTCAGTTTATTCGGAAATAGTTTTTGGTCCATACAATCCATTCAAAAGAAGATTACTAAGGCATTTCACTCATATATATTTTGACTATTTTTGCCCACTGTGTGAGTTGTGCCAAAAATCGGAAAAAAGGGGGGATAGTGGACCTAATGGACTATAACCTGTCATATTCAATTTATTCGGAAATAGTTTTTGGTCCATACAATCCATTCAAAAGAAAATTTTTAAGGCATTTCACTCAAAAACATTTTGACTATTTTAGCCCACTGTGTGAGCTGTGCCAATAATCGGAAAGTGGTGAGGGATAGTGGACCTAATGGACTATAACCTGTCATATTCAGTTTATTCAGAAATAGTTTTTGGTCCATACAACCCATTCAAAAGAAGATTACTAAGGCATTTCACTCAAACACATTTTGACTATTTTAGCCCACTGTGTGAGTTGTGCCAATAATCGGAAAATGTTGAGGGATAGTGGACCTAATGGACTATAACCTGTCATATTCAGTTTATTCAGAAATAGTTTTTGTTCCATACAATCCATTCAAAAGAAGATTACTAAGGCATTTCACTCAAACACATTTTGACTATTTTAGCCCACTGTGTGAGTTGTGCCAAAAATCGGAAAGTGGTGGGGGATAGCGGACCTAATATACCATAACCTGTTGTATTCAGTTTATTCGGAAATAGTTTTTGGTCCAAACAATCCATTCAAAAGAAAATTTTTAGGGCATTTCACTCAAACACATTTTGACTATTTTAGCCCACTGTGTTCGTTGTACCAAAAATCGGAAGGTAGTGGGGAATAGCGGACCTAATGGCCTATAACCTGTCATATACAATTTATTCGGAAATAGTTTTTGGTCCAAACAATCCATTCAAAAGAAGATTACTAAGGCATTTCACTCATATATATTTTGACTATTTTTGCCCACTGTGTAAGTTGTGCCAAAAATCGGAAAGTAGGGGGGATAGTGGACCTAATGGATTATAACCTGTCATATTCAATTTATTCGGAAATAGTTTTTGGTCCAAACAATCCATTCAAAAGAAAATTTTTAAGGCATTTCACACAAACACATTTTGACTATTTTAGCCCACTGTGTGAGTTGTGCCAAAAATCGGAAAGTGGTGCAGGATAGTGGACCTAATGGACTACCACGTGTCATACTCAGTTTATTCAGATTTAGTTTTTGGTCCATACAATCCATTCAAAAGAAAAGTTTTAAGGCATTTCACTTAAACACATTTTGACTATTTTAGCCCACTGTGTGAGTTGTGCCATTAATCGGAAAGTGGTGACGGATAGCGGACCTAATATACCATAACCTGTTGTATTCAGTTTATTCGGAAATAGTTTTTGGTCCAAACAATCCATTCAAAAGAAAATTTTTAAGGCATTTCACACAAACACATTTTGACTATTTTAGCCCACTGTGTGAGTTGTGCCAAAAATCGGAAAGTGGTGCAGGATAGTGGACCTAATGGACTACCACGTGTCATACTCAGTTTATTCAGATTTAGTTTTTGGTCCATACAATCCATTCAAAAGGAAATTTTTAAGGCATTTCACACAAACACATTTTGACTATTTTAGCCCACTGTGTAAGTTGTGCCAAAAATCGGAAAGTAGGGGGGATAGTGGACCTAATGGATTATAACCTGTCATATTCAATTTATTCGGAAATAGTTTTTGGTCCAAACAATCCATTCAAAAGGAAATTTTTAAGGCATTTCACACAAACACATTTTGACTATTTGAGCCCACTGTGTAAGTTGTGCCAAAAATCGGAAAGTGACACAGGATAGTGGACCTAATGGACTACTACGTTTCATACTCAGTTTATTCAGATTTAGTTTTTGGTCCATACAATCCATTCAAAAGAAAAGTTTTAAGGCATTTCACTTAAACACATTTTGACTATATTAGCCCACTGTTTGAGTTGTGCCAATAATCGGAAAGTGGTGAGGGATAGTGGACCTAATGGACTATAACATGTCATATTCAGTTTATTCAGAATAAGTTTTTGGTCCATACAATCAATTCAAAAGAAGATTACTAACGCATTTCACTCAAATACATTTTGACTATTTTAGCCCACTGTTTGAGTTGTGCCAAAAATCGGAAAGTAAGGGGGATAGTGGACCTAATGGATTATAACCTGTCATATTCAATTTATTCGGAAATAGTTTTTGGTCCAAACAATCCATTCAAAAGAAAATTTTTAAGGCATTTCACTGAAACACATTTTGACTATTTTAGCCCACTGTGTGAGTTGTGCCAAAAATCGGAAAGTGGTTGAGGATAGCGGACCTAATGGACTACCACGTGTCGTACTCAGTTTATTCAGATTTAGTTTTTGGTCCATACAATCCATTCAAAAGAAAAGTTTTAAGGCATTTCACTTAAACACATTTTGACTATTTTAGCCCACTGTGTGAGTTGTGCCATTAATCGGAAAGTGGTGAGGGATAGTGGACCTAATGGACTATAACCTGTCATATTCAATTTATTCGGAAATAGTTTTTGGTCCAAGCAATCCATTCAAAAGGAAATTTTTAAGGCATTTCACACAAACACATTTTGACTATTTTAGCCCACTGTGTCAGTTGTGCCAAAAATCGGAAAGTGGTGAGGGATAGTGGACCTAATGGACTATAACCTGTCATATTCAATTTATTCGGAAATAGTTTTTGGTCCAAACAATCCATTCAAAAGAAAATTTTTAAGGCATTTCACACAAACACATTTTGACTATTTGAGCCCACTGTGTGAGTTGTGCCAAAAATCGGAAAGTGGTGCAGGATAGTGGACCTAATGGACTACCACGTGTCATACTCAGTTTATTCAGATTTAGTTTTTGGTCCATACAATCCATTCAAAAGAAAATTTTTAAATCATTTCACTTAAACACATTTTGACTATATTAGCCCACTGTTTGAGTTGTGCCAATAATCGGAAAGTGGTGAGGGATAGCGGACCTAATGTACTATAACCTGTCATATTCAGTTTATTCAGAATAAGTTTTTGGTCCATACAATCAATTCAAAAGAAGATTACTAACGCATTTCACTCAAATACCTTTTGACTATTTTAGCCCACTGTTTGAGTTGTGCCAAAAATCGGAAAGTAGGGGGGATAGTGGACCTAATGGACTATAACCTGTCATATTCAATTTATTCGGAAATAGTTTTTGGTCCAAACAATCCATTCAAAAGGAAATTTTTAAGGCATTTCACTCAAACACATTTTGACTATTTTAGCTCACTGTGTGAGTTGTGCCAAAAATCGGAAAGTGGTTGAGGATAGTGGACCTAATGGACTACCACGTGTCATACTCAGTTTATTCAGATTTAGTTTTTGGTCCATACAATCCATTCAAAAGAAAAGTTTTAAGGCATTTCACTTAAACACATTTTGGCTATTTTAGCCCACTGTGTGAGTTGTGCCAATAATCGGAAAGTGGTGAGGGATAGTGGACCTAATGGACTACCACGTGTCATACACAGTTTATTCAGATTTAGTTTTTGGTCCATACAATCCATTCAAAAGAAAAGTTTTAAGGCATTTCACTTAAACACATTTTGACTATATTAGCCCACTGTTTGAGTTGTGCCAATAATCGGAAAGTGGTGAGGGATAGTGGACCTAATGGACTATAACCTGTCATATTCAATTTATTCGGAGATAGTTTTTGGTCCAAACAATCCATTCAAAAGAAAAGTTTTAAGGCATTTCACTTAAACACATTTTGACTATTTTAGCCCACTGTGTGAGTTGTGCCAAAAATCAGAAAGTAGTGAGGGATAGTGGGCCTAATGGACTATAGCCTGTCATATTCAGTTTATTCAGAAATAATTTTTGGTCCATACAATCCATTCAAAAGAAGATTACTAAGGCATTTCACTCATATACATTTTGACTATTTTAGCCCACTGTGTGAGTTGTGCCAAAAATCGGAAAGTAGTGTGTGATAGTGGACCTAATGGACTATAATCTGTCATATTCAGTTTATTCAGAAATAGTTTTTGGTCCATACAACCCATTCAAAAGAAGATTACTAAGGCATTGCACTCAAACACATTTTGACTATTTTAGCCCACTGTGTGAGTTGTGCCAATAATCGGAAAATGGTGAGGGCTAGTGGACCTAATGGATTATAACCTGTCATATTCAGTTTATTCAGAAATAATTTTTGGTCCATACAATCCATTCAAAAGAATATTACTAAGGCATTTCACTCAAACACATTTTGACTATTTTAGCCCACTGTGTTCGTTGTACCAAAAATCGGAAAGTAGTGGGGGATAGCGGACCTAATGGACTATAACCTGTCATATTCAATTTATTCGGAAATAGTTATTGGTCCATACAATCCATTCAAAAGAATATTTTTAAGGCATTTCACTCAAACACATTTTGACTATTTTAGCCCACTGTGTGAGTTGTGCCAATAATCGGAAAGTGGTGGGGGATAGTGGACCTAATGGACTATAACCTGTCATATTCAGTTTATTCGGAAATAGTTTTTGGTCCATACAATCCATTCAAAAGAAGATTACTAAGGCATTTCACTCATATATATTTTGACTATTTTTGCCCACTGTGTGAGTTGTGCCAAAAATCGGAAAAAAGGGGGGATAGTGGACCTAATGGACTATAACCTGTCATATTCAATTTATTCGGAAATAGTTTTTGGTCCATACAATCCATTCAAAAGAAAATTTTTAAGGCATTTCACTCAAACACATTTTGACTATTTTAGCCCACTGTGTGAGCTGTGCCAATAATCGGAAAGTGGTGAGGGATAGTGGACCTAATGGACTATAACCTGTCATATTCAGTTTATTCAGAAATAGTTTTTGGTCCATACAACCCATTCAAAAGAAGATTACTAAGGCATTTCACTCAAACACATTTTGACTATTTTAGCCCACTGTGTGAGTTGTGCCAATAATCGGAAAATGGTGAGGGATAGTGGACCTAATGGACTATAACCTGTCATATTCAGTTTATTCAGAAATAGTTTTTGTTCCATACAATCCATTCAAAAGAAGATTACTAAGGCATTTCACTCAAACACATTTTGACTATTTTAGCCCACTGTGTGAGTTGTGCCAAAAATCGGAAAGTGGTGGGGGATAGCGGACCTAATATACCATAACCTGTTGTATTCAGTTTATTCGGAAATAGTTTTTGGTCCAAACAATCCATTCAAAAGAAAATTTTTAGGGCATTTCACTCAAACACATTTTGACTATTTTAGCCCACTGTGTTCGTTGTACCAAAAATCGGAAGGTAGTGGGGAATAGCGGACCTAATGGCCTATAACCTGTCATATACAATTTATTCGGAAATAGTTTTTGGTCCAAACAATCCATTCAAAAGAAAATTACTAAGGCATTTCACTCATATATATTTTGACTATTTTTGCCCACTGTGTAAGTTGTGCCAAAAATCGGAAAGTAGGGGGGATAGTGGACCTAATGGACTATAATCTGTCATATTCAATTTATTCGGAAATAGTTTTTGGTCCATACAATCCATTCAAAAGAATATTTTTGAGGCATTTCACTCAAACACATTTTGACTATTTTAGCCCACTGTGTGAGTTGTGCCAATAATCGGAAAGTGGTGAGGAATAGTGGACCTAATGGACTATAACCTGTCATATTCAATTTATTCGGAAATAGTTTTTGGTCCAAACAATCCATTCAAAAGGAAATTTTTAAGGCATTTCACACAAACACATTTTGACTATTTGAGCCCACTGTGTGAGTTGTGCCAAAAATCGGAAAGTGACACAGGATAGTGGACCTAATGGACTACTACGTTTCATACTCAGTTTATTCAGATTTAGTTTTTGGTCCATACAATCCATTCAAAAGAAAAGTTTTAAGGCATTTCACTTAAACACATTTTGACTATATTAGCCCACTGTTTGAGTTGTGCCAATAATCGGAAAGTGGTGAGGGATAGCGGACCTAATGGACTATAACATGTCATATTCATTTTATTCAGAATAAGTTTTTGGTCCATACAATCAATTCAAAAGAAGATTACTAACGCATTTCACTCAAATACATTTTGACTATTTTAGCCCACTGTTTGAGTTGTGCCAAAAATCGGAAAGTGGTGCAGGATAGTGGACCTAATGGACTACCACGTGTCATACTCAGTTTATTCAGATTTAGTTTTTGGTCCATACAATCCATTCAAAAGAAAATTTTTAAGGCATTTCACACAAACACATTTTGACTATTTTAGCCCACTGTGTCAGTTGTGCCAAAAATCGGAAAGTGGTGAGGGATAGTGGACCTAATGGATTATAACCTGTCATATTCAATTTATTCGGAAATAGTTTTTGGTCCAAACAATCCATTCAAAAGAAAATTTTTAAGGCATTTCACTCAAACACATTTTGACTATTTTAGCCCACTGTGTGAGTTGTGCCAAAAATCGGAAAGTGGTTGAGGATAGTGGACCTAATGGACCTAGTGGACCCACGTGTCGTACTCAGTTTATTCAGATTTAGTTTTTGGTCCATACAATCCATTCAAAAGAAAAGTTTTAAGGCATTTCACTTAAACACATTTTGACTATTTTAGCCCACTGTGTGAGTTGTGCCATTAATCGGAAAGTGGTGAGGGATAGTGGACCTAATGGACTATAACCTGCCATATTCAATTTATTCGGAAATAGTTTTTGGTCCAAGCAATCCATTCAAAAGGAAATTTTTAAGGCATTTAACACAAACACATTTTGACTATTTTAGCCCACTGTGTCAGTTGTGCCAAAAATCGGAATGTGGTGAGGGATAGTGGACCTAATGGACTATAACCTGTCATATTCAATTTATTCGGAAATAGTTTTTGGTCCAAACAATCCATTCAAAAGAAAATTTTTAAGGCATTTCACACAAACACATTTTGACTATTTGAGCCCACTGTGTGAGTTGTGCCAAAAATCGGAAAGTGGTGCAGGATAGTGGACCTAATGGACTACCACGTGTCATACTCAGTTTATTCAGATTTAGTTTTTGGTCCATACAATCCATTCAAAAGAAAAGTTTTAAGGCATTTCACTTAAACACATTTTGACTATTTTAGCCCACTGTGTGAGTTGTGCCATTAATCGGAAAGTGGTGAGGGATAGTGGACCTAATGGACTATAACCTGCCATATTCAATTTATTCGGAAATAGTTTTTGGTCCAAGCAATCCATTCAAAAGGAAATTTTTAAGGCATTTAACACAAACACATTTTGACTATTTTAGCCCACTGTGTCAGTTGTGCCAATAATCGGAAAGTGGTGAGAGATAGTGGACCTAATGGACTATAACCTGTCATATTCAATTTATTCGGAAATAGTTTTTGGTCCCTACAATCCATTCAAAAGGAAATTTTTAAGGCATTTTACTCAAACACATTTTGTCTATATTAGCCCACTGTTTGAGTTGTGCCAATAATCGGAAAGTGGTGAGAGATAGTGGACCTAATGGACTGTAACTTGTCAAATTCAGTTTATTCGGAAATAGTTTTTTGTCCATACAATCCATTCAAAAGAAGATTACTAAGGCATTTCACTCATATACATTTTGACTATTTTAGCCCACTGTGTGAGCTGTGCCAAAAATCGGAAAGTCGTGAGGGATAGTGGACCTAATGGACTATAATCTGTCATATTCAATTTATTCGGAAATAGTTTTTGGTCCAAACAATCCATTCAAAAGAAAATTTATAAGGCATTTCACTCATATATATTTTGACTATTTTAGCCCACTGTGTGAGTTGTGCCAAAAATCGGAAAGTAGGGGGGATAGTGGACCTAGTGGACTATAACCTGTCATATTCAATTTATTCGGAAATAGTTTTTGGTCTATACAATCCATTCAAAAGAAAATTTTTAAGGCATTTCACTTAAACACATTTTGTCTATATTAGCCCACTGTGTGAGCTGCGCCAAAAATCGGAAAGTCGTGAGGGATAGTGGACCTAATGGACTATAACCTGTCATATTCAATTTATTCGGAAATAGTTTTTGGTCCCTACAATCCATTCAAAAGGAAATTTTTAAGGCATTTTACTCAAACACATTTTGTCTATATTAGCCCACTGTTTGAGTTGTGCCAATAATCGGAAAGTGGTGGAGGATAGCGGACCTAATGGACTACAACGTGTCATACTCAGTTTATTCGGAGATAGTTTTTGGTCCATACAATCCATTCAAAAGAAAATTTTTAAGGCATTTCACTCAAACACATTTTGACTATTTTAGCCCACTGTGTGAGTTGTGCCAAAAATCGGAAAGTGGTGGAGGATAGTGGACCTAATGGACTACCACGTGTCATACTCAGTTTATTCGGAGATAGTTTTTGGTCCATACAATCCATTCAAAAGAAAATTTTTAAGGCATTTCACTCAAACACATTTTGACTATTTTAGCCCACTGTGTGAGCTGTGCCAAAAATCGGAAAGTAAGGGGGATAGTGGACCTAATGGACTATAACCTGTCATATTCAATTTAGTCGGAAATAGTTTTTGGTCCATACAATCCATTCAAAAGAAAATTACTAACGCATTTCACTCACATACATTTTGATTATTTTAGCCCACTGTTTGAGTTGTGCCAAAAATCGGAAAGTAAGGGGGATAGTGGACCTAATGGACTATAACCTGTCATATTCAATTTATTCGGAAATAGTTTTTGGTCCAAACAATCCATTCAAAAGAAAATTTTTAAGGCATTTCACACAAACACATTTTGACTATTTTAGCCCACTGTGTGAGTTGTGCCAAAAATCGGAAAGTAGGGGGGATAGTGGACCTAATGGACTGTAACCTGTCATATTCAGTTTATTCGGAAATAGTTTTTGGTCCATACAATCCATTCAAAAGGGAATTTTTAAGGCATTTCACTCAAACACATTTTGTCTATATTAGCCCACTGTGTGAGCTGTGCCAAAAATCGGAAAGTAGGGGGGATAGTGGACCTAATGGACTATAACCTGTCATATTCAGTTTATTCGGAAATAGTTTTTGGTCCATACAATCCATTCAAAAGAAAATTACTAATGCATTTCACTCACATACATTTTGACTATTTTAGCCCACTGTTTGAGTTGTGCCAAAAATCGGAAAGTAAGGGGGATAGTGGACCTAATGGACTATAACCTGTCATATTCAATTTATTCGGAAATAGTTTTTGGTCCATACAATCCATTCAAAAGAAAATTTTTAAGGCATTTCACTCAAACACATTTTGACTATTTTAGCCCACTGTGTGAGTTGTGCCAAAAATCGGAAAATAGTGGGGGATAGTGGACTTAATGGACTATAACCTGTCGTATTCAATTTAGTCGGAAATAGTTTTTGGTCCATACAATCCATTCAAAAGAAAATTACTAACGCATTTCACTCACATACATTTTGACTATTTTAGCCCACTGTTTGAGTTGTGCCAAAAATCGGAAAGCGGTGAGGGATAGTGGACCTAATGGACTATAACCTTTCATATTCAATTTATTCGGAAATAGTTTTTGGTCCATACAATCCATTCAAAAGAAAATTTTTAAGGCATTTCACTCAAACACATTTTGTCTATTTTAGCCCACTGTGTGAGTTGTGCCAAAAATCGGAAAGTGGTTGAGGATAGTGGACCTAATGGACTACCATGTGTCATACTCAGTTTATTCAGATTTAGTTTTTGGTCCATACAATCCATTCAAAATAAAAGTTTTAAGGCATTTCACTTAAACACATTTTGACTATTTTAGCCCACTGTGTGAGTTGTGACAATAATCGGAAAGTGGTGAGGGATAGTGGACCTAATGGACTACCACGTGTCATACACAGTTTATTCAGATTTAGTTTTTGGTCCATACAATCCATTCAAAAGAAAAGTTTTAAGGCATTTCACTTAAACACATTTTGACTATATTAGCCCACTGTTTGAGTTGTGCCAATAATCGGAAAGTGGTGAGGGATAGTGGACCTAATGGACTATAACCTGTCATATTCAATTTATTCGGAGATAGTTTTTGGTCCAAACAATCCATTCAAAAGAAAAGTTTTAAGGCATTTCACTCAAACACATTTTGTCTATATTAGCCCACTGTGTGAGCTGTGCCAAAAATCGGAAAGTAGGGGGGATAGTGGACCTAATGGACTATAACCTGTCATATTCAGTTTATTCGGAAATAGTTTTTGGTCCATACAATCCATTCAAAAGAAAATTACTAATGCATTTCACTCACATACATTTTGACTATTTTAGCCCACTGTTTGAGTTGTGCCAAAAATCGGAAAGTAAGGGGGATAGTGGACCTAATGGACTATAACCTGTCATATTCAATTTATTCGGAAATAGTTTTTGGTCCATACAATCCATTCAAAAGAAAATTTTTAAGGCATTTCACTCAAACACATTTTGACTATTTTAGCCCACTGTGTGAGCTGTGCCAAAAATCGGAAAGTAAGGGGGATAGTGGACCTAATGGACTACCATGTGTCATACTCAGTTTATTCAGATTTAGTTTTTGGTCCATACAATCCATTCAAAATAAAAGTTTTAAGGCATTTCACTTAAACACATTTTGACTATTTTAGCCCACTGTGTGAGTTGTGACAATAATCGGAAAGTGGTGAGGGATAGTGGACCTAATGGACTACCACGTGTCATACACAGTTTATTCAGATTTAGTTTTTGGTCCATACAATCCATTCAAAAGAAAAGTTTTAAGGCATTTCACTCATATATATTTTGACTATTTTAGCCCACTGTGTGAGTTGTGCCAAAAATCGGAAAGCAGTGGGGGATAGTGGACCTAATGGACTATAACCTGTCATATTCAATTTATTCGGAAATAGTTTTTGGTCCATACAATCCATTCAAAAGGAAATTTTTAAGGCATTTCACTCAAACACATTTTGTCTATATTAGCCCACTGTGTGAGCTGTGCCAAAAATCGGAAAGTAGGGGGGATAGTGGACCTAATGGACTATAACCTGTCATATTCAGTTTATTCGGAAATAGTTTTTGGTCCATACAATCCATTCAAAAGAAAATTACTAATGCATTTCACTCACATACATTTTGACTATTTTAGCCCACTGTTTGAGTTGTGCCAAAAATCGGAAAGTAAGGGGGATAGTGGACCTAATGGACTATAACCTGTCATATTCAATTTATTCGGAAATAGTTTTTGGTCCATACAATCCATTCAAAAGAATATTTTTGAGGCATTTCACTCAAACACATTTTGACTATTTTAGCCCACTGTGTGAGTTGTGCCAATAATCGGAAAGTGGTGAGGAATAGTGGACCTAATGGACTATAACCTGTCATATTCAGTTTATTCAGAAATAGTTTTTGGTCCATACAATCAATTCAAAAGAAGATTACTAAGGCATTTCACTCAAACACATTTTGACTATTTTAACCCACTGTGTGAGCTGTGCCAAAAATCGGAAAATAGTAAAGGATAGCGGACCTAATGGACTGTAACTTGTCAAATTCAGTTTATTCGGAAATAGTTTTTTGTCCATACAATCCATTCAAAAGAAAATTTATAAGGCATTTCACTCATATATATTTTGACTATTTTAGCCCACTGTGTGAGTTGTGCCAAAAATCGGAAAGTAGGGGGGATAGTGGACCTAGTGGACTATAACCTGTCATATTCAATTTATTCGGAAATAGTTTTTGGTCTATACAATCCATTCAAAAGAAAATTTTTAAGGCATTTCACTTAAACACATTTTATCTATATTAGCCCACTGTGTGAGCTGCGCCAAAAATCGGAAAGTCGTGAGGGATAGTGGACCTAATGGACTATAATCTGTCATATTCAATTTATTCGGAAATAGTTTTTGGTCCAAACAATCCATTCAAAAGAAAATTTATAAGGCATTTCACTCATATATATTTTGACTATTTTAGCCCACTGTGTGAGTTGTGCCAAAAATCGGAAAGTAGGGGGGATAGTGGACCTAGTGGACTATAACCTGTCATATTCAATTTATTCGGAAATAGTTTTTGGTCCCTACAATCCATTCAAAAGGAAATTTTTAAGGCATTTTACTCAAACACATTTTGTCTATATTAGCCCACTGTTTGAGTTGTGCCAATAATCGGAAAGTGGTGGAGGATAGCGGACCTAATGGACTACCACGTGTCATACTCAGTTTATTCGGAGATAGTTTTTGGTCCATACAATCCATTCAAAAGAAAATTTTTAAGTCATTTCACTCAAACACATTTTGACTATTTTAGCCCACTGTGTGAGTTGTGCCAAAAATCGGAAAGTGGTGGAGGATAGTGGACCTAATGGACTACCACGTGTCATACTCAGTTTATTCGGAGATAGTTTTTGGTCCATACAATCCATTCAAAAGAAAATTTTTAAGGCATTTCACTCAAACACATTTTGACTATTTTAGCCCACTGTGTGAGCTGTGCCAAAAATCGGAAAGTAACGGGGATAGTGGACCTAATGGACTATAACCTGTCATATTCAATTTAGTCGGAAATAGTTTTTGGTCCATACAATCCATTCAAAAGAAAATTACTAACGCATTTCACTCACATACATTTTGATTATTTTAGCCCACTGTTTGAGTTGTGCCAAAAATCGGAAAGAAAGGGGGATAGTGGACCTAATGGACTATAACCTGTCATATTCAATTTATTCGGAAATAGTTTTTGGTCCAAACAATCCATTCAAAAGAAAATTTTTAAGGCATTTCACACAAACACATTTTGACTATTTTAGCCCACTGTGTGAGTTGTGCCAAAAATCGGAAAGTAAGGGGGATAGTGGACCTAATGGACTGTAACCTGTCATATTCAGTTTATTCGGAAATAGTTTTTGGCCCATACAATCAATTCAAAAGAAGATTACTAAGGCATTTCACTCAAACACATTTTGACTATTTTAGCCCACTGTGTGAGTTGTGCCAAAAATCGGAAAGTAGTGGGGGATAGTGGACCTAATGGACTATAACCTGTCATATTCAATTTATTCGGAAATAGTTTTTGGTCCATACAATCCATTCAAAAGAAAATTTTTAAGGCATTTCACTCAAACACATTTTGTCTATATTAGCCCACTGTGTGAGCTGTGCCAAAAATCGGAAAGTAGGGGGGATAGTGGACTTAATGGACTATAACCTGTCATATTCAGTTTATTCGGAAATAGTTTTTGGTCCATACAATCCATTCAAAAGAAAATTTTTAAGGCATTTTACTCAAACACATTTTGTCTATATTAGCCCACTGTGTGAGTTGTGCCAAAAATCGGAAAGTGACGCAGGATAGTGGACCTAATGGACTACCACGTGTTATACTCAGTTTATTCAGATTTGAGTTTTTGGTCCATACAATCCATTCAAAAGAAAAGTTTTAAGGCATTTCACTTAAACACATTTTGACTATATTAGCCCACTGTTTGAGTTGTGCCAATAATCGGAAAGTGGTGAGGGATAGCGGACCTAATGGACTATAACATGTCATATTCAGTTTATTCAGAATAAGTTTTTGGTCCATACAATCAATTCAAAAGAAGATTACTCACGCATTTCACTCAAATACATTTTGACTATTTTAGCCCACTGTTTGAGTTGTGCCAAAAATCAGAAAGTAAGGGGGATAGTGGACCTAATGGACTATAACCTGTCATATTCAATTTATTCGGAAATAGTTTTTGGTCCAAACAATCCATTCAAAAGAAAATTTTTAAGGCATTTCACTCAAACACATTTTGACTATTTTAACCCACTGTGTGAGTTGTGCCAAAAATCGGAAAATGGTTGAGGATAGTGGACCTAATGGACTACCACGTGTCATACTCAGTTTATTCAGATTTAGTTTTTGGTCCATACAATCCATTCAAAAGAAAATTTTTAAGGCATTTCACTCAAACACATTTTGACTATTTTAGCCCACTGTGTGAGTTGTGCCAAAAATCGGAAAGTGGTTGAGGATAGTGGACCTAATGGACTACGATGTGTCATACTCAGTTTATTCAGATTTAGTTTTTGGTCCATACAATCCATTCAAAATAAAAGTTTTAAGGCATTTCACTTAAAGACATTTTGACTATATTAGCCCACTGTTTGAGTTGTGCCAAAAATCGGAAAGTGACGCAGGATAGTGGACCTAATGGACTACCACGTGTCATACTCAATTTATTCAGATTTGAGTTTTTGGTCCATACAATCCATTCAAAAGAAAAGTTTTAAGGCATTTCACTTAAACACATTTTGACTATATTAGCCCACTGTTTGAGTTGAGCCAATAATCGGAAAGTGGTGAGGGATAGCGGACCTAATGGACTATAACATGTCATATTCAGTTTATTCAGAATAAGTTTTTGGTCCATACAATCAATTCAAAAGAAGATTACTAACGCATTTCACTCAAATACATTTTGACTATTTTAGCCCACTGTTTGAGTTGTGCCAAAAATCAGAAAGTAAGGGGGATAGTGGACCTAATGGACTATAACCTGTCATATTCAATTTATTCGGAAATAGTTTTTGGTCCAAACAATCCATTCAAAAGAAAATTTTTAAGGCATTTCACTCAAACACATTTTGACTATTTTAACCCACTGTGTGAGTTGTGCCAAAAATCGGAAAGTGGTTGAGGATAGTGGACCTAATGGACTATAACATGTCATATTCAGTTTATTCAGAATAAGTTTTTGGTCCATACAATCAATTCAAAAGAAGATTACTAACGCATTTCACTCAAATACATTTTGACTATTTTAGCCCACTGTTTGAGTTGTGCCAAAAATCAGAAAGTAAGGGGGATAGTAGACTTAATGAGCTATAACATGCCATATTCAATTTGTTCGGAAATAGTTTTTGGTCCATACAATCCATTCAAAAGAAAATTTTTAAGGCATTTCACTCAAACACATTTTGTCTATATTAGCCCACTGTTTGAGTTGTGCCAATAATCGCAAAGTGGTGGAGGATAGCGGACCTAATGTACTATAATCTGTCATATTCAGTTTATTCGGAAATAGTTTTTGGTCAATACAATACATTCAAAAGAAAATTTTTAAGGCATTTCACTCAAACACATTTTGACTATTTTAGCACACTGTGTGAGTTGTGCCAATAATCAGAAAGTGGTGGAGGATAGCGGACCTAATGTGCTATAACCTGTCTTATTCAATTTATTCGGAGATAGTTTTTGGTCCAAATAATCCATTCAAAAGAAAAGTTTTAAGGCATTTCACTTAAACACATTTTGACTATTTTAGCCCACTGTGTGAGTTGTGCCAATAATCGGAAAGTGGTGAGAGATAGTGGACCTAATGGACTATAACCTGTCATATTCAATTTATTCGGAAATAGTTTTTGGTCCCTACAATCCATTCAAAAGGAAATTTTTAAGGCATTTTACTCAAACACATTTTGTCTATATTAGCCCACTGTTTGAGTTGTGCCAATAATCGGAAAGTGGTGAGAGATAGTGGACCTAATGGACTGTAACTTGTCAAATTCAGTTTATTCGGAAATAGTTTTTTGTCCATACAATCCATTCAAAAGAAGATTACTAAGGCATTTCACTCATATACATTTTGACTATTTTAGCCCACTGTGTGAGCTGTGCCAAAAATCGGAAAGTCGTGAGGGATAGTGGACCTAATGGACTATAATCTGTCATATTCAATTTATTCGGAAATAGTTTTTGGTCCAAACAATCCATTCAAAAGAAAATTTATAAGGCATTTCACTCATATATATTTTGACTATTTTAGCCCACTGTGTGAGTTGTGCCAAAAATCGGAAAGTAGGGGGGATAGTGGACCTAGTGGACTATAACCTGTCATATTCAATTTATTCGGAAATAGTTTTTGGTCTATACAATCCATTCAAAAGAAAATTTTTAAGGCATTTCACTTAAACACATTTTGTCTATATTAGCCCACTGTGTGAGCTGCGCCAAAAATCGGAAAGTCGTGAGGGATAGTGGACCTAATGGACTATAACCTGTCATATTCAATTTATTCGGAAATAGTTTTTGGTCCCTACAATCCATTCAAAAGGAAATTTTTAAGGCATTTTACTCAAACACATTTTGTCTATATTAGCCCACTGTTTGAGTTGTGCCAATAATCGGAAAGTGGTGGAGGATAGCGGACCTAATGGACTACAACGTGTCATACTCAGTTTATTCGGAGATAGTTTTTGGTCCATACAATCCATTCAAAAGAAAATTTTTAAGGCATTTCACTCAAACACATTTTGACTATTTTAGCCCACTGTGTGAGTTGTGCCAAAAATCGGAAAGTGGTGGAGGATAGTGAACCTAATGGACTACCACGTGTCATACTCAGTTTATTCGGAGATAGTTTTTGGTCCATACAATCCATTCAAAAGAAAATTTTTAAGGCATTTCACTCAAACACATTTTGACTATTTTAGCCCACTGTGTGAGCTGTGCCAAAAATCGGAAAGTAAGGGGGATAGTGGACCTAATGGACTATAACCTGTCATATTCAATTTAGTCGGAAATAGTTTTTGGTCCATACAATCCATTCAAAAGAAAATTACTAACGCATTTCACTCACATACATTTTGATTATTTTAGCCCACTGTTTGAGTTGTGCCAAAAATCGGAAAGTAAGGGGGATAGTGGACCTAATGGACTATAACCTGTCATATTCAATTTATTCGGAAATAGTTTTTGGTCCAAACAATCCATTCAAAAGAAAATTTTTAAGGCATTTCACACAAACACATTTTGACTATTTTAGCCCACTGTGTGAGTTGTGCCAAAAATCGGAAAGTAGGGGGGATAGTGGACCTAATGGACTGTAACCTGTCATATTCAGTTTATTCGGAAATAGTTTTTGGTCCATACAATCCATTCAAAAGGGAATTTTTAAGGCATTTCACTCAAACACATTTTGTCTATATTAGCCCACTGTGTGAGCTGTGCCAAAAATCGGAAAGTAGGGGGGATAGTGGACCTAATGGACTATAACCTGTCATATTCAGTTTATTCGGAAATAGTTTTTGGTCCATACAATCCATTCAAAAGAAAATTACTAATGCATTTCACTCACATACATTTTGACTATTTTAGCCCACTGTTTGAGTTGTGCCAAAAATCGGAAAGTAAGGGGGATAGTGGACCTAATGGACTATAACCTGTCATATTCAATTTATTCGGAAATAGTTTTTGGTCCATACAATCCATTCAAAAGAAAATTTTTAAGGCATTTCACTCAAACACATTTTGACTATTTTAGCCCACTGTGTGAGTTGTGCCAAAAATCGGAAAATAGTGGGGGATAGTGGACTTAATGGACTATAACCTGTCGTATTCAATTTAGTCGGAAATAGTTTTTGGTCCATACAATCCATTCAAAAGAAAATTACTAACGCATTTCACTCACATACATTTTGACTATTTTAGCCCACTGTTTGAGTTGTGCCAAAAATCGGAAAGCGGTGAGGGATAGTGGACCTAATGGACTATAACCTTTCATATTCAATTTATTCGGAAATAGTTTTTGGTCCATACAATCCATTCAAAAGAAAATTTTTAAGGCATTTCACTCAAACACATTTTGTCTATTTTAGCCCACTGTGTGAGTTGTGCCAAAAATCGGAAAGTGGTTGAGGATAGTGGACCTAATGGACTACCATGTGTCATACTCAGTTTATTCAGATTTAGTTTTTGGTCCATACAATCCATTCAAAATAAAAGTTTTAAGGCATTTCACTTAAACACATTTTGACTATTTTAGCCCACTGTGTGAGTTGTGACAATAATCGGAAAGTGGTGAGGGATAGTGGACCTAATGGACTACCACGTGTCATACACAGTTTATTCAGATTTAGTTTTTGGTCCATACAATCCATTCAAAAGAAAAGTTTTAAGGCATTTCACTTAAACACATTTTGACTATATTAGCCCACTGTTTGAGTTGTGCCAATAATCGGAAAGTGGTGAGGGATAGTGGACCTAATGGACTATAACCTGTCATATTCAATTTATTCGGAGATAGTTTTTGGTCCAAACAATCCATTCAAAAGAAAAGTTTTAAGGCATTTCACTCAAACACATTTTGTCTATATTAGCCCACTGTGTGAGCTGTGCCAAAAATCGGAAAGTAGGGGGGATAGTGGACCTAATGGACTATAACCTGTCATATTCAGTTTATTCGGAAATAGTTTTTGGTCCATACAATCCATTCAAAAGAAAATTACTAATGCATTTCACTCACATACATTTTGACTATTTTAGCCCACTGTTTGAGTTGTGCCAAAAATCGGAAAGTAAGGGGGATAGTGGACCTAATGGACTATAACCTGTCATATTCAATTTATTCGGAAATAGTTTTTGGTCCATACAATCCATTCAAAAGAAAATTTTTAAGGCATTTCACTCAAACACATTTTGACTATTTTAGCCCACTGTGTGAGCTGTGCCAAAAATCGGAAAGTAAGGGGGATAGTGGACCTAATGGACTACCATGTGTCATACTCAGTTTATTCAGATTTAGTTTTTGGTCCATACAATCCATTCAAAATAAAAGTTTTAAGGCATTTCACTTAAACACATTTTGACTATTTTAGCCCACTGTGTGAGTTGTGACAATAATCGGAAAGTGGTGAGGGATAGTGGACCTAATGGACTACCACGTGTCATACACAGTTTATTCAGATTTAGTTTTTGGTCCATACAATCCATTCAAAAGAAAAGTTTTAAGGCATTTCACTCATATATATTTTGACTATTTTAGCCCACTGTGTGAGTTGTGCCAAAAATCGGAAAGCAGTGGGGGATAGTGGACCTAATGGACTATAACCTGTCATATTCAATTTATTCGGAAATAGTTTTTGGTCCATACAATCCATTCAAAAGAAAATTACTAATGCATTTCACTCACATACATTTTGACTATTTTAGCCCACTGTTTGAGTTGTGCCAAAAATCGGAAAGTAAGGGGGATAGTGGACCTAATGGACTATAACCTGTCATATTCAATTTATTCGGAAATAGTTTTTGGTCCATACAATCCATTCAAAAGGAAATTTTTAAGGCATTTCACTCAAACACATTTTGTCTATATTAGCCCACTGTGTGAGCTGTGCCAAAAATCGGAAAGTAGGGGGGATAGTGGACCTAATGGACTATAACCTGTCATATTCAGTTTATTCGGAAATAGTTTTTGGTCCATACAATCCATTCAAAAGGAAATTACTAATGCATTTCACTCACATACATTTTGACTATTTTAGCCCACTGTTTGAGTTGTGCCAAAAATCGGAAAGTAAGGGGGATAGTGGACCTAATGGACTATAACCTGTCATATTCAATTTATTCGGAAATAGTTTTTGGTCCATACAATCCATTCAAAAGAATATTTTTGAGGCATTTCACTCAAACACATTTTGACTATTTTAGCCCACTGTGTGAGTTGTGCCAATAATCGGAAAGTGGTGAGGAATAGTGGACCTAATGGACTATAACCTGTCATATTCAGTTTATTCAGAAATAGTTTTTGGTCCATACAATCAATTCAAAAGAAGATTACTAAGGCATTTCACTCAAACACATTTTGACTATTTTAACCCACTGTGTGAGCTGTGCCAAAAATCGGAAAATAGTAAAGGATAGCGGACCTAATGGACTGTAACTTGTCAAATTCAGTTTATTCGGAAATAGTTTTTTGTCCATACAATCCATTCAAAAGAAAATTTATAAGGCATTTCACTCATATATATTTTGACTATTTTAGCCCACTGTGTGAGTTGTGCCAAAAATCGGAAAGTAGGGGGGATAGTGGACCTAGTGGACTATAACCTGTCATATTCAATTTATTCGGAAATAGTTTTTGGTCTATACAATCCATTCAAAAGAAAATTTTTAAGGCATTTCACTTAAACACATTTTATCTATATTAGCCCACTGTGTGAGCTGCGCCAAAAATCGGAAAGTCGTGAGGGATAGTGGACCTAATGGACTATAATCTGTCATATTCAATTTATTCGGAAATAGTTTTTGGTCCAAACAATCCATTCAAAAGAAAATTTATAAGGCATTTCACTCATATATATTTTGACTATTTTAGCCCACTGTGTGAGTTGTGCCAAAAATCGGAAAGTAGGGGGGATAGTGGACCTAGTGGACTATAACCTGTCATATTCAATTTATTCGGAAATAGTTTTTGGTCCCTACAATCCATTCAAAAGGAAATTTTTAAGGCATTTTACTCAAACACATTTTGTCTATATTAGCCCACTGTTTGAGTTGTGCCAATAATCGGAAAGTGGTGGAGGATAGCGGACCTAATGGACTACCACGTGTCATACTCAGTTTATTCGGAGATAGTTTTTGGTCCATACAATCCATTCAAAAGAAAATTTTTAAGTCATTTCACTCAAACACATTTTGACTATTTTAGCCCACTGTGTGAGTTGTGCCAAAAATCGGAAAGTGGTGGAGGATAGTGGACCTAATGGACTACCACGTGTCATACTCAGTTTATTCGGAGATAGTTTTTGGTCCATACAATCCATTCAAAAGAAAATTTTTAAGGCATTTCACTCAAACACATTTTGACTATTTTAGCCCACTGTGTGAGCTGTGCCAAAAATCGGAAAGTAACGGGGATAGTGGACCTAATGGACTATAACCTGTCATATTCAATTTAGTCGGAAATAGTTTTTGGTCCATACAATCCATTCAAAAGAAAATTACTAACGCATTTCACTCACATACATTTTGATTATTTTAGCCCACTGTTTGAGTTGTGCCAAAAATCGGAAAGTAAGGGGGATAGTGGACCTAATGGACTATAACCTGTCATATTCAATTTATTCGGAAATAGTTTTTGGTCCAAACAATCCATTCAAAAGAAAATTTTTAAGGCATTTCACACAAACACATTTTGACTATTTTAGCCCACTGTGTGAGTTGTGCCAAAAATCGGAAAGTAAGGGGGATAGTGGACCTAATGGACTGTAACCTGTCATATTCAGTTTATTCGGAAATAGTTTTTGGTCCATACAATCAATTCAAAAGAAGATTACTAAGGCATTTCACTCAAACACATTTTGACTATTTTAGCCCACTGTGTGAGTTGTGCCAAAAATCGGAAAGTAGTGGGGGATAGTGGACCTAATGGACTATAACCTGTCATATTCAATTTATTCGGAAATAGTTTTTGGTCCATACAATCCATTCAAAAGAAAATTTTTAAGGCATTTCACTCAAACACATTTTGTCTATATTAGCCCACTGTGTGAGCTGTGCCAAAAATCGGAAAGTAGGGGGGATAGTGGACCTAATGGACTATAACCTGTCATATTCAGTTTATTCGGAAATAGTTTTTGGTCCATACAATCCATTCAAAAGAAAATTTTTAAGGCATTTTACTCAAACACATTTTGTCTATATTAGCCCACTGTGAGAGTTGTGCCAATAATCGGAAAGTGGTGGAGGATAGCGGACCTAATGGACTACCACGTGTCATACTCAGTTTATTCGGAGATAGTTTTTGGTCCATACAATCCATTCAAAAGAAAATTTTTAAGGCATTTCACTCAAACACATTTTGACTATTTTAGCCCACTGTGTGAGTTGTGCCAAAAATCGGAAAGTGGTGGAGGATAGTGGACCTAATGGTCTACCACGTGTCATACTCAGTTTATTCGGAGATAGTTTTTGGTCCATACAATCCATTCAAAAGAAAATTTTTAAGGCATTTCACTCAAACACATTTTGACTATTTAAGCCCACTGTGTGAGCTGTGCCAAAAATCGGAAAGTAAGGGGGATAGTGGACCTAATGGACTATAACCTGTCATATTCAATTTATTCGGAAATAGTTTTTGGTCCAAACAATCCATTCAAAAGAAAATTTTTAAGGCATTTCACTCAAACACATTTTGACTATTTTAACCCACTGTGTGAGTTGTGCCAAAAATCGGAAAATGGTTGAGGATAGTGGACCTAATGGACTACCACGTGTCATACTCAGTTTATTCAGATTTAGTTTTTGGTCCATACAATCCATTCAAAAGAAAATTTTTAAGGCATTTCACTCAAACACATTTTGACTATTTTAGCCCACTGTGTGAGTTGTGCCAAAAATCGGAAAGTGGTTGAGGATAGTGGACCTAATGGACTACCACGTGTCATACTCAGTTTATTCAGATTTAGTTTTTGGTCCATACAATCCATTCAAAATAAAAGTTTTAAGGCATTTCACTTAAACACATTTTGACTATATTAGCCCACTGTTTGAGTTGTGCCAAAAATCGGAAAGTGACGCAGGATAGTGGACCTAATGGACTACCACGTGTCATACTCAGTTTATTCAGATTTGAGTTTTTGGTCCATACAATCCATTCAAAAGAAAAGTTTTAAGGCATTTCACTTAAACACATTTTGACTATTTTAGCCCACTGTGTGAGTTGTGCCAATAATCGGGAAGTGGTGAGGGATAGTGGACCTAATGGACTATTCAAAATGTCATATTCAATTTATTCGGAAATAGTTTTTGGTCCATATAATCCATTCAAAAGAATATTTTTAAGGCATTTCACTCAAACACATTTTGACTATATTAGCCCACTGTTTGAGTTGTGCCAATAATCGGAAAGTGGTGAGGGATAGTGGACCTAATGGACTATAACCTGTCATATTCAATTTATTCGGAGATAGTTTTTGGTCCAAACAATCCATTCAAAAGAAAAGTTTTAAGGCATTTCACTTAAACACATTTTGACTATTTTAGCCCACTGTGTGAGTTGTGCCAAAAATAAGAAAGTAGTGAGGGATAGTGGGCCTAATGGACTATAGCCTGTCATATTCAGTTTATTCAGAAATAATTTTTGGTCCATAAAATCCATTCAAAAGAAGATTACTAAGGCATTTCACTCATATACATTTTGCCTATTTTAGCCCACTGTGTGAGATGTGCCAAAAATCGGAAAGCAGTGTGTGATAGTAGACTTAATGGGCTATAACATGTCATATTCAATTTATTCGGAAATAGTTTTTGGTCCATACAATCCATTCAAAAGAAAATTTTTAAGGCATTTCACTCAAACACATTTTGTCTATATTAGCCCACTGTTTGAGTTGTGCCAATAATCGGAAAGTGGTTGAGGATAGCGGACCTAATGTACTATAACCTGTCATATTCGGTTTATTCCGAAATAGTTTTTGGTCCATACAATCCATTCAAAAGGAAATTTTTGAGGCATTTCACTCAAACACATTTTGACTATTTTAGCCCACTGTGTGAGTTGTGCCAATAATAGGAAAGTGGTGGAGGATAGCGGACCTAATGGACTACCACGTGTCATACTCAGTTTATTCAGATTTAGTTTTTGGTCCAAACAATCCATTCAAAAGGAAAGTTTTAAGGCATTTCACTTAAACACATTTTGACTATTTTAGCCCACTGTGTGAGTTGTGCCAAAAATCAGAAAGTGGTGAGGGATAGTGGACCTAATGAACTATAACCTGTCATATTCAATTTATTCGGAGATAGTTTTTGGTCCAAATAATCCATTCAAAAGAAAAGTTTTAAGGCATTTCACTTAAACACATTTTGACTATTTTAGCCCACTGTGTGAGTTATGCCAAAAATCACAAAGTGGTGAGGGATAGTGGACCTAATGAGCTATAACCTGTCATATTCAATTTATTCGGAGATAGTTTTTGGTCCAAATAATCCATTCAAAAGAAAAGTTTTAAGGCATTTCACTTAAACACATTTGACTATTTTAGCCCACTGTGTGAGTTGAGCCAATAATCGGAAAGTAGTGGGGGATAGCGGACCTAGTGGACTATAACCTGTCATATTCAATTTATTCAGAATAAGTTTTTGGTCCATACAATCCATTCAAAAGAAAATTTTTAAGGCATTTCACTCAAACACATTTGGACTATTTTAGCCCACTGTGTGAGTTGTGCCAATAATCGGAAAGAAGTGTGGGGTAGCGGACCTAATGGACTATAACCTGTCATATTCAATTTATTCAGAATAAGTTTTTGGTCCATACAATCCATTCAAAAGAAGATTACTAACGCATTTCACTCAAATACATTTTGACTATATTAGCCCACTGTTTGAGTTGTGCCAAAAATCGGAAAGTAGGGGGATAGTAGACCTAAGGGACTATAACCTGTCATATTCAATTTATTCGGAAATAGTTTTTGGTCCATACAATCCATTCAATAGAAAATTTTTAAGGCATTTCACTCAAACACATTTTGACTATTTTAGCCCACTGTGTGAGTTGTGCCAATAATCGGAAAGTGGTGGGGGATAGTGGGCCTAATGGCTATAACCTGTCATATTCAATTTATTCAGATTTAGTTTCTGGTCCATACAATCCATTCAAAAGAAAATTTTTAAGTCATTTCACTTAAACACATTTGGACTATTTTAGCCCACTGTGTGAGTTGTGCAATAATCGGAAAGCAGTGGGGGATAGCGGACGTAATGGACTATAACCTGTCATATTCAATTTATTCAGAATAAGTTTTTGGTCCATACAATCCATTCAAAAGAAAATTTTTAAGGCATTTCACTCAAACACATTTGGACTATTTAAGCCCACTGTGTGAGTTGTGCCAATAAGCGGAAAGTAGTGGAGGGTAGCGGACCTAATGGACTATAACCTGTCATATTCAATTTATTCAGAATAAGTTTTTGGTCCATACAATCCATTCAAAAGGAGATTACTAACGCATTTCACTCAAATACATTTTGACTATATTAGCCCACTGTTTGAGTTGTGCCAAAAATCGGAAAGTAGTGTGTGATAGTAGACTTAATGGGCTATAACATGTCATATTCAATTTATTCGGAAATAGTTTTTGGTCCATACAATCCATTCAAAAGAAAATTTTTAAGGCATTTCACCTAAACACATTTTGACTATATTAGCCCACTGTGTGAGTTGTGCCAATAATGGTAAAGTGGTGAGGGATAGCGGACCTGATGAACTATAACCTGTCATATTCAATTTATTCGGAAATAGTTTTTGGTCCACACAATCCATTCAAAAGAAAATTACTAACGCATTTCACTCAAATACATTTTGACTATATTAGCCCACTGTGTGAGTTGTGCCAAAAATCAGAAAGTAGTGAGGGATAGTGGGCCTAATGGACTATAGCCTGTCATATTCAGTTTATTCAGAAATAATTTTTGGTCCATACAATCCATTGAAAAGAAGATTACTAAGGCATTTCACTCATATACATTTTGACTATTTTAGCCCACTGTGTGAGTTGTGCCAAAAATCGGAAAGTAGTGTGTGATAGTAGACTTAATGGGCTATAACATGTCATATTCAATTTATTCGGAAATAGTTTTTGGTCCATACAATCCATTCAAAAGAAAATTTTTAAGGCATTTCACCTAAACACATTTTGACTATATTAGCCCACTGTGTGAGTTGTGCCAATAATGGTAAAGTGGTGAGGGATAGCGGACCTAATGAACTATAACCTGTCATATTCAATTTATTCGGAAATAGTTTTTGGTCCATACAATCCATTCAAAAGAAAATTACTAACGCATTTCACTCAAATACATTTTGACTATATTAGCCCACTGTTTAAGTTGTGCCAAAAATCGGAAAGTAGGGGGGATAGTAGACCTAATGGACTATAACCTGTCATATTCAATTTATTCGGAAATAGTTTTTGGTCCATACAATCCATTCAAAAGAAAATTACTAACGCATTTCACTCAAATACATTTTGACTATATTAGCCCACTGTTTGAGTTGTGCCAAAAATCGGAAAGTAGGGGGGATAGTAGACCTAATGGACTATAACCTGTCATATTCAATTTATTCGGAAATAGTTTTTGGTCCATACAATCCATTCAAAAGAAAATTTTTAAGGCATTTCACTCAAACACATTTTGACTATTTTAGCCCACTGTGTGAGTTGTGCCAAAAATCGGAAAGCGGTGGAGGATAGTGGACCTAATGAACTACCACGTGTCATACTCAGTTTATTCAGATTTAGTTTTTGGTCCATACAATCCATTAAAAGAAAATTGTTAAGGCATTTCACTCAAACACATTTTGACTATTTTAGCCCACTGTGTGAGTTGTGCCAATAATCACAAAGTAGTGGGGGATAGCGGACCTAATGGACTATAACCTTTCATATTCAATTTATTCGGAAATAGTTTTTGGTCCAAACAATCCATTCAAAAGAAAATTTTTAATTCATTTCACTCAAACACATTTAGACTATTTTAGCCCACTGTGTGAGTTGTGCCAAAAATCGGAAATAAGTCGGGGATAGTGGACCTAATGGACTATAACCTGTCATATTCAATTTAGTCGGAAATAGTTTTTGGTCCATACAATCCATTCAAAAGAAAATTACTAACGCATTTCACTCACATACATTTTGACTATTTTAGCCCACTGTTTGAGTTGTGCCAAAAATCGGAAAGTAAGGGGGATAGTGGACCTAATGGACTATAACCTGTCATATTCAATTTATTCGGAAATAGTTTTTGGTCCATACAATTTATTCAAAAGAAAATTTTTAAGGCATTTCACTCAAACACATTTTGACTATTTTAGCCCACTGTGTGAGTTGTGCCAAAAATCGGAAAGTGGTGGAGGATAGTGGATCTAATGGACTACCATGTGTCATACTCAGTTTATTTAGATTTAGTTTTTGGTCCAAACAATCCATTCAAAAGAAAAGTTTTAAGGCATTTCACTTAAACACATTTTGACTATTTTAGCCCACTGTGTGAGTTGTGCCAATAATGGTAAAGTGGTGAGGGATAGTGGACCTAATGAACTATAACCTGTCATATTCAATTTATTCGGAAATAGTTTTTGGTCAAAATAATCCATTCAAAAGAAAAGTTTTAAGGCATTTCACTTAAACACATTTTGACTATTTTAGCCCACTGTGTGAGTGTTGCCAATAATCGGAAAGTGGTTGAGGATAGTGGACCTAATGGACTACCGCGTGTCATACTCAGTTTATTCAGATTTAGTTTTTGGTCCATACAATCCATTCAAAAGAAAAGTTTTAAGGCATTTCACTTAAACACATTTTGACTATTTTAGCCCACTGTGTGAGTTGTGCCAATAATCGGGAAGTGGTGAGGGATAGTGGACCTAATGGACTATAACCTGTCATATTCAATTTATTCGGAAATAGTTTTTGGTCCATACAATCCATTCAAAAATTTTTAAGGCATTTCACTCAAACACATTTTGACTATTTTAGCACACTGTGTGAGTTGTGCCAATAATCGGAAAGTGGTGAGGAATAGTGGACCTAATGGACTATAACCTGTCATATTCAGTTTATTCAGAAATAGTTTTTGGTCCATACAATCAATTCAAAAGAAAATTTTTAAGGCATTTCACACAAACACATTTGGACAATTTTAGCCCACTGTGTGAGTTGTGCCAATAATCGGAAAGTAGTGAGGGGTGGTGGAGGATAGTGGACCTAATGGACTACCACGTGTCATACTCAGTTTATTCAGAATAAGTTTTTGGTCCATACAATCCATTCAAAAGAAGATTACTAACGCATTTCACTCAAATACATTTTGACTATTTTAGCCCACTGCTTGAGTTGTACGAAAAATAGCAAAGTAGTGGGGGATAGCTTACCTAATCGACTATAACCTGTCATATACAATTTATTCGGAAATAGTTTTTGGTCCAAACAATCCATTCAAAAGAAAATTTTTAAGGCATTTCACTCAAACACATTTTGACTATTTTAGCCCACTGTGTTCGTTGTACCAAAAATCAGAAAGTGGTGTGGGATAGCGGATCTAATGAACTATAACCTGTCATATTCAATTTATTCAGATTTAGTTTTTGGTCCATACAATCCATTCAAAAGAAAATTTTTAAGGCATTTCACTCAAACACATTTGGACCATTTTAGCGCACTGTGTGAGTTGTGCCAATAATCGGAAAGTAGTGTGGGGTAGCGGACCTAATGGACTATAACCTGTCATATTCAATTTATTCAGAATAAGTTTTTGGTCCATACAATCCATTCAAAAGAAGATTACTAACGCATTTCACTCAAATACATTTTGACTATATTAGCCCACTGTTTGAGTTGTGCCAAAAATCGGAAAGTAGGGGGATAGTAGACCTAAGGGACTATAACCTGTCATATTCAATTTATTCGGAAATAGTTTTTGGTCCATACAATCCATTCAAAAATTTTTAAGGCATTTCACTCAAACACATTTTGACTATTTTAGCACACTGTGTGAGTTGTGCCAATAATCGGAAAGTGGTGAGGAATAGTGGACCTAATGGACTATAACCTGTCATATTCAGTTTATTCAGAAATAGTTTTTGGTCCATACAATCAATTCAAAAGAAGATTACTAATGCATTTCACTCAAACACATTTTGACTATTTTAGCCCACTGTGTGAGTTGTGCCAAAAATCGGAAAGTAGTGAGGGATAGTGGACCTAATGGACTATAACCTTTCATATTCAATTTATTCGGAAATAGTTTTTGGTCCTAACAATCCATTCAAAAGAAAATTTTTAATTCATTTCACTCAAACACATTTAGACTATTTTAGCCCACTGTGTGAGTTGTGCCAAAAATCGGAAATAAGTCGGGGATAGTGGACCTAATGGACTATAACCTGTCATATTCAATTTAGTCGGAAATAGTTTTTGGTCCATACAATCCATTCAAAAGGAAATTTTTGAGGCATTTCACTCAAACACATTTTGACTATTTTAGCCCACTGTGTGAGTTGTGCCAATAATAGGAAAGTGGTGGAGGATAGCGGACCTAATGTACTATAACCTGTCATATTCAGTTTATTCGGAAATAGTTTTTGGTCCATACAATCCATTCAAAAGAAAATTTTTAAGGCATTTCACTCAAACACATTTTGACTATTTTAGCCCACTGTGTGAGTTGTGCCAATAATCGGAAAGTGGTGGAGGATAGCGGACCTAATGGACTACCACGTGTCATACTCAGTTTATTCAGATTTAGTTTTTGGTCCAAACAATCCATTAAAAAGGAAAGTTTTAAGGCATTTCACTTAAACACATTTTGACTATTTTAGCCCACTGTGTGAGTTGTGCCAAAAATCAGAAAGTGGTGAGGGATAGTGGACCTAATGAACTATAACCTGTCATATTCAATTTATTCAGAATAAGTTTTTGGTCCATACAATCCATTCAAAAGAAGATTACTAACGCATTTCACTCAAATACATTTTGACTATATTAGCCCACTGTTTGAGTTGTGCCAAAAATCGGAAAGTAGGGGGATAGTAGACCTAAGGGACTATAACCTGTCATATTCAATTTATTCGGAAATAGTTTTTGGTCCATACAATCCATTCAATAGAAAATTTTTAAGGCATTTCACTCAAACACATTTTGACTATTTTAGCCCACTGTGTGAGTTGTGCCAATAATCGGAAAGTGGTGGGGGATAGTGGGCCTAATGGCTATAACCTGTCATATTCAATTTATTCAGATTTAGTTTCTGGTCCATACAATCCATTCAAAAGAAAATTTTTAAGTCATTTCACTTAAACACATTTGGACTATTTTAGCCCACTGTGTGAGTTGTGCAATAATCGGAAAGCAGTGGGGGATAGCGGACGTAATGGACTATAACCTGTCATA